>OZ007555.1:237082706-237832228 GCA_963931855.1 Philhelius festivus | reverse complement strand
AAAAAAATTGACTATTTTTTTTTTTTGAAAGATATATCGAGAATATCATTCAGAATGACAAAAAAAAATTTTCGTAAAAGTTTGAGCCCTTAATATCAATTTTAAGAGGGCTATTATCGCTAATTTTGATTTTTAGTCATAATTTCATGTTTTGCGTCAGAACTGACAAAACATTGAAGTAAAAAAAATTCATTTTGACTTAAGTACTTTTATATAAAATTAAATTCCCTACAAAAAAGGTCTAATTGAAAATTTTCGTCAGACAAGCCGTTTTTGAGTAATTAAGCTTAATAAATTGTTATTTTTCTTCGGTTTTACTTTTTTAATTTGGAATTTTGTAACTAACGAAAAATAACAATTTATTAAGCTTAATTACTCAAAAACGGCTTGTCTGACGAAAATTTTTAATTAGACCTTTTTTGTAGGGAATTTAATTTTATATAAAAGTAAGTCAAAATGAATTTTTTTTACTTCAATGTTTTGTCAGTTCTGACGCAAAACATGAAATTATGACTAAAAATCAAAATTAGCGATAATAGCCCTCTTAAAATTGATATTAAGGGCTCAAACTTTTACGAAATTTTTTTTGTCATTCTGAATGATATTCTCGATATATCTTTCAAAAAAAAATAGTCAATTTTTTTGGCCCAGTCTAATGTATACCTATATGCTATAATGACTACGTTCATTGTATAAGAATTTGGTGTAGCTCGGAACGCGACAACAACAATGCATGTTTGCTAAAATTTTTCAACTGCGAAATGGAGAATAAATAAAACTTTGACTTATTCAACGTAAATACCCCCGTGCACCCAAGACATGGGGCGGCAGTTTAAGGTTCTTGCACAAGGGCGCACGAACACCCAGCGGCGGCACTGGTCAGCTTCAAAGACGAAAATGTCCGGGTCTTCATTTTCTTGTTTCAAATATTCGGCCAAACGCAGAACAAGCTCATTTTTCGATCCTGCTCTAGAAAGTTCTCGCTTGCCTAATTCACTTTTCAGCTCATTACAGTTGAGCTCTTTTAGTAACTTGCTCATTTTTATTATTATTATTTTTTTTTTTTTTTTCGCACACTTCACTGCACAATAAGTTTTATTCCACTTTTCTGACACCAATGTAATATTTTTGCTAGGTTCGTTAAATAAAACTTATCACTCTTTTTAGTATTTCTTCTTTTATTTAAACTTTCCAATTCAAAACAGCAAATCTCAATTTATAATCAGCTCAAATACTTTTATTCAATTTAAATCACACTTGTTTAATAACACAATCCAATAAGCAATACTTTTGCACACTTTCACAATCCAAAATCAACTGTGTCGTGCTCACGGCGAGCACTCCCTTTTATACTCATGTTAGTTGTTCTCGAAAATTCGCGAAGCTTCTCGTCTTGGAATGTTCTAGATGGTTGGAATAAGGGGAAATACATTTGACACTGGAAAAGAGCTTTTTGTTTCTTCCATAAATTAGATATGCAATTTTCCAACAGATGGCGCTGTAGTAGTATAAAGCTCTGTTCACAACAATATTGTTGTGAACAGAGCTTTATACTACTACAGCGCCATCTGTTGGAAAATTACATATCTAATTTATGGAAGAAACAAAAAGCTCTTTTCCAATGTCAAATGTATTTCCCCTTATTCCAACCATCTAGAACATTCCAAGACGAGAAGCTTCGCGAATTTTCGAGAACAACTAACATGAGTATAAAAGGGAGTGCTCGCCGTGAGCACGACACAGTTGATTTTGGATTGTGAAAGTGTGCAAAAGTATTGCTTATTGGATTGTGTTATTAAACAAGTGTGATTTAAATTGAATAAAAGTATTTGAGCTGATTATAAATTGAGATTTGCTGTTTTGAATTGGAAAGTTTAAATAAAAGAAGAAATACTAAAAAGAGTGATAAGTTTTATTTAACGAACCTAGCAAAAATATTACATTGGTGTCAGAAAAGTGGAATAAAACTTATTGTGCAGTGAAGTGTGCGAAAAAAAAAAAAAAAAATAATAATAATAAAAATGAGCAAGTTACTAAAAGAGCTCAACTGTAATGAGCTGAAAAGTGAATTAGGCAAGCGAGAACTTTCTAGAGCAGGATCGAAAAATGAGCTTGTTCTGCGTTTGGCCGAATATTTGAAACAAGAAAATGAAGACCCGGACATTTTCGTCTTTGAAGCTGACCAGTGCCGCCGCTGGGTGTTCGTGCGCCCTTGTGCAAGAACCTTAAACTGCCGCCCCATGTCTTGGGTGCACGGGGGTATTTACGTTGAATAAGTCAAAGTTTTATTTATTCTCCATTTCGCAGTTGAAAAATTTTAGCAAACATGCATTGTTGTTGTCGCGTTCCGAGCTACACCAAATTCTTATACAATGAACGTAGTCATTATAGCATATAGGTATACATTAGACTGGGCCAAAAAAATTGACTATTTTTTTTTTGAAAGATATATCGAGAATATCATTCAGAATGACAAAAAAAATTTTCGTAAAAGTTTGAGCCCTTAATATCAATTTTAAGAGGGCTATTATCGCTAATTTTGATTTTTAGTCATAATTTCATGTTTTGCGTCAGAACTGACAAAACATTGAAGTAAAAAAAATTCATTTTGACTTACTTTTATATAAAATTAAATTCCCTACAAAAAAGGTCTAATTGAAAATTTTCGTCAGACAAGCCGTTTTTGAGTAATTAAGCTTAATAAATTGTTATTTTTCGTTAGTTACAAAATTCCAAATTAAAAAAGTAAAACCGAAGAAAAATAACAATTTATTAAGCTTAATTACTCAAAAACGGCTTGTCTGACGAAAATTTTCAATTAGACCTTTTTTGTAGGGAATTTAATTTTATATAAAAGTACTTAAGTCAAAATGAATTTTTTTTACTTCAATGTTTTGTCAGTTCTGACGCAAAACATGAAATTATGACTAAAAATCAAAATTAGCGATAATAGCCCTCTTAAAATTGATATTAAGGGCTCAAACTTTTACGAAAATTTTTTTTTGTCATTCTGAATGATATTCTCGATATATCTTTCAAAAAAAAAAAATAGTCAATTTTTTTGGCCCAGTCTAATATACATATGTACAGTTTTTGCATCCTTTTAAGATTACATATTTACTCTTTTTACATTCGTAAAAAAATCGAACTCGAGGTTTTGATCAAAGTTGACATTACGATGATAGCGAAGACGAAAAAAGTGGGTCTCGAAATTTTGTCAAAACTTTGTTTTTTGGATTTCAATTTTTTTTTTCGAAACTCAATATTTCGAAAACCCCATGCTTGATTTTTTTTAAACTTGATAAATAAAAGTTTTCGAAAATCGTGTTTTTCTCGAAAACGTCTCCGAAAATTTTGATAGATTTTTACGTTAATTAAGCAAAAAAAAATTGAAATCAATATATTACTGACTGTACCGAACATAGAACCATTTTGACGATTTTTGAATTTCTCATTACCGGCTGAACGGATTTTAATGAAATTTTTTATATTTTTTTTTAGAAAATTCTATATCTCAAAAAAGGGCTAAATATTTTTTTTGGAAATAAATTTTTTTGTCGTAAAGCAATAAAAAAAATGTTTTAAAAATGTGTATATAAAAGATTATTTGACTTGTAACTTATAACTTTGTTATAAATTTTGTTCTTGCATGAACTAATCTTTGCTTGCATCACATGGCATTCTGTTCTTAGCTCCAGCTACCACTAAAAGAGTTGTTTTAGTCATTAAATAAATGAACTTTATGTTTACGAACAGTTTTTCTCTAATAGCATTCATTTTTTAAATTCTTAGTCTTCAAGTTCGTGCGACCCAGTCGCGCATTTTATTTTAAGAGGAAACAAACAATATGGTGATTGCGAATAATTTTCTTCAAAAAAACCATTTTCATATAAAATACAAATATTCGAGTTCCTAGCACTATTTTTAATTTATGTACTCGTATGTCAAATCAATCCTTTGGTAAAAACCAATAGTTTATAGCTTGACAGAAAGAAGACAAAGTAGTTTTTGATATTTTTAAAAGTTTTTGTTTTCACTTTCTTTTTGAAACACTCAATCATTTACTTCCGGATCTGGAAGTATTATATATAATTCCTTGACATCTTAGGTATACTTTAATGAAATTTAACATTTTGTGGCTTGTAAGGGAACTATATTTTAATATAAATAGAGTCTGAACTCTGAATATCAGTTGAAAGCTTAAATTCGAACAACCAATGAAACGCTAAATTTCTAAGTTATTCTGATTTTGTTCAATCCGTTGACATTTGAATTATTTATCAATTCAGTTCCAAAATTAATTAAAAACTATTCGTAAACCCTTATTTAAAAAGAAACATAAATATTTAGAGACACAACACATTTTTTTTACCGTTGTTTTTTTTTTTTTTGGTTTCCGTTGTAAAGATGGTTTGTTTACATTTTCCATCGGTTTTAAATCATCTTCGATTAATTTCGTTCTTAAGTTACCAACTTAGATTTAAGATATTTAGCTATAGATATCATTGCAATCAGAATATTGATACCCATTCATAGAAAAATACGAGTAATTAGTAAAATTAATGTTTTCGAGACACTGTTTTCGTTTTATTTTATGAGAAATACATGGGCTGTAAATCTAAAAAAATCAAAATCCTTTCCGAGTTTATAGGTCTGAGATGAAGGTTGCGTGGAAAGCTATTTCCCAAGTGTCAATCTATAGCGACATGGCGTAGAGTAGTTTCGACTATGACTGCAATCGAAGAGGTTATTTGGTGTGAGAGGCGACAGTCACAAACAAAATATGAATACAGATTTGTAGTAGATTGTACGTGGGAACTACGCCGTAGTGAAAGGTCAAATGTAAACAAGTTCCAATAGCTTAAGGAAAACTTTTGGAGTATGCTGCATTGGGTTAGATCGATCTCTTAATTTTCCGCCCCTAGACGTTGGCGCCCTTGTGCGCCGCACATTTTGCACATATGGTAGCGGCGGCCTTGAAGCTGACGCTGAGGAAGCAGACGTAAGTAAAAATGTAGATGTTTCAAATATGATTAGTCTTCTGCTTCAACGTTTCGAAGAGCAACGAAATGAACAAAAGAAAGAACAAAAGAATGTTCTCGAACGTCTCGAAGAGCAACGAAATGAACAGAAAAACGAACAAAAGAATGTTCTCGAACGTCTCGAAGAACAACGAAATGAACAAAATAATGTTCTCGAACGTCTCGAAGAACAACGAAATGAACAAAAGAATGTTCTCGAACGTCTCGAAGAACAACGAAATGAACAGAAAAATGAACAAAAGAATATTCTCGAACACCTTGACAAACAGCATAGCGAACAAAAAGACCTTCTCGAAGAACAGAGAAACATGCTAGAAGGCAAGCTTGTTAAAATCGAGAATAATGTGTCTGCACTTGATGAACGTGTTTCATTGCTAGAGAATCAAGTCGACAACAAAATGGAGACGTTTTCAAAAGAGCTAGATCGCATTCGAAATATAAAGATTCGGGAAAGTTCTGGAGAAACCTTGAAGAAAAAGGAGATGCAACCTCCAACCTTTGATGGACAAACTTCTTGGTCTATATACAAGAAGCAATTCGAGGCAGCTTCCACAACAAATGGCTGGGATGAGGCTGACAAGTATATAGCCTTAACTCTTGCTCTTAGAGGAGCAGCTGCTGAGTTGTTGCAAACCATACCAGCAGATAAGAGCGGCGACTTCAATTCCTTGGTTTTGGCTATAGACAAACGCTTTGGTAACAGCCACATGAAAGAAGTCTTCAAAGTGCAACTCAATTCCAGAGTTCAGAAGAGGGGCGAAACTCTACAACAACTGCAAGCGGACATTGAAAGGCTTGTTCATCTTGCATATCCAGATGTTGGAGAGGAAATTTGTAACCAGTTCGCAGTTGAGGCATTTGTTCGCGCCATTTCTGATATACATCTTCAAAGGGCCGTGCGAACTGCTGGAAAACGAACTCTTTCGGAAACATTAGCGTTTGCCTTGACAATGGAAGCAGCTGAGCAAGCTTCTCACGGAGTACATCGACTTAGAGAAGCCGTCGTCGAAGAATGCTCATGTCAAAGAACTGATGTCCAAAGGAACCAACGAAATGGACTTGCAAAGTGCTGGAATTGCAACAAGACCGGACATTTACAGCGTCAATGTCGATTACCACCAAGAAGAGCTTGTCAACATTGTGGACACGGAGTTTCAAACCCAGAACAAGGTAACAATAACACCAGTGTTACTTCCCGAACAGTTTCCCAACAAGTAAGAACTAACTTCGAGGGGCAGAAGCTGATTTCTGGTATCGATGGCCCCAGAAACACCATCCAGGTCTCCCAAACTAAAAGAGACAACAAAAGTCTGACTGTCGAGGCAACTTTAAATGGCAACAAACGTGTGGTCACCATCGACACCGGTGCCACCGCCTCCATTGTGCGTCAAGACCTAGTGCACCTGAATTGGCTACACAACACCAATAGCTACCGTCTGAGAACTGCCACAGGAGAAGCAGCTAGGGTTTATGGTGAAGTCCGACTTAGAATTCGAATTGCAGATCTAGAATTCTCACACAAATTTTTGGTGGCAGATATATGTGACGAATGCATCATAGGCATGGACTTCATGAAAGAACATCGAGTAATTTTGGATATTGGCAAACAGGTACTCAAATACCAGAATACAGAGATTCCAATGAACTATGGGCACGAAGGAACAACAACTCTAAGGACTGTCATCAAAGAAGACGTGATTATTCCAACTTCTTCTGAGGTATTCGTTTGGACAAAATTAGAAGGAGAGTGTGGACGCCATCGATACCTAATAGTGGAAGCAGGCCCAGATTGTTCTTCCCAAAACGTCATCATTGGGAAGACACTTGTGGCTCCAAAGAACAATATGGTCCCCGTACGGATACTCAACACCAAACCGTACGATGTAAAGTTAGCAAAAGGAGAAATTATCGGTAAGTGCGAATCTGTCGCAGCCATAACACGAATTGACGCTGAAACACCGAGAATGACATTAAACCCTGAAGAGCTCAATAGCATCAAGGCAAAGATACTCAATTCAGCTAACCTAGACCAACATCAGGTTAAAATGGCAGAAAGCCTTCTGAATGAGTATGCTGACATTTTCGCTTCACCAAACGGGAAATATGGAAGGACACAAATGGTGCAGCATCGAATAAATACAGGAGATGCAAGACCCATTCGTCAGCCCGCAAGACGTCTTCCACTGGCCAAACAAGGTGAAGCTGAGGAAATGATTACCACCATGAAGAAGGATGGTTTGATTGAAAACTCCAAAAGTCCTTGGGCGTCACCAGTGGTCCTAGTCAAAAAGAAGGACGGAAGTACACGGTTTTGTGTTGACTACCGAAGGTTGAATGACGTAACCAAGAAAGACAGTTACCCCCTGCCAAGAATTAGCGACACCTTAGATGCGATGGAAGGAGCACACTGGTTTTCCACACTGGACTTGAAAAGTGGATATTGGCAAGTTGAAATTCACCCTGAAGATCGAGAAAAGACAGCGTTCTCCACAGGTAATGGGCTGTGGCAGTTCAACGTGATGCCATTTGGTCTTTGCAACGCTCCGGCAACCTTTGAGCGTTTGATGGAGTGCGTCCTTCAAGGCCTGACGTGGAAAACTTGCCTTGTCTACTTGGATGATGTTATCGTTTATGGGAAAACATACGACCAACACTGTAAGAACCTAAAGGGTGTGTTCCAGAGACTTCGAGAGGCTAACCTTAAACTGAACCCAGAAAAATGTGCACTGTTCCAGACTGAAGTAAAGTATTTGGGACATATCATCTCGTCCCAAGGAGTCAAGACCGATCCTGAAAAAGTTGACACCGTCAAAAATTGGCCAACACCACAGGACAAACATCAACTACGAAGTTTTCTTGGTCTTGCTACTTATTACAGACGTTTTGTTAAGAACTTTGCCGGAATTGCGAAGAGTTTGCATCAGCTTACGGAAAAGAACAAGCAGTTTAGATATAAGGATATAAGGCCCGGTGCACACAAGCGTTCTTTTGACGCGCGGTACCGCAGCGTCACCGCCTTTGCGTCTTACAGTACTCGAAAATAAATTGAGTGGTGCACACACGAGTGCGATGACGCTGCGGGATCGCGCGTCTTTCTAGCGGGTAAAAAGTCTCGCAGGTTTCCGCGAGACCGCTGCGTCACCGCAGACGCGATTGCGTCTTTGAGTACATTGTTTGTTATTGAGCAGTGCACACATGCGTGATTTTGACGCTAGTTAAATTCGAAAGAAAGATGTCAAACATGAAAGAATTGTGTATTAAATTATTTATCAAAGAGATACAAAAGTTTCAAGAAATATGGAGTGTTGCTTCCAATTCACAGACCATGACCATGAAGAGCTACGTGGACATTTATTAGTCAAATATTTTGTGAACTCACCAAATGATTTTACACTTATTCGAAAATAGTGATGTATAGAATATTCGTTTTTTTTAGCCGATAATCAACAAAAGGATAGTTTTTATGCATAAAGTATTTGAAAGTTACTGTTTTTTCTTCATAAACCTCCATTGCTGCACTTAAAACGCGAGCTGCAGATTGGCAGATTGAGTTCTGCGAGAAAAACCCGCATGTGTGCATTGAAGTATTGCGGCACCGCAGCGACACCGCTGCGGGACCGCGCGTTAAAAGAATGCATGTGTGCAACGGGCCTAAGGGAGTGCTCGCGGTGAGCATAACACAGTTGATTTTGGATTATGAAAGTGTGCAAAAGTATTGCTTATTGGATTGTGTGTTACTCGTATTAAACAAGTGTGATTTAAATTTGAATAAAATTATTCGAGTTGATTATAAATTGAGATCTACTGTTTTGAATTGAAAAGTCTAAATAAAGAAGAGATACTAAAAAGAGTAACAAGTTTTATTTAAAGAACCTAGGAAAAATATTACAATATTAAAATTTGTGGTTTTAAATGCTAAAATAAGAGAAATTTGTTGTCACGGATTGCAATATGATTGTTACCAGCTGTCAAATTTCATTCGCGTTCCAACTTAATAAACTGGTTATAGTTTTGAAATGATGATGCTTAAAAATTCATTCGATAAGGTTAGGTAGGTAGACAGTTAGAAATGGCGACCAAAGGCGGTCTAGCCATGTGGCCCAATTAGCGGTGAAGTGCGCCATTTTAAGTGCTTCATTGAGTCATCAGCCGGCCCCTGCTGCGTAAGCCTCAGTCGAACCCCTTAGTCCGCTAGCTCGGGATCTAAAGAGTCAAACGGAAGGCACAGCACAGAAGTAATCGAAATTCATCCTAGAGCCATTCCGTCGCGTTGAGAAAAGAGATCAAATCTTTGCTCTTCATTTCTGAAAGTATGTCAATGTCGTCAAAAAATTTTCTTCCTAATGATTGTGCTCTAAATTTTTCCAGAGCGGAGCATTTGCAGAGAAAATGGAGGACCATTTTCTTTTCCCGCTGGTCTCTCAGCTATGACAGTGAGTGTTGTGACGTGAGGAATGCCAGCGCAGGCGTGAAGTTAATGAAGAGAAAGAAGGATAGGAAAGATGTGTGGCACGATGTTCTGAGACTGTTGGTGGTTGTCTCAGATATTTTTATCACCAGGGATGGCGGCTGAACTAAAGCGGAGAAATGCCGTGTCTTATTTCTATGTCGCTTAAAATTCACATTATTTTATTCGTATTCATCCTTGTTGGGCATACTAGTTTAACTCAATTTCATGTTGTTAGTGTTATGCCTGAACAACATGTAATGAGTAAACCAGCAACCCATTGATGACAATTTTTAGATGGTTTGGATGGATCATGAGGTTGACAGGCGAGCACACAACCATCGTGCCACGGCAACCCCCTCCTATTGGCCAGTGTCCTGTAACATCCTGGCTATTTCTTGCCTGGGTCTGCATATCATATCAAGAGTTAGAGATTTATTATAGGTGGCCAAATCTTTCACCAATTCGGAGAAAGTTGGCGGATATCCTCAAATTTTGGATTTATTCCTCTGCTTGCATTGCAAGACCTACCGTTGTGCAAATTACAAGATTCTACGATGTCGGTAAGTGCTCTAAAATTTTGATGATCTGTCAGTCAGTTACGGTTTTTGTAGTTTTTGAGGCCTTATATCTCAGGAACCGCTTATGCTAAAAAAAAATAAATTTGGTGGTGCAACAGCTCGAAGTGAACCAGGACCTAGTGACTTACAACTCTCAACCATTCCTGTGTGCGTGTTACCAGGAACGGAGGGGACCAACAATTTTTCGCCGATTCCGAACGGCTAATGAGTAGCACTTTCCATGACAAGAGATACTCTTGGAGAATTTGTATACTTCTCGCAAGAGGCAGTACACCCCTGAAAAAAACTTTCTTGCAGCGGCTGAGAATCGAACCCGAGACCTTCCGCATAACAGTCCAATGCACTAACCATTATGCCAAGGGATACTACTTATGCTAGAAAATTGAAATTTGGTGAGGCGTCGCATGTGCCTGTGACAAATTTCTATTCGGAATTTTAAGTTTCTGACTTCATTGGTAATGAAGATAGGGAGGGGTCAAAAATCGCCTCAGTTTGTTCCTGTAAAAAGGGTATAGTGCCAGAACTTGGCTGGGCACTACCGTGCCATTTGATGATACTGTTGAGCATGTCCATATGACAAGAAGCAAAAGTCACATTAATGCGATATGGAGAAACAGAGATGACTATAGATAACACTTTATGAATTCATTTTTGTTAGCTTGCATCTCATATCCTTTTTGAGTTAAGTAAGTTCCTTTGAGAAGACTGGTTGGCGCATACCATAGAAAGAATAATATTAATAAAGTGAATTACATTATAAAATATAACTGCGGTTTATTTATTTTACTGAGTAGTTGGACAATAATTAACAATAAATTCTATAGATACAACGTAAATTTCTTCCACGCTAATTCTCGAATATACGAGACCTGACCAAAAAGTTATATATCACGCATGAAAGGTTGAAGTCGAGATCGGCTCACTTATCTTTTTAATCTAGTGCTTCAATTCAGTCAAATTATTTCTTGGTTAAGTTTTGTAAGCCGATTCCTTGACATAACCATGTAAAATAATGTGGTGCAGTCCTTGATGATCTTGGGGACAGCGGAAAGAGAAGTTCCTGGATTTAAATTTCCTTCCGATTTTTCATTGCGCCTCCACCATAACTGGTCTGCCTATGTCTGCATATGCTATATCTTTCTGTAACCAAATACCAAACCTTACGGGATACTTCTTCGATGCAGTTCTGGCTTAAAAAACCTCATTCAACATCTTTAAATAAAGATATTCAGTGATAATTACCGTTAAACCGATTTCTTCAAAGAAATATGGCCCTAAAATGCACCCTGATGAAACTGCACACCACACAGTGACTCGCTCTGGATGTATTTCCGTCCCATGGAACATTTCTGGACTAGAGTTACTCTAAATACTCCAATTTTGTTTGTTTACATTGCCGCTTAGATCAAAATTACCCTTATCAGTCATAAATGATCAATTTATCAAGTTGTTTTCTTCTTTGACCAATTCAATCATTTTTTGACAAAATTCCAGGCGAACAAGCAAATCCAGAGAGTTTAACTTGCCCGTTATTTGGACTAAGTATGGAAACAAGTTTATGTCATCATGATTTATCCGTTGTAACGACCTTCTTGGAACTCCCATGTGAGCGGATAAGTTTCGACTCGAAACGCTTGGATGTTCCTGTATTGACGAGGCTACAGCAGCTTTTATGTTCTTAGCCCGAAAATGGGAATCTCAATGGAACAGTCTTTGTGCGATGCTTCCAGATTCGGCAAACATGTTTACCAGACTTATAATGTTCCATCCACTCGGGGGAGTGCCCCCAAACATCCGCCTAAAAGGAAACAACCATCTTAAGGCGGTTCTCTAGAAGCGTTCTGCATTTGAAAGCTTGAAATACTTATGTATGTCCTTTTTTTTCTTGATTTTTCTAAGAATTTCTTATAATAAGGATCATTAATTCTTTCTAGTCGTATATAAATTAATCAAAGAAATACAGATTTTATTCTAAGTTCGGCTCAAGTTTAACTGTAAACACACCACTGTGCGTACATCGTCATGCCACAATAATTTCTATAGAACACAACTTAAATTTTATTCTACAGAACCCCCCAATTTATTATTGGAACTTTAAGAATGCAAATAAAGACCGCAATTGTAGGTACTCGTATCGTTTACAAAAATAGCGAATAAACAAAGTTAAAATAGGTTTACAATAATTGTCTTGACGGTTCGGTGTCCCCCGGCTGTTTTCACAATAGGTGTTTACTGTTTAAGGCTATAACTTTCGCTTTTAAATGAGTCAAACTGCCTTTGTTTGTTCATAGGTGGGTGAGGGTTACTCCTCCTATTGTCAGAATATGATAATGATAATGCGAATCTTGAATTTCATTCAAACAATTTGCTATGAATTCCATCAAAAATTGTTTTTATTTTGTCTTTAAAGTCTGGGAATATGCAGTCTTTGGATAATGGATCAGATACAATGACGAACCTTGTGCTTGGATGAAATTCATTTTATATCCTTCCTAACAGACGCTTAACAATTTGCATTCATTTGGAAATGTCTGATGGTCGTGTTATTTAAGTACTTAGATATTTCTAAAAATAGTATTGACATTGTTTGAGAAAGAAAATTGACTGGAGTTTACTGAGAATTGATTCGCAAATTTGCACTTTATTAAACAAACGAAAGAGTTGAAGGTATTTTTTTTTATAATTTTACGCGCACTTAAGGGATTATGACTACCCTTAAAATGTTTCAGCACAATACGAGCATTTTAAGAAAGTTGGAGAGGATTTAAAAAGAGACAGTGATGCAAATTGGTTTTAATGTCCTGGAGGAAAATATAGAGTCGGATAAAACATTCCACACTCGTGGGGTGCGGCTGAAGAAAGAATCTCCAAATTTAACAATACGTCCAAAGTTGGGCTCAAAGGTAAACTGATGGGCACTCCCTGAAGCGTGAGTATTACTGTTGAATTTCTTAAGGGGAGGAATGCAGCTGCCTATTTCAATAGAACACTTTTTATAAAAATAACGGTAAAACAATGAAAGAAAAGAAATATTGCGGCGGTGCTCGACAGATTCAAATGTTTCGGTTACAGTTCTATCAGCTATCATTTTTAAAGCTCTTTTTTCAATTCTATCCAAGAGACTCAAGTAAGTTGTTAGAGCACCTAGAGCAGCGTTCTCCATTTTCATCCTGAAGAACAAGATTGCACGGATGCCACAACTAGACTTTGTTCCATAAAATTCGTTCCTATAGAAGCTAGAAAGCGTGGCTTTGAAATCACTAAAATGGTGGTAGGTATGAATTTGCAGTTAATGTGTTTTTGCTTGATCTGTTGTATAATGTGAATTTTGTGCCAATTGTAGACTTATCTGGTCTAAAGCCACACTGATATGAATCAGTTGTTGACGAAGGGCGTAGTTCCTGAGGTTCAAGCAAACAATACTTCGGTTCCATTCATTGGGCATGAGTGCTTCTGAGTGGCTGCCTCACCAACGTCGTTTTTAGAAAAAGTATGGACTTAAGACTGCACTGGCCCAAAATCCACACCAAAATCTAAACCAAATTAATAGAATTCCAAATGCTTTAAACAAAATATTAGATCTTATATTTGTATGTAATGAGTATATCTAAATTCTAAAGTTTCTCTAGTTCCGTTTTCTCTCTTAAATGATTCTATTCATCATAAGGAATTATATATTGAAATTGAATTGTATATATTTTTTTCTTATATATGTCAGAATTGTTTAAAATCATATAATTTTAACAAAGCTAACTTCATTGAAGTAAACAATTTTCTTGATTCTTTTGATTGGATTCAAGAATTTAGTGATTTAAATATTGAACAAAAATGTATTCAAAGTTTATATCAATTATATTTGATTGTTTTTCCAAATTTGTTCCTATTATTTCTAATTCAAAGTCTAAGAAAAATCTAAAGCTACCATGGTATAATGATCATTTATCGAATCTTAAAAATGTTAAACGTAAAGCCTTTAAAAAGTATTAGAGTACTAATAGTGAATTAGATTATGCTAAATTTAATAAATTGAGAAAAGAGTTTTTTTACTCTTAATAAATTCCTTTACAAATGTTATATTATGAGTATTGAAAGCAATATAAAGTTCAATAGAAGCTCGTTTTGGACATTTATCAATGTTAAAAGAAAGTCTTCTGGATACCCGAATAACATGTCATATAAGAATATAGATGCTTTAAATACAAAAGAAATTCTCAATCTATTCGCGGACTTCTTCCAAACAGTATACTCAAATCCAAATGATGTGAATAAATCTTATTTGCCCAATTTACCTAGTAAGGTTAATATTGGTGAGTTAAATTTAAGTATAAATGAAGTTCTCTTAGAACTTAAGTCCCTTAAGCCCAATGCTATGTAGATGGTATGCTAGCTTTATTCCTAAAAAATTCTGCTAATTCGCTTAGCCTTCCCCTGTTCTGTATTTTTAACAAATCTCTCTCTGAAGGGATCTTCCTAAAAGAATGGAAAACCTCGTATATTATTCAAATTCATTAGTCGGGTTCTAAGAACTTAATTGATAACTACAGAGGAATTTCTAAACTATCGGCTATCCCTAAACTATTCGAAAGCATTGTGAAAACAAAATTAGAGTTTTTAACTCGCGAATCCATTTCTGAATTACAGCATGGTTTTATGTCTGGGCGATCTACAACTACAAATTTGGCCCTGTTTTCTTCGTATGTTATTGAGAATATTGAGAGGAAAAATCAAGTTGATGCAATCTACACTGATTTCAGTAAGGCTTTTGATTCTGTAAACCATTTCAGTTTAATACAAAAACTTAAATTATATGGTTTCCATTCTTCATTCTTAAGTTGGATATCTTCCTATTTAATTGGTAGGTCACAAAAGATTCTCATCAATAATTCTTTTTCAAAATCGCTGAATTGTATGTCTGGTGTTCCTCAAGGAAGCCATCTTTGCCCCTTTTGTTCAATATCTTTATAAACTATATTACATCAGTTATAAAATATTCACATTGCCTTCTCTATGCTGATGACCTGAAATTGTTTATAAAAATTAACAGTGTCGATTACTGTCGCCTTTTGCAATGTGATATGGATCAAATCTCTGAATGGTGTAAATTGAATTGTTTGAAATTAAACATAAAAAAATGTAATGTCATTTCATTCTTCAAAATGCAATCAAACATAAGCTTTGTCTACCATATTGATTCGATTCCCCTCTCGCGGGTGGAAAAAATAAAGGACCTTGGTATTATGTTAGATTCATCTTTTTCATTTAAAGTTCATATTGATTATATGATTGCAAAAGCTAATCTTCTTGTTGGTTTCATCAAACGAAATTGTAATAATTTTTGCGATCCTTATGCCTTTTGCTTTCTCTCTATACATCTTTACTTAGATCGATACTTTAATACTCAGATATTGTCTGGAATCCTGATTTGAAAACCTATTCTGATCGTATTGAAAAAGTTCAAAGACGTTTTTTCTAAATTTATATTTTATAAAATGAAATGGCCTTTTATTCCGGATTATAAGTCCCGTTGTTTACTATTGGGAATTAAATCACTTGAATCTAGAAGATGTATGCATGATATAGCGTTTGTAAGGGATATTTTGAATAATCAAATTAAATTCCCATCCTTGCTCTTTAAAATATCATTTTATGTTCCTTCAAGAGCTTTACGTCCCAGAGATTTGCTTTTTGCACAATACCACAGAACAAACTACGGTAGAAATGAACCAATTTTTAGATGCATAAGGCATTTCAATGAAGTTTGCCAGAGTGTTGAGTTAACTTATGCCAAAGATTTGTTCAAAACAAAAATATCGTTAATATTTAAATTTTAATATACATAATTCATTTAAGTATTTTCTTTTTTTTTTTGTTCATTGTAATTTATTTTGTATATAATTATATATTTTTATTTGTAAATATTATTTCTAAAATCTGTTAGCATAAGCTTATAGATCAATAAATAAATAAATAAAAGGCAACTTTTTGAGGATATATTATGTCACTTGTTGTACATCGTGTTGGTTGGTGTCATCCATTCGTCCAAAAATGCTCCTCGTAGCTAGATATGATTTTTCGTCTAAAATGATGGTCCTCTTCCAAACTCTCCGAAACCCAAATCAGCGGAAAGATGGCGTTTTCTATGGTCATGAACTTTCAGCTCCTTGATCAGCTTGATCTTGTACGGTTGTAGAAGGCTTAAGTACTAAAGCAAAATTGGTCAAGTTGATGTTTGCGAAAGACCGAGTTATAATGCACAGCGAGGAATCGACTACCTGGGATCCTGCCGTACACTTTCACGGACAACGGTGATGTTCTCAGCCGTTTGCTGATTGATTACCGAAAAGGTGACCTCAAATTTAGCCATCAAACATTGAAGAGTCGACTGTGAAGTGCCACCACGTCTACCATAGAAGGGGCGCATCATGCGTCATGCCCAACGTTTGCACTATAAGAAAATTTTATCATTTTGACTTGCTGTTCAATCGTGTAGCTTGCCATGGTTACTTGGTATCAGTAATTGAATGAATGAATGAATGAATGTTTTATTGAGTCTTTAAGTATCAATTACAAAGTAGTTTCATCTTATTCTAACTTTAACATAGGTACAAAAGTGGCTGTAGCGTATGGCCTTCTTTAACAATTACTTTATTTAAGGTTAAGCCTCGTGGCATGTCAATTTTTATATAATAATATAGTTTTGTTCTGCTCGTGCTCAAGAGCGTTATACATTTGCGTGAAACGGAAGTTTCGTTGACTATATACATATTTACAATTTAATAAACTAATACTAACTTAAAAACTAAAGAAAAGCTATAAACGCGCAGTGCACAATATCTTTTTTTTTAACATATAATGTTGATGTTTCTTGTCTTTTTTTTTTTTTTTTTTTTTGAAAATGAGAGCGAGAACGCTCTTTATGTTTGAATATGCAATTAGTTCACTAGAGGAGTGATAGAGTAAAAAAAGATAGTCAGATATGAGCGATAGCTCTATACTGCTTATATTTATACATATAGAATGAGTGAGAAGATTATACGGTTACACTAATATCACATGACAGGGATAATAAGTTGAGAGCGATGGCTCTATACGATATTTATATACGATTATTAGGAGTTGTTTAACACTGGAATCAAATCCGTAACTTGTTGCGTTTGGTGGTGGTTTTGTAAGCCCCAGTCCCCCAGTTGTTGGCTATCGCCGTGGGATCCTCAGTTCCAGACCCAAGTGAGATTTGGTTGTTGTTCGGCGGACTGTTGCCCGTAGAATTGCTTCCTGCTAGGAATTAGCCATATGTCGGCGTCATCGATTGTTGTTCGGCGGACTGTTGCCCGCAGAACTGCAGTTGCGGATTTTTATTTATGTGCAGGTTCGCTTCCTGCTGGGAATTAGCCACATGGCGTCATCGATTGTTGTTCGGCGGACTGTTGCCCGCAGAACTGCAGTTGCGGATTTTTATTAATGTGCAGGTTCGCTTCCTGCTGGTAGTGAGCCAAGAATCGTCATCGCCGATTTTTGTGTAGTGTTTTACACTGTTGCTTAATCCACTTGTTAGGTTAATGCCTCATTTTGAGGTTCTACTTTTTCTTATCTCGCTGGGAAGAACTAATGGGCACTTTGTGTTAAAAAAAGTGATCCAGTGACGCAGAAACACGTCTGCACTCTCGGACACTCCAATCCAACCCCTACTCTCAGTAATTGAATAATAAACAATAGATTTGGCAGATGCCACCAAAACAACATGGCCGGCACAGGCAGCTTAAAAGTGGATTTACATGTTTGTGCATCTGCAAAATGCAGAAAAGTAGAGAGAGGCAGATGTATGTCGAAACCCGAAAGTGAGAGAGACAGAGAATACACAGGCGGGTAACTCGTTTTTACTTCCTATAAACTGCTATAACTTGTTGGCGTGTTAAGTTAATCCGAAACTCTGCAGTGAAAATTTAACTTACCTCCATTTTCTTCCATTTCGATTTAATGTTTTTTTTCATATCATGCACCCGTCAAAAAAAATATAGAAAAATGTGAAAATGCCGCAAATTTACAAAATGCAGACGAAGATGCTATAATAAAGATGAACATGTTCGTCTTTACTATAATCTTGACTTCTGCATTTCTCGAATTTCCTTTAATGCAGAAATATAGTTCTTCTGCATTTTTCTCTTTTCTCTCTATCCCTTTATTTTGCATAAATAAAATGCAGATACATACATGTAAATCCACCAAAAATCTATTCGCGCCAATTGCAAAACCCTTTGCATTCTCAGGGTAGACAGCGAACCTACTACGAAGTTCTGGAATGTATGTTTTTTTGTTGCTCTTTTTCTTGACTTTTAAAACAAGGCTTCAAGCTAACAAGGATTGAATCCAAGTCCGAAAGACAAATGTAATTTCCCAGCATACAAAACTCACTTTTCTCGGAAAAAGGATTATAAATATTTTATTTTATCATAAATTATCTGATAGTGATTGGAAAAGTTCACAGTCGACTCCTGTTCAGCGACGAGGCCATTTCTGAATTAGTCAACAAGCAAAATTCTCAAATCTGGGGCGATCACAACACACACGAGACCCACCAAATTGCAATGCATACAGAGAAAATCAGTGTATAGTGTGGATTTTGGGGTTGACATTGTCATCGGTCCATACTTCTTTGAGAACGATACTGGCCGAGCCATCAACGTTATTAGCGGGCAATATCGGTCGTTTTTGGTTTTTGGCCCGATAACATGTGGTTTCAACAGGGCGGTGCTACTTGCCACACAGGCGGTACGACAATGGGCACAATTTGCACTATCGATTTCCGGTCATGGTTATCTTATTCGGAAGTGATGTGAATTGGCCATTATGAATAATAATGGCCATTGACTTACTATATGTGGCCTGCTAGTCGCTCATTTTCTTCATACAAATCCTCAAAAAAAGTAGTTCCAGTTTTAAGGTTCTCTATAACGAAAATGCGCGATCAAAAGATGTCACTTAAAAAAATGAACTAATTTCTAACAATTCAACCCCAGCGGTTGTTGTCAAAAATTAGTTCCTTTTTTTAAGTGACATCTTTTGATCGCGCATTGTCACTAGGAAGAAAGCTTAAAAGTGGAACCATCGCGAAGTTGGCTGCTAGCAGTCCATATCTAGTAAGTCAATGATAATGGCATACAAGCGGCTTCTTAATAAATGAAAACATTCAATTATATCTTACTCAAGTTTTATTTTATTTGAATTTAAAAACTAAAAATTAAATTAAAATTTACTGAACAAAAAAAATATAATAATAATTTTTAATATAAAAATAGGGAACGCTTAATGCAAAACCCTTTACTATTCGCCATCACAGAGGTTTTTAATTGAATCCAAAAAAAGTTCAAACAAAAAATGAAACAAGTTCTGAAATTGAATCCAGAAGAAAAATCTTTTTGTTTCAGATGAATAAATTGCCATTCTAAAGGGTTGAAAAGGACGACAAATTCAAAAAAGACCATTAACTTCAAATTTCAAATGTTAGAACTTTCAAATTAAAATCGCATTCAAATTTCCATCCGTTAAATATTGTATTCACTTGGTAACTCTAAGTATGACACTTTCTATCGCCATCTATCGGCCAATAGTTTTTTCATCACAAAAGTGTTATACAACATTTTTCATCTCCAAAATGCACAGATACTCTTCTGTCAAAATAAACTTGAGATAAGTTTCTCAAGATATTTATTTTTTATTCCATTAAAAAACATATTTCAAGAAAATCATTAACAAATTAAAATATAAATAAAAATACTTCAAATCTCAGTGAACAAAATGAACCGTGAAATAGTTTCACACATACTCGATGTGCTCAAGAATTCCACAGACAAAAATGTCATTCTCAAAGGTTTGGTCAAGCTACGAACGGATTTGGTCAAAGACCGTGACGGTATAGTAATGTTTCATCAGTGCCATGGCATTCCACCAATGGTGCGTTTCCTAAACAAGCCCCACGAGCAAATTCTGGAAGTTGTGCTGAGTATTCTGGGGAATTGCTGCACAAACGTTGATTGCTGCACGGAGGTGAGTTAAGCATTGTTGTTATTTGTTTTTCTCTGACAAGATTATCCCCCTTAGGCTTTGGACAATAAAATTGCCATACCCTTGGCGACGATTCTCAAAAGTATCCCGAATGCCTTGATCCAGTGCCGGGCTTGTAGGCTTCTGGGGAACCTTGCCAAGGTCGACAACTCCAAGTTGCTGTCAACCCATTGTCCTGCTATAGCTTCTGCAGTGTGCCAAATCATAGAGGAGAGCGATGATGTTCAGACACAAATCATGTGCTTCCGAGCCTGTCGCTTCCTTGTAGCGGATGAGCAGTTCTTAAGACACTTCCTGATATCGGATGGGTTCACTCTGGTGTTGAAGACCCTAGTAGGTGTAATGAAGAACAAAGAGATCCCCGAACCGGTGGTAGACTTACCACACAAAACTGGGGGCCTCAAAAAGAACCAGCATAGAGAGAAATATTTCGAGGAAGTAGCTCGCAATTTGGAAGGCCCTCGAAGCGACATATTCGATATGGCAACTCTAAAGAACTCAAAGACCTGTACGGATTACATAATGCCTACTGAAAAGGCAAATGTCGAACTGGCCAGTGAGATTCTGAAATGCCTGCTCATCATCTCGGAGATCAACTTGAATTTCCAAGCTTGGGAGGTGAGTTTCGATTGAAACTTTGAATGGCCTGAACTTTCCAATGTCTTATTCCAGGTCGTCAACAGAACCAATAGTTTTGCAGCCGTGGTGTTCTTTGCTTCCGAAGACAATACCTATCGCGCGATTGCCCTCAAAATACTATCGAATTTCTCTAAGAATCCTGGTGCTATCCATGCATTAGGTGCTGCCGATGCTATTGTTGCCGCATGTGAGCTGCTCATTTGTCGGAATATGGGTATGCTTCTAATTACTACTACCTACTTATCTATACTTATCCCTCTTTTCTCTAGCTAAACCTCTTTCTGAGAGCGAAATAAGACACTGCATAAATGTGATTTGCATGTTGTCGGGAGATGCTTGCAATCGGTCGAAAATCCGACGATCAGGAGCCATTGGTAAACTCTTGGACATCGCAAGGACTTCCAAGTCACATACAGAGATTTCTTCGGTAACGACTAGGAAAACATATTTCAATTTAAAACTGATGATCAGAAGTTGTACTTCAGACTGATCACCTGTTTTCGTATAAATTTAACTTCATTTGGAATAAAATTTAATTTGTTTTATGTTTCAGATCCTTTATGTCCTTAATAACTTCCAGTATGACAACATCAGCATGGACTTGATGCTTCGTGAAGGATTAATAGGAATATTAATTAGTGAATTAGATGCTTATCTACACAGTGACGATGACTATCGGAAGAGGAAAAGGGAAGAAAAGAAAAACACTTCAAAGAAGAGAAAATTACCCGATAACTCTACGGAATCCGTTTGTAAGGTGAGTTGGAATCAGGATTTTTCAAAATTATTTGAAGTAAGGACCTGCGACTTCCCTTTATCTATCAAGTTCGGTTCAATGTATTGGATGAAAAACGTCTCAATAACAAACGAATATACCAAAGCTTTCATCGCATCCCAAATTTAGATAGTAACTCGACTTCTAACGAATTCGATGCACTGTCCGACTCTATCCAAATAATTATTTCTTATTTTCCGCACAGTGAAATCATTGTTACGGGCGATTTCAATGTAAAAAATTCTTCGTGGTTGCGCTTTTCTGGTCAGACAACACCCTAAGGAAGGTATGTCGACTTGAATCAAATTGTTACCGAGCGCCAACACTCTAGACTTGTTCCTTACATCTGACCCTGACGAATATACTACAAGGTGGGGCAAAATTAATCATCCAATTTTGCTTGTGAATTACTTTTTTATTTAACAAAAAAAATCGTTTTGAGTAATGGAAATCTTTATTTGGACCTTTGCAATTTGTTCTGAAAAGATGATATCCGTAAAGTGGGTTCCGCCAGTGTGGATGCACATTTTTCCCCATTTTAATGCATTTTCCATTGTTTTCGGCAAGATTTCCGGTGATAACTGTTGGCATTCCTATCGAATATTCTCCTTAAGAGCTACAATTATATGAGGCTTGTTGGCATAAGCCTGCGACTTCAAGTAGCCCCAAAGAAAAAGTCTGGAATAGTTAAATCGGGCGATCTTGCTGGCCATGATAAATCGCCAAAACGGAAGATTACGCGACCAGGAAACGCTTTCTTCACAATATCCATTGTGGCTCGTGCTGTGTGTGCGCTTGCACCGTCTTGTTGAAACTACATGTAAGATTTCGTTTATCATCCTAAAAAAACATACACATACTCCAAAAAGTCTTCGTACAGTAGTAATTTTTTTAGTTTTTTTTTTTGTTGATTTCCTTAAAAACAAAAGTAAAACATTTAACTTAATGTAACAAAAAACAACACTTAGTATCTAGTACGACTTCCTGTAGTCGATTTTTCATAGAATTGGTAAGGTTTTAAGTCGAAAGCGAAAAAATTCTGTTCCATTCTTTAAGTAGGATTATTTTCATGTCTGTTTTGCTCTTAATTGTGCGCTCCCGAATTTTTTTTTTTCAAACAGTCCCACAGATGCTCAATTTAATTGAGGCCTGGGGATTGAGCGGGATGTTTAAACTGTGTTTTAACGTTGTATAACAACCATTCCTTAATCACCATTGAAGTGTTTTAGGGGTCGTTGTCTTGTTGGAAGATAAAATTGTTGGCGAGACCCAGTTTTCCGGCAATTATATGGAGATATTCTTGAAGTATTTTCAAGTATACATATTTGTCTATGGTTATTTCTATAAAAACCAGGTTTCCAACGCCCGAAGAAGCCATACACCCCTACCCTATTATATTTCCGCCGCCATGCTTTATAGTAGGGATTCAAATCATTAAATCCAGAGCAGTGCTTGACTTTCTCAAGACCATACGACGACAATCTGAGCCAAAGATGTTAAATTGATTTTAGTCTGTAAATATAACCTGATCCCAGAACGAATTGTCTTTACCCAAGTGTTCCATAGCTAAATGCAGCCTCGCTTTCTTATTCGCTTTTCGAATGTATGGCTTCTTCCGGCTCACTCGACCGTGAAATCCATTTCTGGTCAACAGGTCCCGTATTGTCTGGGGACACACATCAGTTCCGTCGACGTTTTTTTAATTTACCTGGCAGAACGGGTGAACTTTGCTTCGGATCCTCTGCAACACTCCTAAGTACTCTCTTTTCCATACGATGCTCAATTTTTTTTTTGCCGTCCAGATCTTTTTTGCTTGCAATTGTTTTTGTTTTATTAAATTGTTGCAACATGTACTGAATTGAAGAACGCGGTCTTTTTACAATTTTCGCGATTTCACCCAGAGACTATCCTTTATTCCTCAAGTCGATAGTGATTTTCGTGTTAGGCAAGAAATTTTGCTTATTTTTATTTGACTTTTTTTTTCCTTGGAACAAAGGAATGTTTTTAACTAAAATATTATCAAAAACACTTAAACTTACAAAAACACAACCCAATTCCTGATCACACATTCTACATTTGCCAACTATTGCAAAAAGCGTGGCCTGTACGGAAACTTTTTTGTCGCCATTTGACAGACTCGCCCGATCATAATGATCATACCGGTATCCTTCGCGAATAAAAACTGTTGGGATTTGATAAAAAGATGATGGGAGAAAACATATTCTCGCTCTGTGTTCCCACTTCATCTATTATATTACTTATTACTATTTTTTTGCAAATAAATAAAAAATTAGTCTTCTGTACGGAGACTTTTTGGACTATGTGTATGGCCCAATCACTCCTCCCACGTGAACACAGTAGCTTTGAGTGAATGTATTGCTCTTCGTGCTAAATTTATTAAAATGAATTATCACCCTAATTCACATCGGACACTTTTGTCATTATGTGCAAATTGCTCATGTCAACAAAATCCAGTTAGACCAATAATTCCTAAGAAAATCGTTTGGCAACACGAGAAAGCCAACAGGGACAGTCTCAACGATTTTTTTTTCAATTCAATCTTCAATCAATTTTTTGTACCTAAGCACCTAATTATAGTAAATAAAATTCATATATTTAAGTGGTAAAAAAGAATAAAATAAGGTCAATCTATAACTTAAAAATTAGTCTAGGATTTTTTAAAACTAAGAATAACTGACTTGGGTACTATCAGCTTTTCTTTAGTAATTTATTATGTTTTAAGCTAGTCAAAAAGCTTATTTATTTTTACTTTATAATCCATTATGAAATATCATTATTTTTGTTCTTAATATATTCTTCACCAGACTATAAGAAGAATCCTTTTGTTATACAAATATTATTATATATTAATTATTATGTCGTTACTCTAAACAATAGCTGTACATCATTAAAGTCTTTAGTGAAAAGCTTTTCTCGAACCTCTTTATGAAAGGAATTAAAATTGCAATTTGTTCTGATAACTAAGGGAATTTTATTAGAGTTTAACTGAGGCAATTTAGAAAAAGTGATTTACGTGCCATTGGAACATCAACAATTGCTAACTTATTTACTCGTTGATTAAAAATATTAGTTGGAACATTACCTCTTTGTTTAAAAAATTCTCTCAAAACTTTAAAAACGAAGAAATGTCTAAGCGGTAGGATTCGGAGCTTACAAAACAGAGGCCAACTATTCGTTAAACGGTTTATACCGGATATGATTCTGATAATATGTTCCCGGGCAACCAAGAGGGACCCAAATGTGCTCATATAGGAGCCACCCCAACTTACTATTCCGTATTGCAACTTAGAATTAACTAATCCATAATAAACTTTAACTGGTCGCTATGCTCCGTCGATAGTGACATGGATTCCAGTCCAGATATGGTCACAATTTTAATTCTTTTCGGAACGAGATTTTTATCTATCCCAAATAAGGACAAATCTATCAAAGAGGGTTATTAGGGTCAGAGAAGTAAGTTACCGGAATAATTCCAAACAAACTAATAAAACCTGTAATGATCATATTCAAAGAACCAAAAAATTGCATGCCCAATAATTAAGACAAAAAATACAACAATTTCCTAAAAGTAATGAAAAAAGTATGAAATACTACTTCGCCTTCGGTTTCTTTGGTCGTTTTCAATGATACTCTTTATTTCAGCGAATTCGCTTGCAGCGCAGTTTGCTGTCAATTAGATGCTGCCAGATAGTGTTATCATTCCTCCTGTAATTGAGAGCGTTAATAATTGTATGGGACAAATCTTCTTTCCAACCCGTACATTTGCAAGACTATTGGAAGATCTTTATATATACAAATCCGCTGGCCTGGATAGTATGCCGCCAAGGAGTTCTTCTACGCTGGCGAAACCAGTGCGTAGACTTTTCTATCTGTCCTCTTCAACTGGTTTCTTTCCGAGTGGATGGAAATATCTTCAAGAACTAAATCTTCTCAATGACCGTCAGTGTGGCTTTCGTAGCAATAGGTTTACTGGGGATCTGATGGTATATCTCACTCAAGCGTGGCACAAATTTTTACATCACAAGAAAGTAAGATTATTACACTTGATGTTTCCAAGCGCTCAAAATAAGTTGTATTGGAAGGTTTTAAGTCTGAAATTCATAAAATTAATGCTGGCGTGTCACAGGGTTCCGTTTTGTCTCCGACTCTCTTTCTGAGATTCTTTAATGATCTTTTGTCTGAAATTTCTAATCCATTCAATTGTTTTCCTGACGACTGTACTTTCAGCTTCTTATATTCGTGTGCAGATTTGTGCATGTCCTTTTTCTTCTGATGTGGATCTAGGAAGGCTGCGTATGATTAGCTCATTAAATTCTGATCTCGATAGCATTGTCAAATGGGGAACTATAAACCGCTTAGAATTTAATGCTTCAAATACTCAATACTGTCTTCTGTCATTAAAGCGCAAAAAAACCTCCATGCCGCTATTGCATTGAGGAAACCGAACAGCTTTCAGTTCTAGGTATGAGAATGACTACATATTCGACGTCATCAGAATTTAGTTAGGGTTTAGGTTCCCTCCGGCGTTGCAAGAAATTTTTCAGTCCTCCTGATCTGGCTTTAGGCTATATGACTTATATTCGTCCAAAGCGCGAATACAATTCCCATATTTGGGCAGGTGCACCAATAACTCACTTGACCCTGTGTAATAGAATGCAAAAAAGAGCTTTAAAAATGAAAATAATATATAATGGCATTTGAATTTCTTGAGTGCCGGCGCAATGTTTCTTGTCTTTTATTATTTTACCGTAATTTTTATAAACAATATTCTAGCGAAATAGACGGCAGAAGTTCTTGGTTCGCCTTGCAGCCGCTGAAAAAAAAATGTAGTGAACTGCCTCTGGTGAGGAAGTGCCAAATTCCCTAAGAGTAGTCATGAAAAGTGCTTCCCATCTTAGCCGTTTGACTCGGCAGAAAATTCTACGTCTCCTCCATTCATGCTATCATACACACAAGAATGGTTTAAGAGCTATAAGTTATTAAGTTTAGAATCTTTACGAGTCGTTGGCCTCTTATTTAACTATTTATTTAAATATTTTTACATTCACTGATGTAGATTTTAAAATTCCAGTCTCAAAAACTTCGTGAGGAATCAATATATGATTACGAATCACCATGTAGCTCACCTCGTTCCATTATGTCACCATCGAGTCCTTGCAGCTCCAGAGGTATGTCGCCAGTTGGAGGTGGTTTTAAAGCAACCTCAGGTAAATTTTCGCACAATAACGTTCTAAAAATTACATGTGCTTATGACGAAGCTTTGAATTATCGATAGAAATGGACTCGGAATCAGAAACATACTCACCCGTGTGTAGCGATGATGAAGGTATCGATGATGATGATAACATAAAGACTGATCCAAATGATTCTGATATAATGAAACTGCTGGACATAGCTTGTAAGTCAGAAACAAATTTAGAAGATAACGCACTAGACAAAGAAGACGATGAAGATGAAAGCCAAGGTAAATCATGAGAATATCTAATCAATCTGAAGAAGTATTTCAATAAGTGTTTCCCTTCGAAGATGTGCCACCACTCAAGCTGCCAAAATTGGGGAACAGCACAATAGATATAATTGAGAATCTTATATACCGAGTGACGCTATTTATTAATAAAGGAGCAGAGCTCAGCAAACCGGAGACATTATATACCCTTATAGAAGCTATAAATACATTTGGACTAAATAATTGTTTTTGTGGATCACTAACGAATATTTTGTCGTAAGATAGTAAAACACAAAGATTGTATCAGTTTAAATGAATTTCCTTTTATTTTACAGAGAAAGTCAGTTCTTTGCTCAAATAATCAAACTTGGTGTAGCCAACCAGCTGTTCCAAATGACAAAAGTCGATGAGGTAACTATCGAATCACAATGGTGTTTCCTTACATCTGTAATCCTGTTTTTATTTTATTCCAGCTCAAAACGGGAGGTATTGGATTTCTCGAAACCCTCACTAATGTAGGAGAAACACACTACGGCAAAGGTGAACTCGCTCGTTTGCTACGTTCTGATGATGCTAGCCAGAAAAGGGCTTCCATTGCAGTTGGATTTATTATAAAAAACCATCGAATTCTCTACCATCTACTAACCGAGGGTAGTGTTCTCTTTACGCTCATCAACATGATTCTAACCGAAGACAGCGAATTCACTGCAGAAGCTGTTGATGCTCTAACAGCAATGAGCCAAGCAACTCTAGACATTGCCATACCCGACAGTGACAAAGAATCGTTCGATTGTGATCAAATCTTTGACGATGGAAATCCATCTAAGGAATCTTACGATTGCGACATGAAATTCATCGTCCACGACAACGACGAAGAGATTTCTGTGGGTTTCAACAAAAAACTCTTGTCGGACGTGAGTGAAGTATTCAACTCAATGTTGAATAGTGATTTTCGCGAAGGAAATGAAGGAGAGATTCACTTGAAAGCATATTCTGCTAGTGGACTGAGATATTTTCTCAATCTCATCGAACTGCGTTCCCTAAACAAGCCACCTAACATTCCACCTGCAGAAAAGTACAAATCTGTTATCGAAGCATTCGATCTATCCAGAGTGTATATCATACCTCAGCTGGAGAAAGTCGTATTCAACGTTATGGTTTATCTGTTGGACGAAACAAATTGCCAAAGTGTACTTGAATGGTCGATGAAGAACTATCACGCCGAACTAACTGAAATTGCCATAAACTATTATTTGTGTTCAAATATTCCCACACAGAGCAAAGTTAAGTTATTTAGAAAAGCCGACTTTTCAATGTATTCCAATGAATGGAACCAAATGATTACGGACGCGGTGTTGGTGCGATGCAAGGATACTCAATATTATGAACTAGCAATGCAGTAAATAGTTATTGTTGCCAGCATTTATTTATGTCTGTCTATTAATTATAAATATAAGTTTGTCAGTCCTTGGTGTTCTAACAAATAAATCGATATAAAGTTTAATTTATTTCGACTCAAAAAGTTCTTGTTTGATTTTGGGTTTTTTGAAGTTGTTTGTCTCCCATGTTTGAAATTTATTTTTCACGATATTTTTAATTTCTTTGTTGAATCTGGTGTAATTTATTTTTATTTAAATAGAAAACTGGGATACTCGTCTTGAACTGTTATGATGTCCGCATTAAGGACTGCAAAGGACCTTATTCTTTTTATAAGTATCGTTATATTGGGGGAATATTACGAAGGATTGGCTCTAGAACATCGTCTAAATGGAAGTACGAATTCATAAAATAAAGAAAACTATTACATTTGCGAGAATTTTTTGGATTGCAGTTTTTATACATTGTTTGTTTTCTTTAGAAAGAATAAAGGTTTTTAGTATTAATACAAGTTTTAAAATTTTTCTAATCAAAGATCGAATTTATATGAAAAGTGTTATGTCTACCACTTGACGCAGCCTCAGATAAAATAATTTAGCGGTGTGAAGTTGCATAATCGTGGTGGCTAATTGATCAACGCTCGACGGGAGACCACCTAGTCCTCAAATTTCTCCTTTAGCATGGTGTCCAAGGTACGTACCGTCTTGTTGGAAGCATAGCTTATCGATTTTGTCGAGCTTTGGGGCCCTAGGACGTAACTTGATATGATCGAGTTAGGTCGATACAATCGAGAACATGCAGTTCTTTCTTATGATCAGCCGATTGTTTTCGATTCGATTGAATCAAATAAGGAACTCCCTATACTCGATTACATCGACTAGACTCGATTGTATCAAGTTACGTGCTGGCAACCTTGGCCATAGAAAGTCAGTTAAGATCCGTATACCCGAGTCCATTGACGGTAACATAGTATCATTTCGAAAGAAATAAGCTCCAATGATTCCCCCATGCCATAAACTGCGCGAAATTGTCAATCTTTGTGGAACATTTCCAGCGGCCAACCAACCAAGTCACTCTATTGTTGTCCTGGTGAAAAAGTTCCGTAGCAGCTTGGAAAATCCGCTCAATTAAACCAAGATTAATGTGTTTCCACTTAGGAAAAATGACAGAGGATGAGTTACTCGAGTTTCGAACGCGGCCAAAAGTGTATCACTTTTCGGAAAACGATTTAACTTTTGAAAACGAAGACAATTGTCTTTATTATTTTGTTAAGATAAATCGACAAGTCATGAATCGCGGAATACTCGTGGTTATGAAATGTCGTTTATTTTTAAACAACATGGATGTACATACTGACATAGCTTTTTACTTTGATGATCTCAGAGGATTTACGTTAACTTCTGAACCCCCGAAGATATAAGTTTTGTACTCGACCTTCACTAACTCGTTGAATATAAATAAAATGCACGACTGGATCGCACGAACTTGCTCTTAAGTAAAAGTACTTTGGAATTTAAAATACATTTTATAAATATAAAACATGGATTTAATGAGATAAGAATGTTCAAATACATGGAATTGCCGTCTAACTTCCTAATTAAAATTAACTAATAAAAGTATGAGTTTACGCAAATAAAGTTTAAAAATCATTTTATTAAAGCAATTTTTTATATAATAAAATTTCTTTAAAATTTTTCTAGAACAAAATCTGGGATGCCAATTTTAAGTGCTTAGTAATATAGATTTTAGAAAATAATTTCAAAAAATAATCGCTCACATGTTTTCAAGATATTGATTTTTCAAAAAATAAATTGGATTTTTTTTTTAAACCAAAAAAGATTTTTTTTAATATTTTTATAAACAATATTATTTTTAACTTAAGGGGCTCCTTAAGGCTATACTTTCCAATAGCTTCACCTAACTTAAGCGAAGTATCCGACGTCACAGTCGAAGAAGTTAGTGAGGCGGTAAAATACTCCAAAAAGGGAAAAGCTGTTGGCCCAGACGAAATACCCTCAGAGTTTTGGAAAAAGATGGGAGACATCGGGTTTAGATGGCTCATGATTCTTGTCTCCAAACTTATACGAGGTGATCGCATGCCTAATCAATGGAGGGAAAGTTACCTTCTTCCAATTTATAAAGGAAAGGGTGGTACTCGAAGCTGTGATAATTACCGTTCGATTAAGCTGATGTCACACACCATGAAGATCGTTGAGCGAGTCTTGGGTAGCCGACTGCGAAAAATAATTAGGCTATCTGATGACCAGTGCGGGTTTGTCGGGGGTAAGTCAACCACGGATGCAATCCAGAGTATAAGAATAATTATGGAAAAACATCGGGATTCTTTGGAGGATTTGCATGTCGTATTGGTTGATTTTGAAAAAGCATTCGATCGGCAACCACGAGATCTAATATGGGTGGCCCTCAGGCAACGAGGAGTTCCAGAAACCTATGTGCGGATAATTATGGACATGTATGATGGAGCAGTTACTAAAGTAAGATGCGCAGCTGGAGTCACCGAAGAATTCGAAATCACAGTAGGTGTACACCAGGGAAGTGTCTTGAGTCCCCTGCTCTTTATTACAGTTCTTGATTACCTGCTTGAAGGCAAAGTGACGGATCCAAAAGTGCATCAGTTATTCTTTGCTGACGATGGAGCCATCATAAGTGAAGACCCGATATCCCTACAACGAGCACTTGACGTATGGGTGGATGTTCTAGAAGGAAGTGGGTACCGCATAAGCGCGAAAAAGACAGAATACCTATGCTGCCCATTTTCTGATCCACACAGGCCTATTCCAGACATTTATTTGAATGGAGTAGTGCTAACGGCAGCTGAGATGAAGATGCTTCGTATGACAGCAGGAGTTACAAAGCTTGATCGAATTAGAAGTACGAAGATCCGAGGAAGCCTTCATGTTAAGAATACCATTTCCCAAAAAATTGAACACGACCGACTCAGTTGGTATTGCCATGTTCAAAGGAGAGATCCTGAGAACCCCGTCAAAAGAGCAATATCATACAACGTTCCAATTCGGAGTAAAAAGAAAGGTAGGCCTAAACACTCCTGGTACAAACAAATGCAAAAACACCAGCATTCAGTTGGCCTCAGAAATGGAACAATACAAAACCGGGAGGCTTGCCGCCGATTTCTGAGGTCAACCCGGCGAACCCCACAGGCGGATCACTAGTGTGAAGCAGATACGTGGGAGAGTTATGATCCCCTCGACATCGAGATCATAACAGCGCCGAAGAAAAGGAAGAAGAAGAACTTAAGGGGCTCCTGCTGAAATTTTTTGTTAAAATCGTTAGAGCCGTTAATGAGAAAGTCGAAAATAAAAAAAACGGTTCCATGATAGGTACCATTTAATAATATATTTTATATTTTTCCCCAAAATTTATTTTTACAAAAATGTAGTCCATGTCCATAATATCTTAATCAATTTTGTTTATCAAAATCGTTAAAGCCGTTTCCGAGACATAAGATTTTGCAATACGGGTGTATGGGGGATACCGTTAGTTTTGGAGCTAAAAAAAAATTAATTTCCCCTCTAGGGAATCACTGAAGCCCCTTAACTACCAGGATTGAAGAACATACATAGGTCCAGTGGTTTAGGCTGCAGGGAGAGGTACAGACATACAGAAACACTGAAACATGTTTTTTGTGTATAAAATTTTTATAAAAAAAATTGATATGCAAATTGTTAGTAGGTATTCAATAAAAAACATTTTATAACGTAATTTAAAAATTTATTCGTGTACCCGTTTTCAGGATATTGAATTTTCAAACAAAAAAAATTATTATTTTCTTAAAAATCCAAAAACTATTTTTTTCCAAAAAAATATTTAGATTATATTTTTTCAAATGCAAAGGTGCTCCTGCACAAAAATTTCGGTTAAAATCGTTAGAGCCATTGATGAGAAATTCGAAAATCAAAAAACCGTTCTATGACAGGTACCGTTAATAACATTTCCCCCAAAATCACACCAAATTTGTTCATAAAAATCGTTAGAGCCGTTTTTGACATGAATAAGATTATGCATTACGGGTGTATGGGGGGCACCGTTAGTTTTAGAGCTAAAAAGAAAATTTCAATTTCACCTCTAGAGAATCACCGAAGACCCTTAAGTACCGAGTTTGAAGAAAATAGGTCCTATAGCTTAGGCTCTAGATCGAGTTAAGGACATACAGACAAACAGACGGAATTGTCGGCCCACTTTATTCGTCTTCGCTATCATCGTAATGTCAACTTTGATCAAAATCTCGAGTTCGATTTTTTTTTCAAATGCAGAACTTGCCCTATAGTACCTATGTATATCGCAAGTAAAAATGGGCACAACAGTGCGTGGTGTGCTCATTTTCACTGGGGAAGCCCCGAATTACCTATGGCAATTATTAGCTATATAATTTAGGCATGCATTTGCAGTTTTATAATAGTACTATCGGAACTATATTCTTCTATAAGAGTATAAGATTGACAAATTAACCATGATTATAGTGTACCGACTTAAACTGTCCAATAATGATTCTATAAAAATATCGAATTTAATTGTCATACACATTCCAGATATAAACCTTTTACATTATTCAACTATACAAGTGATATAGAAATGAAGCATCGGATACTAAATTAGGAATTTTATAACAGTTTCTTGGGTTGACTATTGGAGTGTAAATATAGTATGATTGTTTGCCGCAAGGACAACTAGCAAAAAAAAAGAAATAACTTGATTGTATTTTCCGCGGTCAAATTGTCGCAAAAGCAAATCTATAGGTTGCCGTCAGGATCCTAAGATCAGCTGAACAACCAACTATCGCAAAAGAAAGGAGTCTAATAAAAAACACCAAAACAGCTTGAGTTATTATTCCTCAAAGGTTATTTATCTTATTTTGAAATAAAAGCCTATATATATTTTCCTTTTCAAAAGGATTTAAAAATCAGTAATAACTTTATTTTTTATTTAAAACGTTCGTATATGGCTTTCAACTTTGGAATGTTTTTTATGGCATCATCATCGTCTTCATGAAACCTCTGTATAGGCTGAAACAGCTGATTCATCCGTTGGTCATCTTTGAGTCCATTGACCCACGTTGGGATTACGGATCATCTTCGTCATTTGAAATCTAATGCGTCACCCCTGCACATCACCTTCATCCTTGTCTACCAGTGTTATTCTTGACCATTAGATCGTGCACACAAAAAAAAAAAACATAGAATAGTGGGAGGAGCCAAAATGTCGAGCAGCATCGTATACTATGGGGGCTATCGTGAACAAAATTTCCCTCGGAATTTTCCCCATCTTCGAAAATTGGAAAGGTCAATACTTCTGCACTGTTCATTGTAAGCTGGCGACTGGCCTTTTTAAATGAGAGCCAAAGTCACTATGAAACTTAGTTCCGAATATCAATAAATTACAAGGGAAACTTTCGACATTATTCGAGATGACAATTTTGAAAGTTGGGAACAATTCCCAGGGAAATTTTATTCACGATAGGCCCCTATATGTGGCGTTGACTCCCACAATTAGCTTGTTTGTGTTTAAAAACAATAATTATTATGATGCGTGTCATATTTATGATCTCCCAATTTTGGCAATGAACGTGGTGATGTAAAATTTTGATGTTTTGCCGTCGGTAGGTTGTATTGTGGGTAATGTTCTGCCGTTGACCCTTTCGCCGATTTGAATTGCATGTTCAATCTTCAAGCTTGTTTTGTTGCGTTTGCGTTGCAACAATGATTAAAGGTAAATTGAGTCATAATGCCTATATGAGGCTGTCAGTGCAATAGTGGCGTAACCCATAAAATTCACTTTAGAGCTACGTGATTTAAGAAACAGGTTTTCTTTAAACATTTTTTGTATTTTTCCTTTGACATTTTTGATTTATCTAAAAACGTGGAAGAGTTTGAAAAAAGTCATATTTTGTAGGGCAAGCTTTTTTTTTTTTTAAATTCAACTTTATTTTGGAAAAAAAAGTGGGATACTATTGCATTCATGGTTTTCTGTAAAAATAAAGAAAAAAGATAGGTTACGCTAAACTTATTATTGATTTTACTCCTCGTCTGATAAATCGTCAAATATTTCGATTGGAACACTTGTTGATGTTTTTAAATTATTATAAAAAAAAGTGATTGATTGGTGGTATAATTTGAAGCAGTTCAATTATGTCTGTTTTTTATCGTTTAGTTGCTTGAACAACAAGCTGGTCGAGTTTTTTAATATTAACTGATTGTCTCTTTTTTACATTTACCTCTTCGAGTAAAACATCAATTTCATTAGAATATTTATAAAAAATTGAAATTGGTTTCCTTTTTTCGAAATGTAACCACTGAATTTTAAGCCATTCAACCTTGGAATTTGAAATGGACAGTTTTCTATTTGCGATATTTTCTTTAAAAGATTTCGTGTAAAAAAAACTCAGATGAAGACATTTTCACAATTTCAAATGGGTTTCTCTTTCTGGCCGAGGAAATGAGGAAATGAGATATCCTTATAAATTTTTTTATTCTTTTCTAATATACCAAAATCTCGGTCACATGGCAAATAGGAATGGCCACTAACTAAAAATTTATGGTCGATTTCTTCAACCATAAAATCGGTATGGGATACCAAAAATTAGCACAACAGTGAAAGTTTTATATTTCTATTTTAGCCCCCACATTGGTCAGAATACATAATAATTTTTTTAGACTGTCCTACGGTTTTAAAATAATGCATAAGACAAGATTCAATTTCTTCAGGCCCTCTTAACGCTGCGGACTCATCCCAAACATACATGTGAACTTTTTCAGTACCCTTATTATTTATGCCGAAGCAAAAGGTCCATAGTTGTCTTTTGTAATATACAATCCCTGTTATTAGTGCTGGGGTTGGAAGGGTCTTGCGCGTAGAGCAGTCACAATCTAAACAGTTTCTAAGAGAAGTATGAAGGTTACGCCACTATTGCACTCAAACTATGATCAAACTATGTAGATAGCTGCATACAACTATTTTTGTATTAAAAAAGATATATTAAGAGACCCATTTTTATGAAAAACTCATTTTTGAAAAAAGTGGGTTACGCCACTACTGCACTCATAGCCTCATATTATATGTGATAAAAAGTGCTCCAGAGAATATCTAGGCGAGGAATTATATCAAGTTTTACTCCTATAACTATTTGACTTAGCAATATATAACCAGAATAATTATAAATTCCAGAAATAGGAAAGAATTTTGTTAGTTGGTGGTGGGTATTTTTGGTCCACACTGTAGTTTAGCAGACTTTCTAAAATAAAACACTTCAATTTTTTTTTGTATTTCGTTTTTACTTTTTCATCATATTTTGTTTGTTGTATATTAATAATTCTTTTGCATAATAATTAAATAATATAATCTCTTACGATCGCTCCTGTAGTACATACATACATTATATTTACGTGTCTTGTGTGTCTGTAATTATTTCATTTAAATAATAATAATAATAATAGATTGTTTTTTGTTTTAATCTTAGATCATTTTTTGTGTAACTTACTTTATTTCATATTAATATATATATTTTCTTATGACTTAAAATCATTTTTAGAGTTCAGACTGATCACACGAATTGAATCTCACAATTGATTTTCTCTTGTTTTTTTTTTTTTGTTTTTGTTTTATATTAATTACTTATGAACTAAATTATTTCCTTGTCTCAAAAAGGACGACATAAAAATCTTTTTTTTCTTTTTGCTGTTTTAATGTATAGCTAAAATTTAAATTTGTTGTCGTACCTAATTTATTTTTTTATTCATATTTTTATCTTAAAATTATAATTTTTTTCTTTTTCGTTCAATAAATTTGTTTCATTTGCATATATTTACAATTTTCTTTAATAAAATATCTATTTATTTTTTTTGTTTTGTTTTTGTATCCGTTTGATTTAACCTATTGTTATAATTAATTTTTATTTACTATATTTTTAGTAATTAATGCTAATATTTTGTTTTCTATTTCGTGATTTTAATTTAAATGTAAATCTATAATACTCGTTTCGATTAAGTGAAATTAAAATTAATTTTTAATGGAAAACAGGAAAAACCAACAAAGTTATCCAAAGCTATAGTATTTTTGCTTAAAAACAAAATATAGATACCTTAGTCGTTCGAAAATATGGTGTTTTTGAAAAGCTTACATTAAACATCAAACATTTTGTGCTTATAATTTCAAACCAAAAAACAAACAATGGCAAACTAAACTTATACTATATAAGAACTAACATAATTTGCAACTTTAGTTTTAATCGGTAAAACTAGATAAAAGCCCCAGAAACTGGACTAAAGTACTTGTTTTTGGGTGGACAACGAGAGGTGATTGTAAAATTTTTTCTTATGCTAATTTCTGTATAAGCACCCTTATAGCCTTTGCTTCATGTCATATAGGCTTTGATTAATGAGCATTGAGAGAATACTCCGTCTCTTCTCTAATTGGTATTCCCTAAAGTGTGTATCTTGTGTCCGGTCTACTATTTCAACCTCTTTCATTTTTGCGAATTGGTGAAATAAATCTTTGCCAACTCCCGGAGCAACAACCCAGAAGAAAAAAAAAAGATCCCCTTAACTGCAACGTGGATTTCAAGTATATTCAAATAAACGCGAGAGTTTTCAATACCGCTAACAAAAAAAAAACTAAGTCTTTGAACCGACAGGAGTTGTTTCCTTCTTGTGAAGACGCAGTTGCTGCAATGCCATATTATAGTGTTATGACTCCTCCTGTACCTGAGCGTAAATAGTTCTATGGGACAAATCTTTTTTCGCACTCGTACAGACACGAGAGTCCCTAAAGATCTTGACATACACAAATCAGCTGGTGCAGATTTTATATCCCCTTTAGATCAGAAGAAATGTTCTTCTACGCTGGCAAAACTATTGTGTAAGCTTTTCCACCTGTCCTACTCTTTGGGGCTCTTTCCGAGTAGATGTAAAACGGCATTTGTCCAGCCGGTTCCTAAAGAAGCTGATTCTTCTTCCCTTTCCAATTACCGACCAATTGCACTAGCGTCCCTTCTTTCCAAGGTCATGGGAACTCTGATCAACAATCAGCTCAAGAAATATACTCGTATACGGCTTTAGCAATAGATCCAATGGTGATTTGATGGCATATCTAACCGGAAAGTGGAAACAATCTTTACATCATTTTGGGGAAACAAAGGTTATTGCAATTGATATTTCTCAAGCACTTGATAGAGTTTGGCATGAAGCTCTTTTATCGAAAACAGATAAAATAGGATTAGAAATTACCTTTCTGGCAGTTCAATTCGAATTGTTTTGGACGGTTTTAAGTCTTATAGTCAACAAATAAATGCTATTGTACCCCAAGGTTCCCTTATGTCACCGACACTCTTCTTTATGTTCATCAATGATCTTATGTCTGAGATCTAATCCACCTTTCAGCTTTTCATATTCGTTTCTAGACTCACAACCCTGCTCTTCGGTTGTTGAACTGAAACGGGAGCATATGCTAAGTTCATTAGATTCCGATCTCAACCTCATTATACAATAGGGTACTAACATATATCCGGCCTAGACTTGAGTATAACTCTCATATCTGGGCAGGAGCACCCATTACTCATTTAAACCTGTTAAATCCAGAGCAGAGCCATAAAACTTATAGGAGACATATCAATTAAGAACACTTTTGTCTCTGTTGAAGCAGTTGCACTCTTCCCCTTAAACAATTCCTCCGTAATACTCGTCTAGCTATGAATGCATATCAGTTTACCCTTGAGCCTAACTACGGACGTACTGTCAAATAAAGATGTTCTTTCCTTAGCCGTATTACTAGAATGTTGAATATTTTTCCCTTCCCGATGTTTTCCCTTCATTGTGATGTACAAGCTTTCAAAACCAATGTGCATCGACATCTCTTATTAAATTCCTTCTACTTTTCCTAAACGCTCGCACTGTGTTACATCATGACGTTCGGCCCTAGCGAGGTATCCGTTCGGAGCGGAAAATTCTCCGATTTCGTACGATTCGGAGGATTTTTGCTTCGAGGTATTCTTCCGAACATTTTTTAAAGGAACCCGGCGAACTGCGTTGAAGTGCGATGAAGTGCATTATTTTCGAAATTTCTGACAGCTTAACGCAATTTTTTCCGATTTCGTCCGATACAAATTCTTCGCGGAACAAATTACGCCAACGCATTTGTGTATTATTATTCTCTCCGATAGGATACCTCGAAAGCAATTTGAACCTCCGACAAAGTATGCGTTGCGGACAATTTTCCGCTCCGAACGGATACCTCGCTAGGGCCAATTAACATTATAAGGGTAGTTGGTCACAAAACCTCAAGAACGCCATCTAGCGTTCAATCAACAACATAAAAAACATCTACCCACCGAAAATACGAAACGATTGCTAACAACCTTTTGGATTTTAACTTCCTTTTTGTGTTTATATGTTGTGACTCAACCAAGCCAACATGAAAAAAACGCGAAATTTAAAGTTCTCGTTCATTTTTCTTTCTTTAAATAAACTTTAATAAATAATAATAAAAATATAAAATTGAAAATACGAGATCTGTTATTATTGAAGCAAGCCCAAAGTAGTTTTTTAATAAGGGTAGTCATAACCATAGCTGGGCATTAACTCGTTAATCCGTTAATCGTTAATTAACGAAGTTAAAATTTTGATTAACGGATTAACTTTTAAGTTAACTTTTAAAAATGTTAACGGACACGCTAAATCCGTTAATCCACGTTAAGTCCGTTAATCGTTAATCCAATGCCTACTATTTACCGCGCGGAGCGAAAAACAGGTTCAGACAAGTATGAGACAAGTGCCGTGCGGCGCATGCCGCGGGTGAAACAAAAACAGCTAGGTACGTATTATATTTTGACGGCGCGTGCGAGTGAGAAAACTGCGAAGAGATTCATTTCGTTTGATCATTTCATTATGCCGGTCGTCCACTATGTTCGCGATAAGTTCAACCAACTTCGTTCAACTTTTTATTCAACTCTTTCGTTGGATAAATGATTTACAACCGCTTACACTAGTGCAGAAACTTACGTAATTCACGTTGAGCAACTAAAGTTGAACAAAATGCGTTTGGAACCCCGTACACATAATTGACCAACTTTCCCATATGTTGATTAACCCCGCACACCTAGTTGATCAACTCTTAAAACTTATTCCAGTGGTGCGTACACCTAGTTGACCAACTTACTCAAATGTTGAATAACACCGTACACTAGTTGATAAACTTGTTCGATTTTGACAGAAACATTTTTTTTTCGAGTTGATCAACTGCGTTTTCGATATTGTTGCTCAACCAGTTGATGAACGAGTTGATACCTTCATACACTTAACCAAGGATCACTCGTTGGGGAACGCGTTGAACGCACCACGATAAACAAAAAACTCAAACGTCAAACCTGACTTCAGTTCGGTACATACATTTATTGCCGACGCATGCCTTCGCTTTAAAATATTCTAAATTTGTTCCGTATGAGTATGATTTCCTCTAAGAAAAAAAAAGTGGCTACCGCATTAATAATATTAGAAAATGAACGACAAAGGAAGAAAAAACAGCCAAGACGATTCTGGGTAGATGATTTTTTCTTGAGTCGCGAATTGTTTTTTTTTCAATGAAATATATGAGAAATTAAAATCGATTGACCCCACCGCGCCCGTGAATTCGAATTCAAAGTTTAAGCAATTGCATTTTCGAGGAAATTTGAGACCAAGCCAATTCCCTGTAATCTCGATTTTTATAAGAGGGGCTCTTAATGTCCCATATATTGGGCTTTTCCTCAATTGCTGAAATAAAAAAGTTGATCAACGCGTTGAACGAATAAATGTGCAACACATTATCTTGAAAATGTTGCTCAACGTGTTGATCGAACATTTTCAAGGAGCAACGGCCAACAACCAGATCCAATCCATTGGTTGAACAGAATTGAAGAGTTGAATGCGTTGACGTTGGACGACCGGCATTACTTAGCGCCCGTGCTCAGAGTAAAAAAAAATATCAAAAATGCAATTTTTATCACATGTTAACGGATTAACGATTAACGTTAACTTGCGTTAATTCTTCCGAAATTTAACGCTTTAACGTTTAACGAAGCTAACTTTTTTAGTAGCGGATTAACGATTAACGAAGTTAACTGTTTGATTAACGGTGCCCAGCTATGGTCATAACCCCTTAGCGTGTGCAAACTATAATAAAAACTTGTATAGCAATTTTCGCAATCTTAAAGCTTTTTTTATTAATAAAAACAAATTTAAAAAATTTTTTGACTGAAAAACCAGAGATAAAATTGAAGAAATGGCTGCTTAGCCCTTAAAAGTCGTTTTTTTTTCAGCCATTTATTTAATATTTTAAAAGTAATTTGATAAATTTCTTGGAGCACGAAGCCGAAGAATCAATTCGAATATAATACTCGTATAATTTGCCTCCAACTGGTTGGGAACCCTTGACTTATGTTGGTTCTGATACTACTGCAATATGACAGATTATAAGATGAAAAGCAAACGAAAATGTTAAATAACAGTACAAAAGTTGTGTATGCTTTAAATTATGTATGCAATTTCAAGCAAAAAAAAAAAAAAAAACGATATTGAAATTAATAAATGTTTATAAAAACTCAAGAAAAAAAAAGGAACACAACAAAATTTAAAAATTTAAAACTTTATTTATTTATTTTCTTAGGAGAAGTATCGTTATAATTATTATTTATTTATTCATACTCTCATAATGATGTAATACAAAAATATTAAAAATAAAACATGCAAAGAACAAACTCTTAATACACAAAATATTTGTTTTCTTTTTCATAAAACTAAAGTTTTCCTGGATCTAAGCAAAATTTATTATATTTATAATAATTTTTCCAATTAAAAACTTTGAAAAATGTTAATTAGATGCAGAAATAAAAAAAAATAATAATAAAAAAAAATAGATGCATACTTTTTCTATTTTTCTTTTCAATTTTACTTTAGCTTTTTACAATGTGTGTGTATTTTAATATAATTAATAATTAATTTAAATTTAATAATAATCATAATTATGTAAAAAGTGTACAAAACCAGTCTTTAAATATGTTTTTTTTTCATCTATGTATATATATAATATATATATATATTTATGTTTATATGTTTTTATATATAGTTTCTATAATGTACAATCATTTCTTTTTATTTTTTCTTATTCAATTTAACTGTTTTGGAAATCATATAAATGGAGAGTATTTAATGTAAATTTATATTTTTTTATCTTAATGATTATTTACAAATTCATAAAAATAACTCAAACAAGCACACAAGGATTTTTTACTTTTCTTAAATTAAAATTTCGATAAATACATTTTACATATACCTAATATTTATATTGATTTTTCTTTTTTTATTTATAATAATAATTTTATACAATTTACAATTTTAGGTGAATCTGAATTAATTTGATAAATAATAGGGACGGCAATGAAACAAAAAACAAACAAAAAATAAAAAAAAACAGACGGACGGACGGACGACTAAATATCCATCATATACACAAATCACATCGTCACATTTATACAAAGAATTTATTTCTTATCAATAATAATAATTATAATTAAGAACTAAATTAATTTCATGCAATCTCATCACCGTGTTTCTCGTATAAATTGTTAATAACTACATTGTTTTTGTGTTGCTTTCACTAGTTTAACTATATTTTTTTTATTCATAAAAGGGTGCGCTTATATTTTTCTTAGGAGGTTTTTTTATCATTTCCTCCAAGAGTGTGATGTATTGTTGAACTTCTTACACATACATATAATAATTCTTTTTATTAAATTTATGAATAGAAATAGGTAAACGGAAAAGGAACCAGAGGAACATAGAAGAGAATGTATATTGTTTGTTTTTTTTTTTGTTTAAAGGAATTCAATAATAACTGGATGAACGTTTATGTATTTTTTTTATTTAATGAATGGTTGTGTCAGCTTGTTCTACTTTTTTTGTGTAAATTTATTTTATTTTATTTTTTAATGTTACTTAGGAATATTTTCGTGTTAATTTGTTAAACTAAAATAATTTATTTGTTTATCCTACAATATCTAAGCTTTGAGCATCCGTTACAGCTATATTGATGGAAATTTAATTTAAGTTTCCATTAACATTTAGATTTACATTACCATTAACATTAATACCATCACCATTGTTATCATCATTACCACCAGTTAGTTGTTGTTCGTTAGTAATAGATGTTTGATTAATTGAATTAGTAATATAATTACCACCACCACCACCACCATCATCATCATCACCATTATCCAAGTTATTTATTATTGTTGGTGTTGGAATGATTGTTGTCGTTGTTAATGTTGGATTTGTTGTTGTAGTAGTTGTAACATCACCATTTATTAGCGAAGTTATTGCAGCATTATTTATAGTAATGTTAGTTAGGGTATTTGAATTTTGTAACGTACTACTAATATTACCATTGCTACAGATTTTACTGTATAGATCCGGCGTTGCCGTCGTAACATCTTCAAATTCTGTACGCAAGGCAGTGCGTTTGAGTAGCTGCAAATTACGAGGCAAATATGATAAGATGTTGTAGATAAGGCGTATGTCTTCGCTAGACGTCCATACGCCCGGCCGTTTATTGTGATACAATTTGGCATATTGGTAGATGTTAGCCGTATTGCAATATTCCATTTCGATGGATAATGATGAGATCGCACAGAATGTACATGCCTGAGCACCGCCGTATCTGAAATTGATAAAACAGAATATTTTTATAATCATGTTTTTGAATAAATTTTTATTTTTAAGTATACTAAAATGTTGTTCAAAGAAAAGACAGATCAAAAATACAATAAAAAACTCCATTGACCTCAACTTCAAAGTGAGCTTCGCTCAGGTACGACAGTGGGCTCATCAGTTAGAAGCTGTCGTACCCTTCTAAGAAGCAAGTATTGGTCGATGTTTACCGAATTTATTGAAAAGTACAATGTATTCCACTATTTCTAAAAATCTGCCACTAATCGATGTTGGATATCACTGATAGGAAGAAGTAATATTGGATTAGTCACCACACCGAGATAAATAAACTTGATCACGAAGTAAACCAAGTATTAATGTAATCCAAAGTTAGGAAATAATAATGCAAGCTTAAAAAAATAATTGTTTGTACATATGGAGTAAGTCGATTTCTTTTTAAATAAGACTGGTTACATTTTGTTCATGTTTACTTTTTGAAAAAATGTTATTCTTTCAAAAAATCAATAAAACGTGATGCCTGCTACAGAAAACCACTTAAGCCAACACATTTGTCTGAAAGAATGGCACAAGATCATACTGTATGGACTCGTGTGGTTATTTATTGTCAGAGTTGAAGTGAATTCTTCAAAGCGTTTCTTAAATGTTTCCAAATTGAAATGGCAAGGGCAAACTGTGCCGGGTAGATTATTCCATAATCGTGTTGTGCGACTTAAAACGAATCAAAGACGGTACGTCCAAAATTAGGTGGTTCAAAGGTAAACTGATGATCATTCCTAGCAAAACGGACAAACGGGTGAACTGATTGATGGGTGGAATGTAACTGGCTACTTCGAGTGATCATTGCTTATGATAGAAGCGATAAAACAAGGAAGCCATGAAACACTCTGACGATGTTCAAGAGATGGGAGCGATTCCATGATAGTTATTTTTCCTATCAGTTTTAATGTTCTATTCTGAATTCTATCCAGTAAATGAAAAGAAGTTTGGGCACCTGCCCAAAGATGTGAGTTATACTCGCGTATAGGACATATAAATGCGTTATAAGATGTATCCCGAAGGGGTGATAAATGTCTTACACCGATATAGAAATCCTGAGCATTTAGCAGCGTTTTTGCCAGTCTCGAGAATGAGGTCATTCAAACGAAGATCATCGATGACAAACATAGCGAGAGCCTGGTGCCAAACTCTTTCAAATTAGATAGAAATGTCAAGCGCAATGATCTTACTTTCACCAAAACAATATGAAGATCTGTTCCACTCTTCGGTCAGATATGACATCAGATCACCAGTGGAACGATTGCTGTGAAAGCCGCAATTCAGAAGATTGAAAAGAAGAGACCTAAGTGCAATTAATCGATAGAAGGAAGTGTCGCTTTTTTAGGAACAGGCTGGACAAAAACTGTTTTTCATCTTCTAGGGAACATTCCAGAACAGTAGGAGCGATGGAAAAGCTTACGCAATCGTTTTGCCAGCGATGAAGAACACCTCTTCAGAAGAATGATGGTATACCATCTGAACCAGCGGATTTGTTTATAAAAAGATCTCGAAGTACTCTTGCAACTGTTCGAGTGCGGTAATATACTTATCCCATTGAATGATTTACGTTCTCTAGTAGAGGAGCGGCCATGTTGTTGTCAGGCAAAGTAGAGCTATCAGCTCTATCTTAAGAGCTAGTTATCGGGTTGTTATTGTAGATAAACGTTGGAACCGAAGATGAATTTGAATTTTCTACTTTCTTGATAATTGACCAGAAATTTCTACTACCAGTGGGACTTGTTTGTGCTTTTTCCGATTTTCCTTTGTTGGCTTCTCTCAACTTCTTTACAGATTGAATCGTAACAAGAATTTTCTTAAGGTTTTATAGTCTTAATTCTGTTAGGAATAAAAGTACGCATCCCAAAAAAAATTATTTCTGTGATCAAATCGGCACTGGCATCAACGTTACTATCGAGGAAACATAGTGACCAGTTAAAGATTCGAACGTCCCATTTGGTTTTCTCGTATTTCCAAACAGTCCTAGTAGAATACTTCTCTTTAACTAGATGAATGGGACACGAAAAATTGGCTGATATTACACAATGGTCCAAAGTGCCGAATGGCGAGGTTACTATAAAGGTATATTTATCAAAATCAAAACCTATTAAATTTATATTCACATTTATTTTTTATATTCAATATGAACTTAAGTTCCTCAATTGTGTTGTGCAGCTGAAGAAAGATTCTTTTCTTGACAGATGTCCAAAACAAGGCTCAAAGATAAACTGAGGTCTAAGCCGACTATAATCAGAGCTTTCCCATTGAATTAAAAATCTGTCTCTTGTGTCTGAGCTAGCACATGGTTTGGTAGAATCACTTGTGTGGACGGTTCTCTTAAAGAAGAGTGACTACAATGCTTAAGACCCTTTAGAATAAAATGATTATTTTATATATCTAAATAACTAGTGAAATGCACGGTGACAGATGTATGTACTAGAAGCTTTCAACCGATAAATTTAATATAAGAAGTTTTCGTAATACCTAAATACAGTTGGCTGTCTGAATCTTTAAACACATTTTGCAAAAGGGCAAATAGAAAAACAAAACTTAAACACTTACCTATCTACGACAACGATTGGTCCATTTCTGTAGTCGCTGCACCTTTCGTGCACGTCCACAATAAAATCGTAAATACTATTTGGATTGGTCATTTCTGGCCAACTGGGACAATGCAGCATCTTCACGCTTAGCTCATAATCGTCCTGTATTGATTGTATGACAAAATCTCTACTCACGTAGTCGCTTTTGTTGGTCTTGCTTAAGAATTTTACGCGATAATAATCGCTTTCGATGGGCGTCGTGTCATCTGGCCAAAATTGCGCAAAGTTCTGTGGAAAGAAAAACGAAGTGGTGAATAGTGAACATCATATCTCTACACACAAAAAGAAGAAATTATCTTTTGAAACCTACAATCTCATCTAATGATGATAGCAATACAATTGTTTGCGCATTGTGATCCCACACCATTTGCCAGAAATCTTTAACAGTGTGCGACATTGGGTGCTGGGTAACAATGAAGTCTCGCAGCCGCCTGAAACCATGCAGCCAAGAAGCGTTTATATAATCGCTTCCTTCTTCGCCCGGTTTCGGCGTTAAATGCACCCGACTGCTTTCAATCGGGAATATGGCACCACGATTCTTGATTGAGTTCACTTGCTTCATCGCCGACGCGATGTGAATATCCTTCGTTTGGAACTGAATTATGTTCTTGTACTGATTCTCTAGGTAGGTGGTGAGATTTTTAAGCTCCTCGATTTGATCGGCACGGAGGTTTGTTTCCCCGCTGGCTATGGCCTCGACCAGGGCGTCGTGCAGGAAAATATACTGCTCCTCGGTTTGAACGAGGAAATTTCGCTGCACCCGGATGTGTCGCAGGAAGCCGAATACATTGACGACTCCCTTCTGCTGGATTTGCTTGAGCATGGCATCTAAAACGATGTATGTTCCAGTGCGACCAACTCCAGCGCTGCAATAAGCAAAAAAAGAAAAGTCAATCAAGTTGGCCATAACGAAAAACACTGCTCAAGGAAATACCTGCAATGGACAACAATTGGACCTGCATCTGGCGGATTGGCAGCTGAGGATTTCTTTACAAAATTTAATACTGGCAGTGGATGGTCGGGTGTTCCGTGATCTGGCCAATTCGTGTAGTGGTATTGGTAAACAATTTTCTCCGAGTTCGACTGTTTCTTCTTTTTGAGCTGAAAGTACACATCATAGACATTTTATGACAGGTAAAAAAACAATGTTTCACCGAACTCACCTTGAGGTGCTTAATCTGTAATGTTCGCACTGTATACGTGGACATTACTTCCTCCTCAATCAGTTTCACTTGAATGACCCCGTATGTCTCGATGCCGTCCTTTGGCCAGTACATATCGCACTTCCGACGTCCCCGTTCAACTAGGTTCGTTATCATCACAATAATCGCCACTCGTTGCTCCCAAATCATTCGCCAGAAGCAATCAAATGTGTCCGGCAATGGTCCTTGCGTGCCGATAAATGCACGGGTCTTTTGGTAGCCGTCAATGAAATTGGCATTAATGTAATCGAGGTTCTTCTTTTGCCCCGGTGTTGGGTGGAGATGCACTCGGCTGTGGTCATCTGTAAGGAATCGATTAGTTGGATTGCCTTTTCTCTAATGGTATATTTGCCTTTACTTACATGCAGTTATGTTGAGATAGCGATTTTTCCGTTTGTTCTCCGGATGCTGTGAGTGCTCGCAGGGCAGGTCGTCCGATATGCACTCATTTTGAATGGCCTCATACTCCCGGCTGAAGCCGATGTCGCCATCAGCGTGTAACGAAGCTACATGCTTACTGAACTCATTTACCGGCACAGCAGCACGTATTTCGCCACCAATCTCGACGGGAACTTCCCAGTCAACCTGAGGAACCGATGGATGATGTGGGGGATCGTCTAGGTAGTAGTATGCTGCATGGAAACACTTCCTGCTTTTGAAAAGAAATAGAAAATGAAGAGCGAAACATTAAAATCGTGCGGAAATGAACTGAAATAAAATTGAACGATTATGAGAATGAGGGCGAGGATGATGATGACGCCGACGATGGCGACGATTGGGAACGATTGGGCGCGGTTTAAAGGCGGACGTGTATTGAAAAGGATTAAATGATTTTGTTCTATTTTTTCTGGATGCTCACAATCGGGGTGTGAAGTAAACCATTTGGTTTAACAGTGTCGTTCGGCTTAGATGAAAATGTCTAGCAATTTCCAGTGAAGGACACACGTTCTGTTGGTTTGTCGCTGAATACAAATTGAATGGAAAAAGCTCAAATCTTAATCGAAAATTAAAAGTTAATGCGAGACAAGAAGTTAGAATAAGAAGGAAATTGCCACGTTTAGGTTGTCCTTGATTTGCTTAGTTCATACGTTTAGAAAGTGGTTTTTAGGTCATGTCTTCATCAAGATGGACTTTGGGCAGAAGAATTGAAATGCTTCCATTTCGTCCTTCGCCAGGGCAAGTTTCTAGGTTTTAGTTCATTCCTACAAAACGCAGATATAGATATATTTGTAGCCTTACGTAGATTTTATCATTGAAATAATTAATTAATATATGATAATAGATATTGCAAGTCTTATCTTTAAAGTTGAATGACTCTTATAGATAACTTTCTTCGTTATCAGAATTATTATGCAAACTTTGGGTTGATAGCTGAAAAGTATCATGATAAAAAAGGTTACGATACAAACCTCGAGTGATTCTTACAAATAAAGCTTGTTACGTGAAAATATCGAAGAAGTGATTTTAAGTTTTATGTATAATGTACATATCTCAATGGGAAAACGAAAATTGATCTTTATATGAACCTTAGGTATAGAATATGTGCTAGAAGACTAAAAATGTAAAGCTCATTTTCTTTGCAGTAGGTGTTACTTTTGTGAATTCATTACTTATTTTAGTTTACATACATAAGTATGTAAATATGTAGATTGAGCCAGAAATTTGGAAGACAACGAACTTCAATAGCCTTGCCTGATTTCAGATGCTTTCCGAATATTAAAAAATGTTTGTTTTTTTTTAGACTTCAAAGGAATTGAGAAGCTTATTGGAAATCATAGGATATATGTAATCCAAAAGACTCAATATCTATGTTATAAAATTTAATTTATACAAATTCTACAAGGTAGCGGAACAGTTGTCTCTCTATTGGAAGATGATTCCGCAATTAGGTAATGGCCGAAAATGGTAATTCAACTGTGAGGTAAACAGATACAAAATACACGTCAACAAACGGATATCGCTTTACTCTGAAAGAAAGCGGAATAAACTTTTCGAACCAAAGATTTTCATTAAAACAAAAATTACAGCTAAAGTAAATTGGGTGAAAACTTTTGGGGTTTTCAAATAGGGATTTTTAAATTTTGACAAATTTCGATTGCGGCCATATTGTTGAAGCCACATCTGTCAAATTGGTTGACAAATCAACATGCGCGACGTGGCTCGTTTTTGCATGAATGGGTTGATCAATAAGAAAAATTGTGGGATTTGCAATGGATAGTTACAGAGAAACTCACTGCTTAGGGTGTATTTTGGTCTGGCGGTATCATAGGTCTATACTTCTTTAAGAACTACACTTGCCGAGCGAGCAATCACCATTATCGGTCGATAACCAATTTCTTTTGGCCGAAGATTTGGACTCCAACTAAAGGTGGGTTTAACAAGAACTGTCCATCGAGAAGGTGCGATTTGATCCGGGTAGGCTTCTTGTGGGGTTTTCTTAAGTCACAGGTCTATGTCAATAAACCAAAAACTGCCTTAAAAGGCCAATAAGGCCAAGTTCAGCCTGATTTATGCACCACAGGTATGTATATACTCTTTGTACATAGTTTCGGATGCTTGTCACCAAGCCAAGCCGGAAAGGACATTTGAATGATTTTATTTTTCATACATAATGGCGTACATGAACTTTCTTATGAGATCAGATTGCCTGTTTATTTTATTCAAATTTAATGATAGAAAATGCTTAATGGAAAAACCATTAATAAAGGGTGTTTCTTTTTTGACAGAGAACAGTGGAAAAACTGACATAAATCTGACAAGTAGAAAAAACTAGCTCTGTTTTTTTTTTTTATTTTTTATAAAGTATTTAAAACAGCTTTTAACTCCCATTAGACCACATAAATTGGCGTTTGAGCCCTGCAATCTCAACCTAATCAACTACTATTGTGTATTGATAGGACTCTGACTAGTCAACTCATGGGTCCAACGAAACGCCAACTTGGGTCGATTAAGGGCGGTTTTCTTCACTACTGTTCAACTTGCCGGAAACTCTAAAGTTGGTCAACTCGAGAGTTGATACAAAATTGTGAGTTGAGCGGCAAGTTGAAAATTGCTTTTCTTCACTACCTTAATTCTCAACTCGGAAGTACAAATTTGAAAGTTGGCCAACTTGAGTTTTGCAGAATATCCCTGGGATATTTGTGACAGATATGTCATATGTTATTGTTTTCTAGTTGTAGATTTAAATTTATTGCGTTTATAAGTTAAAATTTAAGGTTCATTATAATTTGTATTGGCAATTCTGGCAATTCAAATTAAAAAAATAAATAATGATGGAAAAAAACAAATAATACCCAATTATATTCCCAAATTGTCAGACAAAAGACAGCAACATTTGGCATAAAATCTATTGGGATTTTGCAGTAAGGAAAAAACAATTTAATAAAACGTTATATTTATTTGGAAGTTAAACGAAGAATAAACTAAATAGAATTTATATCAATGAACAAAAATAAACAGTGTTCTTTGATATAACTACAAAGTAGCACAGTCGTTCAACAACAAGTAAAAATACATATTATATTTCAAAACCCACACTTATTAAAATATTCAAATGAGATAAGATTTTAATTTTTAATATTCATGCCCATCTTTTTTACGTTTTCTTGATTTCCCCCACTGAAAAAAACCAATTATTTTCGCTTCTGTTTCGATAAACACGACATCTCGGCTAGTTCGAATCTTCTTGGTTATTGGATTGATGCACCTGTATCCTTTTGTCGTTTCACAGTATCCAACCAACAACATTTTCAATGATTTGGAATCCCATTTCTTTTTTCTTTCTTTTGGAACATGCACCATAACAGGTGATCCAAAGATCCTCATCCCACTCAAGTCAACTTTTGTACCGGTCCAGATTTCTTGCGGAGTTTTATCATTAAAAAAAGAATTTACTGACCTATTAATTACATATGCTGCAGTATTAACAGCCTCTGCCCAATATGACTTATCTAAGGCCGGGCATTCACGACACAAAATAACTGCGCAAACTGACATTTCACTCAAGTCGGTTTGTGCAAAACACGATACAAGTAAACTGCACAGTTCTCAGTTTTAAAAAGTTTTCATTCTGTAAGCATGTGTTCATATCATATAATCATCGGCTCCGGCACCAGCCATTATAAAAAAAAAACAATGTACACAGCGTAAATAAAATTTTTCAACTGAGCGGTTGCACAGTTTTTGACATTCATGACACAAATAACTGCACAAATTTAAGACTTGAGCAAAAATATCAAAATTTTTTGATTTTTACACAGTTAACTGCACAAACCGCACAAACAACCCCATTCACAACACAACTAAACTGCGCAAACCCCAGTTTGCGCAGTTATTTTGTGTCGTGAATTCCCGGCCTAAGTCAGCATCAAAGATCATACATCTGGCACGTTCCTCAATAGTTTGATTGAATCGTTCCGCAACTCCAATTTGCTCTGGGGTATACGTATTTGTGATTTGATGAATGATACCAGAGTTTTTGCAAAATGATTCAAAACTTTGTCCAACATATTCAGTTCCGTTGTCGGTCCGAATTATCTTTATTTTTCGTCCTATTTGGGTCTCTACTATTTGCTTAAACTCTTTAAACAAATTTAAAACTTCTGTTTTTGAAGTAAACAAAAACTTTTTGCGAAAAATCATCAATAAAGGTTAAAAAATACTTTGCTCCTCCAATTGATTTATTTTCCATAGGACCACAAAGATCTGAATGTATTGGGTCTAACATGCTCTTTGCGCGTGTTCCTGTGTGTTTGAATGGTACACGAGTTTTCTTACCTTTGAGACATGTTTCACACTTCTTCAAAAAATTGATGTTTTCACAGAAATCCACTCCTTTCACAGCTCGATTCTTCATTCTGCACAGATCACAGATAGTTGATGTGACCCAAACGTCTATGCCATGTCATCAATTTGGATGATGAACTTGCAAACATACATGTAGCTTGTCCTTTAATTTTGTATACACCACCAGAAGACTCAGCTTTTACCAGAAGTTCGTCCCTTTCGTTAGATATGCTACAACCGTCTTTATTGAAAATCAGCTTGTTACCATGTTTGATTATTTGTGCCACAGAGAGTAAGTTTGCTTAAAGTTCAGGAATATGCAAGACGTCGTTGACTTCAATTTCTTGTTGATCAAATTTTAATGAAATGTTTCCCATTCCAGTCAATTGCATCTTTTGGTTATTAGCAGTAAATATATCAGCGATGGACGTTTTTTTATTACACTCATCCAGTCTCTGTTAGGTGTCATGTGTCTCGAAGCACCACTGTCAATGTACCAGTCGGTTTTCATTTTCCTTGAGTTCATGAGGCTTCTTTTTTTTTGGACAGTTTTTTTGAAATGTGTCCTTTCTTTCCACATTCGTAACACTTAATATTTGATTTTAAAACAAAACCTTTACTTGATTTCTTTTTTCCTCCAAAAAATGCATTTTCGCTTTTCATTTTGTTGTATAATCACAATCCAATAATTTAGCTTTGATCGAGTCTCCGGTTATATTAGTACAACTGCTTTCAATATCCATGATAAATGGTTTGAAATCCTCACCAAGGCCAGCTAGCAATATCGCACCCAACCATTCCGGAGAAATTGGAAATTGGATGCTTGCCAATTTATTTGCTGCACCGAAGATTTGATTTACATAGTCCGTCATGGATTCACAACTCTCCAAACGCACTGTGATCAATTTTCGCAAAAGAGCGATCTTCCTCGTTAGTCCATTATCTTCATACAGACTTTGTAGCTTCTTCCAAATTGCAGATGCTCTTGTTTCATTTTGAATATGCACGTAAAGCGATTCATCAATAGATAAAATGATTTTAGCTTTAGCTTTACGAAGCTTTGTTGCATCATTTTCCATTACAGGATCTGCAATCGTTCCCTCCAAATCATTATATTCAAGAATGTTCTGCATGGCGAATTTCCAGGTGTGAAAGTTATCGCCCCCATGCAGTTTTTCAATTGACTCTTGATTGGACATTTTTCTTCAATATTTTCCAACGATGATTTTCTTCTTCTATACAATTTCTTGCACCACAAATCGTTTCAAACGAATTGAAAGAAAAATCGCAACAAATCCGAAAAACAAGAAAAAACAAAAAAGCCTTAAAACCTTTCTTTTATTAAATTCAAATTTAATTTCCTTGATAGCGGTCCATAAATTCACCAAGTTGAATTCTGCGAAAATCCGGATTCTTGTGCACGGTGAAGAGACTGCTTCGAGTTATTTTGCACACTTTCGCGGACTACGACAATGGTCTAGTCTAATATGGTGTTCCTTTGGCAAACCGGTCGTCTTGAATTTGGCTAAAAACGTTTGAGAGTCGAATTTTGAAGAGTCATTGCGTTTGCCGTTAGTGCAACGTTTGAACTTTCGAAAACTCATTTTGATCATGTGTTAGGTTGAGTAAGCGTGGTTGTCAGCATGAACACTTGAAACACTTAGAACATAAATTGGTCGGTTGTGATACCACATAAATCTAGTAGACTTTATCCCTACTCGTTGAATCACTTCGAGCTCTTTACAAAACGTACGAGACTACTAATGTCTATTCTATATTTGACAGGCCGCTAAGATCATTATAATAGAACTCTCCTAGATGGAGCCAATGTCTTTGAGAAAGGGTAAGACATTATGTTCAAAAATGAATTTAATCACTTTGATAGTAAAGTCGACGAATCGCGGAGTCAACGAAAACTAAAAACGTTATGTAGAATATTAATGAAATTCAACTAATTTCGAGAAAACGGATAAAATGGATATCTTCAAATTAAGTGTTAAAAACTGAATTTATTTATTATATTTAATCGTTATTACTTATGACTTATGAGTAACAAAGTAATTTGTTCCTATAGGAATCTCTATGATTTCACTTCTCTAGCATAACTCTCTTACATATTTTCCGGAATTCATGTGGAGATTTGAAATTTACCTACTTAAAATCTAACAAAATATAATATCTCTTCTTCTATAATCCTTTCTATTTCTGTAATATGAATTTATTTCTTTTTATAATATCCTCATCATATACCCACTTAACGATGCAACATTTTGAAATTCTGCTCTCATAACCCCATTGGGTAACTAAGGAACAAACTATGTGCATCTCTGCTGATTCACAAACAAGAGCATTAAGTTAAACGCACAACAATGCAACGAGCCCACCCTTTTATGAACCCTGTCAACCCGTTTCTGGGAAAACTTCGAAGCAATAAACTTAAAAATAATTCCATCGTATATAGTTGAATGTTCGATAAACTGCTTACGCGCTTAAATTTCATCAAAATTAGATACACAAAAGGAGCATCATGAAACGAACAAGTAGATACATCAGAACCAGAGGAGCGTAGCAGAAAAGCAAACGAACAGGGCGGAGAACTCAGCGATGAGAAACAAAATCAAATTTAGTTTTCACTTACATCACGCACCCAATGTTCCATCAGCAACAGAAGCAAAAGTACCCCCAGCCGAATGGAAGGATCGGAGAGGCAGAGGGTACCTCTACCGCCTTGCGATTTGTTTCCATATCCTTGCACAAAAATACGAATTGCATTCGCAAGCTAGGAAACGGGAAAAAAACTTACAACAAAATAAATAAAATAATATCCTATGAAAATGTAATCCCTTTGAATGTTATGCAGTTTATTTTTCGTCTTTTTTTCTTCCTTTTAGTTGCCCTGCATCTCCAAAAATGAAGCCAACAAACACAAAAAAGAATGAAAAAGAAGCGGTGGTGTTCACTTTTTCTTGTTTTCTGCTGATAAACAACGAATGTGTACTTTTCTCAATTCCCTATATCGTTTCTACTTTCCTCGAACTCCTAACCTAGGATCTTACAGTGGGTCGTTTTGAACAGAACTATTTTCTACTTGGTAGAACTTACGTTACCTGGTGTGGACGTGACTTTAAACGTTATGCTTAGACTACGTTTTCACTAAGAGATAATTCTGGATTTAAGTGGATTTAATATTAATCTTCTTCAAATATCGAAGATTTACCATAAATTTTTATATCGTTAATATACGAGTAGCAGATTAGAAATTGAAATTAACCTTGTTAAATCTTCATTGGATCAATTGTTCTATAGTCCGAACTGGCCTATATCCATATCGTGGTAGATTATCTCGATTATTTTTCATCGTTTGGCACAAATGAAACTTTCTTTCTCTAGCTTTCAATTTATAAAAAAAAAATTGAAACACCATTATAGCATTTTGATAGGTGCTGTCAAAAAGAATCTTCTTTTAGTCTTTTAGTGCGATGGAAACACCACATAAATCTTCTCTTAAATCTCGAATTATCTTTTGGTGAAAACGTAGTATTAAGCTATTTCATAGATCAGTTTATCTTTGAATCGGTTTTCAAAATCTCTTATAACGGGTGATTTTTTAAGAGCTTGAGAACTTTTTTTAAAAAAAAAACGCATAAAATTTGCAAAATCTCATCGATTCTTTATTTGAAACGTTAGATTGGTCCATGACATTTACTTTTTGAAGATAATTTCATTTAAATGTTGACCGCGGCTGCGTCTTAGGTGGTCCATTCGGAAAGTCCAATTTTGGGTAACTTTTTCGAGCATTTCGGCCGGAATAGCCCGAATTTCTTCGGAAATGTTGTCTTCCAAAGCTGGAATAGTTGCTGGCTTATTTGTGTAGACTTTAGACTTGACGTAGCCCCACAAAAAATAGTCTAAAGGCGTCAAATCGCATGATCTTGGTGGCCAACTTACCGGTCCATTCCTTGAGATGAATTGTTCTCCGAAGTTTTCCCTCAAAATGGCCATAGAATCGCGAGCTGTGTGGCATGTAGCGCCATCTTGTTGAAACCACATGTCAACCAAGTTCAGTTCTTCCATTTTTGGCAACAAAAAGTTTGTTAGCATTGAACGATAGCGATCGCCATTCACCGTAACGTTGCGTCCAACAGCATCTTTGAAAAAATACGGTCCAATGATTCCACCAGCGTACAAACCACACCAAACAGTGCATTTTTCGAGATGCATGGGCAGTTCTTGAACGGCTTCTGGTTGCTCTTCACTCCAAATGCGGCAATTTTGCTTATTTACGTAGCCATTAAACCAGAAATGAGCCTCATCGCTGAACAAAATTTGTCGATAAAAAAGCGGATTTTCTGAACACTGATTTTGGTAATAAAATTCAATGATTTGCAAGCGTTGCTCGTTAGTAAGTCTATTCATGATGAAATGTCAAAGCATACTGAGCATCTTTCTCTTTGACATCATGTCTGAAATCCCGCGTGATCTGTCAAATACTAATGCATGAAAATCCTAACCTCAAAAAAATCACCCGTTATATCGATAAGCAGAGTAGAATTGAAGCGAGATTGAACAAGGTTTCAACCCTACGGCCAACGGTTTGGTTCAATTGAATTATGTTATATTCATTATATGGAGTTGAGTCGAAATTTTGCAAATTGAATTATTCCAAATGCACTCGGTAAAGTAATGCGAGTATTTCTGTATCTGCGAAACTTTGAGAGCGAGATTCATAATCAAAATGCAAGAGATTTTCATATGTCAGAATTGAAGAAAAATTCAGAAAAAAAAACTGAATTACGTTCCAATCTATTTGTCAACATTGAATTGAAATGAGTTTGGTTAAACTCGATTGCGCTCGCTCAGTGTTACTCGTATTAAGTTGAGAATAATTGGAGTGTGAACTAGGTTTCGACTTTTCGTTGAACTGAAATGGGTTTGGTTCAATTCGCTCGCTTTAGGAAGCTCAGTCGGAAATCTTTCTTTTCGGAACTCCTACCATACCTTGGTATGTAATGTATATGTATATGTAAATCATTCCATTAAAATCATTCCATAAGTAAAGCCTATTTTATATTCAGCTTACGAAAATGTAATTAAATTAATATAAATTAATGAATTCTCTTTTCCATTTAATGAGTTCGGCCAAGCATTATTCTGAATTTTCAAGAATGACAAACTGCCAGAAAATTGGAAAAGTGTATAAACGTAATGAGTTAACGACACAAACTACACCAAGTGCAATTTTAAAACTATTTTTGACAGTTAGCAAAAAGTAATAAAATACAAAAATTCACAAAGCTCTGCCTTATGTTGCGAGTATGATGAAAATTTGATGAAATTCTTTACATATTTAGTTTATTATCAAACAGAAATAATTGCAAGTCTTCTCCCGTTTATTTACAAATGTCAAAATATTCACTTTGATGAAGCATTTTAGGGACATTTTTTTTTTAGAAAATACTGACATTGTGTAATATGAGCGCACTCAATGGATTATTAGGAAAACAGGGAAGATTTTGAAAGGAGAATATTTCAATGGTTAGGAACATAAGAGCTAGGTAGAGTAATCGGAGACTTAGAAGAACCAAGCCTCATGATGGGCTTAGAGCTATGAGGAGGTATTAAAAGCTTAAACTTCTCCGAATGTGATGTTAAATTAAGAAAGAAAACTCATCTGTCGTTTGCAGATTTCCACCGACAAAAGAAAAAATGAAACATTGAAGACATGAAAATGCTTCTGTTATATTCTTATCGGCTATAGTTTTTAAGACTCTCTTCTGTGGGTTATTGGAGAACCTGTCCAAATTTGAGATCTGAATGCGAGTTTTGTATGAATAAGGGCTTCATAGAATACATCCAAATCAAAAGGATTGAAAAATGTCTTGCAGTTTTACATCTGTCACATACATCAAAGTAACGGCTGTCACTTTTGTCAAAAACAGATTCGTAAAGTTTCCTTTTTACTCATGCCAAATTGTGTGGGACGAAAGGAAATCGGGAAAGGCAAATTAATCCACATTGTGGTGCGGCTAAAGAAAGAACCTCTATATTTGACGATATGTCTGAAGTAAGGATAAACTAATGACGATTTATAGCGATGTATTTTAATTTATCTATGAAGAACTTTAGTTTAGCTTTTGAATTATGTTTATCTGATGTCTCAATTCGTTGAATGACTTTTTGACGTGTTCATTGTATGTATTTACTTCATAAATGTCAAAGTAGAATTGATATTTGCCGCCATTTGCAAAAATTATAGGATCTTCCGATAGGTTGACAACTTTAACGCCACCTTCTAGATATGATTTTTAAATACATTTCTGACATGTTTTTATATTCTAAAAGATATTGTGAAAGGGTTATAAATTAAGTCATAATTTTTATGACAGCTGTCTACGAAGAAGTTAAAAGATTTGAACGCATCAAACCTATTCGAGAAAATATTTGTCGTTCCATACATCTGAAAGTTGTATTGAACGCTCCAAAAGAATGAAGAAAAATGCTAAATCTAATAGTATCTGTATGAAATTAAGTAGCTCCTAAAAGAAATTGACGCAAAATTTAAGTCGAATTAGAACGATGTTAAAAATGTTTTAGAAAAAAACTAGGTGAAATCGATGATTTTGTAAATAATAATCGAATTTAGCATCTAACTCTCTATAACATTACATTAAAGTAAAAATCATCAAACAGCTATTTTAGTTTTAAAATATCATGCTAAAGAACTCTTTGACCTTTGCAAACGCCAAAAAAGGTATGTTAACTTATTTTCTTTTCCACGAACTGTCATTGTTTGAACACACTAATGTCGTTTTTATTCGGCAATCCGGAATCTCTCTCCGATCTGGAATCTCAACTGAACACTTTTGTTTGCTTCTGATGATTCTGAAGTTTTGTTTGATTGTATATGTGAAACATCAAATGCGTACAATAATCAAAATCAAGAAAAATGTTTTTTGAAAGCAGGGTTGGCCGAATTGTCACGTTTTAGAAATAACTACATTTGTTACGTCTGCTACGTAGTTTATGTAATTAATGTAGTTAAATGTAGTTAATTTATTGTAGTTAATGTAACAAATTGTAGTCAATTGCTGTCAATTAACTGTTAGCTGTGCATTTGAAATTTGAATTTTTAAATTAAACGTTCAGTTATTCCTATAATTCTTCATCCTTATGGTAAATGAAACTTTTTTTTTACAAACCTTCATTAGATCATAAAAGTGCAAAATTGTTTTTTTTTACTTTATTATATTGATTTTTTATGAATTAACTATATACATATATGTAGCAGACTTTCTTCAATAAACTACGCGTAGTTAAATACTAAGTGTATATGCAGTTACGAAAGATCGAGTTGGATTAGGGTCGGATTTTCGACCCACATTTCTACTCGACACCGCTGAGCGATTGGGATCGAGTCGAACGAAGCTCATTTCAACTCAATACAGGTATATAAAGGTTCGAAGCGAGCTTCAAGCTCGCTTCAACACCTCATATAAACGTAGTAAATCATGTAGAAAATGTAGTGTAGTTAATTCGGCCAACCCTGGTTCGCACAATTTGGATACCAAAAATCACAGCTGTTGAGGTTGACGTTTAAGTATATGAATGTGTGAGTGCTTCTGGTTTTGCTTCTGATTTCAAATCCAGAAGTAAATTTCTCTTCTTTTCAGAATCAGAACTGTCATTTTTTCCCAATTGAACACTTTCAGAAGAGTCCGGAAGGCTTCCGGATTGCCAAATAAAAACGACATAAGTTCAAAAGCAATTAATACAAAAAATAGCCTAAGTATAGGTATAATGTAAGTTAGAAAATTTTTGAAATTCCGAAAGTGTTGGAAAACGAGTAAATTGTTAAGTATGTAGTATGATACTAATTTAACATTAACTTTATAAAGGCAAAATTTCCAGAAAGAAAGACGAATTTTGTTGACAGCTAGATTTTTTGTAGTCCTTAACCGTTGTGTAATCTGACATCCTTTACAACATGAGGGAGCGATTTTAACTTAAACTTCTGCTATAACTATTCTTTACACTACATGAACATCCTTTTGTGTTCAAGGGGTTAAGTGCATTCAAAAGTTCTGCATTCCAAAAGAACACAACAAAAAAACACTAAATTTAGCATAATTTGTTAAAAAACTGCACCAATGTACAGTGTACACCCGCTTCTCATTTATAATAGTAAATTGCATGCCCTCGAACATTTTGAAGAGAAAACGAGAAATTCATCTTTTCTAGCTTTTATCCTGCGGGTAAAAAATAAGAAGGATGTTCCCCACATATGCATTGGAAATAAAGTAATTTATATAAATTTGTATTTCTTTTTTTTAATTTAATAATTTTTTTTAGTTGTTGTTGGTTGTTTGTTTCCTTGCGAAGCTCTCTTTATGCGGGTTATTATAGAGAAAAGTTTAGCCAAAAAGTATATTTTCCAGAAAATTAAATTAAAAACTTTATTTGAAGTTTGCATGCATGCAGCAGACAAATTGCATTACATTTCGCTTATGTGCCATATGGGAACTTCTCAAGGGATTTCATTTTATTCATTCCCATGTGTGTAATATACTTTATTTTTTTTTTTTTTAATTCATGTTCATGTCCTTTTCTCTGTTTTTGTAACAAAAAAGTTCAAAAAAGTAAATTTAAAAACAATTAACTTCTGTTTATTTATAAAAACTACTTCAATGCTCAAAAAAGAACAATACTAAATAATCCTTTTTTGTATGGGTATATACATAAATGTGATTCACAATATTATCTGTTGGGGAAGGAGGAGGCATAATTCAAATATTCAGAAGCTTTTTAAATTCATGAATTAAGTGTGGGATCGAAAAGCTTCTGTTTGCGTTTTGTACTAAGTATTCCCCAGTTTATGTTTGCTTTTGTTTTGTTTTTGTTTTTCTAATTATGTTGGGACACCTGTTTTTGTGCGGTATGTGTTTGTTTATGACATTCACCCTAATTAGCGGAGAGTTTATTTCCTTTGGGAAATTGATGTATAAAATACATATTTTCAATGGACAAAAATTTCTGATTGCACGCAAGTGCAAATACTAATGTTTGCTGCTTTTGAAAATAATTTTAAACGAATTAGGGTTACTTTTATATATGTATTATGATTGTGGAGTTGTGATAACTGATAAATGGTGACAATTTAAATAAAATGCAAAATTAACAATTATAGCTTTATTCAAAATTGAATATGATGTAATATGAGATTTTTGTAGTGATTTCCAAGTGAAAAAAGAGGAAAAGTGGATATTACTGTTAAGATTAAAAAATATATAAAACTAGTTTTGAAGTCCTTCAAACTAGATACTTCCTAGTTCTTTTTTTGGAATAATACCTATTTGTTGAAAACTTGAAACTCGAAACCCCTATACAACTCGCATTACGTTAAAAGTAGCTTTGAAGTGAGTGAATAATATGACTGTAAGAGTGAGAATTCAGAGCACATTTTTCAACGTTATTTATTTTAGTTTTATTTCATTTTATTTTGTTTTACATATTTCAATACTATTATGAATATCATGAATGCATGCTTCTTAGGTTTGAAGCAAAGAAATTATACAAAACGCTTTCAGTTTTGAGATTATAATTTGTAGAAACAATGAAGTAAATTTTTAAAGTGTTAAGGTATTAGTATCTACTTAACAATTTTCTAACTTTAAAGTAGTTTACTAACCCTCAGTTTCACAGTGTGTAACGAAACGTTCCATGCTTCCACCAATATCAATAATAAATCATCGTTCAACCATGATTCCGCAGGCGCTGCCGCAGCAACGGCTGACGACACCTTACGACGCTGTAGCTACCGACGACACCAGTCATTTCGGCAAAATAAGGGATTTGATATCATGCTCTAATATAATACAGTCACAATAAGATCATAACGTCACAGCCGAGTGAACACATTTGGTAATTTGCGTTCGACCCCTATATAATGTAGTTCACACGCAGTTTAAACAGAAAATATAACCAGAGGACCTACTTTTTGAAAGAAAGTCACTTGTTTGCAACGTTCGAAGCTGACGAGCTCGATTTTAGATTACAAGGCAACTGAAATTGACCAGCTATTTCGTTCCTCAGTTTGGTTCGAAGAATAAACATCCTAATTGCCACCAGGGGCTTTGGTACTTGCTGATCTGTCAGTGCATATGCATTGATCTAGTGCCACCAGGGGCCTCGAACCTGCTGATCTAGTGCCACCAGGAGCCTCAAACCGGCTGATCTAGTGCCACCATCGGCCTTGAACCTGCTTATCTAGTGCCACCACGAGCCTCAAACCTGCTGATCTAGTAACACCAGGAGCCTCAAACCTGCTGATCTAGTGCCACCAGGGGCTTCGAATCTGCCGATCTAGTGCCACCAGGGGCCTTGAGCATGCGGATCTAGTGCCACCAGGGGCCTCAAACCTGTTGATCTAGTGACACCAGGAGCCTCAACCCTGCTGATATTTTAAGCGCCAAGAGCGTAGAGTAACCCGATACCGAATACCAGTAAATGAGAAACCAGATGCCAGAATAGAACTATCTAAAGGAAACCGACAGGAGCACAATACAAGGAGAGTAACCGATGTTTACCAGATACACAATACAAGTTGTAAAATAATTGAAGTCTAGAATGTTTAAGTTGTTATATGAATTTAAGATTTATTTTCAATAAAGATTTTGTATAAGGTTTTAAAGACCTTCCTACTGAAGTTTTGTGTTTTCTTCAGAGCGACCCTGGAAATCCGGCGAGCTGGAAAGCAAAAAGCACATCAAAAGTGAGAGTTTAAACTTAAGTTCTGCTGAACCTGAGCTGGAGTTTAAATTTGAAGTTCAACTCGTCCGGTTTCACAGTCTTATCTAAACTTCAGTTTATTAAACGTAGTTAACTCTTCAATTCCCAGTGTCACCTATGGGTGACATGTGGACATATTTTTTTTTCAACCATACCGCAACGGTTTTTTTTATTCTTCCTCCACTTATGCAAAGCCAATAGGTCCTAGTAGGCCATATTATTTTTTCAAAATACTAGCTTTACGTCATTTCTTCATTTCAATTCATTGTTTCGTGTAAAATTGTAGTGTCCTTACTTTTTGTGATTTAGTGGAATTTAAATTGAGATAAAAATGTCTAAAGTGCAAGTATTGTTTTTTTTCTAATTGAATGTGGTAAGAGAATATATAAAGTTGTATATAAATGCATTTCAGGACAAAAAATAAAAAAAAGAGTGATTATTACAAGGGTAAAAATGTTAAGCGTCACCTGTAGGTGACACTGGGCATTGTCTGTATTAGTAGTAGTAGTATTAGAGCAATTACTGAATCATTGATGGCGATGGGATTTTAGAGCTATTGTACGTCTTACAGATTGACTTTAGATGAGATTGTTGAGGATTTGCACGCTGGAGGATCCAGGTGATATTGGGGGCTATCGTGAATAAAATTCTCCTGGAAAGAATTCAAATTTTCGAAAAATCGCGATCGTGAATGAGTTTGAAATATTCCCGCGTAATTAATGGCTATCGTGATTTTCTTCCATTTCTGAAGGATTTTAATGTTATTGGAAGCCCTAAAACTACACATACCTAATTCAAAGGTGTTTTTCGACAACAGATGTATGGTACTTTCTTTTTATCGGAGGGGAAAAGTTTCGAGGGAGATTCACGATTGACGAAAAAAGTTCCGTGGCCACAAAAAATTCCGAGAGAAACAAAATTTCCAGGAAGATTCCCGATAGGCCCCACTGTCTTATTTCCGCCGAAAATTTCCACTTAAAAATAAATATTCTTGTAAGAAACGTGGTTTTATTTCTACAAGCAAAAAGAGGAAAACAATACACGCAGTGCCCAGTGTCACCTGTAGGTGACCCCCCTTTAAAAAAAAGGGTGAGGAAGGTGTTTTGTTTTTATAATTTTTTTTGGTCTATTTTAAATCCATTTATGCTATTAAGAAGAAGAAATCGTTTTTTTGTTCATAAACATAAGCATGGGAATTGAAGAGTTAAAGAAAATTGTTTTCTCTTTCTATCTGAATAAAATAAAAAAAAGAATCAAAAAAAGTTTGCTTTGTTTCAGTTGTGACCTGTGACAGGAAACAAAAATTAAAAATGAAAATAAATTATATTTTCAAATGAATAGTGTCGTTTAACTTAAATAAGGACTGTGAAACCAAATTTATTTTTGAACTGAAATTTAAACCAAAAGTGGGGTTCAAACTTCCACCACTGTGAAACTGGGGGTAAATCTTTCTTAATTTTAATCATATTCTAACTAGTGCTAGTTTGAATTAGTACGATGCTAAAGCTGTTTTAGTATGATACTAGGCTAAAACAACGAATTTGCAAATTTTAATCGAATATAGTATCATACTTGCTCTACCCTTTTAGACCGAGAGCCCACAGCAATTTTTGGGTGTGATTGATAACAAAAAATAATTAGCATAATTAGATAGGCCCTTAGTAGTTATTTACAAATAATGTGAACGTCTTGCATGCTCTAGTGGGAGCAATAGTGCATAATAGTGCATCATATTCAGTTCTTTACAATTCTTAATAATTGTGATAACAACTTTGCCAAAATGTAGAGTTAGGGCCCCTGATTGAAAATTTAGGGGTCCAAAACGTTTTGCAGACAGCCTTCTGCCTGCCAGACGCGGTAAGAATTTGGTACTTCTTGTACGAAGAATGCCACCTTCAAAACGTCGTGGACCTCGATATTCGCAAACAGGACATTTAGCTCCTCATTTTGAAGTTATGGCAAATGTGTTATCACAATTTTTTAGACTTTGGAAAGAACTGCATATATGATGCACTCTTTGCACTATTGCTCCCACCAGAGAATGCAAGACGCTCACATTTGTAAATAACTACTAAAGGCCTATTATGCTAATTATTTTTTGTTATCAATCACACTCAAAAATTGCTGTGAGCTCTTAGTCTATTTTATTAAAGTTAAAATCATCGAATACCTACTTTATTTTTTTTTAGTATCGTGCTAGCTTTATATGACTCTTTGACATTTGCAAACATCAAAAAAGGTTCGTGTACTTACTTTTTAACACGAAATGTCATTGTTTTAGGTGTGTTCAGAAGCAATTTATTAGAAAATTCTTTTATTATGATACTAGTTAGAAAATGTTTAAAATTAAAAATGAGTTAGTAAACTACTATAAAGTTAGCAAATTGTTAAGTAGTATCATACTAATACCTTAATAATAGGCTGTTTAAAATTTTGCGCCATTGAATTTATTTTTTAAATCTCAAAAAATATGTTTTCGAATATTTTTATATACAATATTATTTTAAACTTAGGGGGCTCCTGCTGAAAATTTTTGGTTAAAATCGTAAGAGCCGTTAATGAGAAAGTCGAAAATCAAAAATACGGTTCTATGCCAGGTACCGTTAATAACATTTTGCCCCCAAATTTTTTTTTTGACTAAAATGTAGTCCATGTCCACAGTATCACACCTAATTTTTGTTCGGTTCAGTAGGACTGTGTCCGATCGGGACCTGAAAGACAGGGTGAGACAGGAGAACCAGTTTTGGTGGTTGTCTAATGTTGATAGGAATAGTTGACAAGTCTCTTGGCCGACTTACATAGTTTTAAGGGTATTCTTAGGTAGGGACAGTCAAGGTGGCACAAAAAAAAAAATAGAGTACATTCTTCCAATGTATATTAAAAAAAAAAAAAAAAAATCTCTGCTGCTGTGGCTGTTCTAGTTTTTAAGTAATTTTAGTGTATTTTAAGTAGTTTAAGTTGGTTTAGGTAGTTTTTAATTAGTTTTACTTTGTTTTGTAAGTTTTATATAAAAAATATAAAAAGTTAAAGAATCCGAGTTTTTTTAAATTTTCTCGAGAACACAAAAAAAAATATAGATATAGTTTTTGAATTGCAAATAGTTTTTCAGGCCGAAAGGCATTAGATTTGAGATATAGTTTAGCTTAGAGCGCCCGCATAGGGCCAGTAAGTTAGTTTTAAGTTATTGGATAATTAGTTTTTATGAATTTTTGTCTAGCTTTAAGATTGATGAAAATAAAAATGAATAAAAAAAAAAAAACAAAAAAAAAAACCTAATTTTTTTTTTTTATCAAAATCGTTAGAGCCGTTTTTGAGATAAATAAGATTATGCATTACGGGTGTATGGGGGGTACCGTTAGTACCGTTAGAGCTAAACAAAATTTCAATTTCCCCTTTAGGGAATCACCGACGAACCATAAGGACCGAGTTTGAAGAAAATAGCTCCAGTGACAGGCTGTAGATCAAGGTACAGACATACAGACAGACAGACGGAATTGTCGTCTTCGCTATCATCGTAATGTTAACTTTGATCAAAATCTCGAGTTCGATTTTTATGGAAGCCGAGATGGCTTCCATGAGGTATACATACCAGAATAAACTTTAAATTTACATTAGTTATTGTTTTTGAAGATGACTCCATAATATCTATATTCAAGATATGAAGATATCCACAGAACATAACGACCGTTAAGTTAAACAATTTTTTTTAAAGTCTCATGAATTGTCAAAAGCTTTTTGAGCTTTTAATAATTCGAAATCCTGTTGTTCAATTAGTTTAAAGAAAATCCTGAATATCATTTTTATGTCCTTATTGAAAACACCAATTGATTTTAAAGTTTAGATATGGCAAATATAGTACTTTTGTTTATTACTCTAAGATTTTACATAAATTTTATCTTTTAAAACAGGTTTATTTCATTCTGTTATGAACCTGAAATATTGTATTCAAATATTCGCAAATAAGCCTATATATAATGCCCCATTTTCGAGAATTTAGACTCCAGCCTTCTTAAGAAATATAATTTTTTATAGAAAACATAAACGAGGTTCGTTTTTTGCAGGATTTAATACGATAAAATTTATTCTTTGACAACACAAAATCCTTCGCAAAAAGCACTTTTTTAATACATCCTTTCAATATGTTTATCTGAGTTTTCTCCTCAATTGCCCAACTATGTACATAGGTACTGTCACGAACCGTTATTTTATATTCATTCATTCATATATGAAATTGATATTCCGCATTCATAATAGAAAGAGAGAGAGAGCACCATCATCATATCCTTACGGAAACACAACACCCATCAAGTCCTTTGTGTCATAGTTACAAAAAACCCAATCATCAAAAGTTAAGGTCATGTTATTTCAACATTTCCGTCACGTTTGAACAACAACAACAACAACACCACAAAGAAATCCAACTTAAATCCCAAGTTTAAGTATGTTCCCAAAAGCCATTTCGTTTGTGTAAGTAGAGCAATGGCGGCGGCGGAGTGGCGGCACAACGCCGTCGCGACAGAAGCGACAACAGCCGATCATCTTAAGAAAACGCTTTACTTGATGTCTAATAAAAATAATAAAGTTAACCAAGTATGTGGATTTCATCTTAAATTCCCATCTGACCCTTGATATAAAAAATATGACTGCGACAAGGATGAAAACGAAGACACTGACGACGTCAACAGATTCCACACACCCTCTCGAATGTGATATTAAAAAGTAATATATTCACTCGTATATTTGATATATCCTTAGGCTACTAAAAAAATAAAAAAAAAACAATAAATAAAATAAAATGAAGGCTGCAAAATGAAAATTCTTTTCAAAGGTTATGGTTTTTTACTTATTTTTGTTTTTACTGTCTTTAGTGTGACCATAGTAAAAGAAAGAATATTGAACAAATTTACAGATTTTCGTTTGGACTTGTGACTGAAACAGTGTAAACTGATAAAGTATAATACCCTGCACCGTTGCAGTTTTGATATTTATCTTTATTTCAGCAATTATTGCACATTTTTATTTTATATTTTAAGTACGGACCAATGACGCCGCAGGTCGAGAATCCACACACCAAATGGTATTTTACTGAGGATGCATTGTACCTGATGAACCTCACGTGGTTGGATACGTCCCACATATGACAATTTTGCTAGTTATAACAGACGTGTTGTTCAATTGTGTAACTTGCGATAATACATAGCTTGGCATCACTGACTGAATATTAAACAATATATTTGACAGATGTCACCAAAACATAATGGCCGGAAAATCTATCAATCGAAAACTATTTCTTTGTATGAAACAAATAAAACACTTTGCTGGAATTCTAACTCAACCTGCATGTAAAAGTGAAAGCCAGCCGAAATATCATTCAAACTGACATTAGACGTCATATTATTTCTTCATTTCTAAACAGAAAGTAATAAAAGTTAATATTATTTTTATATCGATAATTTTGACTTGTGTTTCATTATTTCTTTTTTTAGAAATTGATTATTTTTTTAAAGTTATTTGAATCCTCACTAAGTTCAATTCTATTCAAATAAATCTGTGTACGCCTTCTTTAATTAAACAAACATTAAAACATTAAAAATTCAGGACAGATGGTAACCATAACAATACCAATATCAAAACATTTCTTTGAATTTTTATTATTATTAATAAATTCATATTGAAGTCCATTCGTATTCACTATATTCGCATTTTTCTATCTATAAATCCTTGCTGATACTTGTCTGACATCTTGAATTCTTTGGAACCAACACGCAAACAAAATATTCACTTAAACTATCGACGAGACGCACGTCGGGGACTAGACGGGACACTTGTGAGCTACTTCAAAGGTTTATTAGCCGAAATTTATGAACTAGTGATTTCATTTTTAGAGGCCTATATTTATTTATAAAGTAAATAACCCACTTTTAGTGTAATTTGGGGATAGAATATGCGTCGCCAAACGCAAACATTTATAAATATTTCAAGGACTTTGTTTTTGAAATAGAAACAATGCAACCAAATTTATATTTGAATTTTATTGGTTAAGAAGTTGTGTAATGAAATAGAATTGGGCATAAATGTATAATATTACAATCTTTTTTGGTATATATTACTTATTAACTGTTTCATTTTTCGTTAAGCATGGAAAACAACAATAAAGCAGACCCATTATTTCAGAGGCACCATCATCACTTGGATTAGTCTTCAGAAATTGATATCTTAATATTAAAAAAATATACGGATTAAATTAAAAATGATGGAAGCAGTTTTTTTACTTTTTTGGTGAAAGTTAAACTATGACTTACCCGTACTCTAGAATTATCACATACTTGAAGAAAATGAAATGTCTGCGACAAAACGTGATGTGATTGAATTGAAATACGAGCGATTTCTAAACAATACACCATTCCACAACTGACCACAAGAGATGTGTTTGGTTCCGGCTATACACATGTATTGTGGAGTAGTCTGCTGTTTTTAAAGTCTGTAATAATTTTCTCTCAACACTAGTATTACTAGAAATGGTCACCAGTGAACAATTTTTGGAACTGCCTTAAGAGATCCTAACATACTTTTGTTGAATTTCTATCAAACAATCTATATTTCCCAGTCATTTCAATCCTTTCAAATCGCTATTACACGTGTACACATGTTGAAATTTTGTTGAATACATATTTTACACATGTAATTTAATTATTCATTTATGAACAATAAATGTAAATTGATAAGTAAATGCTATTTCATAAGTCATAGGAGAAAGTTGTAAAATGTTTTTCAACAAGAGCTTAGATGTTAAAATGAAATAAAACAAGTAAGACCCATGTATGCCATTATGTAGGGAATATAACATCGTTCGAGTTCTGCCTCGGATTTTTACGGAGTGCTCCAATTTTCACATAGGTCCTGTCCCATGGCAATGACCTGTGCTATGTTCACTTTAAAGACATATAAAGGTATATTAATTCTAAAAAAAATTCCGACGGTTATCCCTCAACCACGAAATACTCTAATACCTCATCCGCCAATCCTCACACTATCTCCAACTTTTTCTCTGATTTCTTTGACCAAACATTTTCTTCAGGCAACTCTAAAATAAATCTCGACTTCTTAAGTTATATGAACAGTTGCAACTAAACATATGTCAAACGTCAGTGATTAACAAAATTAACCTGCTGCAAGATGATTACTCGTCGGATCCTGACAGGATTCCACATTATGTTCTTAAGAAGTGCGTTACAAAACTCGCTCAACCACTCGCTGTTCTTTTCTAGTATCTATTTCTCGCAGTATGTTCCCCCAACAGTGGAAACAGTCTTGCATTATCCCTATCTATCTCTTTTTATAACTTGGGTCTAGTCTTATTTGGATGATCTGATATACAAAGTTTTGTTTAGGGCTAACCACATATACTCAAAATCAGGCGCAACGCAAGAGAGTCACCTCGGCCCTCTGCTTTTTTTTGTTAAGAATTAACGACGCCGAGCTTACTTTGGTAGGATCTGACCTGGGGACTTACGCAGACGACAAGCGTATCTCCAAACAGATTAAATGCGCGGAAGATTCTCAGCTACTACAATCCGACTTAAACAACTTCTACACTTAATGCCATCACAATTTCTTTGAGCTAAATGTTAGTAAAAAGTCAAACCATTACTTAGTCACGCAAACGCTTTTCTCTTTCTCAACGTTGTTACTATACGAAGAATGAATTGTGGTTACTTTCATTTGGGTTCTTTTTGATAATCAGTTGAATTTCCGAGCTCATTATGATTTCATTATTAACAGAGCTAACTCAACCTTGGGATTCATTAAATACTAATCCAATAAATTCTCAGATCCCTACGTCACAAAATACATGTATATTACTTTTTTAAACCTCTGCTAGAGTACAGGTCTCAGGTCTGGTCAATCTCATCATTGTGCACATTCAGAGATTTGAACCAGTTCAAGGCAGATTTGTTAGATTTGCTTTGAGGTGCCTTGTATGAGACGACCCATTCATACAACCTCCAACGAAAACCGTTTTAAGCTGATTAATTTGAGAACCTTAAGCAAACTGAGTGATAATGCTGACCTACTCTTTCTGCGCCAGTTATTAACTGCAGGTATTGACTGTGTTGACTTACTTAACAAAGTTTAGTGAGATCTCAATCATCGTTGTTTGAGATCAATAACACTATTCTATATATCTTTTTACCGAACTGAGTACGGCTAAAATGAGCCACTGTGCCAAGTCCCGACAAAAAATTCGCCAAGTTGAAGTCTTCGAATGGCAGAGTTCTTGTACACGGCGAGGAATCGTCTATCTCGGATTCGGCTGTACAGTTTCGCAGACCGCGGCGATGTTCTTGGCTCATCTTGCGTTCCTTTGAACTACGCTAATTGATTACCGAACCGGGCGTTTTAAATTTAGGCACCAAACATTGAAGAACCGACTGTGAAGGGCCACCACGTCTAACGTAACATGGGCGGACGTGCTGTTCAGTCATGTATCTTGCCATGATGACATCAGTAACTGAATAATAAAAACAGATTTGACATTATGTCATCAAAACAACATGCCAGCCGAAATCTATACGTGCCAATTGAAAAAACCTTTATTTTTGAACATCGAACAACGCAAGCAGCAAGTTATTTTCCAATAGATTTCAAATTATTTTTATTCCAATTTATTTTACAAAATTTAAAATAATAGAGGATTTCCAAAATGTCGGTCAATTTTCTTGTGTCTTTAAATAAGTAAGAATTATAAAAACGTAAAATTCCGAGAGAAATGTGGAAACACACATACCTGCAGTCTTCACCGTGATGATTGAAAAACCATGTTACCCTTTAATTATTATCGTGCTAGCTTTATATGACTTTGATATTTACAAACATCGAAACAGGTCTGTTTCCTTAGTTTTTTGCATGAACTGCCATAAATTTAGGTGTGTTCGAAAGCTATTTATTAAAAAAATAGCCTTAGTACGATACTGATTAGAATGGCGCAAAATTTTAAACAGCCTATTATTAAGGTATTAGTATGATACTACTTAACAATTTGCTAACTTTATAGTAGTTTACTAACTCATTCTTAATTTTAAACATTTTCTCACTAGTATCGTACTAAAAGAATTTCCTTAATAAATTGCTTCTGAACACACCTAAAACAATGACATTTCGTGTTAAAAAGTAAGTACACGAACCTTTTTTGGTGTTTGCAAATGTCAAAGAGTCATATGAAGCTAGCACGATACTAAAAAAATAAAGTAGGTGTTCGATGATTTTAACTTTAATAAAAGGGTAGAGAAAGTATGATGCTATATCCGATTAAAATTTGCAAATTCGTTGTTTCAACCTAGTATCATACTAAAACAGCTTTAGCATCGTACTAATTCAATTAAAATTTTGGGCCAATATGTTTAAAATTAAGAACGAATTAGTAATCTACTAAAAAGATACCAAAGTGTTAAGTAGTATCATACTATTACCTTAATACTAAGCTGTTTTAAATTTTGCGCCATAGACTTTATTTCGAAAATGACAGGTGTCAGTCAACAAAGGGGTATGTTCGAATTCTCTTTTTCAAATTTTCCAAGTCCAGTTTGTTTTTAGTTGATGTTATAACTATTAATCATATTCCGAGGTCTATTCTACATGTTCCTACCAATTTCACACGATTTTTCCATTCAACACAGGAAATGTAATAAAGAGATGTCATATGTCTCGTAGTTTGAATTTATTTTTACACACACAATTTGCCAATTCGTATCACTCAATTTTACCTTATGTCAGCACATGAATACTTAAATTATTGATTCCAAAACACCCCTACACTGACCCTCTTTGATGTTTCTATTGAAATATCAAACGACTTACAGAATAGAAATTGACAGTTTCATGAAGAGCCAAATCCGAAATGGGGTAAACATTTTTTTTTTTTCGTTTATTCACAAACGCAAAAATCATCACTTGCAGTGACAGTTTTGGTATATTATTTATTTGCATTTTATTAGGCGTGTTTCTTTGTTTAACTATCGGTAGTAAAGTTTCATTTTACTCGCATAACAAATATCACATCGCATCGGCAGTAGGATCACCGCCCATAAAAGCTAAAGTAGATTCCTACTGCGGGTAGACTTTTGGCGGCTATTCGAGTATACAATGAATTTTGGTTCGTTCTGCCAAAGATGTTGGTACGATTGATAATTTTATTGTATCTCTATGGGAGTGTTCATGGAGTAGTACAAATGTTATTTTTTTTTGTTGAACAGAAATCAATCTATTTTGCTTTTTTTATTTGGGCCGTTTTAAGATCTCTAAGAAATTCATTTTCTCAAAATACGGTTCTCAGTTTTGCTAAAAAGTGATTCCGATGATGTTATCTACAAAATGTGTCAAGCAACGACATTAATCTACGAACAAACCCTATCTCTTGCTTTTTTCAAAGGGATTTTATTACCATCATAATGTCTTGAAAATTGTCAATTCAAGAGATGAAAATAATTCGATGACAGTTCTGTTTCATTTCAGTTTTAACGCTCTGTTTTGGATTCTATCCAATAAATGAAGAGAAGTTTGGGCTGCACCTGCCCAAAAATGTGAGTTGTACTAGAGTGGTGATCGAATAAGCGAGCCAGATCAAAAAAAATTTTCTTAAATCCATAAAGAAATCCTTATATTTAGCAGCGTTTTTGGCGGTCTCGAGAATGTGTTTATTTCAACGAAGATCGTCGCTGATACACATACTGAGTACTGAAAGATTTTCGCCTTCTTCGATGCAAAGGCCATTCAAGAACAATGGCATAAGGAGTACATTTTACTTCAACAACACTGTAAACAGCATTGAGATTTGGAAGCATTAAACTCCACACGATTTTTAATACCTCATTTAACAATGCTGTTAAGATCGGAGTTTAATGAGCTTATCATAAGGTACCATTGCAATTCCACTTCCAAATAAGATGGACGGAATTCGAAAAGATGAGGGCAGAGTCGTCAGCAAAACAATGAAGTGGATTAGAAGTTTCAGACAAGAAAATGAGGAAAGGAGAAAATGAGAAAGAGAGTCGGAGATAAAGCGGAGCCCTAATCTCTAATGCCTTAGAAATTAACAAACGTAATAATGTTCCTTTCTCCAAAACAAGGTCCAGATCTTTTTCATTCTTCGGTGAGATATTCCATCAGATCACCAGTGGAACGATTGCTGCGAAAGCCGTATTGCCGGTCATTAAAATGCTTTCTTCGATATATCTCTTGATCTGATCATTTATCAGAGATTTTATGACCTTAGAATTGGTCGATAGTTGAAAGGAGAGGAAGGTTCGCCTTTTTTAATGGATAAATGCTGTTTTTCATCTTCCAAAGAAGACTCCAAAATATGTAGTAGGAGCGATAGAAAATCCTATTCACTGATTTTGCCAGCGAGGAAGAACACCTCTACAGGAGCAGAAGAATGGGCGGAGCTCGATCTCGATCTCGAAGAGCTCTTGCAAGAGTACGAATACGTGCATGAAGAGCTAGTTTTCGGGTTGTCATTGTAGATGAGCGTTGGAACCGAGGATGAAGTTGAATTTTTCACGTTCTTGACAAATGACCAGAAAAATCCATTGCCTTGTTGACATTGTTGGAATGTTTGAATTCAAATCCAAAAAAATATATTTCAATTCAACTTGAAGGAGAGTAACCGAGTTGAGCAATTCTTTTAATTCAACTCAGACACAGATCCATATTATAGTTCAATCTCACTTCAACTTCGTCTACCTTTTGATTGGAAGAATAGTAACCTTCAGTTCTTATGGGAAAAATAATTCCGACAAAAATTTTAACTTATTCTATTAAAATAAATACAAAATTCAAATTGTCTAATTATTTCTCAATATTGCAAAAAGTTAAGTGACATAAAAGGCCTTTAAAAGAAACTACGCACAAATATTTTTAAATAGTTCAGAGAAAAATTTAATGCATTCGAGGCAGTTTTTAAAAGCTATAACTATTTCTTTTAATTGATGCTTAAAAGCCTGGAAGTTACTACATCACTGAACTATGCGATAACTTTTATAGTGACCAATTAAAAGCATTCGATTTCTATTCTAACGGTGACAAAATATAACCTCCATATATATGTAAATATATTTATTGTGATAGTGATGATAGGAGTTGGTATTTTTTAATCAATACAAATTACACTATTCGTTTCACTAAACTAGATAGATATAGATTTTCTATTTTTTTTTTTTTGAAATTCCAATCATAAATTGAATCAATTTTCTATACGCTGCACTGCCTTTATTTTTCATTTTATTTTTGGACCAATTAGATTTTTATTATGTGGATGGATTTAATTGACAGATTTGACTAATTTCTCTTTTTTTTTTTTTATTGAGGTTATTTTTATTTCTCTGAACTCCACGGGTATAGTAGGTATAGAAAAAGGGATAAAATATTATAATTAAAAAAAAAATACATTAATTAAAGTAATAAATTCTAATTAAGTCCAAAAACGCATTTGCGTGCTGCCTGCGGTTAACGGTTTTATGGTCATATATGTTTTATGTAGGTATATATATTTATGTACATTATGTTCATTAGGTATAGACAAGCTAATTTCAATTTATTTGCTGATGGCTTTTTGTGCAATATTAATTTAGAATTTTGTTGGATGTAATTTCGATGGGCTTTAATGAGGTTTTTAGAGTTTAAAATTGTGCAGTTGACTATATGTATTGATGTTCTCTTAAATATGACCTAAATATGGGCCTTTGTATTGAGTAGCTGGAATGTAGATGCATAATGCCTTTGTAAATTAGTTTTAATTTAATTTAAATTTAAACAAGTAAAAATTTTAGAACCATGTCACTGAGGTTCTATTAGAACTTTTATTTGTATAAATCGAAAAATTCGCCAAAAATTGATACATTCATCTGACATCGCCAGGGACCAAAAACTGATGAAAGAATCCTTGAAATTTACCCAATTCTCAAGTTAATTTTTTAATATCGAAAGGCTCTTTTCACAGATATCCATATACGGACACCTGTAAGCGGTCATGTATTGCCACCATGTATGAGCCAAATGAGTATGTTTTACCATTCACACAATCCCTCCACTCACAAATCTAATTTTAGTTGTCAATTCCTTACTTCATCGATTTTGTTTTGTTGAAAACACATTAAAACTTAAGCTGACTAGCAGCTTCCGGGCAATATTGAAGTGGTAAAACAATTTTCTTTATGATACTGATTTTTTTAATAAAGACAGCCGGCTATTGCACTATGCGATACCGACGGCAACTCACTACTCACTAGCCGATAGTCGACTAAATGGACCCGCTTAAATTCAGAACGTATGAAAGTCACCATAACATTTTAATCTCAACGCCTTATTAGCCAGCCGGAGGAAATGTGAAATGTGGCTGAGAGTAGAAACAAACTTGCGAATTTTCATCGGTATGCCAAGAAAAATTTACACCAATCCAGTATGTTTTCTTTCATATTTAAAATCAAGTGTTTAACTTATTGCAACTGAAAAAATGTGCGACAGAGTTCACAGCCTAAATGATCTATTGATTGTGTAGCGAATGATAAATTTTGTGCGACAGAAAATCGGAAGTGCGTTCGTACCCTATATGATTTATTGTTTATGCAGCCATTGAATAATTGTGCGACTTAAGATCGTAAATGCGTTCTTTTCCTAAAGCATCCATTGATTTCGTAGCGACTGAATAAGTGTGCAACAGAAAATCAAAAGTGCGTTCTTATCTTAAAGGATCCATTGATTCGTAGCGACTGAATAAGTGTGCGACAGAAAATCAAAAGTGCGTTCTTACTGTGAAGGATCCATTGGTTGCATAGTGGCTGAATAATAATTGTGCGACAGAAAATCGCAAGAGCGTTGCTACCTTAAAGGGTCCATAGATTTCGTAGCCACTGAATAAGTGTGCGAAAAAAATCAAAAGTGCGTTCCTACCCTTAAAGATCCATTGATTGCATAGTGACTGAATAATAATTGTGCGACAGAAAATCGCAAGTGCGTTCCTTCCTTAAAGGATCTATTGATTTCGTAGCGACTGAATAAGTGTGCGACAGGAAATCAAAAGTGCGTTCTTACTGTAAAGGATCCATTGGTTACATAGTGGCTGAATAATAAGTGTGCGACAGAAAATCGCAAGAGCGTTGCTGACTTAAAGGGTCCATAGATTTCGTAGCGACTGAATAAGAGTGCGAAAAAAATCAAAAGTGCGTTCCTACCCTTAAGGATCCATTGATTGCATAGTGACTGAATAATAATTGTGCGACAGAAAATCGCAAGTGCGTTCCTTCCTTAAAGGATCTATTGATTTCGTAGCGACTGAATAAGTGTGCGACAGGAAATCAAAAGTGCGTTCTTACTGTAAAGGATCCATTGGTTACATAGTGGCTGAATAATAAGTGTGCGACAGAAAATCGCAAGAGCGTTGCTGACTTAAAGGGTCCATAGATTTCGTAGCGACTGAATAAGAGTGCGAAAAAAATCAAAAGTGCGTTCCTACCCTTAAGGATCCATTGATTGCATAGTGACTGAATAATAATTGTGCGACAGAAAATCGCAAGTGCGTTCCTTCCTTAAAGGATCTATTGATTTCGTAGCGACTGAATTAGTGTGCGACAGAAAATCAAAAGTGCGTTCTTACTGTAAAGGATCCATTGGTTGCATAGTGGCTGAATAATAATTATGCGACGGAAAATCGCAAGAGCGTTGCTGCCTTAAAGCGTCCATAGATTTCGTAGCGACTGAATAAGAGTGCGAAAAAAATCAAAAGTGCGTCCTACCCTTAAGGATCCATTGATTGCATAGTGACTGAATAATAATTGTGCGACAGAAAATCGCAAGTGCGTTCCTTCCTTAAAGGATCTATTGATTTCCTAGCGACTGAATAAGTGTGCAACAAAAAATCAAAAGTGCGTTCTTACTGTAAAGGATCCATTGGTTGCATAGTGGCTGAATAATAAGTGTGCGACAGAAAATCGCAAGAGCGTTGCTGACTTAAAGGGTCCATAGATTTCGTAGCGACTGAATAAGAGTGCGAAAAAAATCAAAAGTGCGTTCCTACCCTTAAGGATCCATTGATTGCATAGTGACTGGATAATAATTGTGCGACAGAAAATCGCAAGTTCTTTCCTAGCTTAAAGAATCCTTTGAATGTGTGGTATTTTGCAGATACCGCGACTTGTGATAATGCGATTGCCACAAATACAACATTTGAATTTTAATGTAAATTCACACATTTGCTTTAAAATTATCGAAGGTAAAACTGTTGCGATTTCTTTATATCGTGTGATTTACATTAAAACAGTTTTGTTTTTATTTTCGCAACTAAATAGGAATCGGATGTGCATTCCTATTCTAGTATTCATATGAGACCCACCCATCTAAAAGGCAGTTTTAAATTGTGTTTCTGCAACTGAACTGCGTTGAAACCCTAATGCCTCTTCCGAGGTAACAAATTCCAAGATTTAAATCTTTTTTCCTATAACTCTATGACTCTCTGATGATATTCTGAAAAACGTAGAAATTATGCACTTCGTAAACTAGAGAAGAATGGGTTTGCTATTTTCATTTGTCAACATTATTATTGTCAAAAATATTTCTAGAGCTTTATCTCGAACATCAGAAATAGACCAAAACGATAGGAACAAGATTCCGCTCTGGATTTTTCTGACTTAACACTTTGAAAAGCTAACGTTTGTGACTCAAGAGATGTCTAGAAATATATGGTGTATAGAATCGAAGAAAAGAATACAAGAAAATCGGAGCTAAAATACATCATCAGAAAGCACACTATCCCTGTGCCTTCTGAAGAAAACCCTATAGCCACAGGCATAAAATGTCCAAAGAAGTATTTTGAAGAAATAATATTTATCTACTTTTCCAAAAGTTTTCATCTAATTGAATTATAAATTCAGTTTGAAAATTCAAAAACTACCAAAGTTATTTAATTATTTTTTACTTAAAAAAGAAATTTTTTCTATACTCTTGTATAAATAAATTTCGCCCTCTCCGAACTGATCTACTACAACAATGCAAAAACTTCATTAAATTAAGTGAGTTTACTCGCTTTTCTGTCTATTCTATTTCCTTTTTGATCGAAGAAAAAAGAAACTCTACAAACGCAAATAAACTTTTCAGAAAAAATGAAAAAAATAAAAAAAATACTTTACAATTGTTACTTAAACTTTGGCCTTAAAAAAAAGTAAATTCCCTCTCAAAACTTGAAGGCATTCCAGTTCCCCCATGTACCTACTTTTTCATAATTCCATTAGGCTTTGCCCACAAAATTCAGATGAATATCTCTTTCCATTTTTTGTATTCTTCCTAAAAATATATTCTTAACAGCAAAAAAAAAACATCATCGAAATATTCGTCCATGCTTAAATAATTCACCAGATCTGAGAAGTAGCATAGAAACAAGAACCTGAGTCTGATGCGGCAAACCAAAGGAAATCTCAAATAATATTAAAAACTATCCCAACAGAACTCTGGCAAATGCAATTGCTTCAACTACTAAACCTAAACCTTCAGTCATTCATCCCCACCCGGGCGCCATCTTGTTCTTCATGCACCGCCGAAGTTGAAATGCACACTTTATACCAGCCTCACCAGGCCCGCCTCTCTTATTCATCCATCATCACTACTTAAAGCACAAAATTTCAAAGAACTAGAGGGACTTCCATCCATTCACCCAGTATTTCCTTAGGTAAATGAATAAAGGATACACCAACGCCGCACGCCGCCAAAGACCGACCATCAGCACCTATACCCGAACCTTCGCAACCCTCCCACTTATACAGAAATAAGGAGAACAAAAATCTATAAAGAAGACTTTTCAACAAACTTTACTTTATTCGCAAAGCCCTCGAGGTGCGGTCAGAAAGTTTCTGCCCCAGCGCCCTCTCTGAATCAACGTAATACTATTAAGTGCTATTCAAATAATGTTTAAGTGTTAAAACTTAATTGCAAATCTCTCAACAAAAAAAAAGAGAAGAAAGTTACAAAACTTGAGTAGGAAGAGCTTAATTCAACAACTACAACCTTATAGGTCGACTTTTTTTAATTCTCAAAAATGGCACAACACTGCAATGCATCGGCGGAGCGGTAACGCGTGTTTGAACTTAGAAGATGAAGAACATCCTTGAAAATATCCAATTCCCAAAAACTACAACATTTGTTTCGAAAATGGATAAATTCATTGGCAGTGGCAGACTATTGTTTTTGTTTGAAATCGTTTTTTTTTTGTTTTTTGTTGTTCTGCCAGGATTCACAAAACTATGTGAGGATTTTGTTATTTTTTTTGTACTAACAAGTTTAAGGAAAATGTGTTGGAAGGATATCGAATACCTGTATTGCCTGCAGAATGTTGTGTTAGATGCGGCCTGTCTTCATGGAGGGAATTTACATAAATATATTGGAAAAGAAAATAAGCATCCGAGAGGATAGAAGGTGGCGTGTGTATCTTAAGTATTGGGCGGGGATGGTTGGGCGTTATAAACCTTCCCTTTTTAAGTTGATCGGTTTTGGTTCGAAAATTTAACGCTTGTTAAATATGAAGCTCTTTGAGTAGACGGAAAATATTCATTTTATCTATTTTAGGTTTTCTTTAGAGTTGGGTATGCCCTTTGCCTGGTTAGAAAGTAGGAGTTGAGTTTGATTCAGTTTACCTTTTTCGTGTGTTGTATCGGATTATTTGCATACATTTTTTTTTTGTCGAAATAAATTTATTCGGATCCACCACCTCGAAAAAATAAGAAGAAAATCCTGAAATTTGAAAAGTTTCACCCGAGATAGAGAACTGGTTTTGCATTAGAAATTTTTTAAAATGATATTCGAAACAAATAAAGTAGTGGATAGAGGCTCGGGACATGGGTCAAAATATCGGTTATTGGCAAAGATAATAAAATGAGGTTTGCCCTCCGCATAGACCTAATCTTAAGGGATAATTAATTCAAAATAGGAAAATATTTTATTCAATAGGGTTAAGATGGAAAATAGGGAATTTGTTTATATTTGAAACGATTTTGTATGATGATGGTAACACGTTTTGTTTTGAAAGGAAGTTTGAAAAATGCAATTAAGAAGTTGAGCCTTAACTAAGCGATTGGTTTATTTAGGAAAAATCATTTTATTTTGATGGCCAGTGTGGAATATTTTAAATTTTGGAAATAAAAAGGTTTTCTATTGAAGATTTTTCTCTAACAAAGAGACACGAAATTGGATTTGTATACATATATTTGAAAGATTTTCTGGAGAGATTTTTGGAACGGATTTAATTACTTTAAGGGTGCTAGTATTGAATACATATTTTATTTTATTTATACTTCGTTCCGGCAAATTGAATAAAACTTCCTTGAAGTTGTAACTTTTCGTTGCTGTTAAAGTTGCTGTGCCAAACTGTTTCTCGCATTACACTACTCCGTAGATAAATCTATGAAGTAGAGACACTGAGGTCCATTTTCTTCACTATTGCTCCACTTGAACCAAACTCTCGAGTTGACGAACTTGAGAGTTGGCCTCAACTCGAGAGTTGAAACGCTAGTTGAAATTACTTTTTCTTTATAGAATTTTTTCTTAACTACCGAGTTGAAAATCTAAAGTTGATCAACTTCTGATTTGAAAAATATCCCCGGGATATTTGTCAAACTAAAATACAAGCTGTCACTTTCCAAATTAAATTTGAATTTATCGGTCAATCATATTGAGTTTTAGTGTGATATTTGTGATGAATGATTTTCTCCTCGATCTACCTAGGGCTAAAAATAAGTTGTCATCAATCGAGAACGAATGTTTGTCATGGATGTTGCATCTTTCCCAAAGGTATTGTTGATAGTACATTTGTGGCAGCTACATCAGAAAATCCGGGTAATTCTGGAGCAGGTTCTGACACTTTTGCATCAATTGATATGTTTTGAATAACAGCGCAAGCGATGATGATGAGTTTTGCTGTTTCTATTTGGCACCTAAGGTCGGAAGCCAACACTGGAAATCTGCTTTTCCAAACGCAATATGAACGCTCAACTCAATTACAAGTACCTATGTTCATAATATCTGCAATTTGTTGTACAAATTCTCATCAGCGTTTGTGACATTTATAAAAGGTGTTGCAAGATAATTTGTATTTGAATAGCCTGAGTCGGCAATGATGATAAATTGACCAAATTTACCTATTCAAATCGTCTTTTCGATAAGTTAAAAAAAACATTGGTCATGTGCTAAGCCCTATGTACTCGTAATATACATTTTAATGTCTATGCAATTGTTTTCTACTTAATGTTTAATACATTATTAAAAAAATTAATAATACCTGCCAGCGAGCTACAATATCATTTTTTTTTAAATTCGCAGAGGCCACCGTCTGCACTTTTAGAGAAAAGCATCCCTTGCGATTTCTAAAGGTTTCTGCATCACTTCCACCTGATAATTTAATGCGGACATGTGTACAATCAATTGCACCAATTGTCCTAGGAAACTTTGTTTTAGCGAAAAAGTCCGGTACTGCTTCAAGCTTTTCCTCGTGTGTTTCCGGCATTCGAATGAACCGCTGTGCTATATTTGCAATTTCTTTCGACACTCGTTTCTGAATGTGATGCACGCTGGAAATGCTTATTCCACTGAAGTCTGTAATAGTCAATTGGATGGATCCGAGCGCATAAAATCGTAGTGCTACCAATAACAGTGTGATTGGCCGTAATTCATGAGATCTTTTTAAAGGGGACTTGAGTTTTAATTTAAAACTATTACCGTCTCTCGTTGCCAGGAAGTGAATCCTTAATCAAGCCTAGCACCAACTTTGCTGTCGGTTTTGAAAGACGAAATTCACGGTCGTCCCACTTTTCAACTCCAATGCGCGGTAACATCTTGTATTGTCTTCTTTCAATGTACAATGGCTCAGTTACATCATCTTCTTTCACTGCCCGACGAAGTTGATGACCAATTTTCCCAAAAATAATTGCTGCGGAACATTAAGTATACTAATATTTTTCTTTATTTTTTGTTGTTGAAAAACAAACTTTTGAAACGAAACTCATGTATTTTATTTGGAAAAAAAAAATGATTCATGTCAACTCTCAAGTTTCCTCTCTAAACTTCTACTATTTTCGGAAGTTGAGAAAACCAGAAGTTGATGAAGTCGAGAGTTGAGAATCGAAAGTTGAAACAGTCAACTTTGAGTCAAGAAAAACAAAATCACAAGTTGAGAATAAAAATCTTCAAGTTGAGTTCAACTTGTAGTGAGGAAAATGGGCCTGGCACTGCAAACTGAGACCATCGGCTAAGACATTACAACAGGAAGAGACACACATAAAGAAAGAACAACAGAAGAAACACATGTCAACAGCACACGGTTGGTATTGAACGGTCCCCCATCAAAGTACTAAGCACGCAAAATGATGCTTGATTTCGCTGATCGATGGGAAGCAATGCTTTTTTTTTTTTTTTTTTATAATTCATTTTTATTCAATTCAAACTTATAACTATCTTAATGCTAGATAAAAATTCATAAAACTAGCCTACTTATCAATAACTTACAACTAACTTACTGGCCCCATGCGGGCACTCTAAGTTAAACTATATACTTATAACTATTGCCTTTCGGCCTAAAAGGTTTATTTTTATTCATTTTTATTTTTTTGTTTTTCATTATGCTTTATTTTATTAGAAAATTAAGAAAAAACTAATAATCTGGACTTTTTATTTTTCCTTACATACTACTTAAAACTAGGTCCTTAAAATAAAACTTAAAACTAATTAAAACTACCTAATCTACCTAAAATCTACTTAAGACTAGAACAACCACAGCAGCAAATCTATGTTTATGTTTGTTTTTGATCCTTATCTGTTTTTTTTTTTTTTTTTTTTTTATATATGCATATATGCATACATAGATACACACACACATACATATATATATACATATATATATACATATATATATACATATATATATACATATATATATATATACATCCACATATACAAACATACATACATACATATATATTTTTTTTTTTTTTTTTTTTATATTATTATTCAATATTTTTGTATTGGTGCCACTGTGCCTATTCTACTTAAAACTAAACCTGAGAATAAAAAACAGGTATGTAAGCCGGCCACGGCTCTAACACCCCACCCCGACTAACCATTAACGAATGTTGATTGAAGCCACCAAAACTGGTTCTCCTGCTTCACCCTATCAGTTTTGTAACGTTCGGACATAGCCCTACTGAACCGAAGGAGCTCTTCTCCGTCTTGTGCCACGACGTCCCGAGTGTATAGGAGCCGCCGGTCCACGGTTCTTCGTCTGACGTGGTAGATTAGCGGTACTGCCAATCTATCCTGTATCAGACCGCATCTATCTAAATAGAGGAATGCCTCTGGAGGAATGAAGCCACTCAAGCGCGCATTTTCAAAATATTCGTCATTTGGGTAGAACGCCCCGAAAATCAAATTATTGGTCGAAGTCATAGCCCTCGCAATGTGACCCCGAATAAGTTTTATCACGAAATTGTCAACTCTGTTGATCCGAGCCCCGCTGTATAGAGCCTCGTTCGGATAATAGTGAACATAAGAAGATTCGGGTGTCCGATGCAAACTAGTACAGCGTCGAAGACACTGCCGCTCGAACACCCGAATCCTCTCCATCTGAGATGGAGCAACGTTGAACCACACTGGACAACCATAAACGATCATCGGCCGTATTAGGGCCATGTAGCAAATAACCTTCACTCTGGGGTCAAGCCGACTGCTGTAAAACAGTCGTTTCGTCAGACCGAAGGCTCCTCTGGCCCTGGCCAGCGCAGCACCTATATGTCTGTCGAAATACAGATACTGATCCAACCAGATACCGAGGTACTTCACTACACTTTTGCTCGCTAATCGCTGCCCGTGAGGATCAACGATGACCATCTTGCGCCAATTCTTGCGCGTATCCCGCGGGGCTCTAGCCAACGGTGTCCGGAACAAAGGGAAGCAATGCTTTCATCAAAGCCAGTGCCGTTGACTAAATGTCTGTAACTGACAGTGCCGGTAGTAAAGTTCATAAATGATAAGGTAATTAAAGGAATCGACAATGTAGTTCATCCGGCGAATTTCATAATTAAGTAAAATTCTTCGAAATACCAACAGGCAGAATTATTTCATCACTGCAAAGAGTTATGCGAACAAACATAATACCCCATTCTTATCGCGTCTTGCGGGCAGAAGGCTGCCTGCAAAACGTCTCGAACTTCTTCTAACTATGTACTAACTGCAGCCGTTAATGATGATGACAAGTAGTAGCGTAACTCGATTGGTATAACCACAGCCACCTCGAGCTCTCTTTACAGAGGGCCTTCCCAGTGACAGTGATTCCATGGTCCTTACTCCATGGGGGCTATAATGGATGGATTTCTTTAAAGCCTAATTCTTGTAGAAAAAAAGTTTTTATTTATCTCTTATAGATTTGTAAATATTGCCCTTTAATTTTTTTGGAAGTAGATTTTGAGATTGCTGAATATATTCTGAAAACTCTGCGAAATTGGTGTGCTAACTTAAGTTTTTACTTGCGACTTATAGGTACTATAAGGCAAGAGTAATGCATTCCGAAAAAAAATCGAACTCGAGATTTTGATCAAACTTGACATTACGATGACAGCGAAGACCAAAAAAGTGCGTCTTGAAATTCTGTCTGTCTGTCTGTCTGTTCGACTACAGCTTCAAACTTCAAACTTGGTAGATATGGGTTTTAATTTTTCCCCCTTTTTTCTTTTTTTTTTAAGACTAAAAATAACGGTACCTGTCAAACGAATTTTTTCGAAATTTTATAAATATTTTTTTCTCAAGAACTGTCCCAGATTTAAAAAAAAAATTCAAAAAATTTCATTTAGTTAAACCTAGGTAATGGTTGCAAAAAAAAAAAATTTCAAAAAATTATTATTTTTGGTACCCCTCTTGGAACCATTTGTTTTTTGTTTTTGATTTTCTACGGTACGACCGATTTTGATCCTTTTTTTTGATGTTGTGGCTTACACCCTGTTTCAATATTATTATGTATTCAAATTTAAAAAGAATTTTTTTGTATTTAAAAAAAAAAATTTTTTTTTTTGAAAACTCAATATTTCGAAAACCCATGCTCGATTTTTAAAACTTGATAAATAAAAGTTTCTTAAAATATATGAGAAAAAAATTTATTTTACCTAAAAATAACTTTACCCTCCATACAAATGTTAAAAGATGGTTTTCGAAAATCGTATTTTTCTCGAAAACGGTTCCGAGAATTTTGCTTAGATTTTTTTCTTTCGAATAATTTTTAAGATCTATAATTTAATAAAAAAAAATTTGAAAACAAGATATTACTGACTGTAGGTACCTACCATAAAACAATTTTTTTAAATTTTGAATTTCTCATTATCGGCATAACGGATTTTAATAAAAATTTTTAGGGAGAAACTTTTTAAAAGTTTAAAAAACATTGCATTTCAAAACTTTAAGAAAAGTATTTTTTTTTTTTAATTCTGAAAAAAAAAATCTATTTTTTTTTTGGAAAAAATCAATATCTCGAAAACGGCTAAATATTTTTCTTTGTAAATTTAATTTTTATTCGAACGATAATAAAAAAACTTAAAATTGGCGCACCAAATTTTTTTCTTAAAAATGTTTTAAAAAATTTTGTATATATGTAAAAGCTTATTTTTTTTAAGAAACCACTACAAAGACTTATAATTTTCGTTTTCTCATAAACCTATATTTGCTTGAATCACATTGTATCCTATTCTTACCTCCAACTACTAAAGAAGTTGTTTTAGTCATTTAAAAAATTAATTTTATGCTTTTGAACAGTTTTTATCTAATAACATTCATTTTTAAAATTCTTAGTCTATTACATAGGAGCAAGTTCGTGCGACCCAGTCGTGCATTTTATTTTTATAGAATTGAGATGAAATTCCAAATTATAGTTTAAAACTTTTTTTTTTAAGAAAAAGTTATATTATTTGCGTTATTTCAACTCAAATGTGTGTTGCTTTAAAATGTCTTATAACGTTACCTCTCGAATCCTTGTGTGAAAAATGGGAACAATATGGCCGAAAGTAAAATAAATTCAGTAAAGTATAAAGAAAAGCATTGAAAAGGATTTGATGAGCAGCCAAGATTTTGTGAACTAGGTCAGCACTAGAAAATATTTTGGAAGACTTCAAAGTACTCGTATTATTAATTTTTAAAATTTTATCACTGTTGACTTCTTCAACGCAAATTGTAGAAGATGTGCCTGTAAACGCTTGCATAAAGTCCGATGAGTTATTGACAATACAGTTTCGAGTCCGTACTGTGTGATGGCACCAATTTCATTAACGCATCATTTGCCATGAGAAGTGGTAAAATAGTTCCAAAAAATTTTAATCCCAGATTTGGATTCAAAGGCAGGTATGAAGGCTGCCATGAATTTGTTTTTGAACTGGGAAGAAGGCTTAATTATGGAAGTGTTAAAAGCAGTTTGTACAAATACGGGTCAATGGTATATTTAGTGTGCATCAAATTGTCTGATATACAAAAACGCGTGATTGAAAAACTTAATTGAAAGAAAAAGCAGAAGTAATTTGTCGTTGATTCCAATGTACGCTCTGAACTTCATCCTGGCTTTCACCACAATTCATCACCACAATTCGGTATTTGAAGATCTTAGGCGATCGTGTTTATTAAATGTTTCTGATTGTTCACGTTTGACAAAACTATGTTTCAGAAATTGTGTAGATAGAGTGGCAATGTGTCGAATGAGATCAGAAAGTGTTCCAATTTCTTCGTGTCTTTCGATTCGTTTATTTTCAAGGCTTTTCTTCCAAACTTTGCCTGATATTTCCAAAGTGAGTGGAGTTTCAACAACTAAATCTTTAAGCTTGTCGACAGATTTCCCGAAACACTTGTCGCATCTTGAAAACAAGCAGTGCATTGATGAATCCTTACTGACTCACGAAACCATTCTCATAGTTCGGCACACACTTATGAAGGGCAACAACAGCTTCAATAAAGTTTGAATGATATGTCACAAATCCCCATAAACCAAATTAAAACATTCGTACATGAAATTATAAAAATTTTACGTGAAAGCAGTGCTATGGTTTAAATACCTTTCTCTGACATTTTTCTCTTATCGTTCTTCTTCGTTGTCTTCATTATCTGAAAGTATTTCTTATTTGCTTCAGCCCTACTCAAGCTCACCTAAGAGTCAATAGAGTTTCAAAAGTTAGAAAACTTCATCTTTATTGGTTTCAGCAGAAAATGTTTTATAACGTTTCATATTCTTTAATATTGTTTAAATAAAAATTGCCGCTTAATACATAAATAAGTAAATACAAAATACTCAATAAAGTTCAAAAAGTTCAATTTCCAAAACTTTCCTATCATAAGTAATAACACTTTTTTAGAAATTTGTCTGATAACGTTACACGAAAGTAGAGCGCGTTCTTTATTTGAAATTTACAAGTTTGAAGATTTTGTTGACGAAAAAAAACAGATATTTAGTTAAAGTAAGACTTCCATGAAAATTATAGTGAAATCCTGAAAAAAAAAGTAATTTAAATTACCTTTTTTACAGCACTTGAATTTCCGGCCATGAGAAAACAAAAATTGTGGCTTAGTTTCATTTCTCGTGGCCGTGACCATATTCGAATAAAATTTGCATAATCTTCGTTTTAACCAAGTTTCATACTAAAACATCCTTGAAATCGTACTAATTCAACCACAATTTTGGTCATTAATTTTGCACTTTCCACATTTTAAGAAGACATTAGCATTCGATTTTATAAATTTAAGATCATTCTTTTTGAACTTGGTGCATTCATTATGAATACTTAATTACAAATGGAACAAGATAACGAATCAACATAACTTGTTAATTTACTACATTTTTCGCACTTCATAATAAAAACTAAAATATTAGGCTATAGAAATAAATTACGCGTCTGACTTGAATGAGATCAGCTTTAGACCTATTGTTATATTTATATTCACCCCTATAACAGAATTCGCCGAATGAGCTAAAGTGACAGTTTAAATTAATTTCCAAACTTTTGCTATAACTGAATCCGACGAATGAAAATTGAACGAATGTCGGTAGCATGCCCTGCACCACCGACATTCGGTTCATATTATCTGGTATTACTAAATCCGCAATCCATCCGCACTTCATACAATTTCTATCATTTTATATTCGCACCAATTTCGAGACGAATCTGAAGTAATTTTTTGATTAAACAAAAAGAAAAAAACGAAAATAAACAATGGAAAGCACAAAAATGGAAGTCAAAAGCTTATCATACTGAATGTTAGTGTTTATTTAACAAATTTTAATAGAAAACGGACAACTAACAACGCTACCGGAGAGACAGAATTAAGAGAAAGCACACGGTTGGAATTGAACCGTCAACCATCCAAGTACTAACCACTCAAAACGATGCTTGATTTCGTTGATCGATAGCGTTACTATTATCAAAGCCTAGGCCGGTTCACTAAAGTTCATAAATGATAAGGTAATTTTAGGAATCGACAATGTAGCTCATCCGGCGAATTTCTAAATTCAGTTTTAGAGCGGATGCTAAAGGTCAACGGATCGAGACAACTCACCGGGAGTAAAATTCTGCGAATTCTGTAATCGAAAGGATTATCTTAAGTACAATCTACTCTTTTGGCAAAGATTGTTCTTCATTTAGATCTTACTGTAACAGACGAGTGTAATATTTCTCAGTGAGACATATAAAGGGTCTTTCAATTGGCACCTATTGCGGCCATGTTGTTTAGGTCACATCTGTCAAAATCTGTTGTTTATTATTTAGTTACTGATGCCGAAACACCATGGCAAGTTACATGATTGAACAGCACGTCAAAATGATTAATGATGATTACCAATTTCTTATGGCTTATGAAGAGTCATTGAAAATTGGACTCTTCGGATCCAAATTACCGTAAGGAGTCGAGGGCCTTTCAAATAATTGAAATTGAATTTTGTTTATAAATCACACACATCTTGCTTTATTCCATTTTAACATCTACCCGCTCATATTGAAAAATCTTTTATAAGAAGATTAATTATTTAAAGTTCATTTCCACAATAAGTCTGATTATTTTAAAAGGACAGAAAAATATTTTATATAAAATATGCTTCAACTTAATAAAACTTATGAAACCTAAAGTTAAAAAAATGTTCTGCATTTTCAAAAATACTTTTAAGACATGAGAGCAAGTGCCAACGACCAAGTCGGCTATTTACTCGTATTTTGCATCTCATCAGTTTGAAATGAAGTTTTTCGCCAATTAAACATGAGATGAAAAGTGTTACATATTTTGTGTATCTACGAGTACGCATATACATATGCAAGTGTTGTGAGTAAATGGAAACAATTTCATTTTCTGAAGCAGTTAAAAATGACACAATTTTGAGGAATCCTACACATAGATGTAGATAGTTTAATGAGTTTAATTGAAAGTTTTAAAAATTAGAAAAAAAAGTTCTTATTTGCTTCTGTTACTAACCTATTTGCCTCTGATTCTAATTTTTTTTTGTTAAATAGAAATTTTATTTCTCTGATTGTGGAGTGGCATTTAATTAAAATAAATTTTTATTTCAAAAGAATTGAATCGATGGCCATTCAGAGATTAGATTTGTTTTTTTTTTGTTGCAGCAATTAGTAAATGTATTCATTTAGTTGATATTGGTCTATGGCATATTATACGAGTACAGGCTGGATAACAATTTTCAATGAATATTTTTTTTTTCGCAATTTTAAATTATATTTCGTTCTGGATGTCTTAAAATCTGAGGTCATAACCTATTGGTTATATAGATTTTAAAAATTCTATAATAGAAAAAAAATGTTGTTGAATGTGGCAAATACTTCCTAAATGTTTACAAGAGGCAATTATTGAAAATTCAATGGTAACATAAGCGATAGCTAAAGTTGAAAAAAAAAATGTGAAATCCATACATGTTTCATGCTGTTTATATATATTTATATATTTTTGTGTTTTTATAATTTTGCGCGCTCTAAAAATGTTTGACAGCGCTAGCGTTTAGGAAAGTTGGAGTTGGGGAGGATTTAAAATGAAATCCCGATGGGAGATCATAATGGGAGAGAAATATTGAGTCGGGTAAAGCATTCCACATTCGTGTAGTACGTTTATAAAAAGAATCTCTGAATAAAAAAGTATGTCCAAAATTGGACTCAAGGGTAAACCGATGGGCACTCCTTGAAATGCGTGTATTACGTTTAATTGTTTAAAGGGAGGAATGCAACTGGCTAAATCACTAGGACACTGTTAATAAAAATAACGGTATTATGGACTTGCTGCGGTGCTCGAGAGATTTAAATGTTTCTTCTATCACCTATCATTTTTAAAGTTTTTTTTTTTGATTCTATCTAAGAGACTCAAGTGAGTTATTTGAGCACTTCCTACAAATTTGGGAATCCTACTCAAACTTTGGACGACTATAGGCCTTATAGATAATAGCCAGATCAGAAGAGGTCAAAAATATTTTGCATCGTCGAAGGAACCTTAAATACTTAGCACCGTTTTTGGTGACATTAAACACAAGGTTGTCTGTGATGTATATAGCGAGAACTGTTCGGTTTTCTCAATGTTAAAGCAGCTCATGAATAGCGGCAGGGAGGTGGGTTGCGCTTTAACGACAGAAAACAGCATTAAGTTTTTAAAACATTGAATTCTGCCCGGCTTATGGTTTAATGAGATTATCATACGCTGCCGTTCTAGATGCACATCCGAAGAACAAGGATATGCATCTGGAAACGAATATGAGAAGCTGTGAGTACTGTCTTCAGCAAAAGTTTCAGACAAACAATCATTGATGAATATGAGAACGATATTCGGAGACAAAACGGAGTCCTGGGGCACACCAGCATTTATTTTATGAACAGACTTGAAACAACTTGCATTAAGCGATTTGTAACGAAGTTACATACTTCAGCCGCCGCGGCACGCCGCCGACGCGACGCTACTACTCGGCGACTCACCAAATGCTGCCTTTTCTGCCGAATCACCCAACAACATAACACACCCCGGGATTCAGTTGAAAATACATTAAAACCATTGCATACCCACGGAGATGCACATACAACATAATGTACATTGGAGTTTAGTCATCAGTGGTACAACAACAAAATATGAGGAGTAGATTTTGTTTAATTTTATGTATTCACATTTGCTAATGGCCATGGATATGATATGGGAAGGTGGAAAATCGATACAAAATCGGATCCTTCTCGCCTACCGCTGATTTTTTAGTATACCAATATAGAGTACTGAGGTGAGAGGTTTTCCCTTGAAACAAGCTGCTTGGGGACGTAGTGTACTGGACAGAATTTTCTAGATTTTTTGGCATTGGCCGTAAAAAAGTCTTGTTTGTTTGCCTTTTCGGCACCTTCCCCTTATTTTGTTTCGAACTTCGTTTGAGGCCAGGGATTTAATCCTACTTTAGAATCGTGCTGCGATTTGAGCCGAGGCTAGAGATTTAATCTCACTACCGTTTTTGCCAGGCAATTCAATCAAAGCTAAGGATTTAATCCTACCGTCTGACCGTGTCCTGTAGTTGTCTTAGGCTAGGGATCTAATACCACTTGCGTTTTGCCTTTAACTTCAGTCAAGGCAAGGAAAACCTATCCCACTTTCTGCCACCGCCCCTGTGTTTTGCCCCGAACGTTTGTTTGAGGCTAAGGAGCTAATCACAAATTTAAACCTTGCTACTATTTGAGCTGAGGCTAGAGATTTAATCTCACCAACCGTTTTTGCTCGGCATTCAATCAAAGCTTATTCGTCCCTGCCCTGTCGTCGTTTAAGGCTAGGGATTTAATCCCACCTGTGTTTTGCCTAAACGTCAGTCAAGGCTAGGGATCTAATCCCACCGTCTCGCTCTTTATATGAAATAACGTGTTAATTATTTAGGTATATACAAAATTTGTGAATTATATGAAATATCGTGTTAGTTATTTAAGATTTTGATACAATTGTATGAGTATATAAAATAACTTGTTAGTTAGAATTAAGTTAAACTGAATAAAGTCGGACATTATTTGGAGTTCTGAAACTTTCTAAGACCGAGCTTTCTTCGGACAGACCCTGGACAAGCTGACGCTACCTCAGCCTTTGAATAAAAAAGCATTCTTCTTCTTCTTCCTTGTTTCGGCGCTGTTATGATCTCGATGTCGAGGGGATCATAACTCTCCCACGTATCTGCTTCACACTAGTGATCCGCCTGTAGGGTTCGCCGGGTTGACCTCAGAAATCGGCGGCAAGCCTCCCGGTTTTGTATTGTTCCATTTCTGAGGCCAACTGAATGCTGGTGTTTTTGCATTTGTTTGTACCAGGAGTGTTTAGGCCTACCTTTCTTTTTACTCCGAATTGGAACGTTGTATGATATTGCTCTTTTGACGGGGTTCTCAGGATCTCTCCTTTGAACATGGCAATACCAACTGAGTCGGTCGTGTTCAATTTTTTGGGAAATAGTATTCTTAACATGAAGGCTTCCTCGGATCTTCGTACTTCTAATTGAATAAAAAAGCATTACAGATTCGAAAGGTAGTTTCTAATCCATCGAAGAAGAGATTCATCAATACCAAATGCACGCATTTTCGATAAGAGAGCTTTATATCAAACTCTATAAAATGCTTTTGAAATAGCAAGTGCAATAATCTTACTTTCTCCGAAGGACCAGTTTCAATTTTTGGGTGAGACACGCCATCATATCACGAGTGGAACGATTCCTGAGAAAGCCGTATTGCTGTCGTTCTTCAAGATATTTCTTGAGCTGAGAATTTATAAGTATTTTCATGACCTTGGAAAAAAGGAACGTAAGTGCAGGACGAAAGTAAGAGGTGGAAGAAGGTTCGCATTTTTTTCGGAATAGGCTGAACAAATGCTGTTTTACATCCACTCGAAAAGAGACCAGTGAGTAGGACAGATGAAAAAGCTTAGCGCAATAATTCAGCCATCGTTGAAGTACACTCCGGCGAACCCCACAGGCGGATCACTAGTGTGAAGCAGATACGTGGGAGAGTTATGATCCCCTCGACATCGAGATCATAACAGCGCCGAAACAAAGGAAGAAGAAGAAGAAGTTGAAGTACACTTTTTCAGAACTAAATACTATCTATGGATACTACCGGCGGACTTTGGTATATCGAGATCAGATATTTCAGATCTTTCAACTGCACGTGTGTGAAAGAAGATTTGTCCTATAAAATCGTTTACGCCCTCAATTGAAGGAATAGTCACTTTCCGACAGCATCGACTTAACAGTAAACTGTGCTGCAAGCAAATCCCCTTATTCTTGTGAAAACTGCATTGATTCATTAAAAAAAAAAAATAACAAGTAAATTGTGTATTTACTGATTTCAGTAAAGCCATTGATGAGTTGTCACATCGAGTTTTGTTTTTTAAATTAAGAAAATAAGGACTTAGCGAATACTTTGTAAGATGGCTTCAATCTTATTTAGTCGTAAGATAAATATTCGGTGTTATTTAACGGTTGCGAATCGATAAAGTTTAAAATTAATTCAGGAATCCCACAGGGTAGACATTTAGGCCCCTTTCTTTTTATTTTAGTTATAAACGATTTACTATCTGTGTTAAAATACTTTAAGTGCCTCATTTACGCCGACGATGTGACAGAAATTAACACAACAAGAGGCTGTCCGCAGGGAGGGGTATTATCACCCTTGCTGTGGAGTCTTGTAGTTGATGAATTACTAGAAAGTCTAACCTCCCAAGGGATTCGATGTATGGGCTTTGCTGATGACATCGTTATAGCGGCACTGGGGAAGTACAAAGAAACTTTTTGTGATATAGTCCAGAGAGGGCTGTCTATAACTAGGAAATGGTGTATATCTGTGGGACTTAACATCAACCCTACCAAAACAACGATAGTACCATTTACCAGTAAAAGACTTCTACCTCGCATGAAACCTTTTCGGTTGGCGGGAGAAGTAATCGACACCCAGAGGGAGGTCAAATATTTAGGAGTTACGCAAGATAGCAAACTCTTCTAGAACAAGCATGTCGAAATAACTGTCGGCAGCTACAAAGGCCCTTATGATATGCAAGAGACTTGCCGGTTAATCATGGGGCTGCAAACCAAACATCATAAGATGGATGTACACCATGATGGTAAGACCCATCATTACCTATGGGGCAATTGCATGGCATAAAAAAACCGAACTAAACACAACTAGGATATCACTAGACAAATTGCAAAAGCTTGCATGTATATGCATAACAGGAGCAATGAGAACTTGCCCTACAGCAGCGATGGAAACCATCCTTCATCTGACGCCACTACACGTGGTCATTGAAAATGCTGCTAAGGCGGCCATAATGAGATTTGCCAAGGAGGGTACTGGGACGGGTAAAATTATTGGAAACAGGGAAAAAGACTCGATAATCTGGTCCGCAGTAACAAACCTTCTTGACATCCCAAGAGATGGTATGATCAAAAGATATAACTTCGAAAAACATTTCAGAACGGAGTTAAGTTGCAAAAAAGACTGGCTAGGCGAAACAATAAACTTTAGTCTTAAAGAAAATACCATCAAATGGTACACTGATGGGTCGAGGACAGCTGAAGGGACTGGTGCTGAGTTTTTGGGGCCTAGAACTAAACTCTGCTTACCGATCGGACAGTCCACTAGCATATTCCAGGCAGAAGTAAATGCCATAGGCATATGTGCTGGAAGAAACCTCGATAGGAAATATAAAAACCAAAACATTGCCATCATGTCAGACAGTCAGGCTGCACTAAAAGCACTAAGCTCCTATGCCATTAGTTCCAAACTTGTTTTGGAATGCGTGATTAAGCTTAACAAACTGGGCAAGAATAACACTGTCACGCTTCATTGGGTACCAGACCACGTTGGTGTCCAGGGCAACGAAGTGGCAGACTCCTTAGCAAAAATAGGTGCATCGACACCCCTTACAGGGCCAGAGCCCTACTGCGGAATAGGAGAAAACGTGATCAAAAACAAAATCAAAACAGAAGAGGAGACAAAAAGATCAAAAATCTGGAAAGAACTCCCTAAGCTAAGACAGGCCAAACTCCTACTCGGGGACTACAACCGAGAGCGTTTTCTAACCTGCATAAGCTTAAGTAGGAACAACCTCAGGAAAATCATGGGACTTCTCACAGGCCACTGTAGGTTGAGAAGACACCTCAACATTCTTGGCCTGGTGAGCAACGCGACTTGCAGATTTTGCAACACTCACAAAGAGACACCTGACCACATACTGGGGAAATGTGATGCACTCGTGCATCAAAGGCTCAGGTATCTGGGCAAGCAAGAGTTAATTATCATCCCTTAAAATACTCCAAATACTTCGATTTCTCAGAGGAGCAGATTTGGAGGAAGAACTGTAATGATGAGCCAACCTCATCCAGTTCTAGTTGGGGGACACAATAGATCTTTAGGTCGCAGTGTTTTTATACCCCAATTTATTCATTCATTCATTCAACCTATCACATTGAAGGGAAGATGGATCATGGATTAGACGAGATGAAGTAACTTTCCAAAACATGACTTTAAGGGCTCAACATCTGAAAAAGCTCGGGCTTAATCTCTTATTTCTTCCGATTGTAAATTTTGTACGCCAAAACCATTATCACAACTTAATTTCTCATGTATATATCACAATAGCAAATAAAGTATTTTAAAAATGTGTTTTCTTTTTCGCATCTTGGCCCACTGTGCGCTTGATCATGCTGTCATTCAAACTTTTGTTTAAATATATTGCTTGTAAATCGTCTACAAAAAAAAAACTATTTTTGAACCACCAACAAAATTAGTCTTGTTTTAGTTTCTACTTGCCGCTCACAACTCAATGATCTATCTACAGTTTGAGGCAATAAAACACTTACTTAAACAAAATTTTTAGAGAATATCAATTCAAACATGTTTCTTCAGATTTGCATAGACTTGATGTCTCACTTAAAGGGACAATTACTCCCCCAAATTATCGACAACAACACAATTCGGTACGGGACTGCCTTTCTATTTGACATTTTATATTAATAGCCGGAACACAAATATTTTCACAAACACAATACTTATCCTTTAACTTAAAAAAAATGTAGTAAACATAAACAATCAACACCACGAGGTGAGGGTGGTTTTCTGCTATGTATATTAAAACACTTTGTCTTACTATGAGCACTAACGCCGAAATACCAACCCTAAAAAATAAAAAAAAATAAAAGCGAAGTAGTTTACTGAAAATAAACAAAACTGAAAAAAAAACGCACTGCGTAAATTATTTCGAACTTTCCATTTCTGTTTTTTTCGTTTTCTTTACTTTTTTTCATATTTCGCAAATTAAGGTCGTTTTGATAATAAAATAACAAATCGCTTTTTAATCTTCCGATACGGGGTGACACACACTACATTGTATAGAACAAAAAGAACAACAAAAACAAACTATAACTTTTGAGACACTTTTTTTTTTGAAATAAACTGAATTTCATTAAACATCTTGTCGGCGGCGACAACTTTAATGATGATGAAGTCATTAGAGTCATTAGTGATTCCATCTAGTACTTGGGAGTATTTGTTAGTACGTAACACAATTGCAACAGCAAGTAATCCATAACAACAGACGATTATTTCGAACTTACGTAAACCAATTGCCTTGTTTGGGGTTGTTCCGTTTCAGCTTCGACATTTCCTCACTAGAACTCGCGAGAATTTCAAATGAATCTTTTGCTTAAAATCAATTCGATATCACACTCGATATCTTCCTTATATCACCATAATCACAGATTTGACAGATACAAAACAAAAAAGCAAATACTAAAAGTGCTTGAGTACTGACGAACTCAACATGGCACCGATTCCGCCGTAATGTCTCGTAGTCTTGAGTATATAATATTTATATGTTTAGGTATTTGAACAACTGTTAGATTGGGTTAAAATAAGTTTTCAAACCGAACTGTAAATGCTTCTATTTAGCAGACGGCCGCGTGTGTACACAACAAAATACAGCTTTCGATTGGAAGAAACTCGTCACGACACATGATGGTGGGTTTCTTAAGGTCGCTGAAGTATACGTAAGAGTAGGACGTAGTTCTAGATACACTTAGCCCACGAGGAATGGAGGGATGGGGCTGAAGCTGGGACTGGGAAATACTCACTTTAACTATTCTTATCTAAGAATATAAGCGAACTAGCACACAGCAGTTGATAATAATTAAAATAATTATTATTAATCTCAGGGAGTGTATCTACAACATGGTGCGCTTGATTAGGCACGTATTAAAAATATACTTTTTCCAAAAGTCTGTAGGTATTATTTTTATGAGATTTTGATCAAATGGAACATTGAACAAAGGTTTTTAAACATACTATAGGGCCAATTTTTTAGAATGAGATCATCATAATATCGGGGTCTAGACCGATTGATTTCCTGAAACATGATTTTTAATCAATTTGGATCCTTGCTTATTTATTTACTTGACTCTGGGACTAACTGAACATCTGAGAGGCGTATGGCAAACATCTCACAAATTTCGGCGCAATTTTAATTCGTATAGTGAAAGGCCGCACTTATTCATACTCATTAACACGTAAGTCATTTTGAAATGAACAGACACAGTTATAAGTTAACGAAATATGTACTAGGATAAGTTCAACTTGTAAGGTATTGTAAATTCTATTATATGAAGCCTTAAGACAAAAGAGTATGTATGTAGGAAAATAGAAATTTTGAAAACAACACAAGTTGGGTAAAATTACTACAACAGCCATGTTAAAAGCAGCTCAAGTAACTGCATTATATCTGGAAAGATTTGGACCACCTATAATAAATCCCGAACGCTGGACCTGATATGCCGAGTCAGACAAGACAAAGCCAGGATCTTTGCTACCTGTAGCGAACACTGGGCAATAGGAGCGTATGCACAAAATCTAACTGTCATAGTTATGGAGACCAGCGGGGAAAGGAAACAGGGCTCCATTTTCACTGCAAATGTCCAAATTTAAATTCATTAGGAAGGGCATTTTTTGCACGATATTGACGAACTTCCGGCTATGAAGAACAAAGACTTGATATCTTTTCTAAACGCTACGAAATGGCTCTAGGACGAACTTCGGTAATTTCAGTGCCGTGCGCTCCGTTTGATTCTTTAGATCTCGAGCTAGCGGACTGAGGGCTTTGAGGGAAATTAACGCTGAAGGGTGCCGAATGATCACTCAATCGGTTTGGCTAATGTCAACAAGCTGCCTAGCTTGGCACAGTGTAGATGATGTCGGTTCGGTTGAGTGAGTGATCCAAATTTAGTATGGTTGTGTAAATTAGAGACATCAAGACCTACTTGATCCTTTCTTATTTTTGAACTAAACCCAAACTGGAAGACTTCGTTAGAATGTCCAAAATTTCCCATATCAATTACCGCAGGTTTTTACGAGTTATGGTATCAAAATGGCGCATTTCAGCGCTAATTGAGCTAGAGGGCTAGATTTCCAGTTGTCATCATTTCTACACACTTATTTACATAAATTGTATGTTGAAATAACACAATATCTTCTTGATTCAATCAGAGTGAGTACAGTACAATGTTCAATGTAACAATGAGTACAATGTTATTAAAATCGTTCTAGTTTCAGAGTTTTTTCCCACTACATGGAACCTTGTAAATTTAACAAGATGCTTGTTGAAATATTACCGGTTCTTCTTTAAGAGTTGTCCAATAAAATTTCTCTTCTGTTCTCAAAAATGTTATGTGAAAATATAACTAGGATTTTATTCGATGTTTCCGCGAGCCGAGTCAAATTACAATAGAGGTATGGACGATGTCAATGCATTACAAAAAATTAAATTTTAAATAGGTAAAACCTGATTTAACTGTTTTTCTGTAACAGTTGCTGTTTAGTATCAGCAACATATTGTAAATCTTTAAATTATGTATTACCACAAATTTCATCTGAGAATAGAAGAAAGTAACAACAACAGAAAGAATAACACGAAGAAGAAAACTGAAATGTCATACACTTAATGTTCCAGTTATCTGTTTCTCTGTGAATATTATGTAAGCGGACACCCTTAAAGTTGTATTAGATAACAACCCTGCAGGAACATTAATTAGCAAACTTAACGTTAAGTATCGGAATTAATATTCAGTGACAATATTTTTGAAAGTTTAGCGACCGAAACTCAAAACAAGAAAAGCCATTTCTTCAAATATTTTTTCTTGTGTTTTCTCTAGGAACTTCTCTTTAATTTCCTGAAGATTTATATATATCTATACATATCTTTTCGGATCTTGGATTCGATTTTCAGAGAATACTTGCAACTACCTGTGATTTAATTGAAAAGAAACAAAGTAGAAAACCAGCAAACACATAAGTATTCGAATTAAGCTGAAGAAGAACAAATGTTTCAAATTGTAGGAACCTTTGAATAGCTCAAACCTTGATGTGGAAAACGGAGCCCTGCTTCACGATTTCTACTTTCGAAACGACATGATGCAATGGTTCAATGAATATAATTTGCGCCCAGTTCCCTGTTAATTTCGAAAGTGAAGCTCTAGGTAATTTCAGAAGACAGCAGGAGTCGATGCCAATCTGGCGAATTTCCGGTCGATAAGACTTCTTCCGAGTATAAGTCCAACTTGGTAGAGGACAACAATATCATATCAAATATTCTGTTCGGTTTTAGGGCGGAACATGATTCAATTCATGCCACATTTTAATTGGTTTCTAAAACTCAATGGAACAATTCTTAAAGGCAGTGTACTGGTGTCCGTTTGATTGATTAAGAGAAGAACTTCAAATGTGTATAGTTAGAAGGTCTTTATCTTAACCTCAACATATGTAGGTAAACGTCTTTTGTATATGCTAAATGTTAGAAAGTTTATTGTCAAAAGTGGTAATGTAACTTCTGCCTCAATTTGCGATATTATAAACGGTCTTAAGCTAGAAGCTGTCAAATCGCCGATTCTATTTAGTATTTAGACCAGTGATCTGATAGGTAATCTTACTCAAGGAAATTGTGTATGACGAAGATTTCATAGCGTACAGCTCCAAAAGTCGAGGTCGTCAGAATTCTTTCGCCACGTGAATTTGACTAGATTTAGCGATATTGCGGAGTCTGTTATAGAAAAAGAACTTACATACTCGTATATGGTCGTAGGGCCACAGGTAAGTCCACTAGCGAATAAAGTGTAGTATAGTAACTTTCCATCTCGGTGGATCAGTATTTGTATTTCGACATATGAGTGCATATAGGAGAGCCTTTGCTCTCCTAAAATCATATAGACTTTAGCATTGCTATAGGTCTTAGGCCGGAACGCAATAGAATTACGATATAAAATATCTTAGAGCGCTCGAATAGGGCCAGTTTTTATGAATTTTTGTCTAGCTTTAAAATTACATTTAAAGAATAATGAATAATAAAAATGAATTTGGTAAAACTACATTTGAAGAATACAAAAATTTATATTTAAGGAATTGCCTAAATTTCAGTAATTTCTTGAAATTTGGGGATTACAATCTCGTATAAGGGTGATGTTACTCCTTACACATATTCCAAAAATAGACTTAAACTAATGTATCGGATCAAACGTAATCCGTTTTGAAACAAGAAAATTTAACAAAAATGCATCTAATCAAGTGATCTGCACTGTTTATGGAATATGGTAACTATAAAAAATGATTTGTTTTATTTCAGAATTGAGAGTTTTTGCCTCCTGTTTTTTTTATTGGTATATATCGTTAAAATAAATATTTCTGTTGTCGAGTTGTTATGTGTTATCAGGAAAGAGAAACAAAAAGGTTAATTGGACAAAAAGTGAGATATTGAAGGTGTTAATGAAATACTCAGCGAACCAATTTTTTTTTATTTTGTACTTCTTTTTTTTCTGAGATAAGGGAGTGTGATAAGTCTATATTTACCCTATGTGCGATAAGGTAAGTTCATTTAGGGTAAAAAGGGGTCTTACCGGAATTATTTTAAGTGAAACTGAATTTAAAAAAAAACATCTGTAAGAGATTAAATTTAGGTTATTTATTTTTATTTTGAAATCTTGAACGGAACGCTCTTATATCAAGATAGCTAAATTCTTTAGTACGCATTTTATAGGGATCTTCTAACACCCAGGGAGAACTACGAAGTACTGAAATAATAATTATTACGATCAAGAGTATTATTGAAGGCTGCGTACCACAGGGAAGAGTACTATGGCCAACTCTGTATTTGTTTTATACAAGAGATATTCAAGGGATTCCAATAATTTTTTTTTATTAAAAGTCTGTAGCATTTTTTACTCCTTCCTGTTAAGTTTTCCAGCTTAATTTATTTCTTAAATAAGACCCTAATATTTTTCTTTTTCTAAGAATGTTATTGGGAATTTTGTATTTCCTAGAAGTGAGGACAAGATCTATTTTGTAAGAGCTAATACCGAGTCTACACCAATCAGCCCAGTTTGCTAACTTGTTTAAAGAAAACTGTGGAAGGTCTTTTCGAGTTTAAGGATGCTTTCTTGATACGACAATACCGATTTCATCCGTATGGGATATCACTGTAACTCTCCGTTCCCAAAGATCTCAACAGCTCAATTGCTACAAAGAATGGACACCGCCTTGGGTGTACCTGTACTGAGAGATCTTCTGGCATAAAGTCCGCCCAAGTTTGAATTAATGATCCTGCAAGTCAGCATTTGATTGATCAATTCTCGACACAAAACATCTTCGTTCAGAGACATTGCGGACTTCTTTGCAATTACAAATATATCTAGGAAAGCAACCAAAGTATAGTCTTTATTCGATAGTTCGCACCAGTGTATGAAAAGCTGTTCCCACCGATTTCCTTGTACAGCTCGCTTGTTGAGCTATAGACAGAAGTCTAGAGACGATTTTATGTTTATAATTCACAAGCGCTCAAGTGTTTATTGTGAGACCCATATAATGTTCAACATAAACATAGAGATGGGGAAATTAGGGATAGAGATAAAAGAGGTGTCGATGAACATTGGCCTTAAATGTTTGCAAATTGAAATGGCATGGGAAATCCGTGCCAAGTAGATTATTCCATAATCGTGTTGTGCGACTAAAAAACGAATCTCCATAATTGACGAAACGTCTAAAATTAAGTTTGATGAAGAACTGATGTGCATTCCTAGAGAAATAGGTATCACGGGTGACCAGATTGAAGGAAGGAATGCAACTGGTTACTTCGAGTGAGCAATGCTTGTGAAAGAAGCGATAAAACATGAAACATTCCGACGGTTTCATGAGATGGGAATGATTAAATGATAGTTCTTATTCCTATAAGTTCAAACACTCTTTTTGGAATTATATCCAGGAAATGTAAAGTTTGGGCTGTACCTGCCCAAAAATGTGAGCTGTACTCGAGTTTTGGACGTTTAAACGCTTTATAAATTGTATCCAGATTAGAGGGGATGAAAATTTATCAAATCGTATAGAAATTCTAAGCATTAAGCAGCGTTTTTGGCGGTCTCGAGAATACAGTCTTTCTAACAAAGATCGTCGTTGACACACATACCGAGTACAAGTGTCATTCAAGATCAATTGAATAAGGGGTACATTTTGCTTCAACGACAATAGACAGCATTGAGTTTTCGAAACTTTAAACTCCACACGATTTATTAAACCCCATTTAACAATGCAGTTAAGATCGAAGTTTAATGAGCTAGCCATACGATACCGTCCAATTCCGTAGAAGATGGACGTGAATTCGAGAACGAGTATGAGAACCTCAGGGTAGAGTCGTCGGCAAAACAATGAAGTGGATTAGAAGTTTCTGGCATGAGATCATTTATAAGAATGAGGAAGAAACTCGGTGACAAAACGGAGCCTTGGCGTACCCCAGCATTTATTTTGTGAAGATTTTACTTGAAACCGTCAAATACAACATGTATTGAACGATCTAGAAGGTAATTTCTAATCCACATAATAAGGGTTTCGTTGATACCAAAGTAACGCATTTTTGATATGAGATCTTGGTGCCAAATTCTTTGAAATGTCTTAGAAATATCAAACGCAATAATCTTACTTTCTCCAGAATGATATGCCATCAGATTATTAGTGGGAAAGTTGCTGGGAAGCCCGTATTGCCTGCCATTAAAAAGCTTTCGGTCTCCTAGATATTTCTCTAGCTAATGATTGAATAGCGATTCCATGACTTTGGAAAGAAGCGACGTAATTGTGATTGGTCGATGAGAGGAGGGGGAAGAAAGATCACCTTTTTAAGGAACATGTTGGACAAATGCTGATTTCCATCTTCTAGGGAAGATTCTAGAAGAGTAGGAGCGATGGAAAAGCTTACCTAATGGGTTTTAGCCAGCGAGATTCGGGGGTATACCATCAGGACCAGTGGAATTGTTTATATCAAAATGTCAAAGGGCTCTTGCAACTTTCTGGATATCAATCAGTCGATGAAAAAATGTATGAAGGAATGATGATATACCAATTGGTTTGGGATTTTTCGGGTCTACAAGGGCACATTTGCCCTCATCTTCTGTTAACAATTCCCATGTGAACTTTATGAACATTTTTGCAAAAAATTTGGTGCAGTGTTAATTAATATTAAATATTAATTTTAAAATGAGTTTAATTGCCTCGAAACATTGTTGAAGTATGCAACGATTAACTCTGCTGGTAAAGTCATCAGATCCTTGGTTTCGAATTTTTCGACTTTAATGCTATGTAAATTGATGTTTGTAATGAATTTGTGTATGGGACAAATCATATGTAAAATAACTTGTTTATATAATTCAATAGCTTGAACTTCGATAAAGGCTCCTGAATCACTGCGGCCATTATGGGTATGAGTAATCATAAATCACAACTTTTTGTTTTTTTTTCACAATTGCACAAACCGTATAAATATGACGAACTTAAAAGTTTAGCTTTGCTTTTAGCAAAACCTAAATCTATTATTCTAAAGAAGCTATATAAATTCAATGAGAAAAACGTTCGGTGACCCCTGCTAAGTGGATCTTTTATAAAACTTTACATTCATCAAAACCAATAGAGTGCAAAATATTGAGAAATCACATTTAAACCTTTTTTTTGACAAAGAAATCCCTAAAAGCCGTGACGAATCCTCAATAAGTAAGGAAATAATATTTAATTAAAAAAAAAGAAACAAAAAAAAATACAGGCTTTCTAGCGAAACCATCGAAACCAATGAAAATTTAATCAGCTAACGAGATTGAATCCCTTATTAATATAAAAGATATTTTGACCTTTTTTTGTTGTTGTTTTTTCTAGGTTGTAAATATATAACAGGCAGCCAAGGGGTTGAAGTCTATAGAAATTCTCAAACAGACGTTTCACTTCACTTCAGTTCAATTCATTCATTCTTTTATCTTGAAAACAAAAAATTAAAAGAAAAGTTAAATCTACGAAAAACTTTGGTTTAGCGAAATTGAATCGAAAAGTTTCATTTCCTAATTAGCACCGTGGCGGTTTTTAAAGAGAAAATTCAGATAAAGACTTTGCCATTAAAACAAAACCGCACAAATCCTTTTATGTCAATTAAGTTTTCATTTCAATCCCGATGCGCGATGGTTTACGTTTATCCATTGGGTTTTCGGAATATAATAGTATTTTTTTTTTGTTTTGGAATTAATTTGAATTTTAATATTCACGTTTATTAAAATCCACAAATGCTCTTTCGTAATGAGTTTTCGTGTCTTTGATCTGTTTTTTTTTTTTTCTAAAACTTAAGACTACCTTAACAACTTCAAAGAGAAATACATTTATCAAAGACGGACAAAAATATAATTATACTATCCAAATAAGTTAAGAAACCTTATGTTAAAGATTAAGTTCAATTGCTTCAACATTTAATGAACTTTATTTTTGACAGGGTAATACTACCCCAAGCAGAATAACACAACCTGAAGTTGTTCGTGTTCAATTCAAAACTTCGATATAATGTGAGGGAGTTTAGAAATTTGCAAAATTGAAATTCCCTCTTGTGAAAATCTTTAACAGAGTTCTGAAAAGAGTTCGAGTTTATAAAGTACGTTGTGAACGTCATCCACACCGAGTGTGCTCTGAACGCCCTGAATTATTTTTGAAACACCGTTGAACACTAAAAAGACGCCAGTTTGCAGTTATTCCTAATTCTCTTTGATTGTGCTTATTAGAAATAAAATCATATTTTTGGAAATTTTTGCAAATGGCGTGGTACGTTTCATATTTGACATTTGGGAACTAGACAACTGAGATTTGTTTGACCATAATCGGTCTTTGGTGTTAGCGCAGCGTGAATTTCGGCGTCGACTTCCTATTCCGCGCTTAGCTACTCGAACCACAGGAGATACATGGCATGGCCGCCAACGGTCTGGTCGTTCGGACGAGAATATCGCGGCTGTAGCGGCCGATATTGCTGAAAACGAAGAAACAACAATCAGACGACGGCCCACGCAATTGGACATCACCAGACGGACCGTACAGCAAGTTTTAGTGAAACACTTTCACATGTTCCCGTACAAAGTACGAACAGTCAGTTGCTGCCTGCTGACCGCCTATCGCAGGTGAGTTACTGTCAAGCCATCCTCAATCTCAACAACGAAGAAGACGATTTTTTGTGGAAAACCATCATGAGCGACGAAGCGCATTTCAACTTAAGCAGTTATATCAATAAGCAAAATCTTCGTTTCTGGGATACTGAAAATCCTCATGTGATCCATGAATAGCCATTACATCTATTCACTATTTTACTGTCACTGTTTAGTGCAACGTTCACGTGGTAGGAGTCATTGGGCCGTATTGAGGACGCCATCGGTAATACAGTCAATGTAACTGGCGAACGCTAAAGGGCCATGATAAACGACTTCTTACTTGGATGAGCGGGGTTTGGGGAACATGTGGTTTCAACAAGACGGTACAACCGCACACACAGCACGAGCCACAATGGGTATTGTGAAAGAAGCGTTTCCTGATCGCTTAATCACCTGTTTTGGCGATTTGGCTTGGCCAGAAATATCGACCGATTTAACCATCCCAGACTTCTTTCTTTGGGGCTACTTGAAATCGAGGGTTTATACTAACAGACAAACGCAGCCTTTAAGGAGAATATTCGGTAGGAATGCGAACATTTATCACCGGAAATCTAGGGGAAAGTCATAAAAAATAATATAAAACACAAATGCGTATCAAGACTGACGGCAGCCACTTGAAGAATACGAGTATCATCTTTTCATCATTTAAAATCATTCTTTTTTTTAGTATTTAGTTAAAAAGTAATACAAAAACGAAATTGGATGACTGCTTTTGCACCACCTTGTAGTCACTAGAGAAAATAATCTAGTGCCGTCAAATCGCACGAATTGGTTGGTTCAGTTAAAAAGTCTATCTCGTGAAATCGTTCGTTAAATTTGTCTTTCATTAAATTATTTGTATCGCGGGATGTGTGACTTGAAAACACCGTCGTCTTTCTAAATCAACATGTTTGCAACATTAATGTCTTACAATTGAGAAACGAAGAAGTTAGTAATCTTGATTTTGTTTTTGTTCACTGTTGATTGTAACGTTCTGGTCATTGACATCATTGAAGACAGCCGTTTTCGGAAACGTCAAATCAATGTCAATTTGATGGCCGTTTTTTAACGAAGATATTGCTATCGTCAAACATGCAATAGTTTTTCTTTTTCAAAATCTGTTTGGGCAATGCCAGTTAATTTTCCTGCAAATATAGTTGACGATAAAGAACACGCTTTCGGGCTTATCGATGTTTTTTATTCAACTCGATATTTTTACTGACTGCAGAGGTACGCTGTTATCGAACATAAGACCTTAGCAAACTGCGTTATCGAAAGTAATACTTTTTCATAAAATATTCGTTCTCGGCTTACGAACAATTGCCTTTGCAGTTTGCGTTTAGTAACATCTCGAAATTCCATTCTTGAAGCAAACGAAGTTTTGGAAAAAGACCGACATATGGTCCAATGTTTTCACCTGAATAAAATTATGTCTAATAAGTTTTTTGAATTGAACTAATTTGCAATCGTTGTTCTAATGTGAGTCTATTGATGAAAATTAAAAAAAAAAATCTAAAATCACAACAACCGAAAACTGCCAGCAGTCACAGAAAAAAGTGTTGCCATTATCATTTTGTATGCCTTTAAAAACACACTGTAGGTACGTATAAAATAAATTATTTATTTTGTTTTCATTGTTGCTAGTTCAAGAAATCAGACGACTCACACTTTTGAAGGTGTTGTTATAGCATTTAAAAGAACGAATTTAATGCTTGGACATGTGAACAAGTCGTAGATTTTATCTTATTTTCATTCTAACAATAGCTGAAAATCTTCCTTCATAATGTACATACTATACCGATGCTTTTCAATTTGTTTAAAAAGAAGAAATTACTGAAAAAAAAAAAAAAACATTTGGTAGGCACCCTATAATTTTTTGGTTAAATCACAGCGCGCAGATCGGGCTGAATTTAAGTTGCCATTCACAATTCATTTCAAAGATTAGGAAAGTCTAAATTAACTTCATCTCCAGTTACCCAATCAAATTTTTCTTTCTTACTGTACCGTACTTATCTGTCACATTATTCACGAGCTAAATTGGGCATAATGGTTAGTGCGTTGGACTGTCATGAGGTAGGTCTCGAGTTCGATTCTCAGCCGCTGCAAGAACATTTTTTTCAGGGGTGTACTGCCTCTTGCGAGGAAGTGACAAATTCTCCAAGAGTATCTCTTGTCCCCTCCGTTCCTGGTAACACGCACACAGGAATGGCTGAGAGTTGTAAGTCACTAGGTCCTGGTTCACTTCGTTCTGTTGCACCACCAAATTTTTAATTCAAATTTTTGACAGATTCTGATATTCTTCATTTATATGTGATCTTTATTTTGTGGAAATCAAAAATTTAAACGAGAAAAATTTGCCGAGACCAAATAATTTATCACACCCAAGGAAAAGTCTGCAATACGTTTGATTTAATTCACTTGAAAACTTGAAAATAAGTTCTTTAAAAGCTTGGAATAAAATTTCTTTTAAATAAATAGTTGTATTCTGGACGAAATCTCCACAAAAACCTTATGTCAAAATTAAGCTAGGATTGTAACTGATGTCTGGAGAAAAGTTTTTGAGCTGAAAATAAGCGCCATCTGCTTGCTAATAGGCTTACTAAATTAAGCTAAGTAAAACTATTGTTTTTAAACTGGCCTCAAAATATGTCAAAAACTAAGCGCTTCATCAGCACCTGTCATTTAAGGCATGTGCCCAAAATAGAAAGGTATGTACTAGATTTAGGATTTTATGTTGAAACAGATTCCAAACTGCAGGCAGGATTCCGGAAAAACTACTCCACAATCGAACACATTTTATGTCTAACAGCAAAAGTGAAAAGGAAAAGTGTATTTTTATTTGCTCTTTTCATGAATGATATTTTGACCGAACTGTCAAAATGGAATATTCTATTGTACGCCAATGATTCGGTGGTTTTGTCTCAAACTCCCCAAAATCTACAGTTGATGATAAATCGTCTTGTTTCATTCTGTGAAAAGTGGAGACTTATGATAAACACATATAAATCGAAGATAATGGTTTTCACTAGAAATAATCGGAGAAACGCAGCACAAAACTATCATTGGTTTTTGCAACGTAACTGTCTTGATGTCGTGAGAAAGTGTACATACTTGGGAGTTGAGCTGAATTCAGCACTGGATTTCAATACCCACATCGAAGAGAAAAATAAAATCTGTTAGAAACCTGTAAACTCTACTTGCAATAATGTTTTGTCAAATGAACGCGTTAGCCTGTCAACAAAGTATAAAATTCTTGGTTCAGTGGTTAAATCGACGTTGTGTTTCGCCGCAGAAGTATGGGGAACGGAAGAATTTTAGAAAATGGAAAACTGCAAAGAAATTTCATCAAAAAATTGATCAACCTGCCGATTAAAACGCCAAATTAAGCTATTTATTTAGAAACAGGTTTACCTAAACTTTATACAAGTACTTTAAAACTCAAGTTTATTCTAGAAGCTGATAACTAATTAAGTGACCTCCTTGGGTTTGATGGACAACGTTTTGATCAGTTTTGCACTCTGTGTAACCTTAAATCAAAAGAAGACTGCTTTCACTCAATTGGAGTGTGCCAAATGTATGCAGCACAATATTTGGAAACAAAATTCTTTGACGGTCCAGTAGACAGTAGGTTTTCTTAATGGCCTGAATTGGAGAAACCTTTATTTATTTATAAAAGGTGCTTAAAAATATAAAATTTTATTGATAATTGAATTTGATTAAAGCAAATTTGTTAACTTCTTAAACCAAATTTTAAATTATTAAAATATTAATTGCCTAGAGCGCTGACGGTAATGTCATATCTTCATAAGATAAATAAACAAATGGATTACCTTAAAGGATTGTGACAGATTTTGAAAGGTTGTCATAAACAAAATATTAAATTTTACCGGACTTGATCGGGTTGGGAAAAAGAAATATGATTATACAATATTTGTGAAAAAAAAAGAATCAATTAACTTTGTCAATCTTAATACATACCATATCAAAATCATTGAAAACTTAACTACTCATATTTTCACATGCTCTTCACTTACATACGTTTATTGATATTGCAATATAATTTGCATTTACACAAACTCTTGAAGTACTTTGTGTAATTCTACTGCTCAAAGGATGAACAGTTTTCATGTGTCTTTAAAAGTGTCACTTCAATAAAATGCTACAATTTATCATGAACGTTATTTACGCAAGCTGAACAAATACTTATTCTTGTAAACATCTTGTGTGAAGAATTGCAATAACCCACAGACTGTAAAATAAAACACCATAGACAAAAGCGCCAACAATATAGGTAAAGACAATTTATTTACTTTGTTAGTATAGAACCCCAGAGGGTAGATTATGGGGTTACTTGGCCGTAAGCTCAAAAACATTCGACAACTACCAGCTGTATTACACCGCAGTGGTAGAAAAAAGTTTTCCATAACGTTTTCCGTTACTACCCTCATGATTTAAATTTTAGGTGTAACTTCAAATACAGACATTCGTTTTTTCGTCGCACAACACGATTATAGAATAATCTACCCGGCACAGTGTTCCCTTGTCATTTCAATTTACAAACTAATATTCATCGCTACCTATTTTCTCTCCCTCCTTATTTCCCCATCGCCAGCGCAATGTTTATGTTCAACATTATAAGGGTTTCAATAAACCTTTGATCAAAATCTGGTATGTTGGCAACGCTGTGAATTTTAGTTCACAATAGGCGCGTTTTATTGGTAATCTATATCTAGCGCAGTAATACAAGTACCTACCAAAAAAAAGCTTTATTCACTCTTTAACTCACTCTTCCTTGTTCCTTCCTACTTGTGGAATTAAGAATTAACTAACACGGATGTGTTCGAAAGATCTGTATCTCGTTTTTAAGCTGGAGTTGAAATATTCATGAAAATGCAGATTAAGTTGAAATATTCATGAAAATGCAGATCGAGTTGATTTAGAGTTCTTCTCACTGTTAAATTTGATTTAAAACTTACAAAAGTGCGAAAATATATCGCATAATATTATATAAACATAGAAAAACAGAGAAAAAAAAACATAAAATGACATTGGCGGAAAATTTTAAACAGCCTCTTATTAAGGTAGTAGTATTATAACTACTTCTTATATATTTCCTAACTTTAAAGTAGTTTTCTAATTTTAAACATTTTTTAACTTATATCGTCTTAAGACTGGGAGCGCACATTCAATTTTTAGTTGCACAACACTGTTTTTATACTTATAGAAAACAGATGAACTATTTGGTTGAATGTCCGCGCAGGTGCATATAATTATATGTTACACAAAATAGCGAACTCATTTTATGCAATCGTTTAGTTTGTGTCAAAACACAAACTTTTTAGTTTCTTGAACAGTTGCAAAACCGCCTAGCCTAAGGCAATTTCTTTTAATAAATTGATTCTGAGCAACCTTAAAACAACGAACACACCCTCAAGTATGCCACATATATTTTTTCGGACACCACCTAAACACCTCCTACATTTCAACATCCGAAACTCCATCTTCACTAAATTACCCATTTCAATTACTAGCTTATTTTTATTCACTAATCGTTTGTTGTTGTTTTTCATATTAAATTTTGCGATGCAGTGTATTCACTAACCAATAAAACATGGCTAATATCATATTTGCGAAATGCATCGCTGAAAACGTTAAAATTATCTCAAACGTTCAGAAATAATTATACTTTTTCATGTCAGAACACAGCCTAAGATGTCAAAAAAATTGTGTTTCTTTATTGCTGAAGGTGTTCAAAGCGCTCTCGATGAGCTGAGAGTAAGATAGTAGAGTAGCCATATTAAATCTAAATAAATAAATATGGCAGCTGAGGGTAGTAGAAGGTGACGCCAAATTAATTATCCAATTTTGTTTTTTATTATTTTTTTTACTAAATAAAAAAAAATGATTTTGAGTGATGGAGACCTTTATTTGGAGCTTAACATTTTTTTCTGTTGAGTGGAAAAGCTGATATCTGTCAAGTGACTGCCACCAGTGTTGATATACATTTGTGCCTGTTTTATAGCATTCCATGACTTTCCCCAAGATTTCCGGTGATAATTGTTCGCCTTCCTGTCTGTTTATTTAGATTGCTCTTCTACTACGCCATTTGTTGCTAACACCAACACTGCAGAGGCTGACAAACGATCAGATGCAGAGGGAATTTCCCCCCATATTTTTACAAATGTGTGCAAAAGATCTGGCTGTTCCATTGTACTTATATTATTTTTAATCATTCGTTGATAATCAATGAGTTTCTTCATACTTAGAAGCGTTTAACAATTACACCTATTAACAAATCCGTAAGCGAGAGGTTTCAAATAAGCGTCCAATTTGTAAAATTTGTACTATTCTTAAAATGTTTAAAAAATTGATATATGATAAACTAATGCCTTCCCTTAAACGTATAATTTCTCGCTACCAACATGGTTTCGTAGCTGGCAGATCTACTGTTACTAAGCTTACTATTTTCAGTAATTTAGTGTTGAATGGAATGGTTCTCAGTATGACTTTGTCTACACAGACTTTTCAAAGGCATTTGACCGAGTTAATCATGATGCTTTACTAACGAAGATAAATAAAGAAGGGTTTTACTCTAATTTTTAAGATCGGATGAAATCATATTTAAAGAATCGAATGCCACAGGGCAGCCACCTGGGCCCTCTTCTCTTTTTGTTGTTTATAAACGACATTCCTGACATATTTTTAAATTTAAAGTGCTTGATGTATGTGGACGATTTAAAAACCTTTCGTTGAATAAAACTGAACAGGATGGCTTACTTTTGCAAGATGATCTTGATAATTTTTCGAATGTGTATAAATAATTCCTTAAATCTAAACATGTCAAAATGCCAAACGCTCGCCTATAAATTTTACGTAAAAACTACATCACAAAGCACTGTCCATAATCACATCTAAAAAAGATCTTGCTGTAATTTTTGACAAGAGGCTGATATTTTTAAATCACATAGTTTTTTTGGTTGCTAAAGGTAATTCGATGCTAAGGTTGTATCATGCGTAACTCTAAGGAGTTTTCTGATCCACATACATTGAAGTATCTATACTTTGCCTTTGTAGGGTCTAATCTTGAGTATTGCAATGTTATCTGGAATCCCGCGTATGCAGTTCACTCATCTAGAATTGAAAAAATCCAAAAACGATTTACAAGAGCTGTAGTAAAAAGACTCCACTTAGACATAGGTACTCGTATATATACTTCCTTATAAAACGAGATGTAGTAAAGAAAGAAGTCTGGGATGGTTAAATCGGGCGATCTTGCTGCGAAACCAAATCGTCAAAACGGGAGATCACGCGAGATCAGGAAACGCTTCTTTACAATACCCATTGTGGCTCGTGCTGTGTGTGCGGTTGTACCGTCTTGTTGAAACCACATGTTCCCCAAGCCCCGCTCATCCGATTCCAGCAGTAAGAAGTCGTTTATCATGGCCCTGTAGTGTTTGCCAGCAACAGACACCGAATTGTCGATGGTGTACTCAATATGGTCCAATCATTCGCATGAACGCTGCACTAAACAGTGACTTTGAGCAGATGTAATGGGTATTCGTGGATCACACATGGATTTTCAGTATCCCAGTAACGAAAATTTTGCTTATTGACGTAAGTGCTTAAGTTGAAATGCCCCTCATGATGTTTTTCGACAAAAAATCACCCTCTTGGTTGTTGAAAGTGAAGGTGGCTTCACAGTAATTCACACGCGACGGACGGTCAGCAGGCATTAACTGATACACTGTTTGCAATTTCTACGGAAACACGTGTAAGTCTTTCGTAGCGTCTGCTGATGTTTGATTGCGTGGCCCGTCGTCTGTTTGATGTTTCTTCTTTCTCATCGACATCGGCAGCCACAGCCTTGATATTTTCGTCCAAGCGACCAGTCCGTTGGGGGTCATGCTATGTATGGTCTCCTGTGGTTCCAGTCTATTCGAGTTGAGTAGCTTGTTTAGAATGTTTGACCAGTTGGCGCAACACGATTAGAAAATCGACGTTGAAATTTACGATTATTGGTTAAAAAATCGACACAATTATTCCACTATTTTCTGGAGTCTAACTCTCCACTGCTTATCTGTTTGACTACTACAGCTGCCTAGTTCCCAAATCTCAAGTATGATTGACATACGAGGCCATTTGCAAAAGTTATAACATCTTTCAATGGGGTGATTAATTTTGCGCCACCTTGTAGTACCAATATATCGCAAGTAAAAAGCATCAATTTCTGTAATATCACTATAAACACTGCAGATCTAATTAAAAAAAAAATAAACCCATTCACCTCTACAAGTTGAAGTTGATTTTCTATTTAAGCTTTTTTCTTCTATCTGAATATATTATTTCCATGGCGTTTTAAAACCCACACTAAATCATCAATCAAAACCTGTGTTCAATTAATTTGTTTGAAACATCCGTGTTCTATCACGATTGTTAATTTTTGCACTTTGATTTGATTATTGAATTTTCTATGTAGTATCACTTAAATTATATTTCTACATTGGCGGACGAAGTTAGGGTAATACGAGACAAAATTGGAAAATGTGTATTTTTAGTTTTTTTTTCATGAATTCTGTCTAAAAGACTCGAGTGTGTTATTAAAACACCTATCCAAATATGAGTATTGTACTGCAGGAACTGTCATTAGGAAAACCATTCAATGGATTAGAAGTTTCAGACAGGAGATCGTTGATAGATATGAGCAAGAGAGTTGGAGGCAAGACAGAGCCCTGGGGCACACCAGCATTTATTTTATGAATTTCGGACTTAGAACCAACCAATACAGCTCGCACTGAGCGGTCTGAAAAGTAGTTTCTAATTCAACGAAGAAGAGAATCATAAATGCCAAATGCACTAATTTTGGGTAGAGGAGCTTGATGCCAAACTCTATCAAATGATTTTGAAATATTAAGTGTAATAATCTTAGTTTATCCACAACATGTTAAAAAGCCATCGCGCTAGTTTATAACCGTCCGACAAATTAAGGAAGTTTTTCTAAAAAAAAAATTATTAAATTTTTTATTGAAATTCATCCAATTTCAAATTTGATGAAAAAAAATCACGTATACGCCACAGTGAACAATGTTTTCTGATTTTCAGTTTTTTTTTAACAACTTCTATTTTCAAACATGCTAACGAAGCTTATTAATCTATCAACCAACTAACATTTCCTTTGGCTATAAAGCTGAAAGGTGACAGAGGTTGTCGTGGTTATGGGTTGGCATAGTCAAAATATCTGTCGCACTACTCTATTAATTAAATTTTTCGCAGGGATAAATTCAGGAAATAAAAACTTTTAAACGCAACATGGAAATACATATTCAGCTAAAAACTCTGCAATAAAAGTTAATAACCTTTTTTTTCTTCAGGAAATGCGAAGGCAACTAACTCACACGCTTTCAACCAAAAAACGCTTTGGTAATTTAATAAAGTTTTTCTTGCAATTAAATCCTTATCTCTCACGTGAGAAAACACACACAAAAAATATGTCTAAAACTTTTTTTAATGTCCTTTTGTTGAAAAACTTCAGGACCGACGAGGAAGACAGCTATGTGATGGGCGAAACCCAGATGCAAAAATCATCCTTCATGTCAATTGTGCAGCTTGGTTCTTAAATCCGTTTGGCGTTGCGTCGCATCGCATAGGTACATATACTCGTACCTATTCTGCTGTCCTTGTCAGCGTATTGAGTTGCAAAGGCATATCCTTTGTGCATTTTTATGTTCACAAGTTTTTCCGCAGATGTTTTTCCAAGGTGATGAAGATAGCAAGAAGAAGAAAAGGAAGAAGTATTCGAAAACTTTTCATGATGCCAATGCAAAGAAAAGTTTCACATTTCCCAGCTCAAAAATATGAACATTTTCCAAAAGGACATACGATTAAAAAAAAAATATATACAGCAAAGCCAGACCAGACCAGACCAACCCTATCAGAGAGAAAAGTTTATTAATACTACGACTGAGCATGAAATAGATACCACAGAGTTAGCATCACTGTACCTCCCCCCTTAGCACCGTTTATGCCTTGTTGGATACGTATCTATGAAGTGAAAAACAAACAAGCCAACAAATAGATAGGAAGCAAGGAATCATCGTCCTCATCATCATCTGCTTTTGGAAATTGTCACATGGATGGCGTCATCCTTAAACTAACGTTATATGAAATTTGTCCATCACACCGCATTCAAGCCCCAACACATAAAATCCAAGATGGAAATGGTTTGAAGTTTGTGGAAAAGTTTTTGACGGTTGTGTCGTTATTTTTGTGTGTGAGATGCAAACGGCAGGTTTCAATGCTGCTAAATTTTAACTTTGGTTTTAATATTTGTTTTCATTTCTGTTATTTTTCTTTATTTTTAATTTACTTAGTCTACCGTAAGTTTTATTTGAAGTCAACAAGTTTTCGACAGCGGTTTTCATTTGAGATTTAATACTTTATTTCGGTCTCATAAAATAATCCAGTTGTTCATAAGACCTGTGAAAATATTCACGTTTCGAGTTAAAACAAAGTAAAGAACCTGAAATGAGGAAATATATACAATTTGACATTTTTGGTAGGGCTGGGGGTCAATTCTCTATCTGTGAAACTGTGAAGTGATAAGTTTTTTCACAACTTCACACACTATCCGATTCGCAATTTATGAAAAAAATTAATAAAATGTCAAAATATTTTCAAATATTTAATTTGTTTTCAAACTCAAACGATTTTGTGAAAAGCCCTGATAAAATATGAAAATTACAAAAACAAAATTATACTCAAAAATGAGTATCGTGTATCAAAAATGAGAGCGTTTCTCATTTTAGTACTGTTTAGTACATGTTTTGACAAACTTATCAGAATGAGTTCCAGAATCGCATTATGTGAGTTCATGAAATGTAAAAATGAAAAATGGCTGTGAAAACTGAAATGATAACTTGTTTATCACTTCACAGTTTCACAGATAGAGAATTGACCCCCTGGTCCGGTGAGACAACACGAGACTTTTTCAAGTCTAAATACTTTGTGAATGAGTCTTTGAAAAAAGGACCTATTTGTCATCTCATGTACAAACATATTTTGAAGGAATCATATTCAATGACCGATGATCTACACATCGATGAGGTATTACTGCTATTAAAGAGCAAACTTCATGTTTTGAAAACCTTGTGATTGATTTTATGGAGCTCCAAAAATGTTGAGGCCAAGGATCAACTATGAGTCGTTCTTTTTTAGATTTGGTAAAAGAGAATTAGATGTCGCTGCATATGCAATTAAGAAATTATTTAAACTCTTTTGGAAGCAGTTTTTCGGTAACTTTGAATCAAATTCGCATTTCTAAGAGATTCTTGTAAAGTTTTCAAATGCTTGAGACAAATGATACTGAAAGCAACCCTTGGTATTGGGTGAATCACTTCTTAATCGGTATAAAAATAACATCTCCAAATGCTGATTTAGAGTGGTTTTGGATGGTTTCAAGTCTGATCTTCACAAATGGTGATGTTCCACATGGCTCCGTTTTGACTCCTATACTATTTCTTATATTCATTAATGATCTTTTGTCTAAATATTCTGCTGTTTCACGGACGACGGACTCTTAGCTTTTCATATTTAATTCGTCAAATCTATGCCATATGCGAGTTATAGATTTAATTGGAGCCATAAGACGTTTCGTGGATGAGTAGATAGAAGAGAAGAGGACTTTTTAGATAACGTGAGTGAATGTTTAAAGAGATGGAGTTACATGAGTTACGTATGAAGAGTTATGCAGCCAACAGATCTTGAAAGAAATCGAAGAATGACGTGCGTATGTTATCTTCGTTCTTCCAGGGCAGCGTATTAGAGGTAGTCTCGATACAGTGAAAGAAATAAAGGCCTGTTCCAAGAAATACCACGAAGATCCAATCGTAGGAACAAACATTGAGTGCTCTCGATACTCGAGATATAACGTCGTAAGCCGTTTCTAACGTTCTGTATTAGCTTTGGGAGATCAGGCGAGACTTTTTGATCTTGGAGTAAAGGAAGAAAAGACCAAGTACATTTTTTCAACAAATAAACAAACATCTGCCCACCGACTATGACAACACGTCACTACTGCTAGTAAAAACATCAAACTAGTTCTTCTACCTTGGAGTTACTGCTAACTCAATGAAGAAAACTTTAGTGGAGAACTGATGGAGAATTATCCTAAGAAACAGCTGCTACTTCGGTTTGGCAAAACAAATGGATTCAAAGCTTCTTATTCGGAATACTAATTGCACACTCTAGAAAACCCTTATAGTATCAGACTGCTTTACGGCGTCGAATGCTAGGCTATATCAGAAGGAAAGGGATGATATTGGGTTCTTACGAAACTAAAACTCTTCGACGTGTGAGGAGTATACCAAGATGTGGAAAGCCAAATCACGTCGACGACATGGGCCGTCCACATTAAGCTAATAGACACCAATGCTCCAGGCAAGAGAGCCTTGAATTTCAGCCGCCTGGTGCAAGCCGAAAGGGAAAACAGAACTTCCTGTTTAAAGACCAAGCCATCGCGGATGACAAAGTGCTCGGCCTAGATTACTGGAAGCAGAGTGATCAGGATCGCTGAAGATGAAAAGCTATTGTATCTTAGGCAGGGACCCTTTATAGTTCGGGAACCGGATAAATAAGTAAATAAATGACTCCACTTGACAGGCATATTCAAGAAGACGACGACCAAGTGATATGTACGGGGATCAGACCACTTAAGTTTTGGAGAATCGGACCATCATTTCACAAAGTCAAGTGCTGAGTTCGCTTTAAGAATAATCTCATCAATATGTGTGAGAAAATGGATCTCTATCACATAAAACGCCAAGGTCGCAATCGACTCAGCGGGCTGACAATAGAGAACGTATGGTCGGGCCGGAGATTTGATGTGTTTCCATGAAAAGTGATTGACTGGTATTTGGTAATATTTAGCTTCAAGCAATTTTTTCGGAACCAGACAGATGACTATTAAAATTCCATTAAAAGAAAGAATAAAAAGAGAAGGACATAAGTGGCTGCCTTGTGGGACCCCAGATTTAGCTAAGAAATCATTAGAGAAAGTAGATCTGAAATGAACTTTGTAGTAATGGTTGTTCAACTGAGAAGAAATCCATATCAAAAAGGAAGTTTCAAACCCGAGGATGGAATGTTTGAAAAGAATAAGTTTAGATAACATTTTGTGAAAGGCCTTACTAAAATCTGGTAAGACAACATCGACTGTCTTTCCTTCCTCTAAAGTTTAGGGTTAAGAATTCAATAAAGTTACTTTTAAAACAAACGATAATTTAAAATTTCGTACAAAATGCTTTTCAAAGTTTTCGGAATATACGCACCTTTAGAACATACGAGGGTAGTCAGAGAAGTACCCGACCTGATGTATAGATGGCGGTTGTTGTTTGAAAAGAATGACTATGGTAGAGTTCCAACTTTATAAAGCTTTAGTTTGAAGTTTGAGGACGCTACGTTGTTCAGTATTTGTTTGGCAGCCATCAATAGTGAACGCTCTCAGTGAATTTGTAAACATGGAAAAAAGTGGTCATCGTTTACAATACTTTCATTTGAAAGGCCTCAGTCCAACCAATATCAAAGCGGAGCTAGATTCTACTCTGGGGGAGTCTGCTCCTTCGTTTACAACAGTAAAATATTGGGAACCAGAGTTTAAACGAGGTCGTACCAGCTGCCAAGACGAACATCGGAGTGGTCGACCAAACGAGGTGACCACGACAGAAATGGTGAAGAAAATCCACAAAATGGTATTGGGTGACCGTTGACTGAAATTGCGCGAGCTAGCAGGCATGGTAGGCATTTCAACAAGTGCTGTACATCGCATATTGACTAAAAATTTGGACATGAGAAGGCTGTGAGCAAGATGGGTGCCGAGATTACTCACAATGGAACAAAAACAGCGTCATGAGGGTATTTCAATCGAGTGTTTGGCAAAGTTTCACAGCAATAAAGCAGAGTTTTTGCGTCGATTCATAACCATGGATGAAACATGGGTCCATCACTTCACACCTGAGACGAAGGAACAGTCAAAACAATGGACTGAAAGGGGAGAATCGGCTCCAAAGAAGGCGAAGACAGTTCCATCTGCAGGCAAGGTCATGACTTCAGTTTTTTGGGATGCGCGTGGGATAATTTTCGTTGATTATCGTCAGAAAGGAAAAACAATCAACGGCGAGTATTATGCGAACTTATTGCAGCGTTTGAGTGATGAAATCAAGAAAAAACGGCTACATTTGGCGAAAAAGAAAGTTTTGTTTCATCAAGACAATGCACCAGTTCACATATCCGTTATCGCGATGGCCAAAATCAATGAGTTAAAGTTCGAATTGCTTCCTCACGCACCCTATTCGCCAGACTTAGCCCCCTCGGATTATTTTCTGTTTCCAAACTTGAAAAAATGGCTCGGTGGTAAAAGATTTGCCAACAATGAGAGGCGGTTGATGGCTTTTTTGAGGAGCTCGACGGTTCTCACTATAAACAGGGTATCGAAGCTTTTGAACATCGCTGGGAAAAGTGTATCGAGCTAAAAGGAGACTATGTAGAGAAATAAAGATATTTTTCCCCAAATTTTTTGTGTTTTCTTTGTTAGGTCAGATACTTCTGGGCCTACCCTACTTTGGGCCTTTTTTTTGTATTGAGGTTACGAAATAAATCTTTCATATCTAAGGAAATTTTCCTTAAAATAGGGATAAACTGAAAACTGAGCGGGAAAACTATCGGGATTAAGCTTATTTCCGTTGAGGAATTCTTCAACGGTATGAGGAAATGGGCCGAGGGATAAATTCGGTAAATAATTGCGAAGTCATCGGTAAAATATTATTAAAAAAAAAGTTGCAAAAAAGATGGGGGATTGTTTATGGTTCGTTGAACTTTTGAATTCATCTGATTTTCGTTTAAAATTTACAAACCGGAAGAAGGAGTTAGGGTCTTTAATAAGATTGCTGGTGGTTTACATTGCAGTTATAAAGTTCGGAAAAGTGAAGATAAGTGTCAAGATAATTAGAATAGTTGGTTGCGTTGAGAAAAGGACAAATGAAGAGAAATATATTTAAAAGTCTTTTTCATAAAAATATATTTCCTTTGCAGTTAGGTTGTCAAAATTAAAGCCTAGTACTCACCTAGCGTGAAATGAAAAATAAATACGTTCCAAATTACACGCGAAGAATAAAAATGAAAATAGAATAAACTTTTCCACGTGAATTTTTGATACTCACTTTGAATGAAAAATAAAATGACAATTATTTTTAAACTGATTCGTTCTTTCTGTTTATAAATTTTCAATTTTTTGTTTTGAAACAAAATATTGAAATCAACTGACAAATGTCACAGTTTTCCACGTTGCCTTAAACTTTTTCCTGATGGTTGTACATTGAGAAATGAAAATCATAGCGTGGAAAAAGTTGTGGAACATATTTGTTTTTCCAATCCACATTTTAGTACTCACCTCTCGTTGCGGATTTCATGCCAGTGAACCAGCAGTCACTTTTATATGAAATTTTCATTTTCACTTAAACTGAGTACTAGGCTTAAAGGATAACATTCATTAATTCAATTTTTTTTTCTTTTTGAAAGTCATGAGAAGATACATCTGCTAGAGTAAAAATATGTATAGGAGAGTCGTGAAAAAAACACTAGATTGAAAGAGGGATGATAGAAGATAGACCAAGCGGACTATGTGAAAATAGATGTTTAATGATATTTGTTGTCAAAATAAGGTCCAGTTGTTTTACTCTTCAGTTTGGAAAGCCGATAATTTGACAAAGGCTTTAATATGCAAGACTATTTATGAAGAGATTTGCAGAAATGGGATTGGATTTATGTGCAGATGAAGTCCATTTAATATAAGGAAGATTAAAAACACCGAAAAGGAGGGTTTGCAATTATGTGAAGGTTCATAAGACTCAATAAATTGTGAAGGCAAAATGTAGCAACATACGAGTATAACGTATAATGACTTGCAAGAAAGGGTCATCTCTATTGAAACTTCGTCCAGATTCGGGGAAGAAGAGATATTAATTATGGATGAGTCTAGTGTGCTTTAGATAGCTATTAATACGCTTCGACAAGGGGAATTTAAAGTTGATCGGTTACTAACGTCATCGCGATAACAATTAAATGAAGATGGAAGCAATTTAAAAAATATTAATACTAGGAATAAGATTGGTTTCGGTTTGTTTGAGTTAAAACTACTTTTAAAGAGTTTAATTTTGAGTATTTTTCAAAACTTCGGAAACACTTACTCAAAATTTTAATAACAGTTTACAAAATTTCGAAAAAAAAAATATAAAAAAGGTCGATTAGATAAATAAATAAAATTTATCATTAGGTCTAAGATTTTTTGATTGAAAACAAATATGCCACTTTATTTTCCTCAGTTGTGCAAGAGCATTTTTTGATTGCTCTTGCACAACATCCACTTTATACTATAAATTTTACGGAACATAAATCCTTTCGGGCAACTTAAACTTAAAGCTTCTTATGTTCAGTAAGATGGTAATTATCAAAGTCTCAAGTACTTGCAAGACAAAATATCAAACCAATTTTTTTTTTCTTTCCAAAGAAATTTCAATAAAAGAAGGAGAAACTAAGATTGTTTCAATTAGTGTTTTTGTCCCCAAATAGTCAGTTGATGGACAATAAATTTTTATGATGTTGCTTGCATCGTTGCATCTTCCTTTGAAACCGCAGCAAAAAACAAAACTTAAAAAATAGCAAGTACATATACAAGTACTTAACATACATTTAAAACAATTCAATCTTTTGTTGCATTTTGTCCAATTTTTTTTTCTTTTTTTCGAAACCCAAATATCAACCCGATATCATTGCTTTGACTTCCAAAACTAATTAAAAGCAAATGTATTATTCTCTCATTCATTCACTCGAAAAAAAAAAATATCCATAGCGAAGGACATTGCAGCAATTTATCTATTTGATTTTATTCTTGAGAAGAATCCTTGAATGTTTTAAGGAGAACAAGAAGAATACAGGGAAAACCTACTGCTATCAACTTGCAATACAAAACAAAAAGAAAATCACACACACAATATAAAGATATCTTCATCTTCGTTGTCGTCGTCGTCTTTTGTTAAACAATGCAATTCTGGAAAAATATCTATAAAAAAAAAACTTGCACAATTGCACAAAATCCTGCCTCATTAGAGAATAAGAAGAAACACGATACATAGAATTCGTTTCCCAATCGTTTCTCTAAAAATGGAGGAGCAGCAAGAAAGTATAATAAAATAAAACCCGCACCCGAATACATTTAAGAACTCCACTTACCTCCATAGAAAGAATGCCATCACAATAAGGACAATTCCGAAACAACTGAATATAATTCCAACGAGCACAGCCAAATTGTAGTCATTATGAGATTGTCTCAGTAGGAGTTGAATTTTCTCACAATTTGGTTGCAAGAGTATCTGCAAGAAAAAAAAAATATAGAAAATGTTATACTACGACAGTACTATAAAAATTAACAATAAAAATTATGTCCTTAACAAGTTCGGGCTACGCCACGAAGATACCATTAGACAAAAGGATCTCTTTCATTGTGGGTTGTTTATAGTTTTGCTTTCCTCTTATGACTATGTGACTTAACTCCTAAGTTTTACCATACACTGATGATCTTCAACACCCATTGTAGTATTCTTAAGTTTCATTAATATCTACGGATGGGATTGTGGGGTTTTTGGGACTGCGTAAAACCGATGTGTGAAATTGATGAACCCTTGAACTTTTAGTATAAGAACATTTCATGATGTGAAAGATCTTTATTTTTTTTTAGATTATGTTCTTACACTTTCAGAACTTTGCCGAAGAGGGCTTAGCAGACGACCTAGTATAGTAGTAAGAATTTCAATATAACATATAGGGAGAGAAACATAATTGAAATATAGTGAAAAGATAAATAGCAGTGGACCTAAGTGACTACCCTGGGGAACACAAAAGATTTGGCAATGGGAGGGTTTGAGAAAGAGCTTCTGATTTTTACCTTATAGTATAGGCCGACCCAAAATTCGCAGCAAACGTTTTGTGTATTCATTGCCACCTGGTGAGTTGCATGTGGATTGGCGGAAATTTTACTTTTTGACACAGCCATACCGACTAGATCTTTTCTTATTCTTAATCCGAACTGGTTTCGAGAATGTCCGCAGCGCTAATTGGGGCCACAGCCTGCCAGTGGTCGCCATTTTATCTATCTACCTATTTAACACAACGATTCATCGAAAAATGTGACTCGACTCTTAAGAAGATTTTTGGCCAAAATTGGCGTTCTCGAACGCCATTTTCTATGCCAGATCCCGACGTAAAATTCACCGAAAAGTCTCAGGTTCTCCTGCATACTTTCTAGGACAGCGGCAGTGTTATAGATGGATTTGGCGGTTTTTTAAAGAAAGAGTTTGCTGATTGTTTAATCGAGGCAACAATCGCCGGCCGGGCGACAAATTCAAGGGCGAAGACGTACTGATCTTCCCGCGCAAAGCCGGGTCTGGTGGCTAGTGATATAGCTAATGTCTGAATAAATAAATAAATTTTAAAAATTTTTTGTATGCTAATAAACTATCGCAATAAACTACCTTTATAAGTTTGAGCACAGTGCGAGTGTTTTAGAAAGTTGGAGAGGATTTAAAAAGAGATACTGATGCACATAGGTTTTGAATGCCACATTCGCATGGTGCTCTTAAGAAAGAATTTCTGAGTTTAACAGTACGTCTGAAGTAAGGCCCAAATGTAAACTAATGGGCACTACCTGAGGAGCGAGTATTAAGGTTATATTGTTCATATGTCTCTGTAATACTTCTATCACCTATCATTTTTAAAGCTTTTTTTATTTGGATTACGAGTATATCCAAGAGACTCAAGTGCTATTGGAACATCTGCAAATATGGGTAATGTATTATGGCTTTAGATCAATATAGGCCTTATTGTTTACAGCCAGATCAGAACCAGATCACTTAGCAGCGTTTTTGGCGACGTCGAATATGTGGCCATTTGACACAAGGTGAAACACGGAGAACTGAGAGCTGTTCGGTTTCCTCAATGCAAGTACCGCTCATGGATATCACCATTGGGGTTGGGTTTCGCTTCAACGGCAGAAGACAGCATTGAGTTCTTGAAACATGAGAAACTGAGAATACTGTCTTCAGGAAAAGAGTTTATTGGATTAGAAATTTCAGACCAGGGTTGCGAATTTTTGAATTGAAAAATCCTTAAGTCATAAGTCTATAGATGGCTTGTGAATTAAAAAAATTTAATTCATAAGATATTTGGTGACCCCAAAGTGACTTATGAATTAAAAAAAATTTAAATCCTAAGCTACTAAGTGACTTATGAATCAAAAAAAATTTAATTCACCAGCTACCAAGTGACTTATGAATTAAAAAAAATTAAGTCATCAGGGAGTAAGTGACTTATGAATTAAAAAATTTCAAATCATCAACAACAAAGTGACTTCTGAATTAAAAAAAAATTTATTTACCACCTACTAAGTGACTTATGAATTAAAAAAAATCAAGTCATCAGGGAGTAAATGACTTATGAATTAAAAAAAATTTAATTCACAAGTCAGTTGGTGACTTGTGAATTAAAAAAAAAAAATAATTCACCACCTACTAAGTGACTTATGAATTAAAAAAAATCAAGTCATCAGGGAGTAAGTGACTTATGAATTAAAAAAAATTTAATTCACAAGTCAGGTGGTGACTTGTGAATTAAAAAAAATTTAATTCATAAGTTAGTTGGTAGATTGGAAATTTTTAAGCTTGTTTTGACTACATAATTATTTAATTATTAACAAAAGCTTTTGGAGAATTTTTTGAGAGTTGCCGTTTATGCAGTCCATATAATCCAATTAAATAAAAAGCAATATTGATAAAATCTTTGTGTTGAGCAAATGATGGGTTATCATTATTTAAATTTCGTGAGTGCATATTTTAATGCATATGCCTTTAAATTTTTTGGTTTTCATATTTTACATGAGTTGATTATTTGATATTTTTTTGTAAAATTGTTTCATGTACCTGAAACTAACTCAATATCTATTTTCATTAAAATTGAAAAAAAGAACATTCCGTTTTCTTAATTTAGCACTTCGAATCTTACTCAGTAAGTATAACATTTAATTTTTATTTTTATTTTTTTTTAATAAATTTTTAATTTTGAATATCTTCTAAGCTTTCAAATCTAGTTTTTAAATCATAGGATTATCACGCTAGCTTATAAATTATCCATTTCATAATTTTTCTAATCAGTATTTATCCATTAACTTATGAATTAAATTTTTTTTAATTCATAAGTCACTAAGTTGGTTTTGAATTAAATTTTTTTAATTCATAAGTCACTTACTTGCTGATGATTTGAATTTTTTTAATTCATAAGTCACTTACTTGCTCATGACTTAAATTTTTTTAATTCATAAGTCACTTAGTAGGTTGGGAATTAAATTTTTTTTAATTCATAAGTCAGTTCCTAGCTGCTGAATTATATTTTTTTTAATTCATAAGTCACTCACTAGCTTGTTAATTAAAGCCAAGCTTAAGCTAACAAGTGACCTAAGCTTTTGCAACCCTGTTTCAGACAAAAGATCATTGATAAATATGAGAAAGAGAGTGTGTGGGGAAACCTATCTTCATACTTATACACTTCATAATAAAATGTTCTCTTAAATATCTTCTCTTTAACAAAACACCAGTTTTTAAGTATTTTTTCTTGTTTTTTTTTAGTTTTTTCTCTTCTTATAGTACCTTTGTTTTAGTTATTTTAGGCTTAAGTGATAATTATTGCGACAATATCTACTATTAAGCCGTGTTTCCATTATCTCTTACATAATTTCTTTAAAGTATTATCTTTCCAAACCAGAGTTGTTTGGCTATATAACATCACTGTATTTTTGTATTCTTCTCTATTTTTTTTTATATAAGTCGAATAGTTCGACATTGACTCATTAATTACTCAAACAATAAATCACGATCCTATGATATAGAGTTAGAGAAGCTATGGTGTCAGTGGCGTAGCGTAGGGGGGGCGGGGGGGGACGGTCCGCCCCGGGCAGCAGGCCTAGGGGGGCGGCAAAATGTCGCCGGTGATGCGGGTAGAGTAGAAATCATATGTTTCATGACAAATCGTTTGACAAGTCAACAAACAACAATAATGTAAATTTGAAATTTGCCACCCTATCTGTGGTTCGTCGTTGACGCTCTCGGCTGATTTCCGTGAATTCGTAAACCGTGAGTAGGGCCATAAGAGTGCATTCCGTATTGTCGCGCGAAACTAAAAACAAAACGTTCCGAAACTCGCTCGAAACTGAAAGGGAGGATTCGACGGAAACGTTATTCTAGTCTCAGCCAGCTCAATGTTTTTGCTCCCTCCCGCATCACAGAAGGTTATTTCGATTGTGTTGTTTATAGTTTAAATACTGTTGAATCTTCTTAAACTAAACACTTAGTACTTCACTCAACCTTTGAACTAGATTTTGGAAATGAAAAGAGTTGAAGCAAGCGGTGCGGAATACCACAAGAAAAAGGCTAAGAAAGAAGCAGATGCGAAGAAGTCTCCAGGTGCATTACTGAAATATTTCAGTTCTAGTTCTGGTTCGAAAGCTACGTTAACGTCTTCGGCGGCATCCAGCAGCAGCGGAAGTGATTCCAATGTAAGTATGATTCCTCCATCTACAATCGTGAGTGGCCTAGAATTGTCCTCCGGCCAATATTCATGGGAATGCATGACTTATTTTACAGGTAGAAAAAGAAGACGTGCCTGCCGTCGAAGTTGGAAGTCGTTCTGGTCCCACCACAGAGCAGGGTCAAGACGAAGTCGACTCAGCAGAAGTACCTCAAGCATCTAGCCACAAGCCTGCAGAAGAAGTGAACCTCGTCTTGCCAAAGATATGAAGCTGTAAAGACGCTTAAGAATAAGTTTGTGCAAGTTCTTGAGGTACTGGAAGAATTGACGGATCGGGAGCCAGACTTCTTCTGACAGTTATGCAGTCATTCAACTTCCTCACTTTTCTTGGCTTTTGAGCTGCAGAGCTACCTGAAAAAGATGAAGTACAGATTTACCTGCTGCAAAGTGGACTGAGTGTGGATTGAGTGGACTTGGATAAGTGTGCTCAGAAACTCTGCGCTTTAAAAGCTTTCTTAATGGAGAGCAGAGACCGTTTTGTCTAAGCCGCAATCGACTTTTCTAAGACTCTCTGTGAAAAACTTGGAATCGAACTCAAAACGAGAAGAAATCGCAAGAAAAAACGCGTGCATGGCGATGAATCCGCAGATGCAGCTTTGTCTCACGATCCTCATTCGTAAGGCCCGTAGAATCCGTTTATGAAACCGCTGATCCTATTTTAACTTCAATAAAAGATACCTCATTGCCTGTGAAATGATGTCTCGAAACTCGAAATTTAATTTTAATTTAGTATTGAATGGGGGCGGCAAAATGGGTCTCCCGCCCCGGGCGCCGAGGTGGCACGCTACGCCACTGTATGGTGTATTGCTCTTGAAATTCTTGTTTACTTTTGGACAGAAGGTAAGGTAGGGTTGGAGTGAAATTAATATAATGAAAAAGAAAGCTACGATATACGGAAAAAAAAGAAGATGTTGCATATTATTGGGATTAGCGGAAGCTGGAGAGACAATGGCTTTGGATTATGCTTCCATAGTGGCTCTGCAAAGGATTTTCTACGATACGCTTCATGAAGATAGGCACACATCCAAATTCAAATTCAAAAGATAAGAAAGAAAAATTATGCACAGATATATAATTATATGTAAAAAAAAAATCATATATATAAAAAAAAAAAAAAAAAACTTTTTGTCAATAAGAAATAAAAAAGAAATCTTCTGGAAATCACAAAAAAAAACAAAGCTTTGAGCGAGATTCGAACCAAGAATCAGTAGAGGATGTATCCGACACACATACGCATGCTGCCACGGAATGAATAGAGAATTGCTGAATCAATTCCGGTTAAGTCAAGCATATGGAAAAAAAATAATATAATAAAAATTGGTTCAAGGACACCAAAGCCCAGCTTAGAGAGTGTTTCAAAGTTCTTTTCTTTGTGAATCGGTGAGCGCTGAATTCTCACTAACACTTGAAATAAAACGGGGACATGGATGACTTTTTAAGTTAATTTTCGAAATTTTCTGGTTAAAATCCAATCCAAAAACAAATAAAACGGAAGCCTTGAAAGTCGTCCATGATCATGAGGGATGAATGTATTGGTGTCATCACCAAGCTTGGTTTTGGGGCTATAAATACCACTGTTAAGCAAAATCTCATTCTTTTTTTTATAATTTTCTGCACAAACAACTTGTGGAGCACCTAGGCAAAAATAAACAAAAAAAATAATTACTAAAAGCTTGACAAATACTTAAAACAACAACAGAAACGACAAATTACTCGTAAAACAAAAAGAAAAAAGTTTTAAATATAATAAATCCATCTATTCAAAAAAAAATTTAATAATTTGTTTTAAACAAAAAAGAAAGACACACTAAAGGATTGGGTAAACACGAAAATAAGAAAAATACGTACAAAAATAAGTGTTAAAAAAGCACCACAGCCCAAAAGAACGCTAACGTTGAGGGGCTCCAACAAAAAAACAAAAATCAAAAAAACCATTTTTATCTAAATCTGGAACACGGCAAACAAAATTGTAGTCGATAGCTAGTGTGAAACCGATTGACGCTATTCGGCCATCGTCTCAGCCAACTTATTTGTTGTTTGCCAGCACAAAAATGACAAATAGTTAACTACTCCAAGAACATCATACAGCGGCAAGGTGTGAAAGCCATATACTAAACGAACGTATAATAACCCGGCCGACATCGGCAGAGTCCAGCAACCGCATCAAGACTCAGCATCGCATCATGTTTGCTGCGTAAGCATCAAAGAGCTTCCACGGACAACCAAACACCTTGCTATTATAAAAAAATAACATCTTCAACACTCCAGCATCACTCAACAATTCAGTATTAACAATTTTGACAACACTTACAATTAAGAACCTACATTAAATTTAACAATTAAAAAGCTAAGTATTATTATTTTATATTTCATCAGTCATCATATTTCATGCTCAGTTTATGTACCCATATGTACAGTACATTCGATCGTTCAAATTTGTTTAAAAAAAAAAAAAATTTTTTCTTTCTCTCTTAAAAATAAAATATAGCTAAAATTACGAAATACGAAACAAAAATCCTCGAATTCCCTCGATGCTGTGCACACCATCAGGACGAAATAAGAAGAAACATACATACAACAAAAATACGATCAAAAAAGGATAACCAAAACGAAACGAAATACGAGTGGTGAAAATTAAGCATAGGTACATACGATTTAAACAAACAGTGTTATAGTTGGTTGAGAGTAAAGGGATTAGGTGAGATATAATGGAAATAATGTAAAAATAGTTAAAGTTAGTGATAAAACAAAACATATCGTAAAACTACAAAAACAAAAAAATATGATCTTTAGTTAGTTTTTTTTCTTGGAATAAAATGATATTCCATTTTGATTAAATTTTTTTTTGTCTTCTAACGATTGTGTTTCTTTTTCATCTGATGTGGATGTTTTTTTTTTATTGAGAATTTCAATTTAATAGTTTTTTTTAATTTTATCTACAGCACAATTCTTTGATATAGTTTGTTTTTTCTTCAATTAATAATTATATGCTTCTTTTTTTGACATAAATAATATTGCTACGAGCGTACAAGTAGTTCAGTTTATTTTTTTTTTCTTAGTTCAATAGTGGATTAGTTATATTTTTTTTATTTCAATCTGATTTTGCTTTATTTATATTTTTTTCTTTTAAATAAAATAATTTAATTCATAAACAATATTTCTTTTAAATTGGTTTTTTTGTTTTCTTCATATTTTGATTTTTAGTTGAAAGTGATTATACTTGATAAATGATCACTTATCTTTTTACCTCAAAAGATACTTTTACATCTTTTGGGGATCTGTCTTTTGAAATTCGTATTACGACATTTTTTTTGTATTTTTCATTTATAAATGAGTTAGTCGGCATGGATATGCTTTAATTACTTTTTATTAGGTGGATGTGACCCGGTCAGGAATACACAGGGATGGGAGAGACGAAAGTGATATCATGAAAGTATAGGTATTAACTTAGCCGTGGCGCGATGGATGTGTATTCGCCTGTCAACCTCATGATGACAGGTTCGATCCCTGCCGTCGTCTATGTCGCTTTAATTCCATTAAAAACCTTCTAAAAATTGTCATCAATGGGTTGCTGGTTTACTCATTACATGTTGTTCAGGCATAACACTAACAACATGTAATTGAGTTAAACTAGTATGCCCAACAAGGATGAACACGAATAAAGTAATGTGAATTATAAGCGACATAGAAATAAGACACGGCATTCTCCGCTTTAGTTCAGCAGCCATCCCTGGAGATAAAATATCTGAGACAACAACCTTCAGTCTTAGAACATCGTGCCACACATCTTTCCTATCCTTCTTTCTCTTCATTAACTTCACGCCCGCGCTGTGTTGAAACATTTAAAGGGTAATCATAATCCCTTGAGCGCGGGTAGATTATAAAAAAAAAAAAAAATAAAAAAAAAAAATCTAGGGGTTACTATAAAAATCGAGGACATAGTAACAAGGTTGTATCATATTGATACTGGGGTGGGACAACTCCTCACAGACCTATAACATCTAAGGTCTCCTTACTCTATTAATAAGATTAGATTTCTTTTCGATTAGAACAAAGAGGTTTCGCGAATTTTAGTACGATTTTTTTTCTGTTCAAGGCATGTTAAATACGTAACGGCCGTCCAGGTTTTTGATCGCAAGAACCCCTCATCCGACGAGCTAACCTTTGGCAATGCAAGCATGCCACGCAGTCAGATCCTGGACACCCATCCATTTTCGTTATCAGGACTGTCTCAGAGTTCCTGTAAGCTCATAGACACAGTGGTAGTATATGGAATGGATGGTAATAACTCGAATTACATCTCGAGGCGTACGTTACAAGTGCGAGACAAAAATGAGCCCTGTGGCACACCAGCATTTATTTTATGAATAACTGGCGTAAAATGTACAAAACAATTTGTATTGAACGGTTCTAAAGGTAGTTTTTAATATAACGAAGAAGAGATTCATCAATACCAAATGCACGATTTTTCAATAAGGGAGATTGATACCAAACTCTGTCAAATGCTTTTGAAATAGCAATATATCAATACTTGTGTGTATTCAGATCTTTCAGTAATCTTAAAACTGTGAGAGTGTGAAAGAAGATTTGTCCCATAAAATCGTTTACGCTCTCAATTTCCGTCAGCGTCAAAATAACAGGAAATTGTGCTGCGATCAAATTCCTTTTTCAAATTCCAAATTCCGAATAGTATTATGTAATTCGTATTTTTTTTTACAAATGACCAAATACTTGTACTACTTTTTGGAAATTTTAGTATTTTTTACCTGAATTGTTGGTCAGGCAAAAATTTCCATTTTCGAATACGATAATTACAGGTGTTTCCAGCTTGTTGAAACTTATTCCGGTTTTCCTCAGTATATATAATAAATTGATTGACATTTGTCGCCATTTGCAAAAATTATAGCATTTTCCGATAGGGTGACAGTTTTTGAGTTTCATAAAATTAGTCACAGAGACCACACACAGTTCCCACAATTACCCAATTCCTATGAATCGCATTCAAGACACATGACATAGTTCGATTACGACCAAGTGTTCCGCATGTGTCATGTATATTGTTATACAATCATAGGAACGGCAATCGAACTATGTCAACTAAATAAAAGCAATACAATAAGGGATCAGATTGCAATACTGACCCATCGTAGTGCAACTATGTCAAGTGCGACATATGTTGATGTTGCACTATTGTATTGTTATTCATTAAACAAACAAACTGTGTCAAGCGAATGGAAATAGAATGCGTGGTCGACCTGGAGGAAGTGACGATCTAGGCAATAGAAGAGGTAGCGTAAGAAATGATGAGTAGAAGTTCGGTCACTCTGTTTCCAAGACTAAAAAGAACAAGTTGTTTTAATTCTATTTCTTTGGTTCAATTCAATTTCTAAAACACAACATTTGGTGGCAGCGGTGGGATGTAAAGTTAAAGCATCTGACTTTACTCCCGAATATTCCATAAAAAAAAATTTGTTACTAGTTCAAAAAATAAAATAAAATAATAAATCCTATCAAAAAGCGTTCAATAAAAATAAAAAAAAATAAAAAAATATACCAGTGAGTGAGAGTGAAAAAAAAAAAAAAAAAAAAAAAAACCTATCAAAAGACAAGATCAAAAGTGAAAGTGAAAGTGAATATATCCCACAGAGGAAATCCGATTCCTGTGGTCGAGAAAAATTGAAGGAAGGAAGAAATTGCCACGCCGAGGCAATCAACAAGGAAGGAAGAAATCAACAACATCAACGACATCAGCAAACATGTTATCGTAAGATAAAAATTAGTTATTATTTGTTATTATTCTGTTTATTATTTTGCATACAAATTCATTTTACTTAAGCCAGTTGTTCCTCCCAAACTCATTGCCCATTTCCTTTTTAATTCTTTGCCCAATTTTTTTTTTTGTTTGTCTGTCGCTTTTCTTCTCTTTTATTGGACATTTTATATGCCTAACTTGAATTTAAATATTTCTCTAAGAAATAGAAAGGTCGCGCGTACCCGCAGATCTTCAGACAGTGAGTTGACTGTTGCTGTTAAAACAAAACGTGGTGACATAAAAAATTCAACTTCAAGCCTTCACCCTATAAAAAAAGATATAATCATAATGACATTCAATGCTTCTCAAGCTATTAAGCTCATACCAGAGTTTGATGGAAATATTAAGAATTTAGATAGATTTATTCAATTAATTGATCTTCAATCAAAAAAAACCCCCACCGAATCCGAAAAAGTAGAACTAATTGATATAGTCAAATCAAAACTAACCGGCCGGGCATATAATGTTATAATAAAATATAACGATTATAATGCCTGGGAAGAGTTAAAAGAGGCTCTGATAAAGAATTTTCGGAAAACTAGGTCCGTACAAGTAATACAAACCGAAATTTTCCAATTTAAACAGGGCTATAAAGAACCCATAAGTACTTACGCGGAAAGAGCTAATGCCCTTTTCGATGAACTTAATAACGCTAATGCCAGTACTAAAGATGACGCTGCTAACACAGCCATTAGAAATCTTAATAGCGTTACAATTCTAAATAGTTTCTGTAGCGGTCTAATCCCTCAGCTTAAAATCCTTGTTAAAAGCGCTAGATGTAAAGATCTAGATGAAGCTATAAACATAGCAATGGAAGAAGAAAAACTTCTTACCACCGTTGAAAACAAATATTGCCACAACTGCCGAACAAAGACACACAACACAATAGAGTGTCGCTTTCAGCAAAGCACGCCGGACAGATATTTTAACAATTCAAGAACTAATAGACTGAATTCTAATACGAATCAGTATGTGAAGGTTAATAATGTACAAAATACCATCACATGTCGCTATTGCAAAAATCTGGGTCATACAATAGACCAGTGCAGAAAAAGGCAATTCAACAATAGTAGGCAAGACAATACACCTCAACGTGGAATCTCACAAAGTTCGGGAAACTATCAAAGACCTGGCCCGTCCAACACCCGGAACCAGGTAAAGCACTTAAATTAAGGTGTGAAAACGATAGTAAATCAGCTAAACCACTGTATCCACTATATCCACAATCTCAGAATCGAAATTCAATTTCTCTGCATCCACTGAATCCACTGTATCAAGAATCTCAAAATGAAGATTCAATCTCACTGCATCCACTGAATCCACTGTATCAAGAATCTCAAAATGAAGATTCAATCTCACTGCATCCACTGAATCCACTGTCTCAAAACAAAAAAACAAATTCACTGAATCCACTGTCGCACAAAAACAAATCAAATTCACTGAATCCACTGTCTCAAAGCAACAAATCAAATTCACTGAATCCACTGTCGCATAAAAACAAATCAAATTCACTGAATCCTCTGTCTCAAAGCAACAAATCAAATTCACTGAATTCACCGACTCAAAACAAAAAATCAAACCCATTTTGTTCACTGTCTCAAAATAAGAAACTAAATAATCAATCTAATTCAGAACGCGAGAAAACTCCTCAACAAAAACCACTGAATCTGTTTCAAATTCCTATATCTCCTAGTTCAAATATAAATTCAACTCAAAACCCTACTTTAAAACAATATACAAATTCAAACCCATTTAGAAATAAAGACGTTGAGTTGCCAAATTTCAATAGAAAACGAGACAACGTATCTAAAAATCTTAAATATAACCATGACTCTACAAGAAATAAAAATATTTTACTAAATCAAAGCCACCGGCAAAATAGAAGTGCCACACAAATAAATAACCTACAAGATTTTCTGAAGGAACCGTTTAGCTATGATATAAAATCCACTGTTCCTCAAAACCCTAAAAGTATGCCAAATCAAAACAAAAAATCGAAATGCATTGCTCATATAGGCTGTTTAAATAATGCTTCTAATTTCAGGAGTGAAATTAATATAAATTCAAAAGATACTATCTCCAACAAAAACACTATGCTTTTAGACACGGGTGCAAGCCTGAGTTTAATAAAAATAAATAGATTGAACAAGGAACTTTGGGTTCATACCAATAATATAACTGAATTGAAAGGCATAGGTAACACTCCCACATCAACACTAGGCACACTTTTTCTGAATATAGAAATAACACCAGGAGTAAAACTAAAATACTTATTTCATGTAGTACCTGAAAATTTTCCAATAACTCAGGATGGAATTTTAGGTGAAGACCTATTTCGAAATTTTAACGCTATACTAAATTATAAAGACAATACTCTAATATACCACTTCAAAGATAAAAGATATACCACAGATTTCATTAGTAAACGAAAGCCTATTACCATACCTGCTAGATCTGAAAAAATAATTAAGTATAGACCCATTCTGTAAAGCAATAACAAAAGAAGTTTACCTCCAGGCATCAAACACCATATACAATAAAACTCCTATTTCATACTTTTTAGAAGAATCAACCATACCCGAAGACATAATCATCCCAACCAATTTATCCCAAATTTCACCCCATACCACCCATATAGAAAAACTGGACTTAGACAATTATAGTATTAATATAAGAGATTTGATAAAGAAAAACAATCTGTTATTCCATGTCACACATGAACATGCTCACATTTCTGTTTCTATCATTTGTATTCTTTGTGTAATTGTAGCTTTATATTATGCAATATTTAAAAAATTAATTAAAATAAAATGTACAATTAATAATAAGTCAACAGAAAATACAAATAACTCCAATTCCGAAATAAATGTAACCTCTGACGTTCAAGAAACAACGCAAGTATAATAATTTGTAATACATAGCAAAAAAAAAAAATATAAAACCATAAACAGAAAAAACCATACATAATCCAATCATATTTCCAATCATATTATATTCAAAAAAAAAAAATGTAAAAAAAAAAAAATACAATATTAATGAAACAAAAATGGATACATACCTACTCATGATAGATAGATAGATATAATGTTTATTATTCCAAAATAAAGTCATTGGCAATGTAATTCAAAACTTCAATAAGGCAATGGATTAAACCGTGTGCCTTCTTATGTATATAAGTATGTATGTATAATGTATAAAAGAAAAAAATAATAAATAATAAAATAAAATGTATTGTGATGATCATCTATTCGTCATCATCTTGCGCACCTAAAGCCGAAAGATCTCACTCGTTGCCTCGTTACGCCTTTCGTATTTTAAGGGGGGAGGAGTGTTGTGCCCTTAGTCACAGAGACCACACACAGTTCCCACAATTACCCAATTCCTATGAATCGCATTCAAGACACATGACATAGTTCGATTACGACCAAGTGTTCCGCATGTGTCATGTATATTGTTATACAATCATAGGAACGGCAATCGAACTATGTCAACTAAATAAAAGCAATACAATAAGGGATCAGATTGCAATACTGACCCATCGTAGTGCAACTATGTCAAGTGCGACATATGTTGATGTTGCACTATTGTATTGTTATTCATTAAACAAACAAACTGTGTCAAGCGAATGGAAATAGAATGCGTGGTCGACCTGGAGGAAGTGACGATCTAGGCAATAGAAGAGGTAGCGTAAGAAATGATGAGTAGAAGTTCGGTCACTCTGTTTCCAAGACTAAAAAGAACAAGTTGTTTTAATTCTATTTCTTTGGTTCAATTCAATTTCTAAAACACAACAATTCTTCTCATTTTTTCCCAAAAACGGCGATACAGGAATTCAATAAAATAAATGATCTTTATATGTATGTATTTCTGTAGTGGTTTGATGGATTCGAATTTGCATAGTAGAATTCTCCATCTGCAAAATTATTAAACTTTTCCAACAAATAATGTTTATATTTTTTTAATACCAAAAACAACTACAAAACTCTTTTGTTTGAAAAAAAAAAACGTTTATTTATGGTGAATGTGCATCTATTATGTTGTTTGACTCTTTTGTTTAACTTTTGTGCAAAAATAATAGAAAGGACGTTAGTATAATTACTCATGTCATCCAAGCCAGGAGAAGAAAGAATACAACATTTTCAGCTTTTCCGAAAAAAAAAACGAACTGAAGATACAACTTTTTAATAAAATTTAAAAAATATAAAAACACATGTAAGTTTATATATGTGTCTAAGGTGAACCTACATGAGTACGCCCGGAGGATAATAACCATCCTTGCAATAAATAAAGAATAAAATAACCAACCTTGTCTCACCCAGAAAACAACACAAAAAAAATCACGTTTTCCATGGAATATTTGTCAAAAGCAGTACCTGTCGTCCTGGTGAGAATGTAAATTCATTATGGAGATCGCTTTTGTTAATTTTCCTTTGCTTTTTTTCTCTGTAAGAACCTTACCACCTAACCGGGTAAAACAAGGTGGTATTTAAAAAAAATTAACAAAAGAATTGTTGAGGCAAAAAAATTAATATTAAATAAAAGACAAAAGTTTTATATTAATGTGACCTCCAGGATAATTTCAGGAAAATGAATGTTAAGTGTGGCGTGATTAATGCCTGGCCGATGATAATGCAATCTTCTGGGTTTTCTTTTGAAACAAAAAAAAATTATATAAAACCGATGCCAAAAGCAAGTGCATTAAGCATAATTAAGGATGAGTTCAAAGGTCCTTTGGCAGTAAGTTAACCTTTGATTTATGCAATAAGTGACCTGGAAATTGTATGCAGTTTATTTTAATATTTTTCATTTTTCTCGGAAAACTTAAGAACGAACTTTTCTGCTTTGATTTTTTTAAGACGAGAAGCCTTGATTTTTTTTTGTCTTAGTTTATTCATTTCCATGTAAGGGGCAGGTCTGAGAAGTAGGTGGTACGTAAAAGCAATTAAAAGAATTTTCAAGAGAGATATGCAGCACAGATTGTGGAGTTGTGGTTGTCAAGCATAAATAAAAGAAGGATTTTCTGCAAGGAAATCATTTTTTGTAAGAGAAAATTGACAAATACAAAAGTCAAACGACTTTTTACTTTGAAAATTGAGAAACAAATCGAACAAAAAAAGACTTAGGAAAAAATTTGTCTTATTGTGTTGCCATGGTTGACTTCGAATCAGAGATGTAGTTTTGTCTAGCAGATTTCATCTTTTGGCTATGACTTTTTGTTTGAGAGAGGGAAAAACTTTACGCAATTGAGTTCAAAGGATGGGTCTGCAAGACTGCATAATTCTTTTGTCGAGCTATCATTTACACATTTTTTTATGTAAAATTATTTAAAATATTTAAATTTTAGCTCTTTTTGAAGCATGACTTGATTTAATCTTCAGTGACGCAAGAATTCAAGGGATATAGCTAAATTTAAAGTTCAGTTTTACTCCATTTTTATTTATTGAACAATATACGTACTTCAAAAATCGATATGGCAGACGAATAAAAATATGTATAAAAACACCCTGAAAGAAAAAACATTCATTGCGAAAATATAATCTTCACACCTTGTTAAAAAAAACACAAATATTTTAATGACACCATAACGATGGAAAATATTTATTTATGAGGCGTAAAAAACATGACTCGACTCAGTGTTTATTTTTTTTACATCGTAATATTTTTTTTTTTTTTTGTTAAAGGTAGGAACACAATTTTATGGTTGCCGTTAATGAAATCAACCGTGAACTATGGGAATTTACATTATGCGAACATTGCATTTACATTACAATGTATGTAGTTACTTTCCATTTCATTGAGATATTTTTAAAAGTATTATTTGGGTATTCAGGAAACTCGTTAAAAATTTGCTGCCAAAAATGAAGCACAAGTGTTAAACGGAGATACGGAAAGCTTTAAGAAGTACGTATATATAAAAATTAATTTTTAGTGAGAAAGCACAACCAACAATTTTTATTGTCGTGGAGAACTCCGTCCTTCAAGGTGTGCTGGAAATGTTGAATTCCCTAGAAGTATTGGGTAAAAAAAAACAACAACTCTGTCTCTGTCATAAAATGATACACATGACATTTTGAGTTCGATTCAGAGACAATTCGATCCTGAGCAACATCATCACTATCTTTCTCACGGTCCGTCAGTTCGACCTTAACACTGTTACCCCAGCACGTTCTCTGTCTATGACCTCTGTTCCCCTGCTTTCAAGAATGGCGAGAGACTTTCAAGAATGGCCGTCAACAAAAACAAAAAGATTATTTGCAAAGATTCATCAGCAAAAGATCCACCATTAGGTTCCAAACAAATGTACCTCGAAGAAATCCCTGGATCAGAGGATTAGTCCTGACCTTATCCGGAGACATCAGTTGTAAGATTACAATTACGAAATCACGCACTCTGTCTTTTTGGTGACCAGATAAGAACGATAGGAAAAAAAGAGGCTGGGTGCGACCCACACTGATAACTTCCCATTTGTTTAAAAAAAAAACTATTAATTCAATATTTGTCAACATTTTACCAATTGTACAAAATTTTACTATGTATAAAATAAACTAAATTAGAAGTCAATATCACTACTAGTTCTCGGGAAATTTGAGTCGAAAAACAATTTTTACCAATTTTCAATAGAATTTTATAGTTTTTTTATTTTTTGTAAAAAAAACTGTAAGCTGATTTTTTTTGAAATTTTCACCAGTTGTCAAACACATTATTTTTCGTAAAATAAAATTATTTTGAGTTTCAAATTGTTTTCCGTTCTTAGAATATCTGGGTTAGGAAAATTTTTTTTTCAGTTTTTTTTTTTTATTTAAAAAAATAACGGTATGTTCATTTTTTTTTCCAAATTCATACCAAATCTGTATGACCTTATAATGAGTACATTAAATTTTATTTGAAATCAATAGCATTATTTTTTCGTGAGATATTTGAAACTAACCAAAATTTTTACTTTTTTTAAACCGTTATAGTTAAAAAACTACTCACTAAATTTTAATAAACGCACTTTCAGCTTCTTTCGAAGTTATTACCTATTAAACAAAATTTATTTGAAGTCGTTATCTTTACTCGTTCTTGAGATATCGACGATGAAAAATGGTACCAGAACGTACGGACGTGCGCACGTACGTACACACACACACACAGTAATCTCTTTAAAAATGATTGATATAGCCTCTAGGGACCTTTAAACGTCGAGAAATGTCAAAAATTCCAATTTGAAAAATCGGACCAATTACAATAACTCCCTATGGGAAGTTAATAAAAGCAACATTGATCTTGGCTTTATTTTGAAGTGTTACGAGTATTTCCGGCAATGAGGACCTCAATCTCGTTCAAACAGGTTTGATTTTTAGCTGAGACGTATAGCAACAGAGAAAATTATCGACTAATGTCAACTCGCATGAGCAAGGCGGCTAATTCATTAACGTTCGCCATGAGATGACTGTGTTGCGCTAATTGTAAGGCTTGGATTGATCGGATATATCGATTTTGTCGAGCTCTGGCCACTGAAAGTTGGTTAGCGAAAATCTATACTCGATAAAAATTAGAGTAACTTAATCTCGTTTCTAATTTTGAATATGCTTCCATGCCATAAGCCGCGACAAACAGTGTATCTTTGTGGTTTCATTGTTGCTGAGGATGCCTCAGGGGAACTCACAAAACCGGGCAGCAGTAGGAACGTCAACCTATTGTCAAGGGAGAATAACTCGCAGGCAAGAAGGAGTAACTCAGAGTACATCGAATATCTCCTAGACAAGTGGGAAAACGCTACTAAAGCCACAGCATGCTCTACTACAGAAGAATACCTCCTTAGCATGTAATTGCTAAGATAAGGGCCAAAGAAGTCAATAGTGGTGGGAATTTACCACCATCTAGGTCATCGAGTCAACCCAAAAAGCAATACAGCGGAGCAGACCGAACAACTTACGTGCTTCCGAAAATGGGTAGGCCAGGAGGCTTGGAGAACCCATTTAGGAAAGGACTTCTTAGGGTAGGCACAAAATGGAAATTTCGGTTCCTTGCAAAGGAAGCTAGGAAGAGAGTGAACCAAAAAAGGAAGATACGAAAAGCGTCAACAAAGGCCTAGAATAGGGTAAGAGGAAACACAACCAATTAACTTCTCCCCTAAGGCAAGAAATAAAGAAACCAGGAATGACGGCAACACTACCTTTGGGACTAAGTACCGATAACGCTAAACCCTTCGAACAAAAACTCTCCTATGCCAATGCGGCCTTGAGCGTCAGAATTGCTGTTCTGTCGAAGGGATATTCACATGTCTCTTTGAATCCCGTGGATTTATGGTACACTTGGTCGATTGCACAGGATCCGAAATGAAAGATTGGCCATATAGAGAGAAAGAGCGTACCCAGATTGAGCACTTGGAATAGCATCCAACTATTTACATTCATTGGTGATGATATCCCGAAAACGCACAACATCACCATGTTTTTACCAAGAAGACAAAAAGTCTTTAGCACTGATAAAAGCCCAAAATGAGGGACTAAACATCCAGCCTTGAGAGTTGTGAAAATTTCGGCCGAAGTCAAAGGGCGACTACTGGTGATCAGTATTGACGCCGATTTCGTTGAGAACATAGTGAGAGAAAAATTAGTGTTTATGGTCTCCGGTCAACCACTCTCAGCTCTGCCTTCGAACACGAAGAAGAGTCTTCCATGTAAGATCCCTGGAAGAGGAAACCGTAGAAAGCACCCAACTTCACCTCCCAAACCCCGCCGTTCACATCATCATCTACCGTACCTACCTTTCCGACAACGGCAGAGATACAATCTCCCAGAAGATAGCAAGGGGTCCATTAGACAATGAGATAGTGGGTATAGACCTCTATCCAATCCAATGAATTTTAGAATACAGGATTTTGGAAACAGTATTTCGGCACATGCGCAGTTATGACCCCACCCCAAATTTATATTTATAAAATTTTTTAAACATTTTTCAGAAAGTCGTTTGGAACCCCAACTTAAATTTATTTTGGATTTACTTTAATCCAGTTTGTATAAAAATAAAATAAATAAATGAAAATTTCATTATGATTCGTTACACTGCCGGTAATATGAACGTCAATAATGGAAAAAGAAACGGTTCTATGGTTCCGATTTTAAATGCTGCATTCTAAATGCTGCATTCGATTTTGGAAAACATTCTTTACCATTTGTATGGTTAAGGCCGTGGTTACGGCCAACGCTAGTAAGCTAGTGCGCTAGTCCGCACTAGTAAGCTAGTAAATCTAATGTTTGGATAATGAATAACGTGGTTATAGATCACGCTAGTTGCTTTAACTCTTCAATTCCCAGTGTCACCTATGGGTGGCATATACATATATTTTTTTTATTCTTCCTTCACTTATGCAAAGCCAAAGGGTCCTAGTAGGCCATATTATTTTTTCAAAATACTAGCTTTACGTCATTTCTTCATTTCAATTCATTGTTTCGTGTATAATTGTAGTGTTCTTACTTTTTGTGATTTAGTGGAATATAAATTGAGATAAAAATGTCTAAAGTCTAAACTGTAAGTATTGTTTTTTTTTTTTCTAATTGAATGTGGTAAAAGAATATATAAAGTTGTATATAAATGCATTTCAGGACAAAAAGAACAAAAAAGAGTGATTATTACAACGGTAAAAATGTTAAGTGTCACCTGTAGGTGACACTGGGCATCGTGTGTATTAGTAGTAGTAGTATTAGAACAATTACTGAATCATTGATGGCGATGGGATTTTAGAGCTATTGTACGTTTTACAGATTGACTGTAGATGAGATTGTTGAGGACTTGTACGCTGGAGAGGATCCAGGTGATATTGTCTTATTTTCACCGAAAATTTCCACTTAAAAATAAATATTCTTGTAAGAAACGTGATGTTTTATTTCTACAAGCAAAAAGAGGAAAACAATACACGCAGTGCCCAGTGTCACCTGTAGGTGACGCCCCCTTAAAACCAAGGGGGAGGAAGGTGTTTTGTTTTTATAATTTTTGTTGGTCTATTTTAAATCCATTTATGCTACTAAGAAGAAGAAATCGTTTTTTTTGTGTTAGAATTTAAGCAGAGTTTGAAATAAAGAACACGTCTTAACAAGGCAAAGTTTATTGAAAGAGTAAAAAGCAAATGAGAAAAATAATTACATGAGATGATGAAAAGCATAAACGAAAAGAATACAATAATAGGATAGGAACAAATGTCAAATAAAATAGTGTTGCCATAATAATATAATTTTAACACTCCGTCTCAAAACTATCTATTTGATCAAACAAAAAACAAAAAACAATAATTCTTTACATTTAAGTTATTACAAAACTCTAAAATAATCCCATGGCATGGGTAAATTTGCAATGCTTAATTTTAGACAAATTTTTAGTTAATATATCTGACATCATTTCATTAGTATTTACATAATTCAAATTTATAACATTGTCTTTATACAACGAACGAATATGATGATACTTTATATCTATATGTTTGCTGCGAGCATGATAAACAGGATTTTTTATCAAATGCTGAGCACTCTGGTTGTCGCTGTTAAGAACCATTGGATTGGCTCCATCAAAACCCATCTCAGTTAACAACTTCTTAATATAAACCGCTTCCTTTGCTGCAGTCGAAAGGGCAATGTACTCCGCCTCAGTACTTGAAAGCGCCACTACGTTTTGTTTTTTCGACTCCCATGAAAAAACGCTTCCTGCTGCAACAAATGTATATCCAGTGAAAGACTTCCTGTCGCTGGCATCACCTCCCCAGTCTGCATCCACGAAACATTCAATTGGCTTCCCTGTTTTGAAATAATGCAATTTGTAATCAATTGTTTTTTGGAGATACCTGAGGATATGCCAAACTCCAGCTTTGTGTTCAGTATGAGGGTCCATATTTCGTTGTGAGAGCTTACATACCGAATGAAGTATGTCAGGTCTTGTAGAAATTGCGAGGTACATAAGTGTGCCAATAAGAGATTGGTAGTGATTACAATCGACTCTTTTACAGTTTTCATTTGAACAATTAACTTGGTACCCTGCATCGAGAGGTGTTGAAACTGGTCGACAATTTTCCATTCCACACTGGTTTAAAAGGTTTTTAATGTATTCCCGCTGACAGACAGTTAAAGGGCCAGTTTCGCTTTCACGTTTAATTTCCATACCCAGAAAATAATGTATCTTGCCTCCGTCTACAACCTCAAACTCCCTAGCAATCTGAGCTTTGATCATAACGATTTCATTTAACTTAGAGCTTGCTAAAATGAGATCATCAACATAAATAGCTATAATATTGAAATTACCTTTGTAATTTTTCGTATAAACACACGGCTCACTTACGCACGGAGAAAAACCAATTTTCTTCAGAACAGAATCTAACTTTTCATTCCACTCTCGTCCACTTTGCTTTAAGCCGTAAAGAGCTTTGTTCAGCTTCAAAACTTTGTTAGGCGACTTTACATCGACAAACGATTCAGGCTGTTTCATGTAGATAGTGTCACGAAGCTTACTGTTTAGGTAGGCTGATGAAACATCCATTTGATGCAGGTGCATGTTATATTCACAAGCTAACGCGAGAATCATCCGTATGGTTGCATACCTCACTACTGGTGAAAAGGTTTCTAAAAAATTAACTCCATAACGCTGCTCACATCCTTTAGCCACCAAACGTGATTTTAACCTCTGAATACTTCCATCTGCATTTTTCTTCAGTGTAAACACCCATTTGTTACCAAGTGCTTTTTCTCCTGGTGGAAGATCGACTAACGACCAAGTACCATTATTAACCAAACATTCAAATTCTTTTCGCATCGATGCCAGCCATTGTTTTGAATGTTTTCCATTAAGAGCCTCTTCGACTGTCTGTGGAATCAATTCACCATCCTCTTCAAACATATTAAGTGAATGATGAAATTCTTTTCGTGGGCGTCCTGGTCTGCCTGTGCGAATTATTCTAGGTCTGCCTCTGCAGCACTTAATCTTCTCTTGGCACTCATCATTCGTACTGTCATCTTCAGATTCACGGTCACGCTTCCCTGGACGAACAACCGCTACCTCTTCCATAGCATTATAAACAGGAACTTGAACCGATCTAGCTCCACCAACCGCGTCGGCAACAAAAACATCATCGGCGACTTCACTTTCTTCGCCAACTTGAGTAGGTTCACAAATAGATTCGGCAGCAACATCATCAACAGCAACTTCGTCAACTACACCAACAGAATCGTGAGCAACTTCAACGATACCATTGGCAACTTCGCAAACTTCCTCAGCTTGAGCAGGTTCACGTACAGCCTCAGCAGCAGCAACTTCGTCAAAATCGCAAACCAACTGCATAATATCATCTTTGTCTGCGCTCAAGATTTTATTCTTTTGACTTACATATGGTTGTTTCATAAACAACACATCCCTACTGACGACTACTTTCTTTGCTACAGGGTCATACAAACGATATGCCTTACAAACGTCTGAATAACCAACCATTATCATTTCTTTACCTTTTGCATGAAATTTTTTTTGCTGCGTCTTATCACTTGCTATAGCTAAGCAACCAAACACCTGAAGATGTGATACCGTTGGCTTTTTCCGGGTCCATACCTCGTAAGGAGTCTTATTGACAAGAGCTTTTGTTACAGCTCTATTACGTAGATAAACTGCTGCTGCAACTGCCTCAGCCCAAAAACTGGCATCTAGCCCGCTATGTACAATCATGCTCCTGGCCATTTCTACTAGAGTTCGATTAGCGCGCTCAGCAACGCCATTCTGTTGGGGTGTGTGCGGAACAGTGAGCTGACGCTGTATACCCTCTGCGTCTAGAAATGCTCCGAACTCTTTCGATAGGTATTCACCCCCATTGTCACTACGCAGAATTTTAACATGTCTACCTTTTTGCTTTTCCACTAAAGCCTTGAAGGATTTGAAGACGTTAAACACCTCCGCTTTGGCCTTAAGAAAATAAACAAACATGTAGCGAGACTTGTCATCTATAAAAGTGACAAAATATCGAGACCCTCCTGTCGACTTTTTATTCATAGGGCCACATACGTCACTGTGTACAACTTCTAATAGATCTTGAGAGCGGCTTAATGTTGCGCTAGGGAATGGTTTCACACATATCTTGCTTTTCGCACAAGTGACACACACGTTATTGGCTGGTATATCTCTAATTGTTAGTCCATTTACTAACTTTTTGGTCGACATTTCTTTAAGACTATTAAAGTTTAAATGACCATACCGATTATGCCACTCAATTGCATCATTAGTCACACTTCTAGCAATCATACATTTATTTAGATCAGCTTTGAATAAGAACAGACCACCGCACATAAATGCTTTGACTATGACGTCTCCTCTTTGATTTTTTATTGCTGCAGTCTCTTTCGCAAAAACAACCGACAGACCATTGTCCACTGCCCGACTTACTGACACAAAATTCCCCTGCATCGAAGGAACGTACAATACATCTCGTAATTTCATCTTTTGCCCATGGAGTTTAAAGAAAACATCGCCTCTACCCTCAGCCATTATAAAATTATCCCCTGCCAGAATAATTTTTTCTTTTCGCTCTGCATATGAAGCAAACAAATTTTTATCACAGCACAGGTGTGACGTGGCTCCGCTATCAATGCACCAAGAATCTTTATCTAAGCTAAAGCCATTAGATGTAGAAGCGAGAATGGAAAACGAATGCTCATTTTCTCTGTCTCTTTTTGCCTCTTTGCAATGAGACGCAAAATGACCGCGACGACCACAGTTATAACATTTGACATTGATTCGTTTTCCTTTCTTGCTACTTTCATAATTTGAAGAGTTACTCCCGACTGCATTGTTCTTTACCTTAGAATATTTTTTGGAGTGTGCAACAAATGCATGCTGCCCTTCATCCACATCTTTCACCCTGTTTATTCTCTCATGCCTTCTAGCTCCTTCTTCCAGCAGCTTCACTTTAAGCACCTTTAAAACTGGGAGCTTATCACGTGTCTCTATGGCAATTACAAAATTCTCGAACGAATCTGGTAGACTAGAGAGCAGAATTATAACCACCAGCTCATCATCAATCGTAACGTTGATTTCTGCTAGCCTGTCTATTGTCTCACTAAATGCATTTAAATGCTCCGACATACGGGACTCATCAGACAATCTAAGTTGAAGCAATTTTTTAAATAACGTCACTTTACGTGCAGGACCAGAAGGTTCATAGATTTCCTTCAATGTGTCCCAAGCTATTTTAGCCGTTGGACAATGACGCACGTGGTTTAATTGAGTAGGTTTAATGCACAGCATTATACAGGCTAGCGCCTTCTCATCTTTTGCGTCGAACAAAATCACTTCAGCTGCAGTTGTGGTTTCTCGTTTTGCAATTTTTCCACTCGTAATTCCCCAATAATCAGCATGAACTAATACGCTCTTCATGTGGACTGACCACGAGGCATAATTGGAGTCGTCCAATTTTTCAATGGAGTACAAACCTTGAGAACTCATTTTATGCGATTACCAGAAAAGTAAATAATTTATTAATAAAGAAGAATTAGCAAAATTTCGCTTTCATCAACTGTAGTAACTTTTTGATAAACTAATTTAATTTTATAAAACAAATAAGGTTTGGCCTGGGCCCATAACCTGTTAGAATTTAAGCAGAGTTTGAAATAAAGAACACGTCTTAACAAGGCAAAGTTTATTGAAAGAGTAAAAAGCAAATGAGAAAAATAATTACATGAGATGATGAAAAGCATAAACGAAAAGAATACAATAATAGGATAGGAACAAATGTCAAATAAAATAGTGTTGCCATAATAATATAATTTTAACATTTTGTTCATAAACATAAGCATGGGAATTGAACAGTTAACGCTAGTAAAAGAGTGTGCGCTAGTCCTTGCTAGTAAGCTAGTAGATCAAAACTCATTTGATTTTCAAGCTTACTAGCGCGAACAGTGTTTTAATTTTTGTCGGAATTGACATCCAATTTATTGGTAAGTAAAGTAAAAAAAGGGAATTCTTGTGGAACGTAAGCTTTAAAAACTACAAAAATAAAAAAGGTATAAAAAAAACATGGAACTATTAATAATAACAAATACAAGTTATTTATTCATATATTCTTTTTTTTAATTTTTAACAAAGGCATGAAAAACATAATATATTAGATTCTGCAATCAATTTTTGTATTCATTGTTTAACTAAAAATATTCCATATAAATATTGCGAGTATTGTTTGCTGCGAATCTAAAATTTTTAGCAGAAGTTAAGACCACAGATTCGGCTACTGGACTTTGTCTATGAACATTCAATAAAAGACACCTCTCTACCCCTTCAATATGGATGATAATATTATGCAATAAACAAATGGTCTTAGCGATAACCCTTGCTACGTAAACACTTGTTTCTTTCTCTTTTGTTAATATATGCCACTTTCCAGCATTCAATAACTTTACTTTTTTTTGTATAATGTTCATTGAAAGAAACCTACACAATTCGGAAATCCCCACCAGGCATAAAATTTATTTGCAAATTCCTTTAATTGCTTTTCACATGGACGTGGCAAATGTTTTTTTCACAAATCTGTTGCAAATTGCTGTGCACACATTTTTAACAATACCAGAAATTGTGCTCTGTGCCATTCTGTAGCTGAACGCCAAATTTCAATACGATGCGCCGGTAGCTAGATATCTTCAAAGGAATTAAAGATGTTGAAATAATAAATTTTTTAGGAAAACTGAAAACGAGTCCTCTTGGTTATAAATATCTGAGCTTACTGACTAATTATGATAAAATGAGGAATTTATGTTTTTCACAGTTGGTCTAAATCTTTCACATTTTATTACCTTTGTTATTAATTTTCAGATTCAACTTCCAAGTTCACATCACCTTCAACGCGTTTTGATGTAATCGATACAGACAACATATTAAGAGAAATAGTTTACGAATAAAATTTTACCTATTTTTTTTTTGGAATTATATATAATTTTTTGTATAACTACTTTATTCTTAACTTATAAATGGGCACAATAGATCTCCAGGTCGCAGTGAAATAACCCCCCAGTACAACTTATAAATACGTTAAACAAAATTTCTAAGAATTCAAATTTATTTTTGTATGCTTCAAAAGCCCTTTTTGACGTAAATCGAGCTTTGGTTTTAAATCTAACATGACTTGCTTGCTGGACTTTAGAATAACCTTTGAGCATAAATTGGTTGAACCAATACTTTAAATTAAGAGGCTTCAAAAGAAAATGTATATACATACTCGTACATACAAAACATGCATGTATATTTTCTGTAAATTTGAATAATGCGATATAAATATAGCATTGACAAGCCTTTTTTGATATTCTTATCAAATTATTCACACTCGTGAATGTAGAAAATAGCTTCTAATAATACAACACCTACTTAAAACACTACTCAACACATTTTTTGGGACCATCAGACTACACTTTTCGCAAGGTTCTTGAAGCCCTGAATTCGACCTCAAAATTGTTTAATAATTTCAGGATTTTGAGATAATAACGGGTGATTTTTTAAGAGCTTGAGAACTTTTAAAAAAAAAAAACGCATAAAATTTGCAAAATCTCATCGATTCTTTATTTGAAACGTTAGATTGGTCCATGACATTTACTTTTTGAAGATAATTTCATTTAAATGTTGACCGCGGCTGCGTCTTAGGTGGTCCATTCGGAAAGTCCAATTTTGGGTAACTTTTTCGAGCATTTCGGCCGGAATAGCCCGAATTTCTTCGGAAATGTTGTCTTCCAAAGCTGGAATAGTTGCTGGCTTATTTGTGTAGACTTTAGACTTGACGTAGCCCCACAAAAAATAGTCTAAAGGCGTCAAATCGCATGATCTTGGTGGCCAACTTACCGGTCCATTCCTTGAGATGAATTGTTCTCCGAAGTTTTCCCTCAAAATGGCCATAGAATCGCGAGCTGTGTGGCATGTAGCGCCATCTTGTTGAAACCACATGTCAACCAAGTTCAGTTCTTCCATTTTTGGCAACAAAAAGTTTGTTAGCATTGAACGATAGCGATCGCCATTCACCGTAACGTTGCGTCCAACAGCATCTTTGAAAAAATACGGTCCAATGATTCCACCAGCGTACAAACCACACCAAACAGTGCATTTTTCGGGATGCATGGGCAGTTCTTGAACGGCTTCTGGTTGCTCTTCACTCCAAATGCGGCAATTTTGCTTATTTACGTAGCCATTCAACCAGAAATGAGCCTCATCGCTGAACAAAATTTGTCGACATTTCACGGTCTTCAGCAACACTCTCAGAAACAGACGCAATATTCTCTTCTGTACGCACTGTACGCATTCGTGTGGTTGGTTTAATGTCCAATAAAGTAAACTGAGTGCGAAACTTGGTCACAATCGCATTAATTGTTTGCTCACTTGGTCGATTATGTAGACCATAAATCGGACGTAAAGCGCGAAACACATTTCGAACCGAACACTGATTTTGGTAATAAAATTCAATGATTTGCAAGCGTTGCTCGTTAGTAAGTCTATTCATGATGAAATGTCAAAGCATACTGAGCATCTTTCTCTTTGACACCATGTCTGAAATCCCGCGTGATCTGTCAAATACTAATGCATGAAAATCCTAACCTCAAAAAAATCACCCGTTACAAGAACAGAGGTAGAAAGTTTCCCCAAATCAAAACTTCAACATCAATCAAATTGAAGTTGTTGAAAGTATACTTTCAGTAAGGTCAAATGCCATCAATCTCGATGAAATGCATCTCTCTTTTTTAAAGACAATACTTCTAATTGTTCTGCCGTATATCAAGCATATTTTTAACACCATACTTACAACAAGAGATATCCAAAAATGCTAAATGTAATGATTTCAGGCCGATTTCAATCTTAGCTTTACTTTCAAAAGTTTTGTAAGGATCTTGAAAAAACAAATGGGCAATTTTCTTAAGACGCTTAATCTTCTAACTGCAAGAAACACAGCTGTGTCACTGCTTTGCTCGATGTAATTGAGGACCTTCGTCAAGCACTGGATGAAGATAAAGTAAATTTCTTAGTCGTGCGCGGAAAACTTGCAGATAAGCTTCGCCAGCTTTATAACTTCTCGTCAGATGCTCTTTAACTTATATCTTCCCATGTATCCGATAGAATGCAAACAGTTGAAATATGTTATAAATTATCCAAATTTCTCCCTACCACTAGTGGAGTTCCACAAGGATCCATTCTTGTGCCATTAGTTTTTCGCTTTACGTCAATGATATTCCCTCCGTCTCATTGATAACTGCTCGGTTACATATGTATGCTGACGATGTACTAATGTACCTTGGCTGCGGTCTTGATCTCATTGGAGATGGTGTTTTCCGTATGAATGAGTAGCTCGAAAAACTACCACTTTGAGCTAAGACTAATGGACTGTCTTTAAACTCATCAAAATCTAAGTGCTTGGTTATATGTAAAAAATTTTTAGATTTAACCGATTTCCCTTAAATAACTTTAAATAATACAACTGTTGAATATGTGAATTTTGCTCCAAATCTCGGAATAACCTTAAGGTGCAATCTAACATGGAATAAGCACTTTAATGGCGTAATCGGTAAGGCATACTGAACGTGGATCTTCCAGTTATACACACCGATCAAGACGCGTGCAGTGCTTGCGAAAAGTTTAATTCTTCCCATTTTAGTCTATGGTTGCGAAATGTTCTCCAGTTTTAATTACGCCTGTAAAAGAAAGCTCAATGTCGTCTTCAACAACATCATTAGATACATCTTTAGACTAGGTACGTACGGCAGGGTATCAAATTTTTCGAATCGTTTACTTAACATGCCACTCGAGAGATACTTTCAGTTTCGCACCTTATCCTTGCTTTCGGATATCCTGTTCACAACCCAACCACCCTATCTTTTTGAGAGAATTTCGAGGGCCTCTTTAGCCAGATCTGACCAACTGATTGAACCCCGCTGCGCCTTCCTAACGCCAATTTTTCATTAACTCTTCACGTCTGTGGAATTCTTTGCCTCGTCATATCAAGAGAATCAACAAAAATACCCGCAACTGAGACAATTTTTGTCAGTACGAGTATCTTAAAATTTTTTGAACAAGACATTATTACAACTCTTCACGAAGCTTAAAATCGAACGGGACAAAGACGTTATTTACAAAATTATACAGGGGAGATCCGTTGACCCCTGTCATCTAAATATAGTCTATAACAATACTGGTAAGACTGTATTATCTGTTCACTTTATTAAAAGTGGCCACTGGACAGCTTTTGATTCAGTCAAAATCCTTATGACTGAGATGATTGGGCCTTAACGATATAACCTGGAAACGCTGCAAATAATCAAGAACCGCAACAACATGAATCGAAAATCAGACACGCAGAATATAACCACTTTGTTCAGGGTGGGCCATTTAGTGGTTTCTTTTTAATTCATAGGTTTTTTTGACACTGACAGCTGTTTTCCACTCGAAATCTTGACAAAAAGTCAGTGTCATACCTCGGCGGAACGAAATGAGTCACTGAACGTTTGAACAACGTTGGGAAATATTAAAACTTATTCCCAAAGTGAGTGCTTGTAGCCCAAGCAGTGCGTTTTTTGAAAAGAAATTTTAGCCGAAATGAAGCACCCACCGGGCCTGGCATGCTAGTGGACAATACTCATGGTCCCCCATCGTACGGTGCTCACAGACGAGAATGTTGCTGCTGTACCCGAGAGTGCTACTTGCTAACTTGGGAAGAATTCTGCACAAAGATCTCGGATTATTCGCTCAGGTCAAATTAACTCAGCAATTGAAGGCTCACGACCATCCGCTTTGTTATCGCTTCGCAATTTAGGCCTTAAAGCAGCTTGAATTGGACAACTATTTTGGGCGAAAAATCATCTTTTCTGACGAGGCACATCTTCATTTCGGCGGTAAAGGTGCTAAATAGCCTGAATACGAACAAAAATAAATTACAATTTTTGAAAACTCAATATCTCGAAAACTACATGTTCGATTTTTTTTTAAACTTGACAATCAACAGTTTTCTATCTTAGGCCGTGGTTACGGCCAACGCTAGTAAGCTAGTGCGCTAGCCCACGCTAGTTCTCGCTATTTTGTGCTAGTGCGCGAGTAAGAAAATCGTGGACGTTCGTTCACGCTAGTTCCATTTGCACTAGTTGGTATTTCATCGTATTATTTATTTTGAGAGCATCATCAGGTAATATTAAGTTATTCATTTTGAAAGAGAAAAGAGTGGACAATATTTATAGAATTTATTTATTTACATACACTGCCGGTCATAAGGTTAGAAGCAGGCATTTTTGAGAAGTAAAATCGACATTTCTCCCGTTACATGATGGATTAGAAAAAAACAACTATGGTAAATGAGAGACTATTTTGTTAACAACAAAATATAAAATTTGGGTATAAGAGAGATTTAGCTAACGGAACTTTTATGACAAATTGTAAAGTGAGTCAAGAATATGCGAAAATTAATCGGGTCATTAGATTAGAAGCATTGAACAAATCAACGTTGTTTTGTGAAGTGAATAAATTTTTGTTCGGTTTAAACGGTACATTTTATAAATTAATTGTTCTTGATTGAGATTTAATAAAAATGGGCAAGAAAAAATGTTTGACAGTGGAGGAAAGGGCAAGAATAGATGTTTATTGCTCTGAAGGTCTTTCATGCCGTGCTATAGCCCGAAAAATAAATCGAAGTGATCATTGTGTCAGCAATTATTTAAAAAATCCATCGTCTTACTCAAAAAATTATAAAGGAAACACTTCCTCTGCCTTAACACTTCGCGAAACGCGACGTATCCTTAGAATAGCGTCAAATTCAGCTTTATCGGCAGCTAAAATAAGGGAGAAAGCTAATGTTAAGGCCAGCTTGTCCACTGTTAAACGCACGATTCGCCATTCTAAGCACTTAAAGCGCCTGAAGCTTAAAAAAAAACCACCACTTAATGACGCAAGGAAGAAGCAACGCTTGTGTTTCGCGAAAGAACACATGAGCTGGGATGTGCAAAATGGAATGACCACAAATGATTGGCGGAAGGTTATTTTTTCCGACGAAAAAAAATTTAACCTAGATGGGCCAGATGGTTATAATTATTATTTCCATGACCTGAGGAAAGAGGAGCGGTTTTTAAACCGTCACCATAGCAGAGAAGGAGGCGTTATGGTCTGGGGCTCAATTTCATTTTATGGCGCTATAGAATTGGTAGTTCAAGATACCAAAATGACTGGGAAAACCTACAAAGCCTTGCTTGAATCAGTATTCCCCAAAATTAGCGAGGTGTTTGGACCAATTCCATGGATTTTTCAGCAGGACAACGCTCCCATACACACAGCCCGAGAGGTAAAATCCTTCATTGCGAACCAAAACGTCCACTTGCTGCCTTGGCCACCATATTCCCCGGACCTAAACATAATTGAAAATGTGTGGGGCTGGCTTACACGTAAGGTATATGAGGGAGGGAAGCAATACGATGACAAGGAAGCGCTAATTCATGGTATCAAATTGGCCTGGAGTGAGATTTCACTGGACTACTTGGAATCTCTTTATAAATCCTTAAAAGATAGAATTTTTGAAGTTATTTTGAAGGCTGGTGGCAGCACACATTATTAAAAATCTAATAAAAGCTAAAATAAATAACAAAATATAAATAACTGCATTTTATTTTCATTTATTTGATGTGCTTCTAATCTAATGACCCGATTTATTTTCGCATATTCTTGACTCACTTTACAATTTGTCATAAAAGCTCCGTTAGCTTAATCTTTCCTATACCCAAATTTTATATTTTGTTCTTAACAAAATAGTCTTTCGTTTACCATAGTTGTTTTTTTCTAATCCATCATGTAACGGGAGAAATGTCGATTTTACTTCTCAAAAATGCCTGCTTCTAACCTTATGACCGGCAGTGTATATACTGTGAGTGTCAAAAGTGAGTAAACACCTAAATGATTTCTTGAGTTACATGGAATTGAAACCAAAAAATAAACAAAAATCAAATTCCAATAATACAAAATAAAAGTTTTATTTAATAGCAATAAATCAAAACCAAAATAAAAATTCAAAAAACGAACTATTGCTTTTTTACCCAGTAAAAACTAAATAAACTTCATATTTTACGCGTCAAAAGTAAGTAAACATCTGTTATATCTTCAAATTATTTATAAATATAGTATCTCAAGTAAAAAACTGGGTATTTCATTTGATCAACTTTAGACTTCATAACATCTCTTAGTCAGCGTGACATGAAAACAGCAATGTTATTTCTAACATCGGAGGATATTTCGGACAATTTTTCAATTAAAGCCTTTTAAGGTCATCTTTGTTCTTGATGGCCCGTTTGTGAAATTTTCCGGTCCAAATGATCCCATAAATGTTGTATGGGGCTTAGGTCCGGCTATTGGGGAGGCTGGTCGAGGTGCTTTGAAGTCCTATAAAGTATTAATTCTTTAAGGAACCGCGAGATACGCTTAGGACCATTGTCTTACTAAGAGATCCAATTGCTAAACATACCTAATTTGTGTAAGGTCGGTTGAAAGTTATTGATTAGGATGTTTAGATAGTCTTGATTATTCATTGTACTTTCAATGAAAACAAGATTCCCGATCGAATATGCTACCATACATCCCCGCACCATCATGTTTTACTGTGCTCCTTATATTCTGTTTATAATGTTTTCTTACTTCTGATGCGTTAATATGAATATTTTTTTATAATTACAAATAAACAATGGATTCTTATAATAAAAATCAATAAAAATAAATCAAAACACAAATAAAAATTCAAAATATAGCTTCTTACAATTTTTCCTAATAAAAACTAAACATACTATTACTATCCATATTAACGCATCAGAAGTAAGAAAACATCATAAACAGAATATAAGGAGCACAGTAAAACATGATGGTGCGGGGATGTATGGTAGCATATTCGATCGGGAATCTTGTTTTCATTGAAAGTACAATGAATAATGAAGACTATCTAAACGTCCTAAGCAATAACCTTTAACCAACTTTACGCAATTTAAGGATACTTAGCAATTGGATCTCTTAGCAAGACAATGATCTTAAGCATGCCTCGCAGTTCCTTAAAAAATGAATACTTTATAGGACTTCAAAGCACCTCCACCAACCTACCCAATCGCAGCACCTAAGCCCAATACAACATTTATGGGATCATTTGGACCGGAAAATTTCACAAACGGGCTATCAAGAACAAAGATGACCTTAAAAGGCTTTAATTGAAAAATTGTCCGAAATATCCTCCGATGTTAGAAATAACATTGCTGTTTTCATGTCACGCTGACTAAGAGATGTTATGAAGTCTAAAGTTGATCAAATGAAATACCCAGTTTTTTACTTGAGATACTATATTTATAAATAATTTGAAGATATAACAGATGTTTACTTACTTTTGACGCGTAAAATATGAAGTTTACTTAGTTTTTACTGGGTAAAAAAGCAATAGTTCGTTTTTTGAATTTTTATTTTGGTTTTGATTTATTGCTATTAAATAAAACTTTTATTTTGTATTATTGGAATTTGATTTTTGTTTATTTTTTGGTTTCAATTCCATGTAACTCAAGAAATCATTTAGGTGTTTACTCACTTTTGACACTCACAGTATGTCTTGTTAAAAGACATTTTAAAAACCTTCAAATGGTACTAATTTCATCGTGGCGTGAGGTCGCTTTTAATATCAATCGGTTCTTTATGTCTTAAAAAATGCCACTTTCACGAAAAGAATTCGAGATTGTTTTATAAAAACAAGGAACCACCACATCGTATTTTTTCTGACCGCTGCTGCGCTGGCTGGAAGCGTGGCGAGTTTCACAGTTTATATGAATGTTTGAGGAAGGACGAACAAAAGTTTTTTGAGTACCACATAATACTCGTAACCACAAAAACTTTTGAAAAGAAATATATCCAATCATTAAAACTCAAGAAGCGAAACTAACAATTATATTTACAGAAAGACGTTTCATAACCCTGCGGTGCGGTTTATCTTGTGGATTTAAATTAAGACCTTAACAATTGTTCCATCGCTGAGATATGTATACAGAGCTGAAAGTTCAAAAATACCGTTTTTGGCAATTCTCCGAAAGGAATTACATTTAAAAAAAATCTTTTATGAATATTTAGGAAGAAGATTCCTACTTTCGGAAGTCTATAACGAGTTTTTTGAAAAATTATTTCGTACTTTAATTTTATCTAAAACATGTGAAAAAAAAACAAATTTTTGCACATTTCGCTTATAACGGGTGATTTTTTTGAGGTTAGGATTTTCATGCATTAGTATTTGACAGATCACGCGGGATTTCAGACATGGTGTCAAAGAGAAAGATGCTCAGTATGCTTTGACATTTCATCATGAATAGAATTACTAACGAGCAACGCTTGCAAATCATTGAATTTTATTACCAAAATCAGTGTTCGGTTCGAAATGTGTTTCGCGCTTTACGTCCGATTTATGGTCTACATAATCGACCAAGTGAGAAAACAATTAATGCGATTGTGACCAAGTTTCGCACTCAGTTTACTTTATTGGACATTAAACCAACCACACGAATGCGTACAGTGCGTACAGAAGAGAATATTGCGTCTGTTTCTGAGAGTGTTGCTGAAGACCGTGAAATGTCGATTCGTCGCCGTTCGCAGCAATTGGGTTTGTGTTATTCGACCACATGGAAGATTTTACGCAAAGATCTTGGTGTAAAACCGTATAAAATACAGCTCGTGCAAGAACTGAAGCCGAACGATCTGCCACAACGTCGAATTTTCAGTGAATGGGCCCTAGAAAAGTTGGCAGAAAATCCGCTTTTTTATCGACAAATTTTGTTCAGCGATGAGGCTCATTTCTGGTTGAATGGCTACGTAAATAAGCAAAATTGCCGCATTTGGAGTGAAGAGCAACCAGAAGCCGTTCAAGAACTGCCCATGCATCCCGAAAAATGCACTGTTTGGTGTGGTTTGTACGCTGGTGGAATCATTGGACCGTATTTTTTCAAAGATGCTGTTGGACGCAACGTTACGGTGAATGGCGATCGCTATCGTTCAATGCTAACAAACTTTTTGTTGCCAAAAATGGAAGAACTGAACTTGGTTGACATGTGGTTTCAACAAGATGGCGCTACATGCCACACAGCTCGCGATTCTATGGCCATTTTGAGGGAAAACTTCGGAGAACAATTCATCTCAAGGAATGGACCGGTAAGTTGGCCACCAAGATCATGCGATTTGACGCCTTTAGACTATTTTTTGTGGGGCTACGTCAAGTCTAAAGTCTACACAAATAAGCCAGCAACTATTCCAGCTTTGGAAGACAACATTTCCGAAGAAATTCGGGCTATTCCGGCCGAAATGCTCGAAAAAGTTACCCAAAATTGGACTTTCCGAATGGACCACCTAAGACGCAGCCGCGGTCAACATTTAAATGAAATTATCTTCAAAAAGTAAATGTCATGGACCAATCTAACGTTTCAAATAAAGAATCGATGAGATTTTGCAAATTTTATGCGTTTTTTTTTTTAAAAAAAGTTCTCAAGCTCTTAAAAAATCACCCGTTATAAGAATACTAATGGCAAAACACGGAAGATCGTCGATTCTCAATATTTTTTGAAAATGAACAACAAGGGTAACTCTGATCAGATTAACAGTAACATAACTACCTCTCCATGCCAAAGACATGATCCTTAACTTGCGAACCACGTCTCTCTGTATGTAAATTGCATAATATGTACGAGTATCATCTATAGAAATTAAATTGTGAATCTGGTATTTAGCGAAGTAATACATACAGAAATGAGACCACAGCCGCCCCGGTAGCACCCTACAGCTCGAATAACTTCCTTTCAAGAAAAGAAATTATGTTGCTTAACCATATTGCAGGGGAGTTGTTTAATTTATACAAACATTTCTTAGTAATTGGATCAAAACCAAGTCGTTTATTTTTCGAGTTTTATTGGAAAACCTACAGTTAAAAATTATACGAAGAATTTTTCTTGGTTAGAAAATGCAATCATTTTTCTTTTCTTGTATTTGACTCCACTTAAGATGGCATCAAAACGGTTTTCATTTAAATCTATTTATAAAATTAAACTCGGTTCCTTTAGAATTCTTCCCCAAATCTAAAGCCCCTTTCTGAGCTAGAAGAAAAGTAAATATAATCCGCAAGGGGCTTACGATGCTCCCTAATTTAAAACCACTTAACAATACGTGCACCCTAAAAATAATTTGCATCATCAACCCCAACTCAAGGAAACAACTTAATTTCCTTAAAAATATTTCTACTTCCTTCAAATCCTTGATGACTTTTTCATTACAAAAAAAAAAATCATCTTTTTTATTTTATTTTATATCTATGCACACAGTTTTTTCATTTTTATAATTTACCTTCTTCGGTTCGGAATACCGTCCAAGAACTATCTTCTTCGGATTTATAACACTGTAAGTTGCAGCTGCTACTTTGACCTCGTAAATTGAATTCGTTGTCAAATTTTGCAAAATCATCTGAAAGAAAAAGAAGACGGAACAAAAAATAAAATGAGATTCACATAATTAGATTCAAAGTATTTCGCAGGAAGAGTAGCATACTACTCGTAGAAACTAGATGCTTTATAAACTTAAGGAATTTTTTCGTTCGTCTCATTGAACGACGAACAAAGCTCAAGACCATTAATTTTGTTAAAAAAAAAAAAGTAACAAAGTTTAAACCATCATGTATCTATAGAATACATGCCATTCAAATTTTTTTGTTATCCTCTATAAGCCACTTAGGGCTTAAAAGTCAGCCAGTGGCATCTCACTTTCATTGAAACACAGCAACAGCAGTCGTTCTCATCCCAAACCCAAACCCACCGGATATAATGAAGAAAACTGTGTATAATTCCAGCTCCGAGGTCGTAGGTAATTCTTAGCGGAGAAAAACGAAGAGAAAATGATCCAAACCCAAGGGGATATGACTAGTAGAGCAAGCTCATAGAAAAATGTGAAACAAACAGTCTTAAATTAGAATCAACCGAGCAGCATATGACACAGGGTGTGTCTTTTTTTATTCAGGAGATTTTGGGGTAAAGTTTCAAATGGCCTAGTTTCAACTACTTATTTAAAAAGTGGTTGTCTATCTTTTGATGATTTGATAATCTTAGCTTAGAAAGTATGATGTTAGAATCGATTAAAATTTGAAAAATCGTCGTTTTAACCTGGTATCGTACTAAAACGGTTTCAATATCGCACTAATTCGACTTAATTTTGACACGTTTATTTTGACCACATAGTTAAATAGACTCGGCAATACTTGAACACAAAACACAAATTTTGGTGTAAATCTCTCCAAACCTTGACTTCTTTTCAGTTCGTTCGGTCATTCGGGAGACAAATTTTGTATGACAAGCTTCGTTTTTAGTTATTAATAAACGCCAGCTAAATTCTTCCAAGATATAGAAAAAGCTTTTGTCAAATGCCCGTTGAACATTTTTTCTAAATTTCATGTTTATGGAAACACCCTGTAAATAAAAAGTATAATTTGAAGCCATTTGTTGCTTGGTGTTGTTCTTATGTATCGTAAAATTATGTCCATACTTATTCTTATCCTGGCCGGTAATAGCGATGGGGTGGTGTCTGACTTGCTATTTTAGTGTTTCTTGCTTTAAAAAGAAATTCCCTCATTTTGTGATTTCAAGTTTTTGTTAAAGGGAAAGTATAGGTTGCAATGGAGTCATTTTTAGTACTTTCGGTTAAAGCAGAAGGTCTAAGAAATTCGTTGCATGTGTTGCGACAATAGATCCGTTGACATTGCCTGATGGCGAATGATATGGGTGACATGTTGATTTAAACAATAATTTCAAATAACAAGGTATGTCCGATGTAGCTTGATTTAGTGGGCACTGAGAAATGTCAGTGCATTAGAACTGTCAAAAAGCTTTATTTTTTATTTTGTGTCTATGACTTTTAATTTGATATTTTCTTACATTTTTGATTTTGATTCCCTAAAGAGCAAAGAAAAAATAGCACTTTACTTCTCATATGACATTAGCATACTCTAGGAACTGAATTTCCAGCAACTTTAAGTTTTCAGAAGAGAAATGAAATGAAATGAAAGAAAACCACAATAAAAACCTCCGGAGAATTCGTTTTCTCGTATGAAAAGTACAGGAAATTTCTGAGTGTCAGTTATAAAAACTTAGTTTACCATTGCTTCAAGATTTGATTTAATTTGGTGGATTAACTGAGGTTCAACGCTCGTTCAAGGATGTCATTTAGGGTTCAATATATTATAATATCATACTGATCGCGTTCAATTTCAGAAAATCCAACAAATTCGGTGAGTTAAACAGAATCACGGTTCAAATTTAACATTTAAATCAGTTGATTCACCGTAATCGATGAACCACGGTTCATCAAATTTAAAACAAAAACGTCAAAGAAATATCAAACAACAGATCTCCTCGAATGAATGGGCGATTTTGTTGTCGAGAGGTCATCGATTTGATATGTTTATTTTGACAGGTAATATGACATGTCAAAAAATTCCAAAAAAATACTTCTGAATTGAAATTTTTGATATATTGTTCCAGCTTCATGAGAGCAGTTAAACATTTCGCTCACACATAAAACACATTAGAGCGAGTACTATTACACCAAAGTACAGAATGCAATGACGATAATGAACAAACCTTAATTATGACAACTGATTTCAACGAATCTGCAAAGTCGACATTCAACGAATATTTGATTGACAGTTTGTGGTGGGCAACAGCCACATTTATTTGGCTTAATATAAATTATCTTTGATCTCACTTAAATAACTCTCTTGTTTTATACTAGGATTGGGGTGAATTTGAAGGATTATTAAGGAGACAGAGTTTTAGGCATAGTGAACTGTGGTCATCCGAAGCATACGAGTAATAGGCTTGTATGAGCCATAGAAGGTACGGTGCGTGGGCACATAGAAGACACGAAGATTTCTTAAGGAATTAGTACTGAAAGAGATGGAATTGTATAGCAAGTTGTGAAGTCAACAGATCCTGAAAATAGTCAGTGAATGAAATGAATGTCACTTATTGCTCTTCGTTCTTCCAACGTATTTAAGTATATTAATAGAAGTTGGTTTCGACGCGGAGGTAGAATCAAAGGGTTATGCCAAGACAAACGACGGAGGGCGAAACGACGCCGACGTTGAATGCTTTCAATTCTGGATATAGGAATGTTTTTACAAGGATGTCATACTTGAGAGGCGTATTCAGAACTAGGCAAACAACGGTTATTTAAAGGCATCGGGTCAGTCAGGTAGGGGTCTCAGGACCATGCTTTCATTAAGGCTAGTGCTGAGTTTGCCTTAAGAATAATCTCGTCAATATGTATGAGCGAGTTGAACTCTCTGTCTCTATCACATAAAACACCAAGGTCGCGAAATGACTCGCGGTGGATATGGGCTTATAATGAACAAGGCAGAGACGTGGAGGAGATTGGATATGTTTTCGTGAAAAAGTGATTGAATGACATTTGGAAGTTCAGCACCGGACAGAATTCGTCGAGATCAAGTTGATGAATAGTAGAATCAAATGTCGAAGAAATGATCTTGAAAAACTTGGTATCATCGGCGTAGGGTGAGATATGGGAGTATTTAATGATCAATTAATATTCTTAATGGTAAGAAAAAAAGGTAGATGTCCTAAGTGGCTGCCTTTTGGGACCGCAGAGGTAGCTGAGAAATAATCGGAGAAACTTAATATATCTGAATTGACGTAGTAATCGTTTTTCAGACAAGAATTCCATCTTAAGAAGATATGTATGTTGGAGCCCAATGCTTAGCCTCTAAGGCTTTCACAAATCCATGCTGCTTGGGAAATGAGAGACTTTCAACAAAAACTTAAAATTACGTAAAAAAGGCTTTCAAAGATTTTGGGATTATGTGATCTTATATTGGACGATAGTTGTAACTTCACACTTTGGGCTCTTTTTTTGTGTTGGGCTTATGAAAGAGGTCTTCCAAAACTTAGGAAATTTTCCTTCACTTTGGGATGAACCGAAGAATTTTGAGAGGGCAAGAGTGAGTGTTGATAAGCATTGATAAGGGAATGTACTCATCATTGAGTTGATTTAGCTTATTTTCGATGAGAAATGGCTCAACGGTATGAGAAAGAAAGGAGCCGAGGGCGAAATGCGCTAAAAAAATTAAAACAATTGCAACCAGTTAGTAAAGAATCATTTAACAAAAAGGAGCAACAAAGTTGTCGATTAATTTACAACCTAATAAAATGAGTGTTCATATAGAGCTACTTCCCACTTTCGAACGATTTATCGTACTTTTTTATGTAATATGTAGCTTAATATGCAAGGAAGACCCCAGGTTCAATTGATGATTTGATTGATATTAATTAGGCATGCCATTGTCAAAAAGGTTCGAATCTGATCAGGAAACTGAGAATGGTTGCTATATTTTATCATCAAGAATGTTCTTTACGTATTCTGACGCAATTTTAATACATAGTTTGATTTTAAAATTTTGTTGGCTTAACTGTAAAATTCTTGTTGTCTTTAAAGCCTTTTAATATAGAGCCAAAGTATTGGTACATGAAAAACTCATCTACCTGTGTCGCTTGACATAAGAAGTAGTAGCTTTTAGTTTAGCAAAAACAAATATGCAGTTCTTTAAGTGAGTTCTGGGGCTTTTAGTTTAGCTTAAAAAAAGTTATCTAAGGAACTAAAAGAATTGCAATATCAACTGTAACGAAACAAAAAGGTTTTTAGTTTAGCATAAACAAAGAACTATGTATATTAGACTTAAAACAAACGTTGATTTAAAGTAGATCAACCTTATATGCACATATATGTTATATATGTGTTACCGATTGAGATAAAAAAAAGGCATAAGCTGTTTCCAACTCCGCTCTTTGTTCAGAACACTAAAACATTCTTCTATCGAGAGACGACTATTTATTAAATGAAGTCGTCGAATTTCTTGCAAAATTATCCCTATTTCAAGTAAATGAAAGATGTTTTCAACTGCATTTAGGTTACACAATGTACAATTGAGATTAACTTCAGCCCTGTAGTTGCGCTCTAGCAGCTCTGTACGAGCTTTAAATATCAGACTCAAATCGCTTGCAGTGAATTTAAGTTTACTGTATATTGCTCTCGCAGCAGACTCCTTCACATGATTGAGAAAATGTCTGAAACATTTTCGCATCGACGTAGAAATGCAGTCATAAAAATCTGGTACTCAAGACTCAAAGGTATTCACAAACAGGTTTAAAGGGAAGCTGTGTGCTGAGGCCAACTCATACTGTCTTTGATAGGGGTATACCGAGATCTAAGAGAATCGTTATCTTCAAATTTATTGTTTGCTCTTTGCATAACATTGATTATACATATAGTCAGTATTTGCTTTTGAGTTCCTTAAAAACATTGGAGGCAGCAACGTGAACATCATAGGTAGACGTGTAAAATGGAAGCTTAAATATAAGTTTGAAAAATATTTTTGAAAAATTTCAATTTCTTTTATTTGTTTATAACCATAAATTTTATCGCCGTATAACAAAAACTGCTTTTGATACCAGCATTAAATACTTAAGAAAAAGTACCTGTTAATATTATATAATATAATATTGTTAATACGTTATACGATAAAAATTGTGTGTTATTGTAAAGCCCAAGTATTTGAAGTCTTTCGCAACTTCTTATTTGAACTTGAATATTTGAAGAAGTACGGTCGTTTCTAAAATTCTCATTATTAGATTTAAACATCATGATCTATAACTTCATTGTATTAATTTTGAGGTCACATAGGTCACAAAACTGTTTTGACTGATTTATTTTAAGCTGAAATGTGGCATAATTATCCATTAATACGACGAGATCATCAGCATAAAGCAAAACTTTGATATATAGATCGCCAGGCGATATTTAATATCATTAATAAATCAGAAAATATTATCGGACTCAAAATTCACCCCTGTGGAATACCAGAATCAGACCTAAATTGTTTGGAGTTGTTACTCTCATTTAAAACAACAGCAGTCATAGTATAATCAGAGAGAGGAGTTGCTCATAAGTTTGTATAAATTTTGGCGATAGCCTACTATGAGAAAGTTTAAGTTGTAACGATCTCCTGTTAATGTTGTCGAAAACTGCTTGAAATCAACAAAAAAAAATTAAACAATTTTTTTTTTCTCTATAAAACGTATTGCAACACTCGCCTCTTAAAAGTGAAAATTTGGTCGATTATGGAGAGATTAGCTCCGAGCCCAGCTTGAAAACAACTAATTTTGTTATTTCATTCAACCCAACCCACGATCATAATATAAAGGATTTGGGTGAATAGTTTCCTCTAAGAACTAAGTACAGACATCCCTCGATGGTTTTCGGGTAGACTAGGGTCACATTTTTGAAAAAATTGAAGAAATAGACGTAGGCCGGGAACTATTTGGATGATTCTCCTCATCATACATTTTGTTGAAGAGATCTAAGATGTTCCGTTCCAGGAACTTAGGACTGGCATTTTTGTAAAACTCAACCTTATTATATTTCATTTTCTGTGCAGCAAGAAGTTCTCACATTGTGAATGGAGTATCCAATTCCTTAATGTGTTTTAGTCGAATACTGTTCATAGGTGACCCATCATACTTCCTATACATATACATATTTTATACAACAGTAAATTTTTTAAAGGTGATCCCTTATATGAACAAAAAAGAACAACTTGGCTAAACATCTAAATTTTTGTTTCTTGCCTCCTAAAAATAATTTTGTATTCATTTCCACCTATAAAATAACATGCTAAGGCAAAGGCAGACTTTCCTTTTTTTGATTGCCAATTAAAGTTGATTTTGAAAAGCCTTATTACGTTCTTTCAGCGTAATACTCGTTGACTGAAGAGTATGAGTAATGAAATTTAGTTTAAGGAAATTTTTCATTTGTATTAAAAAACACGAACGCAAACCGTGTTAAATATATTTATTCAGGTTTTTTTTTTTTTTTTTTGAATTTTAAAAATGGGATAATTTAATGGAAGAAAATGGCCTGCGCTTCGATGAATATTTCCAATTCCAATCAAAATTTGAAGTAGACACACTCGAGTGAGATTGTTGATATTTAATCGACTTGTGTATGGCACAACGAATGGATTCTATGGCGCGTCTCTTTCTCTATCGTCTTTTATGTTGAGCCTGACATCAGAATTTTATGTCAAAGAACATTTAACTTTATTTTATTGGCAACGACGACGAATGGTGCGATGCTTCGTTGCCAACTTGTATGAATATTATTCAATTCTGAAACTGACACTCCGGTTCACGTGTTTAAGGACAGACTGTATTTTTCATTTGGCTTGATTGTAATACATCTTGAGATGTGTTTTATAAAAAATAATAAAATGCACGACTGAATCGCATGTACTTGCTCTTATGTAAAAGTACTTTAGAATTAAAAAATCCATGTTTTATGGATTTAATGAGATGATAATTTTCATCTGAAATGAATAAAATTACCGTCTGATTTCTAAACAAAGTATGAATTTATGCAAACAAAGTTTGAAAATGGTTTTATTATTAAATTAATTTCTTATATAACAAACTTCGTTGAAATTTTTCAAAAAAAAAAAAAAATGGAATTTTCTAAAATCTAAAAACTATTTTTTTCGAATATTTTTTAAAACATTAGCTGTGTTTTATTTTCCTCCAGATCTGATCCAGATTGGATCTTCATGCAAAATTACATGTAAAACAAAAACAACACAAGGCCCAGTTTTGTTTGTATTTGTTGTTTTACATGTTATTTTGAAAACAAAATCCAATCCGGATCAGATCTGGGGGAAAATAAAACACAGCTATTATTTCTTCAAATTCAAAGCAGTTATTGATATGCAAATTTTTAGTATTTAATGATATTCATTTTTTGACATAATTTCAAAATTTAATCGTGTACCCGTTTTCAAGATATTAAATTAAAAAAAAAATATTTGTATTACTCGTATCTTTTTAAAAATCCAAAAACAACTTTTTGAAAATTTTGAATGACCATACATTCAAAGGAGCTCCTGTACAGAGAAATTAAAAAAAAATGAAGTCTTCAAATTTGGAATGGTTCATGTTATAGATTATAATAATCACACATCATTGGGAAGTCTATTAGATCCGAGGTAAAAAAATTTTAGTTTTTAATGCATTTAAGGGATTGTAGCATCTCATTTAGCTGCTAGCCCTACGTTGTCTGACAGCAACATTGCCCCTCCTGTACTTGAGAACGTAAGTCATTCAATAGGACAGATATATTTCCGCATTCATACAGTTCTAAAAACCTTTCGATATCTTGATATAGCCAAAACCGCTGTTCTAGATGGTTTATTTCGTCCCAAACTGAGCCAGACGACATCTTGTTCCATCAAGACGGTGCTACGTCCCACGATTAAAATTATGCCTAAACGAATTGAGAGTAAGTTTATCTTTCGCAGAGGTGATGTGAATCATAAATTAGGGGAATTAAATTCTTATGTTTATTACACCGTTTTTGAATTAAAAAGGTCCATACTTTGATTCTTAGATATTTCCGATCTATCGATTATAAAACTAAAATATATTCCCCGATTACTTCCCATTTAGGAAATATCAAATACCAAATTCAATATTGAAATCAAGATGGCGGAAATCATGCTTGGATGGACTCTAACGATAGTTATTATGACTAAATATATTTAGCTATTCTGTTAACTTGGTAAAATATCAAAAGAATTGTGGGTTTCTTAAGTAGGTAGGAATAGCGACCATTGACATTCTAGCCTTGTGGTCCAATTAGAACTGAAGGGTGCCATTTTGATGCCATAACTCGTTTGTGGATGGAATTGATATTGAGAATCGTGGACATATTCTCTCGGAATCGTCCAGTTTGGATTGAGTTCAAAAAGAAAGGATTTAGTAGAATTTGATGTGTCTTATTGTGTATTTGCACAACCATCCGGAATTTTGATCACTCACTTGATCACGCATTTGAAACCATCTACACTGTGCAAAACAAGGCGGTTTGTTGAGTAGAACTGAGATAGAGCATCGAATCAGACCGTGTAATCGTGTACACGATAAACCTCCGTCTGCTAGGATCTGATCATATTTAAATGATCGTACACAGTATTTACGCTATAAATATATAGATACTCGTTTCTTAAATGATTAATGTGTTATCCGGAGTACCTCGCTGAAGCCACATTGGACCATTATTATTTATACTATTTATTTATGACATTGGTGCGGACATTTAATATTCCAAAATCTATACTCAAAGCTCCCAGTCTGCTAGCTCTCGGTTTAAGGAATAAAACGGAGGTGCCGACATAGAAGCATCTGAAATTAGTCCTAGATCCATATCTTCTTGTTGAGGAAAGGGATCAAGTCTTTGATTTTTACCGTCAATGTCGTCAAAAAATGGTCTTCTAAATGAATTCGCTCTTATTTTGCCCAGAACATGGCATTTGCGGAGAAATTGCTTTTCCGGCTGGTCCCCACGTATACGTCAGTAAGTGTTGTGCTCTCCTATTGGCTAGTGTCCGCTTCAGGTAGTTACGATCATGGCTATGTTTTGCCTGGGTCTGAATATCAAATCTAGTATTCAGGATTTATTATAAGTATAGACCAAATCTTCATAGGTATAGTATGCAAGTGTTCCACCTGCCGTTTGATTCGTTAGGAAAAGTTTGATAACATATTGCCCTTCATAACTCCGAGCGAAATATTGACTCCTTTAGTAAGTGGGTCATAAAGGGGCCGATCCTTGACTGACCAGCTCATCTGAACTTTCATTCCCATCAATGGCTCTATCACCGGCAAACCAGATAAGAGTAACACTGAGATTGATATTTAGGCTAGCGAGTTCATTTTGGCATTGCTGGACCATTTTGGACGATGAAATACTAGAATTAATAGATTTAGCAGCCGCGAGATACCTGTGATAATAGCCGTATTCCGATTGTGGTTTGGACCTTGTTTAAATAAACAGAGAAGAGTGACATTATGGTTAATATTGAGGCCAGTAAGGTAATTCCGGGATTGTTGGACCTATTTGGAGGTGCGCGGTACGAAGTATTTTAATGGTAAGGTTTGAAGAATCCTTTTTGTTGTTTTGATTAAGATGTTATACAATGGTCCATCCGCTTAGTCCAATTTTGGCACACTCTTACTAACATTTTGACCGGTATCTCACGAATAAATGCTTCAATGTTGGCTTCCAATGTGAAAATCGAATCGCTATAGACATGACCCTTAACATAGCCTCATAAAAATTATCTAGAGGCGTTAAATCGCACGGCCTAGGCGGCCAATTGACCGGCCCCAAACGTGAAATAAACTGTTCACAGAACACGCCGAACATTGTTAAGCGTGCTGTGTGGCATGTGGCACCCTTTTTGTTGAAACCACATGTCACGCAAGTCAAGCTCTTTCATTTTGTGCAAAAAAAAAAGTTTGTTATCATTGCACGGTAGAGCTCACCATTTACAGTAACGTTGCGATTCGCATCATCTTTGAAGAAATACGGCCCAATGATTCCGCCAGTCCATATTCCGCACCAAACAGTGACTTTTTCTGGATGCATTGGTAGCTCTTGCAATGCTTCTGGCTGCTCTTCACTCCAAATACGGCAGTTTTGCTTGTTCACGTATCCATTCAACCAGAAATGAGCTTCGCCGCTGAACACAATTTTTCGATAAAAAAGTGGATCTTCGGCTAACTTTTCAAGAGCCAATTCACCAAAAATTCGGCGTTGTGGTAGATCGTTCGGTTTCAATTCTTGCACCAGCTGTATTTTGAAAGGCTTCACACCTAAATCCTTCTGCAAAATTTTCCACGTTGTGGAGTAACAGAGGCCCAATTGCTGCGAACGGCGGCGCCGAATCGATAATTCACGGTCTTCACTAACACTGGCCAATACAGCTACGATATTTAGTTAGTAGTTATATTATGTTAGTAGTTTTATGTTCAAAAATGTAAATTTGGTGCGAAATTAAGTCACAATAGCCCGAACAGCCGCCTCAGTAGGTCGATTAAACTGGCCATAAAATGGAAGAAGCGTGCAATAAACTTTTTTAACAGAGCACGCATTTTGATAATAAAATTCAATAATTTGCAAGCGTTGTTCGTTTGTAAGACGATTCATGGTTAAATTATAGACCAAACTAAAGATGTTTGACAGTGACACAAAACACTAAACGTACGTGAACTATCAAAACCAGTGTTGCCAAAAAGAAAATAGCAAAAAGTCACCCATTAAAAGACTATTTTGGTTTTTTTGTAACTCGTCTCAGTTCACATAAATCCCATCGTTCACACGAAGAATGTTTTATTAAATGTTGCCAAACAGTCCCCGCACTTTCGCAATATTTGAGGTATTTGTAACGTTTCTACGATTTGATGCAAAACAATCTGGTTCCCACGAGAATGGTCGCAGTGACATCTCCCGACATAAATCCTCTCCGTTTTACTAAAGCGCTCGCATTGTGGTAAACTATAACTTTATAAGGGTAGTCATAACCCTTTGGGTGTGTGCAAATTATTAAAAAATGGACGTAAGGTCGCATTATCTATATTTCAGATAGAAATTAATTGAACAGGCATTATAAGGAAGAAGAAATATGAAGAATTAAACCATAATGTCGTCACGAAAACGTTTTGAAAGAAAAATATCTGTCATTGTTCTATACCAAAGTTATTCGAAAGTAAAGTTCGAAATAAACTTCAGTTTCAAATTAAGGAGCATATTTTCGAACATCAGCATGGTTATGTTGTCGGTCGTACGACAACATCCAATTCAGCTTGCTTCACTTCATATATTGTTAACGAAGTTAAAAAGGCCAACTATCTAAGTATATACACTGACTTTAGCAAAGCCTTTAACTCCATCAATCATGATATTCTTATTAAGAAGCTATATAATTTTTAGATTTCAATCATCTTTGCTGAATTGGATGTCTTCTTTTCTAATTGGCAGAACCCAACTAGTGATTATTGGTAATCAGTAATCTAGACCAATTAATGTCCCCCAAAGAAGCAATCTTGAGCCATTACTTTTTATAATCTTCAAAAAATGACATAATATCTGTCTTAAAATTTTCATATTGCTTAATGTACGCAGACGAGCTTAAACTCTTCTTAAAAATTATAATGGTGCTTATTTTGACATTCTCTTTCTTTCGCAAGTGAGTCGAATTCGTTGAAACTTAATTTTGAGACTCAGCGATTAGAATGTTAATCGAACAAATCGAAAGTTCACCCAATCCATAGAAAGTTCATTCATTTGCGAAAGCTAATTCAATTTTGACATTCGAAAGAATAGAATTAAATGTCATTTTTGTGTCGTTTGAATTTTTCTGTCGAGTAAGCAGCAAAACATGTAAGTTTTTAATTATTTCATGGAAAATAAATTACTTTTATTAAATTTTTTGTTGTTTTATGGTTAAAGGTCGCATTCCAACTAGACAAACCGCGAACAAAAGGAAAAGTTAATCAAAATAATGGAAGAAAACCCGGAGGTAGCAAAGGGTTTTTTTTACCACCCGCGTTGATACGGAAAGATTTTGGAAGGAAACCGCGGAGAGATTAAATAGTTGTGGACCACCTTCCAAGGACGGTGCTACTAGGAAAAAGGTAAAAGAAAGTTGAAAAACTGTTCAAAATAACCAAACTAATTTCTTGCAGGTTTGGTCTGATTTCAAATCAAAAACGAATCCACTATCCTTTTCCTCTGCACTTCTTCAACACCATCTTCATTTATAAACAACACAAATGCCATATTTTTTATTTATTATTTTATGTTTTTATCAAAGAATTTTAAATTATTAAACAATAAACAAAACAATTACAAATAAACAAAGATTTCACTTTTTGGTTTTGACATTTCACAAACACTTCTCTTTTGTTTTTGATATTTTAGTGTGACCAAGTGTATACGAAAAAAAAAATAAAAATTTAGAACGCGGCATGAATAACTTATTTTTTTAAGAATAGTTTCAAAACAGCTGAGTTGACAGAAAAATGTAATGAATATGAAGTTCTTTATGGTTAAACTTTACTTTATAATGAAAAAGTGTATTATTTATTTTGTTTCTTGATTCTTTATTCAACATCTATAAAATGTTTAGAAACAAAAAAAATGTAAAACGGTCATACTAATTCAAATAGAAATGTAGTAAATGTCAAACAGCTGATAATGAAAATGAATCTTTTTTGAAGTTCATTTTATGCTATCTTTCGCAAATGAATGTTATTCGTTCGAATCTCAAAATTAAGAAAGTTCATTCGAAGGAATAGAATCATTCTAACGAATAGACTATTCATGAGAATGTCAAAATAAGCATGAATACATTGATGATTGTTTGAAGTTACAAAATGACTTTGCAAATGGTGCTATAATAATGGTCTTAATTTGAACATAAAAATGCAATGTTATATCAAGGGTTCTAATACGCTTTTATTTGACTATTCTCTTGGAGATAATTTGCTAGGCAGAGTTGATAAAGTTGAAGACCTTGGCGTTATATTAGAATCCAAGCTTACGTTCAATTTTTATATTGATGGTCTTATTTTAAAGGTCAATTCTATGGTAGGATTTATCAAAAGATTTTACTGATCTATATACGATCTTAACATTGTTTTCTGCACTAGTTACTACTATACTTGAACTCCAGTGATATTATTTGGAATTCAGATTATCAAGTTTATTTTGTCCACATTCAAAGCCCTGCACTTCCCTTTATGATACCAATTTATGCGCCTTCGAGACCACTAACGGAAAGACATTTTTTTTCAACCGTTACATAGAACCAATTTTGGTCTAAATGAAGCAATATCTTGAGCAATTTTATTGTCCAACTTAGTGAGTCAAAATGTGGACTTCAGTAGCCAAGAAACAGCTTTAAGAATATTTAATTTAATTTATTGTCATAATTAAAATTATTTATGCTAATGTATGAAAAAAAAAATGAATAAGTTTTGATTTGCATTGTAACCTGTAAAGCTAAGCTGGTAGAAGAATAAATAAATAAACGCTCATTAAAAAAATATCTGCATGTCCCTAATCCAAGCAATCGGATAGTGTAGCTACCTTCGTACTACCAAATTGTCATCTATGATGCTGTGCGGAATATAAAATATCACAAACAATATAGCAAGCATCATGTTTGTTTATGCATTTTCTAGGAGGTGTAGGGCTTCTATTGTCTATTTTGTGAAGTTTTAGTTGGCGTTTGTTGGTGTTTTTTTTTTTTGCAAAACTACTCGTATACACCAACTTGAAACGAGGCACATCGCAATCTAACTATAATAACAACGAGGACATTCAATGATCCTCGAATTGCATGCACATACAAACATGCATGTCTTAAAATTCTATGTTTATTGTTCTGGAACATACACATACACAGGTGAAGGTAGGATTGAGAGAGTCAGAGAGGGAGAATTAAAAAAAAAAGATTTATTGACATATTGCAGTTGTTTAATTTTATGTTCTTCGAATTGGTCCTGGCAAAACAAGTCCTACAAAACAAACCATACACAAAATTTAATATAACCGAAACAAAAAAGAACACACAACACACATTATGTACATATATAAGTTTGTGTCATTTTTTTTTTCGACTAAAGTTACGACATGAGCAATATATTGTCAAAAAAATATAAATATGAAGAATTTATAGTTTAGCTCGTGATATTGCATTCTTGCAGATGGAAATGCAATTTTGATAAAATTTATTTTGCGGTAACCTAATTGGCAGATGGCAATTCATTTCGAAAAGGAAGTATAGGCATTTTGGCATGAAGGTAGGAAATTGAAATAGAAAATGTATGGTTCCTTTTTTCTTCCTTTGAAACAATAAGTTTATTTGTAACGATAAAGGAGAGCATGATGTCATAAGAAAGAATTTGTGGGTTTTTAAATTACATTTTTTCAGGATAGTACATTTGAATTGATACCTACGACTGTCTGGAAAGTTTTAAGCCTTTATTCATACCATCGCTGGAGGAAGACTACAGCGGAATCAAGCGCTCAGATAGCATCAAAGAACTGTTAATTGTAGAGATTCAATAAAATCGAGCAAGTGGTTTTCGAAATATTGATAAATGACATTAAGAATAAAAACAAATAAACGTTCTGAAAAATTTGAATACCCGATACAATTCAGACATTTTAGATACCCTGATGAAACAGTTGTTTTACAGTAGCCGGCTTGATAGCAGGGTGAAGGTGGTTGGTTTGCTTCATGACCCTTATCTGGCCAATGATTGCCTTTGGGTGCCTGATGTGGTTCAACGTTACCCCACTTCAAATGGAAAAGATTAGGATGGTTGAGAGGCAGTGTCTTAGACCCTGCCTTCGATTACAGAGAACACTAGAATCGAGGTACAAACGTTATTATCCAACCAGGTTGTATACAATGGAGCTTACATAAACGGAATTGATAATTTTTTGTTAAAGCTGATTAGGGGTCACATTGCAAGAGCGATGTAGTCGACCAAAAGTCTAATTTTTGGGGCTTACTACCCTAACTACAATTATAATGAGAGTGTGCGTGTGCGTCTAAGCGGATTTATTCCGCCCGATGCATTCCTGTACTTAGACAGTCGAGGGCTGGTCCAGGATAGAATAGCGATTCCGCTAGTCTACCACGAAGGTCGTAAAACTGTGGATAGTCGGTTCTTTTATAGTGGAGACGTCATCGTCCACAAGGCGGAGAAGAGCTGTTCAGTAGGACTGTGTTCGATCAGAATCGGAGGGACAAGGTGAAACGGGAAAACCAGTCCTGGGGGTCAATTCTCTATCTGTGCAACTGTGAAGTGATAAAAAAGTTAGCATTTCAGTTTTCACAGCCATTTTTCATTTTTACATTTCATGAACTCACATAATGCGATTCTGGAACTCATTCTGATAAATGTTTGTCAAAACATGTACTAAACAGTACTAAAATGAGAAATGCTCTAATTTTTGATACACGATACTCATTTTTTTAGTATAATGTTGTTTTTGTAATTTTCATATTTGATCAGGGCTTTTCACAAAATCGTTTGAGTGTGAAAACAAATTTAATATTTGATATATTTTGACATTTTATGACATTTTATTAATTATTTTTCCATGAATTGCGAATCGGATAGTGTGTGAAGTTGTGAAATAACTTATCACTTCACAGTTTCACAGATAGAGAATTGACCTCCTGGGGGATATCTAATTGATGTAGAAAGTTGTCTAAAATAGGTGCGTCTTGGTCAACTTACATAAGTTAATGTGTAATAGACTTAACTTTAAGGCAAATCGATGCCATACATCAAATCAATTAAAATTGATTGGCCTAATAGTTTAAATTGATTTCCGTTTGGGCTAAATCTATTTGCGTTTGGGTAACATTAATTTGGTGTTTGATTAAATACATTTGCGAGTCATGTATTCATGTTATTGAACTAAGAGTTATTTTTTTTTTTTTTTGTTAAAAAAAGATTTCGAATTTATTACTCACTACCAAGCCTATGTTACAATACAACTTACCCCATAGTCGAGGAGAGATCAAGCAGCACGGCTATATTTGCAGCATATTTAAGAGGATTTCGTATCTGAAACTTGGCTTTTAAATTTAAAAAAAAAAAAACAGGGTTATTTTCAGCCCTGATCTATTCTACAGGGTGTCCGGTAATTCGTGTGCCATACTTTGGGATGTGATTCTTGTACATATTCTAAGAAAAAAATTGTTCTACAGTAAAGTCTGATTTTCAACTTTGACCTTACTTTTTGACGATTTAAAAAAAGGCTAACTTTGGTGTACCCTGACCCATGTTATGGTCAATTTCTCTGTCTACTAATGGTAGGGATGTCATTTTAAACTTTTTTTTTAGTAGAAATACTAACCTTTAAGACTACGTTCAAATTAAGCTTATATGGTTTTAGGAATGCCAGATATTCAATTTTAAATGGTGTTCAATTTTTCTTGCCCGAGCAAAATTTTGACTTTGAGTTCAATTTTTTTCAAAAAATGCGTAATAAACATAGAGTGTTCTTATTTTTACCTGATGAACAAAACAATACTAAACAAACTCATTAATAAGTGCACCCGAAAACCCATATATTTTAAGATACTTTGGAAAATCTAAAAGAGTTAACATTAAAAAATAATGATTTTTTGCCCTGAGCTGTAAAGGGTTTGAATAAAACAATAATTTGTGTAGTTTTCATTTTCATTTCATTTTTTCATTTTCATTTCATTTTTATTTGACAGTATGGTATGTACAATAAGATGACATCTTTTATAGTACTTAGATAATATTATTAGAAATTTACTTTTAATAAAATCATACAGATATATTTAAAAAAAAAAAAAAAAAATTATAGTAATAATACTTAAAACTATTTCCTTTGATCAGAGGGGAAAGGAAGAGGATTATGGTTGAATTGAGAGAGAGGCGAAGTGAAGGAAGATTGCATCTTTGAATCTTGATTGGTTTATTATTAATTTAATTAGAGTCGGGAGTGAGTTCCATAGGGTAACAGAACGTATGAAAAATAAGCGGGAGGAGTTTAGGTAATTGCTTAACTTAGGGATTATGTTGATACTTCTTGCAGATCGGTTGAAAGATAGTTTGTTAAAAAGATATGATGGAGCATTGATATGAATTAATTTATGTAAGAATAAAAGAATGGGAGTAAAGTGAGCTGAAGGCCATAATTTTCGTAAACATCCGTAAATGCGACCAATAACAGTATTGGTGTGTCTATAGCCGGAAAGGTGACAGTCAATTACATAACCAAGGCTAGTACAATGATCCACTGCTTTGATTATACGATCACTTAGTAAAATGTCAAGTAAAGTAGAGATATCAAACCTTTTCTTGGAAATTGGAATGACTTGTGATTTTGAGGGATTCAAGAGCAGGCCGTTGGCAATGGACCAAGTATTTATTTGATTAAGATCATCGTTGATGGAAAGAGAAAGTTCATGCTGCTGATGAAAAGGTCGGGCAAGGTTAAGTTGAACATCATCAGCATATAAGTGGACCGAAGCATGCGAACAACACAAAGGCAGATCGTTAATGAACATGCAAAAGAGAATTGGACCAAGGATCGATCCTTGTGGGACTCCTTGTTCAACAGGTCTAAGAGTGGAGCATTTTCCACCAGAAATTACTCTTTGAAATCTGTCAGACAGATATCTTGTTATCAACGAACATGCTCTATCGCTGAAGCCAAAGAAGTTTAGCAGTTTCCATTTAAGAATGCTGTGATTCACCTTATCAAAGGCTTTAGAGAAATCGAGTAAGCAGAGGAGATTAATGTGACCTTTATCATAGCCAACTCTAATATCTTCGAGAAGATTGACCATAGCTGTTTGGCAGCTGTGATTTGCTCTGAAGCCTGATTGTTTTTCATATAACAGATTATTATTAGTGACGTGGTTTAGAATTTGCTTCTCCATTATCTTCTCTAAGACTTTGGAGAGACAAGGAAGAATGCTGATCGGTCTGAAATCAGCTGCAGATGTGCAGTCTCGTTTCTTGATGATGGGAATAACTCTAGCAATTTTCCAAGAGAGAGGAAAAGTAGCAGTGACGATGCACCAATTGATAATGTCAGTGAGATGGGTTATGATTAAGGGCAATATCAGTTTAACAAAGCGGATGGGCACCCCGTCCTCACCAACTGAGTCAGACTTAACAGCCATCACACATTTCATAACTTCAACCTCACTAACAACCTCAAAATCCTCAAGCCTAGGCACAGAAACCGACGAGTTAAATGCTGTATTTACTTCAGAATCAGCAACAGAACTAGAATTACGAAGAAAGAAATCATTGAGCTCATCAGGATCTAAAGAGCATTGAGAGCCTTTTTCCTTGCACAAACCAATCTTACTGAGGTTTCCCCATAATTTTTTGGGAGGTAAGGAGGTATTTAGTTTGGACGAATAGTAGTTTACTTTCGATGATCTAATTATGGTTGTTGCTCGATTACGCGCTACTGTGAAAGCTCTCCAATTATCGAGACTTGGTCTCCGCTTCCATTTACTATGTAGTTTATTTCTATTTTTGATAGCAGTTTTTACTACCGAGGTAAACCACGGGCAACAACTATTTTGGATTCTAACCGTTTTAGTAGGAACATATTCATTGAAGAGTTGGAGCAACAGATGTTGAAAAAAGTTAACTTTATCATTCGCATCAGGATATAGGCGACAATTTGGCCATGGAGCTGAGGCAGTAGCAAGATTAAGGTTGAAAAAGTCAATTGAGTTGAAGTCTTTGAAAGTAAAAGTTTCATTTCTAGGAGATGTTGATAATTTAATGTTGTATGTGCAAAGAAGAAGATCATGATCGGAAATATCGAAAGATAACTGATCGTACAGCAGAACAAAGGATGAATCGGACACTATGATCAGATCCAAAAGACTTGGAGAGCAATTAAGTGCAAAGCGTGTTGGATAAGTGGTGTTCACTATATTCATTCCAACTGATGACACAAAATCTTCCATCTGGAATGCACACGTATCTTGTTTGAGCCGGTCAACATTGAAATCGCCACAAATAATCATATGCTCATGAGAAATGCAGAATTCACTGAGAGTGGAAAAGAGTGGAGCTGAAGAACAGCTCCGCTTGTTATTATATACACATGAGATCAAGCATTTAGTGAAAGAATCACTGACTTCAATAACAATGAATTCAATGCCAGTCCCGCAAGATTTGGTTACAACTTTGGCATGGATAGACGACTTACAATAAATAGCTACACCACCACCAACCGTGTCAGTGATTCTATCATTTCTAAATAATTTGAAATTCGCAATGTCATAAGCTTGATCATAAAAACCTGGCTTAAACCAGGTTTCACTTACACAAATAACATCAACACAAGAACAAGCAAACAAATATTTAAGATAGTCCAGTTTGCAAGAATTAAGGCTCCGTGCATTTAAATAAGCAACCCTTAAACCATCGCAACGTTTAGAAATAATATTTATCAAAGTGGACGTTGATTTTTCATACGTACTGTTCCGCTCATTTACAAAAGAATTAAGAGTATCCATATATTAAATTACAAAAAGAGAAAGAGAAATAAATTGTAGACAATAAACAATAGTAGAGAGAATAATAAATAAAATCAAAGATCAATCAAAACAAGAGAATTTAAAATAGAACAAAATGTATACAGTTATTAAAATAAATAAAAAGAGAGAAAAAATAAAAAAAAAAAATAATCAATGATCAATAAAAAGAAATTCAGTTTAAGTAATTTTTCATTTTATGCGTTTTAAATGCATGCTAGAGCTTGTTTTTGGATTTCATTTTTAATGTTTATTCTCGATAACTCTTGCCTACTTGCCTTACTTTTAGTGATCCTTCGGAAATACGTTATTCTAATTCAGTTAAAGTTGTTATTTCAGATGAGTAAATGATTTTTTTCATTCGTTCCCATACAAAAAAATCCAGTACGGTGAGATTAGGAGATCTTGCAGGCCAGTGAATTGGTCCATTTCTGCCTATCCATCGATCATCGCATTCTTCATCCAGCCAATCCTTAACTTCACGACCATAGTGGTCCGGAGCACCATCTTGTTGGAAATATGATGAAGCTAGTTGATGCAGTGGAACATCCTCCAATAGGTATCGTAGATTATTTTGTAAAAACTCCAGATAATTAGTAGAATTAAGTCGGAGTAGTAATTTGAAAAGCCCGATTAATTTATATAAAATTACACCTGCCCACATGTTGACATTGAATCTGAAATGATCTTTGCCGTCTTGAATGTGGATTGCTCGAAGCCCATGTATGGAGATTATGGAAATTCGTAATACCATCTCTTGTGAATTGAGATTCGGCTATCGAAAGAATTCTGTTTATAAACTGGTTGCCATCCAAACTTCTCTCTAGCAACCAGTTACAAAATTCGAGTCTCTTTTCAAAATCATCGGGAAGCAGTTCTTGCAAGGTGTATAGGATGATATGGATACATATTTTCTCCATGCAGTATACTGAAAAGTCTTTGTTTGGAATCATTAAACTGTATACCTAAGGGTCTTATGCTGATGAAAGGACCGATTTCAACAGCTGCCAGTATTCTTTCATCCGAAACTCTTCTTGTGCTTGCAGCTCCCGCGTTAGGTCTTGAAAGTTGAAACTGATCCAGTTTCTCGAAGCATTCGAAAGGTATTTCCAGAAACATTTAGAGAAGGAAGTCGTCTGTTAGGATATAGTTCCTGGTATCTTCGTTGTGCTCTTCTTGAATTTTCATTACACAACCCATAAACGAATAAAATGTTTGCGTATTTTTCTCTCGTAAATGAAGGCATTTCGGAAAGCGCTCTTATCCAACTGTATTCGTTATTTAACTTGAAAATCTGATGAATGAATTTGTTTTTCTATTCTTTTATACAACTTATTTAGTTAATTTACCCATTAAACATTCATACCCCAAATTTAACTCTCCCTGAGAAGAGGTGAGGTAATTAGGGTTTTGACAGTAAGTCAAGTAGGCATTAGTACACTTTTAACCCTTTTCATGAGTGTACAGTCTTAAAAATTACCTTAAAACTAACAATTATTGGGAAACCACCCCAATTGCTAAGTGCTGCAATAAAAGTAGGTAAAAACCCAAAATTCGATTTTTACCAGTTTTAGATTTTCCAAAGTATCATAAAATGTGCGGGTTTTTGGGTGCACTTATTAATGAGTTTTTTTTTTATTTTTCTTTTGTTCATCAGGTAAAAATAAGAAAACTTTATGTTTATTACGCATTTTTGGAAAAAAATTTACCTCAGTCAAAATTTTGCTCGGGCAAGAGAAATTGAACACCATTTAAAATTGAATATCTGGCAACCCTAAAAACATATCAGTTTAATATAAACCTAGTTTTAAAGGTTAGTATTTCTACTAAAAAAAAGTCCTAAATGAGTTCCGTACTATTAGTACTGACAGAGAAATTGACCTTAACATGGGCCAAGGTACACCAAAGCTAGCCTTTTTTTAAATCGTCAAAAAGTGATGTCAAAGTTGAAAATCAGACTTTACTGTAGAACAATTTTTTTCTAAGAATATGACCAAGAATCACACCCTGTATAGTTAATGAGACATACGGGAACCCAAAATAAATTTGATGATTTTTTTTTTAAATTTACCTCTAAAACAAATAACCCTTCTAATAGTATTTTTTCTATCCATCCGTTAAGGTTTAAGGCCGATGTACTTTTGGGAGACCAGAAGAAACTCACTTATTTGGCCTTTTGAATCAAACTTTTCCAGAAAACATCTATATAAAAACTAAAGCTTGGGTCTACTAAGCATTTGTCTGTTTCTTCTTTCTGTAGCTGTATCGAGTATCAAGAATGTAATGAATCAAAATAAAAATTATTTTCTAATAATCGCTTTTTCTGAAAACTTCACACATAAGCTAGAGACATTTTATCGATACTACCACTTATTTACAGAATCCAAACTCAGATAGAGGTACCGTTATGGGATCATTATTTGGACAATCATGCGTAGTAGTTATATAAATAATATTGTTCACCTTACTTAGGTCTCAAGGTGGCCACCCTAAGACTTAACTCACGTCTTGAGTCTTTTTATCCAATCTCCAATTGCAGCACGCATCATTTCTCCAAATCGGCCTGATTTCCTAACTAATAATTAATGAACTGTCTAATGAGCCTCTTTCTTTCCTCTATGATAGAAATGTTCTAATCAAAAAAGAATATATTTTGGTAGTTTAAATCAGCTTAATGTCTAAGCAAGCTTTCAGGGCATTTTTGAACCCCCGACCGGTTACTCGGCGTAAGCCTCCAGCCCAAGATTTCAGCTTAGTTCTCACATAAACTTTTTGGCAATGAAGAAGAAATAGTTTCTAGTTTAATGCCAATTCGCTTGACATTGCTTCTAGTTTAAACTTTTGCATATAGGTTGAGTTGGAATACCAGGTGGGGAATTTCTATCGAGTCTCATAGAATTCTATGATGAAGAAGTCATACCCTTCAGTATTGACCCATTGTGAACCCTACATCGTGGTTGAAGCCTCATCTCTCTAATCACCAATGACCAAAAAGACAACAGAGGGTCGATCCAACGCTGTGGTCAAGCGGTCGAGAGTGTAAAAAGGTTCCGTGTCGTGTTATTTTATTAACACATAACAACAATAACGAAAAAAAAATAAACAAAAGAATTACTTGGCTAACGGCGCACTCTCTTAATTTCCCACTTATCCAATTGCTTGCTTTCCCTAATTGACCAGCGACTGTCACCTCCTACCCATTGCATGTCTCTTGCAATGGATGGGTTAGTGACATCTGATGTATAGTTCAATTGTAATTATATGCCTTGATTAATTTCAGATTCAGAGGCATAACACCTAGAACGGTTTGTATTCTGATTAGTAATCGATTAATCGGATCTACACTTTGTTTACCATAATAATCGCTAATTTCTCGTGTCCTATTCATTTAAAGAGAAGCATCCCACTAGGACCGTTTGACAATACAAGAAAACCTACGGGGACGGTCTGAATAATTTTTTTTCGAATTTTTGACTCGTCGATAGTGACGTTGATGCCAGTGATGATACGTGTATGAAAACAGAAGTGATTTTTCTTTGAGATGCGTACTTTGATTCCTAACAGAATTAAGAGTAGATATAAATTCTAAACAAGTCTACGTTCGATACAAGCTGTAAAGAAGCTATCAGGTTCAGAGAAGTGAGTTTCCGCTCTTACAAAGCCAATCCAACTGAGAAAAAAACGGAAAAAGTATAAACAAGTCAGAAACCATTGCAACGGTAGATAAGGCAAATATACTTACAGCTTATTTTACTGCCTGATAGCACATTGACCCTCATGTACTTCAGAACGTAAATCATTAAATGGGACACGTATATTTCCGCACTCATACAGTTGCAAAAGCCCTTCGATATCTTTATATAAATGAATCCGCTGGTCCTGATGGTATACCCCCCCATGTCCCCCATGTCTCCGAAGAGGTTCTTCATCGCTGGCAAAACCATTATGCAAGCTTTTCCTACTCCTACTGTTCTAGAATCTTCTCTAGAAGATGTAATACAGCATTTGTCCAGCCTGTTCCTAAAAAAGGCGACCCTTCCTTTCCATCCTCTTATCGACCAATTGCACTTAAGTCTCTCCTTCCCAGGGTTATGAAATGGCTGATAAATCATCAGATCAAGAAATATCTCAAAGATCGAGAGCTTCTTAATTACCGGCAATATGGCTTTCGCAGCAATCGTTCCACTGGTGATCTGATGGCATATTTCGCCGAAGAGTGGAACAGATCTGTACATTGTTTTAGAGAAAGTAAGATTATTGCGCTTGATATTTCTAAGGCATTTGATAGAGTTTGACACTAAGTTGTATTATCAAAAATGCATGCGTTTGGTACGAGTATCAACGAAACCCTTATTCTTTTGATTAGAAATTACCTTCTAGATCGTTCAATACATGTTGTATTGGACCGTTTCAAGTCTTCTTCTTCTTCTTCCTTTTCTTCGGCGCTGTTATGATCTCGATGTCGAGGGGATCATAACTCTCCCACGTATCTGCTTCACACTAGTGATCCGCCTGTGGGGTTCGCCGGGTTGACCTCAGAAATCGGCGGCAAGCCTCCCGGTTTTGTATTGTTCCATTTCTGAGGCCAACTGAATGCTGGTATTTTTGCATTTGTTTGTACCAGGAGTGTTTAGGCCTACCTTTCTTTTTACTCCGAATTGGAACGTTGTATGATATTGCTCTTTTGACGGGGTTCTCAGGATCTCTCCTTTGAACATGGCAATACCAACTGAGTCGGTCGTGTTCAATTTTTTGGGAAATGGTATTCTTAACATGAAGGCTTCCTCGGATCTTCGTACTTCTAATTCGATCAAGCTTTGTAACTCCTGCTGTCATACGAAGCATCTTCATCTCAGCTGCCGTTAGCTTACTCTCATACTTTTTGTACATTGTCCAACATTGTGAACCGTATGTGAGTGCTGGACGCACAACTGAAGTGTAGAGCTTTCCTTTCAGCTTAGGGGGCATTTTTCTGTCACAGAAGATAGCAGAATTTTCCCGCCACTTCATCCACCCTACGCTTACGCGATGATTGATATCGTCATCACAAGTAGCTTCGTTATTTATCATAGACCCCAGATATTTAAACTTTTCACACTTGGGAAGCACTACTCCATTCAAATAAATGTCTGGAATAGGCCTGTGTGGATCAGAAAATGGGCAGCATAGGTATTCTGTCTTTTTCGCGCTTATGCGGTACCCACTTCCTTCTAGAACATCCACCCATACGTCAAGTGCTCGTTGTAGGGATATCGGGTCTTCACTTATGATGGCTCCATCGTCAGCAAAGAATAACTGATGCACTTTTGGATCCGTCACTTTGCCTTCAAGCAGGTAATCAAGAACTGTAATAAAGAGCAGGGGACTCAAGACACTTCCCTGGTGTACACCTACTGTGATTTCGAATTCTTCGGTGACTCCAGCTGCGCATCGTACTTTAGTAACTGCTCCATCATACATGTCCATAATTATCCGCACATAGGTTTCTGGAACTCCTCGTTGCCTGAGGGCCACCCATATTAAATCTCGTGGTTGCCGATCGAATGCTTTTTCAAAATCAACCAATACGACATGCAAATCCTCCAAAGAATCCCGATGTTTTTCCATAATTATTCTTATACTCTGGATTGCATCCGTGGTTGACTTACCCCCGACAAACCCGCACTGATCATCAGATAGCCTAATTATTTTTCGCAGTCGGCTACCCAAGACTCGCTCAACGATCTTCATGGTGTGTGACATCAGCTTAATCGAACGGTAATTATCACAGCTTCGAGTATCACCCTTTCCTTTATAAATTGGAAGAAGGTAACTTTTCCTCCATTGATTAGGCATGCGATCACCTCGTATAAGTTTGGAGACAAGAATCATGAGCCATCTAAACCCGATGTCTCCCATCTTTTTCCAAAACTCTGAGGGTATTTCGTCTGGGCCAACAGCTTTTCCCTTTTTGGAGTATTTTACCGCCTCACTAACTTCTTCGACTGTGACATCGGATACTTCGCTTAAGTTAGTTGAAGCTATTGGAAAGTATAGCCTTGGAAATTGTTCGTTTAGAAGTCCGTCACAATACTGTCGCCACCTGTGAAGAATTTCGTTGTCTTCCACAAGAAGTTGGCCTTGAGCATTGTTAATGAACTTTGGCGAACAAATCTCCTGGGCATTTCTTCTTCTTTGAGCGGCTATTTTGAAGATAGTTGCGCCCTTATTCGTGTTTTGCCCGTAGCTCTTGAATAGCACCAGCTGTCGGGGTAGAAATTTCATCCAGCTCCCGATACAGGTTTTCTGTATTCTTTGCTTGAATTTGGGCGCACTTCTTCTTCGCTTCTTTCTTGCAGTTTCTATATTCCACTTCGAGGCGTGACTTTTGCTCTGTATCATTAGAGGGGCACGTCGACCAAGCCTTGAAAGCCATTTTCTTTTTACTTATAACTGATTTAGCTTCATCATTCCACCACCATGTTTCTTTGCCTTGTTGGTTGTGTCCTTTTGAAACCCCTAACAGTGTTTTGGCTTTTTCTTTGCAAGTTCTCTGTAGGAGATCCCACATACTTTGTGCTGTACTCTCTTCATTTCGAACTATATCGGTGTTGTTATACAGAACGTTTTGCATATTCGAAATAAAAGCTTCGCCTTTTTCCTTATCCAGATTATACCATTTGATCTTCCCAAAAGTTTTTGTATGTTTGTTGTCGTTCACTGTCTCCATAAAAAATTCTGTCAGTAGGAGACGGTGTTGGTGGGCGATCGCTTCTCCTAGTATCACTTTGCAATCTTTTACCCGGGGTTTCATGAAACTAGATACCAAATGGTAATCAATCTGGGTTTCATTTCCACCACTGCTGTAAGTGACCAGGTGTCGGCTTTGTTTGACGAACATGGTATTTAGTACGATAAGACCGTATGTTTTGCACATGCTCAGGATGTCTTCACCAGAAGGGTTCCTGGTGCCGTATCCGAGGCCTCCATGGCAATCTTCATAGTCTTCGTTTGTCTTCCCGACATGTCCGTTCAAATCTCCGCCCACGAACAAAAACTCTTCCTTTGGGATGTCCTTAAGTAGATTGTGAAAGTCTAGCCAAAATGCATCTTTTTGCACCTGCTCACATCCAATTTGGGGAGCATATGCAGTGACAATATTCCACAACTTTGCTTTAATCACCAATTTAAGGGACATCAAACGGTCGCTGGATTTCGAAATGGTCAATACGCTGCCTAATAGATGTTTTGCAAGGATGATTCCGATTCCGTTTTTACCCTTTTCCGTTCCATAGTAGAACATCTTATAGTTTTTTGTCCTCGTATCCAAGAAACGGGCCCTGTTTCCCGTGTTTCGCCATTTTGTTTCTTGAACACATAAGATGTCCACTCGCCTTCTTTTCATCATCTCTTCCAACTCGAAGCTTCGACCTGTCATACTGCCAACGTTCCAACTCGCAACTCTCAGATTTTGTATAATCTGCGGCATTACTTTGCTAGCCCCCGGAATCCGTCTAGCTCTGACCCGAGCATTGCTGCTCGGTCCAGGATCAGTACCATGTGTAACAATGGTAGTGCCTGGCGGGGTAGTGTCATTTTGGACGAGTACTTCCATAATGCTTGAATTCACAAAATCCGTTGTAAGTATCGACGTGTGCATGCTCCAGTTTTGTATTTGATCTCTCTTTTACGGCACCGGTGATCTCCAGTCGTGCCAACCCAGGGACTGGCATGCACACTTTTGGGAAAGTTTATAGGTGTTACGTGTCGCTAGGTTCACCTTGCTGTTTGTGGCCTAGATGTATTTACTCCTTTAGTCGCCTTTTACGACAAGCGGGGAGGCGCTGCAGGAATATTCTAACCCGTCCCTGCACACCGTTTCAAGTCTGATCTTCACAAAATAAATGCTGGTGTTCCGCAGGGCTCCGTTTTGTCTCCGACTCTCTTCCTCGATTTTATAATAATATAACTACTAGTGCACTTCATTGTTTTGCTAACGACTCTAAAATTTACGTCCATCTCCTTCGGAAGTGGAATTGCAACGGAATCGTATGATAAGCTTATATAATGGGGTATAAAAACCCGTGTGGAGTTTAATGCTTCGAAAACCTAATGCTGTCTATTGTCGGTGAAGCAAAATGTCCCATTGACCTTGAATGGCACTTGCATCGAAGAAACCGAAAAGCTCTCAGTACTCGGTATGTATGTCAACGACGATCTTCGTTGGAATGATTACATTCTCGATACCGCCAAAAATGCTGCTAAATGCTTAGGACTTCTATATGTAAGAAATTTTTCACCCCTTCTGATCTTGCTAACATTTATAAGGCGTTTATACGTGCAAAACTCGAGTATAACTCACACCTTTGGACAGAGCGTTAAAATTGATAGGAAACAGAGCTATCATGGATTCATTCCCATCTCTTGAACACCGTAGGAATGTTTAATGTACGAGTATTTTCTTGTTTTATCTCTTCTTTCGCTAGCAATGCTCACTCGAATTGAATTAGCCAGTTGCTTTTTTAACCTCAAGAAATTCACCCGTGATACTTCGATAAGAATGCTGATCAGTTCACCCTCGAGCCTAATTGTGGTCGTATCGTCAAATATAGAGATTCGTTTTTTAGTCGCCCATCACGATTATGGAATTATTTACCCGGCACGGTTTTCGCTTGCCATTTTAATTTGCAAAAATTCAAGACCAATCCCCTCTGAGGGTACCCCAAATACTAATTTCTAAGAGGAATATATTTGGAGGAAGAACTGTAAGATGAGCAAGCTCATCCAGGTTTAAGTAGGAGCACAATAGATCCCTATTTCGTAGTGCAATACGTACCCCCAATTCATAATTCATTCATTCAACTTGACTTTGAGTATTGTAACACATGCACTGAAAAACCAGGGCTGAGAGACAATATTTTTGATTAGTTAGCATCTTATTTGATAGTAACGAACAGAGAACGCTTGCCGATTCAGTAATGTGCTAAGGCTAAAAAATGGTATTCCGCCAGGCTGCAAGCTTTGACCGATACTTTTCCCAATTATAAGTTTTACGTTACTTGTATAGCTTACAAATTTAACTCAGTATAGACTTTTTGAACGCATCGAGACTGCATGAAGACTTAAATCTTTAAAGGATCTACATAGACTAGAAATTCATCTACACAACAAGAAATTAAATACATTTTTATGTCTTGATTTATTGGTTTAATAAGTATATCGGTATTGCATGTGATCATCGAAAAAATTATAAAATTGTAAGAAGAAGTCTTCATTCTCATCATTCAACATTAAAAAATGTTGCCTTTTCCATCAAAATTAATGTTTTTGACATGAGACATATTTGACATAAAAAATAACAAACAACTCACCGCAGTTTCCAGTTCCTTGTCGGAGGCATTTATTCTAATATCACGATGTGTTTCCTGTCCGACTATACGCGACTTAATTATATAAAAATCAATTGAATTAGAGAACTCCAATGGGCGCCTCCATCGAATTGTAATCGAGTCCTGCGAATGGCATGTGAGGTTCACAACAATCGGAGCACTGGGACCACTCACATCAGTTCGCTGACGAATGGGTTCAGTTGATTCGCCTTCGTGTGCGATAGTGTATGCCTTAACATTGATTCTGTATTCGGTGAATGGTTCTGAAAAAAAAACGAGACAAAAAAAAGGAAATATTAAAGTTTAAACAATCATCAAACAAATAATAATTAATAATACAATAATGACTTCATAAAATTTTAAAGTGAAGGGGATATTTTTCTAATTAATACGATTACAGTTCGGCCATCATTAAAAGCAGCAATATTAATGGCAGGTCGACTTGTCATTTTTGATGAGTCCGACACACATGACCACAATCTCCGACAAATTGTTCGATGTCCCATGCGTGCAGCAGGCATGAGAAGAGAAATGCCATCAGTTGGGATTTTATTATTACATTGTGCTTAATGTGAATCGCTCCAACGTTAAACGGAGAATAATAAATGGACTCACTCGCACTTCAGTACTCCTGCAGAATTATTTTTAATTTCCAACTTAAATGCTGGCATCACTACGGGGCAGAAAAGAATTAAAAAAAAAAACATATATATATATCTATAAATAAAATCCGGAATCGAAATGTAATTAGTACAACAATGTGAAGCATGGACTGGGATGACCTCTTTCAAAAGGTCCCTCTATACATACTCGTATGTGCATATGTTCATGTGTATATTGCCAACACTAACACACGCCTCCGCTCCCTCATTTTAACAAAATGAAATTCCTTTATTTTAATTAATAAAAAATGTCCCCGAGTGAAATAAAATTGATGTCTGGAAATAAATTACGACACGCTGACAGGATTTAATTTATAACCAATTCAAAAGGGACCCTCTGACTATGTATATCTACTATAGGATCAACACTGCATGTCACTTGCTGGGAACTTCCCAAAATAGTAGTCCTCCAAGTTATGAGTGTACGATTTTGAAGGAAGCCTAGTGTGACAAGTGCCACAACAACACACAACACCTACACTATGGTTCGAGATGTTAATTTTCCTGGACAAAATTATTGTTATAAAAATTAAATTAAATTTCGGTGGGAAAGACGAGAATTTAAGGAACATCCAATTGTTAACATTTAGTTCTACTCTAACTCCAGTTATAAATGAAAAGTCTTGAAAGCAAGTATGAATAGAAGACTATGGTTTAAACGTCGGTCCATTAGGCACCTACCAATTTACATCTGTCATAAATTAGAAGAAATACTTAATTTAATTTAATTTAATTTAATTTTAGTAGGGGCACAAGCCCCATTTATTCGGCTTAATACAAGCTAATTCTTAATCTAACTTAAAAACTAAGAACTTAAGCTAAGGTTAGTGAGGGGGAGTACGGTTCAGGAGCCGGAGTTTTAAGGAAGGAGTACTCAGGTTAAAGTCGAAGATGCATTTGTTTAAATTAACAGCCCGTAGCATGCGAGAGACAGGTTCGTTGGAGCCGTAAGAGGTTCGGTGGGTGGGTATATAAAAGAGACGAGGGTTACGTGTATTACGAGCATTAGTATTAAAAGAGATGGAGTTGTAGAGCGACATGCAGTCAACGGAACCGAAGAGTAGTCGATGTATGAAGAGAATGTCTGATACCTCTCTTCGTTCTTCCAACGAATTCAGGTTGATTAGTTTAAGTCCATCTAGATAGGCAGGCAGAATCAGAGGATTGTTCCATGATAGACCTCGAAGAGCAAAGCGTAGGAATCGATGCTGGATGCTTTCGATTCTGGAGAGGCGTATTCTAGCAGTGGACGAACAAATGATATGTATAAGGACCGGGTTAATAGGGGTTGGGGAATTCTTTGGACAATCTTTTGACGAAACCGAGCACTGAGTTTGCTTTGAGAATGATATCGTCTATGTAAGTGAGAAAATTAAGCTCTGGGTCACATAAAATGCCAAGGTCACGAATGTGACCACCGTTGATAGGTGGGTATGGGTTGATTATGGAGCAGGTAAAGACGGGGAGGAGATTTGTTACGTTTGCGTGAAAAAGTAATTGATTGGCATTTGACGACGTTAAGCTCCATCAGGCAATTTTTTAGACACCAAACTGAAAAACTGTCTAGATCCTTTTGAATAAGGGAAGAGTCATGTGTTGAGGAAATGGTCTTGAAAAACTTGGTATCATCGACGAACAGAGAGACAGAAGAATGTTTGATGACCCTATCAATAGCATTAATAGCAAGAATAAACAAAAGTGGGCCGAGGTGGCTGCCTTGGGGGACACCGGAGGCAGCTAAGAAAGGGCAAGCGGTGGCAGATCTAAATCGAACGCTGTAATAACGGTTTTCAAGGTAAGAAGAAATCCACTGTAACAAAGAGGATTCAAAGCCGAGAGTGGACAATTTGAAAAGAATAAGCTAATGGGAAATTTTGTCGAAGGCCTTGCTGAAATCGGTTGAGATAACATCGACTTCGTAGCCTTTTTCTTAGGCTGAAAGGGTGACGGATACAAATTCAACAAGGTTAGTGGTTGTAGACCGGCATTTGAAAAAGCCATGCTGTGAGGAGTTGTATAGCTCGGAATTGAGGAATTGTACAGCTCGGTAAAATGGAGATCAGAACCAAGATAGTTAGAACGAGAGCGGAGGTAACTTTCCCACAAATTATTTCTTTTATTTCGCAGAGAACGAAGTTTGTGATTGTACCAGGGTGGAGAAGTAGACGAGCTTTTGTGGCGGGAAAAAGGAACATAAAGAGAAATAGAGTTAAATATTTCTCTGTAGAATATGGTTATGGCATCATTTACGGTTAAGTTGTCAAAATTGAAGAAGACTTTGTTGAGGTATTCGTTTATTAGACGATAGTTTGCTTTAAATAGAACTAAGGACACATTTTAGAGCGTTAATTATAATGGGTGAGTTTTTTGCTGATTTCTTTTTTGCAACACTGGTTTTGACAGATCAAGCACGTTTCGTGTTTTGCGTCAGTTCAGTTTGGTCTATAATTTAACCATGAATCGTCTTACAAACGAACAACGCATGCAAATTATTGAATTTTATTATCAAAATGCGTGCTCTGTTAAGAAAGTCCATCGCGCGCTTCTTCAATTTTATGGTCAGTTTAATCGACCTACTGAGGCGGCTGTTCGGGCTATTGTGACTTAATTTCGCACCAAATTTACAACACGCTTACGTAGAGTGCGAACTGAGGAAAATATCGCAGCTGTATCGGCCAGTGTTAGTGATGACCGTTACTCCACTACGTAGAAAATTTTGCGGAAGGATTTAGGTGTGCAGCCTTTCAAAATACACCTGGTGCAAGAATTGAAGCCGAACGACCGAATTTTTAGTGAATAGGCTCTTAAGAAGTTGGCCGAAGATCCACTTTTTTATCAAAAAATTGTGTTCAGCGACGAAGCTCATTTCTGGTTGAATGGATATGTGACCAAGCAAAACTGCAAACCGTATTTGGAGTGAAGAGCAGCCAGAAGCATTGCAAGAGCTACCAATGCATCCAGAAAAAGTCACTGTTTGGTGCGGAATATGGGCTGGCGGAATCATTGGGCCGCCTCTGCACTATTTTTTGTGAGGCTACATATGTTGAGGCCCAAGTCTATACCGACAAGCGCGCTTCGATTGACGCACTGGAAGCCAACATTGAAGCATTTATTCGTGAGATACCAGCCGAAATGTTAGAAAGAGTATGCCAAATTTGACTAAGCGGATGGACCATTTGAGGCGCAGCCGCGGCCAACATTTGCATGAAATAATCTTCAAATATTAAATTATATCGACCGTACTATCGATTCAAATAAAGTTTTCATGCATTTTTTCTGAAATTTATGTTTTTTTTTTTTTTTTTTGTAATTTCCGATAGCTCTTGAAAAATCAGTCGTTATAAATTCAGTTTAAAGTTTAACTTCAGAAAATCATCGTAATCTTCTTTAAATTTTCATTCATCTTCATTATTCTGCTATTCATTAGAAGTGAATCGACTTCACGTCTTCAATAATTTCGGTATTTTAAGAATTAAGTAAAGTTATTTTAAACAAACCAAAAACATTTCATAATTTGGACCACTGTGTTCCGTATATTTTTCCGGAACTACGTCTGATTATTTTAATGAAAATTGGGTTTGGTTCCTTATTGCTGAAAAGTATCTATACGTCTGTATATCTATATACACTAAAGGATTGAGAGAATTTTCTGTTTTTAAACTTCTTTCGTTAAGTCCTGAATGGTGGGTCAGTCAATGTGTGTACGTAACATGCCACAAAAAAGTAATTAAAAAAAATTAAAAAAGGAGTAAAAATAAAAAAATGTAAGCTAGTACCGCAGTCTATATACCTTTTTTTAATATTTTTTTCACTGTCGAAAACCCCAAAGGAACATGAAACACAAAGCCGCAACGACACACTGAAAGTTAATAGTGCGAAAATATATGGATTATTATGGAGATATTTTTTTTTCTTCCTTTCTTTTTAACCTGCAAAGTTATTGAGTTGGGATTTCGAATCAGCTTTGTAAATAAGTTCTTTTTATTTTTTAAATGTTGATTTAAATAAAAACTAAAGAAATCGTTCGTCCTTTGTGTGAGTCGAAAGAAAGAAGAGGTCCTGTGCGAGCATTAAAGCGAGCTTTAAGCATTTCATGCCAGGTAAATTTAATCCCTTTTTAAGGTTCCAACACACGAGATAAATTAATAATTTTTCCTTTCCCTTTGAAGGGGATATGGAGATCTTGCGTTTAATAAATAGGTTAACATTTTTGTGAATTTTATCGATTTTGCAAAATATTTTTTTTTTGTTTTTTTAATTAAGAAAAACGTATGTATGCTTTACATTATGCTAGGTGGAGCACATTCGAGAGGTCCAATTTTCGAATACCACGAAAACAGCTGGATACAGTTGCTCGGGTAACTGAGTTCCGTTTTCACTGTAGAGTGTCCTTGACGATGAAAGTTTAAAAATTTGACTATGAATCTATAAAAGATATGTCTTGGCTTGAAATTCGGAAAATCAAATCTTCACACCGAAGCCGATCTGCCGGGCCAGAAGCCACACTGGTCCTTTCGATATGATCTTATATGTTACGTTTAGTTAGGATTTATGTAAATAAAGAGGTCTTGCACAATTTATGAATGATTATCTTTTTTTAGAAATGGAGCTGAAACCAGTCCTCAGATATGCGTCCTTCTACCGATACTTTTGAAAGCTTTGCCTCCTATTCTTTGGTGAAATTAGGTATTCAATAAATAAATTTTTCTTCGTTTTTATTCGGTTTCTCGTAAGACACTTCTACTATTCCTTGTGCTTAGGTACATACTCGTAGATAACCCTCTGTTGCCTCAAAATCCACAAGCAGCTTGATTTTTGGAGCTGGGAGACTATAAATGCCCTCTTCTTTTAGCAGGAATTTTAGAAGTATTTTGCCAACTATTGAAACAAAGTACTTATATCGAACGATTTGTTTTTTTTATTCATAATTCACTCGCACTCAAGGGTATTTGAAGAGATCCTTATAATGTTAAACACAGCACGGGCGATGGGGAAATTAGGGAGGGAGAGAAAGGAGGTGACGATGAACATTTGTTTTGAATGTTTGCAAATTGAAACGGCAAGGGAAAACTACACGATAAACAGATTTTATCAACAGTCTGAAACTAATAATTTGTTAAACTGTTTCGCTTCTCATATTCCCTTCTCTGTTCTTTGGACGTGTTGATAGACCGTCGCCACTACTCGAACTTGATGACGGTACGAACGTACCGAGGTGCCAATATCGACTCGGATCACTATCTTGTTGGTATGGTTTTCCGAGGGCGGATTGCCTTGCGAAGACGCATTGCATCCGCCAATCAGGTTCGAATCAACACGGCAGCCTTGCGCAATGAAAACACCAGTAACACCTTTGGTAATGCGTTAGAACTCGCCCTACAATCACTTGATTTAGGTGGAGTAAATTCTGGAGCCAGTATGCTGGGCGTAAATGAGAAGTGGACACGTCTTAAGAATACTGTCATTAGTACTGCCAACTCCATCTTAGGCAGCAGTCGTAAAAATTGGAACGACTGGTTGGATGATGAATGCAAGCTAGCAACTGAACGTAAGAATGTTGCGTACCGAGCAATCCAACAATCTCATAGAACGCGGGCACGCGAAGAGGAATATAAAGAGCTCAGAAATTTATAAAAACGGCTTCACAGATAAAAAAATCAGCCTGGGAGGAGAACCTAATCTAGGAAATAAAAAATAGCCGAGAGCGAGGTCCGCACCAGGCGCGGAAGTTCTACCAATCCGTCCGAAACATGACGCGAAAGGAAGTATACTTTAATGAATTGCTAAATGTCAGCTCACTGCAGAAGTGGAGGCTCCACTACTTCAAGAAGAATACCCTATGTTGCCGCCACCAAGCATAGAAGAGACTGAGAAGGGTATAGGCCGGCTTAAGCAGAACAAAGCCCCGAGAGCCGATGGCATACCAACCGAATTATTTCATCACGGCGGGCCTTACGTCAAGCAATTCATGATATTATAGTGCACGTATGGGAGGAGGAAGAAATGCAAGAAGACTGGAGAAAAGGCATAATATGCCCCATACATAAGAAGGGAGATGTCACAACGTGCAGCAATTATAGAGGTATCACTTTGTTAAGTACCGCCTATAAGATATTCTCCTCTATCCTACAAGACCGGACAATATCAGTGTGGTTTCATTCCAGGCAAATCAACAACTGATCAGATCTTTACCCTTAGGCAGGCGATGGAAAAATGTCTAGAATTTAACATCCCAACATACCATCTGTTTATAGACTTTAAGGCCGCCTATGATAGCATAACTAGGGTAGAACTTTACAAGGCCATGAGAGAGTTCGGCATCCCAAGTAATTTGACACGACTAGGTTGACCATGACCAACGTAACAAGCCAAGTAAAAATAGCCGCATCTTTAATGAACTCCGACAAGGGGACGGTTTGGCCTGCCTCCTCTTCAACCTGGCGTTGGAGAAAGCAATCCGTAACTCTGGCACGGCAACAAGAGGTACCATCGTCAACAGGTCCAGACAGTTACTGGCTTACGCAGACAACATCGACATCATCGGAAGAACCGAACAAGCTGTACACGATTCCTTCATCCAGATCGAGCTGGCGGCACAAAATCTGGGGCTGCACATTAGTGAAGGTAAAACAAAGTACATGGTGGCGTCGAATGCGAGAGGAACAGTTGGTCAAACAATCAAGGTAGCGGAGCACGAATTTACCTTGGGTCAATAGTAGCAGCCGATAACAATATAGAAGAAGAAATACGCGGGCGGCTTCTCAAATCCAACAGAGCCTACTATAGTCTGTCAAAGCTCTTCAAATCCAGAAATCTCACCATAACTTCAAAACTGCTGCTGTACAGGACCATGGTCCTGCCAGTACTCACATATGGATCCGAGACTTGGGTGCTTAGCAAAAGGCACTCCGATTTCGAGAGAAAAGTCTTAAGGAGAATTGTTGGCACCATATGTGAGGAAGGACGATTCCGGAGACGGTACAATCATGAATTGTACGCAATCTACCTTGAAGCAGATATCATGACAAAAATTAAGCTCTATAGACTCCCGTGGGCAGGGCACCTAGCTCGCATGAGCGAAGAGAAACCTGCTCGGAAAGTTCTTTGTGGTACACTCTATGGTAGACGACAGCGTGGTAGACCATGCTTGCGTTGGAGAGATGGTGTAGACCAGGACGCCCGAAGCCTTGGGGTGCGCAACTGGATGGCGTCGTCGGCTCGAGACCGGGATAGGTGGAGAGACTTGTTAAAAGAGGCCAGGACCGTAACCCGGTTGTCGAGCCGATGATGATGATGATGTTCTTTGGATGTGTAGGTGCAACAGCAGAAAATGTTGAGCTTATTAAATTCAGATCGCAGCAGCATCGTAAAATCAGGTATTAATAATACTTCCACTGTTTTATCGCTACTTCATGAAACATTGTTATAATAAAATAGCTGCATTCCTTCTCTTAAGCTATTTGAGAGCAATATTTGCTCCGTCAGGAATGCCCGTCAGTATATAGATTTCTTCTTTAGTCGTATCACATGAATGTGGAATTCTTTACTCAACTCCGACTTTCCTTCGCATTTCAACAGTCAGGCATATACATAAGAGAAATGTACAAAGTTATCTCCTTCTCAATACTTCCTAAAAGGTCGGACTGTGTTAAAATATTTAAAGGGTATTCATTACCCCTTATGTGAATTAAAAAAAAAAAAAAACAGTGTCCACGTGTGAGAATGTGGAAGTGACAGCACATTAGTTTGAAAGTGTGACGGAGTAACAGCGTTTGATAGTATGACAGTGTGAGCGTGTTAAACGGTAAAAGTGTGACCGAATGACAATGTGACAGTATGACAGTTTTATTTCTTGGCAGATCTGTCAAAGTAACATTTTCATAAACTTAATTTAAAATAAAAACAGATTTTTTCCACTGTTAAAATTTCAAACTGTCACACTGTAAATCTCCGACACTCTCATACTTAAACCATCGTCACACTGTTGACATATGGGAAAGCCATTATAGCAAAGTAAGTTAAAGCAAGATGCCATAAAAAGAACCAACTTTAAGGTTGATGCAATTTTCCATGCAAATTAAAATTATATTATAGTCTGTAACGAAGCGTTCCATGCTATCCCATTCTATATTACTTTCGTATTAATACCGAGAATTATATTTCGCCAAATTCAATTCACAAGCACCATGAACACATGACGTTACAGGAAAATCAACAACATTAATATTTTTCGTTCACCACCTACATAATTCACATGCAGTTTTTACCGAAAAGTCAATATGAGGACCTACTGGGGAACGAAAAGGACCCTATCGATCATACACACAGTCAGACGGTTTAGTTAATTGATTTGATCAATTATTTGAAATCCAGACGTAGACGAGTGCAGACGAATCGGTCATTAATTGGCACCAGGGGCTTCAGTACCTGCTGATCTACCAGAGCGTTTAGACTGCTGTTTAGTGCCACCAGGGGCGCCGCACCTGCTGATCTACCAGAGCGTTTAGACTGCTGTTTAGTGCCACCAGGGGCACGAGCCAACTCGGTTAATTTATGTGATTTAAACACGATACTCGTTAAAAGTAAATATTCTTTGAAATCGCAAATTATAACCTAGTTTCTCGATTAATATAACCAAGTTTTTCGATTAAACTTACATTCTTGTTGTTTGCTAAGACAATTTCATTTAATAGAGTTTACTACCTTACTTTAAGCGACATTCAATACTTAGTTACTTTGGTTTAGGTGGGCTAAAAAAAATGTTAAAAACAACCCAGGTATTTAACACTTTCTTTTTTTTAGCCCACCGAGAAATGCTCTCGGTTAGAATATATTTTTCAGTGTGAAAATATCCTCTAATTGCATGGGCTCTTGATGATGAAAATCATACCTCTTTACGAAGACAATAAAGAATTCATTAAACTAGTTAATTAGCTTAGCACATTGAAATTCTCATTTGTTAACTTGTATCCTGATTATTGGGTGTATTTTCGGCAGTATTCCTATTTAATTCGGCGGCGTGTTCACATCATAATAACAACCTTGCTTGTTGGACGTTTTGATGAATATTTTATAACGCTGATCAATACTTGTCAATATGACTGATGTTATCTCAAATTTCTATAGAAAACAAAAGCATGCTATTACAAAATTTCATAATAATCCCCATTGGTCCAATAGTTCATGTTTCAGAACACGTATACCTAAGTAGTAGGTACTGGTTTATACCAGAACAATGTTATTGTTCATCATTACATTGGGATTATACAGAGATTCCCTTAACCTTGCAACTTGTACTGTACCTTCGGGTGGAGCTGTACTTATGACACGAATGAGCTTTTGGCATATTGCTAATGCATTTCCATGTAGATTATCATAATTGTATTGTTTTAATCACCATTTTCATAGTAAACAACATTGGACTCAGGACTCAGGACTCAGGAGTCCTTGCGTGTTCAACCAACCTCAACTTAAATCTCTACCCACATAGACTGACGACCATAAATTTTGCCCAATAATAATATCTTTTGTCCTTAGGTGATATTTGTTGATTTAATATTAATTTGATTATGGCTCCAGGGTTGGCCCTTTGTGCCATTGAAAACATCAGCACTTCGAAGAAAAACGGCTTCTAAAATTACTATTGCAAGTCTATTAAGGGCAATCCCTTGACTTTAGAAAATAATAATATAGGGAGCACAATTTCTGTTTAGCATTTAAAATCCAGGTCCTTGTTGACGAAATCGAATAATTAATCATTCATTTGTCTTTTATTTAGCGAAGGACTAGCCGCATGATGATGAGTGGGTTCGATTGGAAAGGCCTTTAGCGCAAAGGTGGACTTTTTAAATTTTCATAGCTCGTTATGGGTTTTATGTACACTGTGCTATTGTCAATCGCCCCAGAGTATTCCACTGTAATTAAAATACACGCACACTTTACAAAACAAAGGCACATCCTTCATCCTTTTGACAGTTCATTTGTTTAGATTGTATACCTACCAATGTATACACTTCATTAGCATCTAATAGTTGCGGTTAAATAAATAAATATGTAATTGTAGTCTTCTAGTAGATACACGGAAATAAATTTTTTATTGATAAATCTTATATCAGAGTTTGTATCAGCATATTTAGAGTACGGTCAGAAAACTCTCGTTCTAAATTTATGGCGAGTTTTTTTATGAGATTAGAGTGTACACCAGTTTAAAGATTATTTGGCTTACAAAATAAGATCGAGGTAACTTTTCTTCGAAATAAGTTGGGGTTTGGTTGAAGCCCCAGCTTGATAACAGAAATAATAAATATTTTAATTAAGTTCCTATAGGCTTTAGGTTCTAAAATCTCAATTACATTATATTTAAACAATGAAGTGTGACTTTAATATTTAAAGAATAATATAAGTAACCTTAGATTCCTAAAGCAAAATGTACAATAATAAGTTTTGAAAAAAATTAAAAAAATTAATTAAATTAGAGATCAGTACGGTTCGTAGAGACTCTTAACTTAGTGACTTACAACTCTTAACTATTTCTATGTGCGTTTAAGCACGAATGGAATGGTCCTTAAATTTTCTAACGAGCAGCACTTTTCATTGCAAGAGATAGTCTTGGATGATTTGCCGTTTCTTCTCACGAAGCAATCCACCCCTGAACAACAAGTTTTGAAACTACCACCCTTATTCCAACTGTCAATAATGAATAGATAGTACATAGTTATTTTTTCAAGCAATTTCTTCAATAGGGTGGGTCAACAAAATGAAGTATTGTTTTTTTTGGATCCGACACATGAAAACTAGTTCCTAGGTATCTCTAGAAAGTACTTACCAAATATTACTCGTAGCTCTTAATATTAACGGGAAGATTATGCTCATAATAGTTTTCCATTTTTAATTTAGTATCATATAAAAATGGTCATATCTTATCAACAATAGATCGTTTAATCAATCGCATAGTCAATATTTGTAGTAAATTCAACGCTATACAAAAATGGTCTCATATACTTTTTTCATTAATCCAACCATTTAAAAGATATTCAACGTCAAAGATTGAAGAATTTTAAGGAAAATAACTTTTTTAATTTAATAAAAAGTAATTATTGTCAAATGAGTTTCAATTATTTCTATAGGAAATTGAACGCTCTACAAAAAAGATCTCTGTAGTTAATCGATTACTCTAGCCATTCAAAAGATATTCGCAGTAGAATTCCAATGCCTACTGATTTTAGTAGTTTTTCAATAAATATTTCCAATTTATCCAGTTAATTTATGAATTTTGACAATATTCATGAGAATTTGAGTTTATTTCGATAGAATGACGGTTTGCAAGCTATATCTTATCTTTTGTTTTAGAATATATTTTTTTTGAATCAATATTTTAACGATATTTTCTTTTTATAACTTTTATTACAGTTTAGGATTGTTATTTAATATTTTTCAACGGGTTTATTTAAAATGTCATTTAAATTCCTTTTTTCCACAGAATTTGGAGAAATTGAAAATTTAATTTCGAATGTTGGTAGTTCTGTTACTCAGTACTTGTCATACTAGCGCCATCTGTGGTTTCAGGTCATTTCTATGTTTCCCCTTAATTTCTACATTGCATACTCGTACATAGTTTTTGGAGCTCTGAGTTGTCTACTTGTGTATAACTAAAACCAATTAATTAACAGCTGAGTTTTAATATATTATTGATTATAGCAATTCGGATGCTCATCTAATATGAATAAAGAAATCCCTTTAATTGGCATACCGATGTCGAAAATACTAGAACTGATTTTACCAACAGTGAAAGAGGTTATGTGTGTATTTTTTCATGAACTTAATATCCTTAAATATTCTGTGAAACAAAGTGCTAAAAATGTAGCAGATCAGGTTATAGAGCTATGGAGAAAAAAAATGATATTTCGACTTCTAGTAATGATAATGTAGTGAAAACAATTCTTCGATGTCATAACAAATGGTTAAGGATAAAAAAACTGCACGCGTAAGAAATCGCCAGCACAAAAAAAGAAAGAAGCAACATTTCAGAATGAACTCAAAATGTTATTCGATATTGTTGATCAGAAGTCTTTAAAAGTGCTCGATGACCGAATTAAAAACTTATATTTGAATCATTTTGTATCAATACTGTATTAAATTATAAAATTTCATATGGTGAAATAGAATTTTTTTTTCTGCTGACATGTTTAATTATATTTCTTAAATAAAAACCTTCTTTTCCTGAAATAGAACATGAACTATCTTAAAATTCAAAAATTAACTGGATAAATTGGGAATATTTATTAAAAAACTACTAAAATCAGTAGGCATTGGAATTCTACTGCGAATATCTTTTGAACGGCTAGAGTAATCGATTAACTACAGAGATCTTTTTTGTAGAGCGTTCAATTTCCTATAGAAATAATTGAAACTCATTTGACAATAATTACTTTTTATTAAATTAAAAAAGTTATTTTCCTTAAAATTCTTCAATCTTTGACGTTGAATATCTTTTAAATGGTTGGATTAATGAAAAAAGTATATGAGACCATTTTTGTATAGCGTTGAATTTACTACAAATATTGGCTATGCGATTGGTTAAACGATCTATTGTTAATAAGATATGACCATTTTTATATGATACTAAATTGAAAATGGAAAACTATGATGAGCATAATCTTCCCGTTAATATTAAGAGCTAATATTTGGTAAGTACTTTCTAGAGATACCTAGGAACTAGTTTTCATGTGTCGGATCCAAAAAAACAATACTTCATTTTTTTGACCCACCCTATTCTTCAATCGGCCTTGTGTTTGTCAACCATCAATGAATAGTGTCTAAATTGTGAATTTGTATCAATTCTCTATTGTGAACGTTAAAATCGGTATTGTCAGTGTTAATTATTGTTATCGACATGTGCCATGTTTTTTTACTTTTCAGGGCTGACTTGTTACACAAAGGTTTTTGTATAGAAGAACTTGGCTCTTTCTTTAACATTTATGTTTTTGGTCTGATGTCACTCCTTTTTGCAAAGATTTTAATATTTTAATATACTAAAATCAACTTTGTTTATACCTTCCTATTTCTTTTGGTATATTTTCTTTTTGTTATTGTTTTTTTTTGATTTGCGCTTCAATTGTTTCTTCTTGTCCTGGCAAGATACCTAACACTAACATATCTACCTTAATTATAAATACTAGTACCTACATACGCTCAAAGTCATAAAAAAGCAATAATTGTTAAGGATGTGATGTTTTGAGTACTCTAGTTCTAAGAAAGGTCATGAATATTCAAGATGCATGTATAGTTTCAAAATGACAATAAAAAGACAAGTCGAATGAAAAATCTTACACCCCTATTATGGTTCTCAATTATCAAATGATATTTGATAAATATTGAAATTTTGTACTTTTAAACTCAATTTTATTTAAGAAATTATCAACTATCTGACAATATTAGTCAATTTTTTTTCTGTTCACAACATAACCACAATTATCAATGACCAAAACTTTTTTTAATTCTGTTATAAGATATTTATCAATTATCAATTGATAATTGACAACCATAATAGGGGTGTTAGATTTTCTACTTTTCGATTTGAATGTACATTAAGCTATTCTACAGCAATCGGAAGTGCTCCATATAATTTAAACATTTTTTCAGAAAGTGGGCGGATACCACACCCCTGAATGGAAAATCTCAGTTTTTATTTTTGGTTCTTTATATGTAATTTGAGCCCTATCGTTCTACCAAATTTCATTGTTCTACTGCAATCGGAAGTGTGCCATATATAATTTACATCAGATATGAAGAAGTGGGCGGATACCACGCCCCCTGAATGAAAACCCTCAAATTTTCCTCTGCTTGCATAACAAGACCTATCGTTGTGCAAAATTACAATATTCTACGATGTCGGGAAGTGCTCCATAATTTTGATGATCTGTCAGTCAGTCAGTCAGTTACGGATTTTGTGATTTTCGAGGTTTTATATCTGAGGAACCGCTTATGCTAGGAAATTGAAATTTGGTGAGACGCTTGTGCCTGACTAGCTTAGCAAATTTTCAGAATGTTAAGTTTCTAATTTCATTGGTACTGAAGATACACAGTGGTCAAAAATCGCCTGAGTTTGTTCCTGTAAAAAGGGTGTAGTGCCAGAACTTGGCTGGACACTACCGTGCCCTTTGATTCGCCTCAAGTTTGCTGAAGAACATTTTTATATATGTAATTCTATAGAAAGAAAATTCGAATTTTTGTTTTAGCTCACTTAGAAAAGGGCTGGCACACAACCATTTTAGTTTCTTCAATTTTATCCTTTTGACGAAAAATCCACTTAACCAAAAATAGAATTTCCTCGACCAATTCAGTTCCAATTTTTTAAAAGGTACTTCTCAACAATACAAAATTTATTGAATTCCAAAACTCAACGAAACAAACTTAGAAAATAATTTAATTTTTGAAATACTTTTGACTTTTCTATACTTTACCGTAATAAGGCATCTTTAATGCTTGGTTTTGAACCGCAAGAACTCAAGTTCCAGACATTCTTTATTTTTTTTTTTAAATTGTTTTGTGTTTAGATGTGTCGATTTGCGCTATTAAACACATAAGGGTTCCCAAGAAATAACGGCTTTAGTTTACACTTTTTTTCGAAGTATAAAATGGTAGGTTAGAAATTATTAGGTTTTTGAGTTTACTTTTTAAGGTCACTGCTCACTCACTCACTAGAAATGTATTTGGTATAAAAATGGTTAGGTATTTTAATTTAAACTCGCTAAAAAGTCAATCAACTTCAAGTTCGTATTATTGTAAATATAAATATTAAAAATAAATAAAATATAAATTTCCACACAAAAAAATGACTGGCCTGTTTTAGATATCGAATATATTTTCTTTTTTAAGTTTTGACATGCAATGTTTTCTTAACCTTTTCGAATTTTATGTATACAAAATTTCAATATAATCCATTATGACGATAATGAGAAAGTCAATATTCCAGTATCAGGAATGTCCTTATACCAATTTTTTACTTGCGACTTATAATGAAGTTATGCATTCGTAAACAAAATCGAACTCGAGATTTTGATCAAAGTTGACATTACGATGATAGCGAAAACCAAAAAAGTGGGTCTCGCAATTCTGTCTGTCGGTTCGACTACAGCCTAAACGACTCGCTGATTTTCTTTAAACTTGGTAGATATGGAATTTAATTTTTTTTTTCCGCACACTTTTTTTTTTTTTTTTTTTTTAAGACCAAAAATAACGGTAACTGCCATACGAATTTTTTTGGAAATTTTATAAATATTTTTTTTTCAAAAACCGTTCGACTGATTTAAAAAATAAAAATACAAAAAAATTTCATTTAGTTAAAGCAAGGTAATGGTTAATAAAAATTTCCCGAAAAACGGTTATTGAGGGTACCCTCCATGGAACCATTTTTTTTGTTTTTGATTTTCTCAAAAACAGTACTAACTATTTTTATCATTTTTTTTTTGTTAAAGCTCCCCAAAAACATAAACAGGATTGTGTACTCAAATTTTCAAAAAAAAAATGTTTGGATTTAAAAAAAAAAACCTAAAATACCTAAAAATAAAGGTACCTACCTACCAATGCTAAAAAATTAAAAAAATGGTTCTCAAAAATCTTACTTTTTCTCGAAAACAGCACCTAGAATTTTGATAAAATTTTTTTTTCTTTCAATTAATTTTAACGATCTTTAATTTAATAAAAAACAAATTGATATTAAGATATTACACCTTGTACCTAACATAGAGCCATTTTTTCGAATTTTGAATTTCTCATTGTCCCCATAACGGATCTTAATGAAATTTTTTATAGAGAAGCTTCTAAAAAATCTAAAACACATTGCATTTAAAAACTTGAAAAAAATCTATTTTTCTTCTTTTTTGAAAATTCGATATCTCCAAAACGGTTCAATATTTTTGTTCGTAAAATTTAATTTTTATTCGAACAATAATAAAAACTTTAAATTGGCGTACCAAAATTTTTTCTTAAATTTTTTTTAAAAATTTTATATATAAAAGATTATTTTTTTAAGAAACCACTACAACGAATTATAATTCTGTTCTTACATAACCTAATTTTTGTTTTAAACATGGCTTCCTGTGCTAAGCTCCAACTGCTAAGGGTGTTGTTTTAGTTGTTTTAAAAAAATGAATTTTATCCTTATGAACAGTTTTCTCTAATAACATTCGTTTTTAAAATTCCTAGTCTATTACATAGGAGCAAGTTCGTGCATTTTATTTACATTTTTATGATAGACACCGATATTTTTAAGTAAAATGTCAATTAACATCTTGTAGCGAGCATTAAAAATTGTTAATTTTCAAATTTCAAAAATATCGAATTATTTTTAATAATAATGTAATAATTTTTTTTTTTTTTTGAATTTTGGAAAATTTCAAATCAAAAAAATACTATTTCAACTTTTTAGAAACTTTAACATAAGACAAGTTATCAACAACAGTTGTATCATTTTTGAAAAAATCGTAAAAAATCGAAATCGTGCTATTGATAAACCATTTTTTGATTTTTTTGCGACCTTTAGCTAACTTTAACTAAATGAAATTAAAAAAAAATATTCTGTGGGACAGTATAACAGAAATTATGTAAATATTTTGAAATTTCAAAAGCTTAAAGAAAATGGGGCGAACTGTTTGAGCTATAATCGAACAGACAGTTAATGATAATGTCGATAGCCACTTTTTTCGACTTCCCTTTCATCGTAAAGTCAAGTCTGATTAAAATCTCGAGTTTTGTTAACGAATGTTCACTTTATCATACCTATATGTATCAATAACTAGTTGACAGAAGCCGGTAAGTCATCGAAGTTGATAAAACGGTTTAGCAGACATTCTAAAATGAATTCCCTTACGCCAACTTCTGAAAAAATCATATTTTTGGCGTTTACGCTAGTATTGAAACGGTTCGTAGACGTTTACGACAGCATGGCCAAACAGCCCACAGTCCACGAAAGGTACATTTGCTGACAAAAAAATTGTGAACAAAAGAATGATATTCGTAAAAACAACAGCTTGACTGATCTTTTTTTTTTTATATAATCTACCCGCGCTCAAGGGATTATGATTACCCTTTAAATGTTTCAACACAGCGCGGGCGTGAAGTTAATGAAGAGAAAGAAGGATAGGAAAGATGTGTGGCACGATGTTGAGACTGAAGGTGGTTTTCTCAGATTTGTTATCTCCAGGGATGGCGGCTCAACTAAAGCGGAGAAATGCCGTGTCTTATTTCTATGTCGCTTATAATTCACATTATTTTATTCGTATTCATCCCTGTTGGGCATACTAGTTTAACTCAATTACATGTTGTTAGTGTTATGCCTGAACAACATGTAAATAGTAAACCAGCAACCTATTGATGACAATTTTTAGAAGGTTTGAATGGAATTAAAGCGACATAGACGACGGCAGGGATCGAACCTGTGATCATGAGGTTGACAGGCGAGCAGACAACCATCGCGCCACGGCCATCCTCAAATTATGCTTTAGCTTCTGCATTAAAGTGGAGAAATATTCTGTGGTCAGATGAGTCTAAGGTAGTTTTATATGGTGGCAATTGTGCATGTCTCAAATATTCTCTCAAACTAATTATTGACGTAGATATCAAGACTGCATGCCGTTTAACATAACAATTGCTAACATTGCCAATAAGAATTTCCAACTAGTCCCAAGCGCCCTATTATATTCTCTGTATATTTTCGACATGTTTAAGTATTTTTATTCAATTGGACCATCATCACATAAACCGTTTCGATTTCTTCCAGTGTACGAGTATTAATGAATTTAAGCTTGTTATTCCTGCAGGTGCTCTTTCTAATGCTTAGCAGTTGTTGTCTATTTTAATACCTAGAAAGTTGTTGGCTAAGATCGACGACACGACCGACGCCGACGCAACGCAACGGATTATGCGAAATATTATTTTCTGTGCCACCATCAATCTGACTTCCTATTTAAGCTTTGGCAAGAAAAGATAATTACATAATTTATTACATTTTCAATAAAACAAACGAAGGTTTAATGGTGAGGGAGCATAAATTGTTAAATCACTTTTATGAATAAGAATGACAGGCATGACAGTTCAAAGTGTTTGTTGCTGCTTTGTTTGTATATGTATGCAAGGAAGTAGGAAGTATGGGAGTAATTTGAAAGTCGAAGAAGCTTAAGGTGTCATGTTCTATAGTGAGGTTGCTCTTAAATTGACAGTCAATTAGTGGGCTTGTTTATTATTCCCCTTTTGCCTGTCATCTTTTGGAGGTTGAAATATTTGAAAGTTTTTAAAATTAAACGAATGTAAGTTGAGTAAATAAGTTTTGATTTGAGAAGCTTCTGGTGCTTCCTTTTTCGGGAGAGTTTGTCTTACTTCATGTTGCTAAAATATCAGAATCTTGTCTCTAAGGATAAAAATACTAACAGCGCCCGTTAGGAAGTTTTTTTTTTTGTAGTTCTTATGGTTTCAAATAAAAATATAATAGAATAATAAAATTATTATCTGAATTTGAAAACTCTGTTGTTTTTTTACACTTCTTCGAACCAAAAGGAAAAAATGCAGAAGATCTCAGCAAGGACATAATCGCGAAGATAACATCAGACGGACTGGACATACAGAATTTGAGAGGACAGGCTTATGACAACGCTGCCACAATTTCAGGGATCCACAATGGAGTTCAAGCCCGGATTAAAGCACTGAATCCGAAAGCTACATTCGTTGCATGCACAAACCACTCACTCAACTTGGCTGGGGTACACGCTGCTTCTGAATCAGTGAATTTCGCGACGCTTTTTGGAACTCTGGAGAAGCTATTTGCCTTCTTTTCTGCATCAACTGCTCGGTGAAACGAGTCACTGAAACTCGCTGGAGTGCTAGACATGAAGCTGCAAGACGCTTAAAAATAAGTTTGAGGAAGTTCTTGAGGTACTGGAAGAATTAACGGATTCATCTCAAAATTCGGAAACAAGATCGGGAGCCAGTCTTCTTCTGACAGCTAAGCAGTCATTCAACTTCCGCACTTTTCTTGGCTTTTTTGCTGCAGTGCTACCTGAAGTAGATGACACACAGATTTACCTGCAGCAACGAGGACTGAGTGTGGATAAGTGTGCTTAGAAACTCTGCGCTTTAAAAGCTCTCCTAATGAATCGCAGAGACCGTTTCGTTCAAGCCGCAATCAAATTTGCTAAGACCCTCTGCGAAAAACTCGGAATAGAACTCAAAACGAGAAGAATTCACAGGAAAAAACGCATGCATGGCGATGAATCCGCAGATATAGCTTTGTCTCACGAGCAGGAACTCCTTCGAGAGGTGTTCGCATCATTTGACAAGATAATTCAGGAAATGACAGCTCGATTCCAGCAAGTTCAAGAAATAGCGGACAAGTTCGGATTTTTGACGCCAGCGAAACTTTATTACGAGTGTGATCTTTCCCATGTATTAGAAAACATCGACAAGGACGAGTTTCAGATGGAGCGGAAGCGTTTCCAGCAGTTTTGTCGATAGTTCTGAATCAGAGGAAGATATAAGGGGCAAAGGACCACTGGAGCTCCTCCAGTTCATTCAAAAACTGAATCTGGGAATTTCGGTTCCAAATATAGTCATCTTGAGTCGTTTATATTTGACTTTGGCAATTAGTGTCGCTAGTTGTAAGAGAAGTTTTCCGAAGTTGAAGGTAATCAAAAATTATCTCAGATCCACTATGAGCTCCACTAGACTATCAAACTATTGTCGATTGAACAAGAATTAGCTCGAAATATCGATTTTGAGTTATTTCTGACTTCGCTGCTCGTAAGGCCCGTAGAATCCGTTTGTGAAACCGCTGATCCTATTTTACCTTCAATAAAAGATACCTCATTGCCTGTGAAATGGTGTCTCGAAATTTAATTTTAATTAAGTATTGAAAAAAATGGGTCTCCCGCCCCGGGCGCCGAGATGGCACACTACGCCACTGACTAGAGTGACAACTGGGATGTTCTCAATTATTTCTTCAGGAAATTAAATTGGTCGCTATGGTTCCTCGATAGTGATGTTAAATCCAATGAATGAGACATTAAAAAAAAGAATCAATCAAACCGAAAGAAAATGAATGGTTTCGAGGATGATTAAAGGATGAAAGCGTGTTAATTCCGAACAGTGGCACCAATCTTTACATCGTTTTCGAGAAAGTAAGATTATTGCACTTGATATTTCAAACGCGTTTGCTGGAGTTTGGCATCAAGGACTCTTATCGAAAAGTCCTGCATTTAGTATTGACCAATCTCTTCTTCGTTGGATTAGAAACTAACCTTCAAAGAGCTCAATAAAAGTTGTTGTTGTTGTTGGACGGTTTTAAGTCTGAAATTTATAAAATAAATGCTGGCATGCCACAGGGCTTTGTTTTGTCTCCGACTCTCTTTATGGATATTCATCAATGAACTATTGTCTGAAACTTCTAATCCATTAAATTGTTATGCTCACGACAGTACTCATAGCTTCTCATATTCGTTTCCAAATGCATGTCCTTATTCTTCGGGTGTGGATTTAGAACTGCAGCGTATGATAATCTAGATAGCATTGTCAAATGCTTCAATAACTCAATGATGTCTTCTGTCGTGCAACCCACCCCGCATGCTGCTATCCATGAGCGGTACTTGCATTGCGAAAACCGAACTCCTCCCCGTTCTCGGTATGTACACATCACAGAAAACCTTGTGTGGAATGACGACATAATCGACGTCGCCAAAAATGCTGCTAAATGTAGAGGTTTCCTTTGACGAAGCAATACATTTTTCACCAATTTCGATCTGACTGATATCTATTGAGCCTTTATTCATCTAAGGCTTGAGTACGATTTACATATTTCTGCAATTACTCCAATTGAGTCTCTTAGATAGAAACCAAAAAAGAGATTGACAAATGATAATAATATAAGAATTATTACGGAAATATTTGCGTCTCACGAGCACCGTCGCACTGTGGTCCAAAAAGGAAAATTTCGTGGCAAAAATACTAATTTCGATGTTTTATTTTTAAAGTTTTGTTTTTTATTTCTAATAGAAATATAAACGGAGCTTCAAAAACAGCAAACAAAAAAAATTTCCGCTTACTAGTTTGACTTATAGAGCTTTTCGAAGTTCTATAATTTCGTTCTAGAGTTACAAAAAAAACAGAAAAAACTAACTTCCTTGTTTTCGTATTTGAAATTTTGGCATATTAAATGTAAAATATTAATTTTCTATAGTTTATTCTAGTTTTATTATTTGTGCGTAAATCAAAATTTTAATTAAAAAAAAAAATAAAAAAATATTTAATATTTTTAATAAATAAAACAAAAAACACCCTTTTTTAGCAGATTTTTTCGGTTTGAATAAAGCTACAAAAAAATACTCGCGAGTTCGCGCAGAAAATTGACCATGATAGTTTACCCTAACTATTTCTTAAACCATATGCAAAATTGTAGCTGCAACTATTTGCAACCTTCAGAGAAATTGTAATTTGTTTAAAAAAAAGTCGTGTTCCCAGTGCTGACCTTTTGGTCTTAAAAGCAAATTCCCTTATGGAAAATTTCAATTATTTTATTAATTAAAATAGTCGAGAACGTGAAATTTTCTTTTTAATTAAAAATTGTTTTATTACTATCTTGATTCTGACAAAAAAAAACCGCCCACTTCTACGCCCCTTTTTGTACAAATGCCAATTATTATTAAAAAAAAATATAAAATATTGTACACAAACTATTGATTACTTTATTGAACATTAAATTTTTTAATCCGCCCACTTTAACGACCCTCTTTAAATAAATTCCCCTTAACTTAAATTATTGTAAATATTTATTGATCTTTTTCTAATAGTACCTAAAGGCTCGGTCAAACAGAACGCGTTTTCAACGCCGCGTTAAGATTTTTTAACGCGACGGTAAGATTATTTTGACGCGACGTTGCAACCGCCGCGTCAGAGGACGTCAAACAGATAGCTTTCAAGCAATGAACACACGAAACAATAATTCCTTAACAAAAATAATTTCAAGCAGCTCAGATTCGGAGGGGGAATTATTGCTTCTATTTCCTATTTTACGAAATTCCCGTAAAAGAAAAAGAATTTGGGTACATGCAGAAGACCTATCAATGCGGCATTTATGATGAGAGGCAAATTTGTCTCATATTTCAATAATAATAATTAAATATGTACATATGTAAAACAATGTTCTTATACGATTTATCACCCATATCGTATAGACATGGGTAATTTCTCACCAATTCAATTAATTTTTCCATCTTGAAAAAATTTAAAATTCCTTTGACTGCCGCAGCCCGCAGCGTTAGAAATAATCTGTAATTTCACACAACGTCGCGTTTCACCGCCGCGTTGCAACGCCATGGTGAATTCAACGCGGCGTCAAAAACGCGTTCAGTGTGACATGGGACATGTATTGCAATGTAATACAACGCTTCGTTTGAACGCGGCGGTGAAACGCGGCGTAAAAACGCGTTCTGTTTGACCGAGCCTTAAACCTGCCAAAAAAAAAGGATTAATAGCTTTATTGCCTACTCCATATATAAAGTTGAAAGAATTATTTAATTTTGGATTATTATTTTATGATCTAATAAAACAGGTAGGAATAATAATTTTCTTCCGATACCCCATATTGTTAAGCTTAAATTTGACAGGTAAAATAATCCTTGTGCATATACATTATGGAGGTATATATAAACTATGACAATGGATATATATGTTGTTAGTTTTCAAGAGGCTTTACTGACGAGTGGAGTTTGCAAATTAAATACCAATTTGAATATTTCAAACAGAACAATTTTTGAACATTTTATCAATGTTTCGAATTCTGAAGAATTTGTAATTCTGATCCAAAACCAATACGAAGATATAAGTGACAACGATGAAACGAAAAAGAAACTCCAAAGATTATACGCATCATTTAAAAAAAATGGATTGACTGTTTTAGAGTTAAAACAAGATTTCTCTCAAAATATGAGAATTTTTGAATGGAACATTTACAATCCAATGTAATGAAATTGAAGACAGTGACGTGCCAAGTACATCAAGAGGAAGGCCTTTGAAATCCTTAGATACATGTTCAGTATATACCAAAAGGAGGAAACTATTGGAAACTACGGGCCATATTTCGATTGAAAATGTTTCCACAGCTCTGAGTATAAAATATAAAAAGGAACACGAAAAGATAAAAGCGGATATCAGAAAAGCAGTTTTCAATGCAAGCCCATTGCGAGTGCAATGGATAAAGGAGAGTATTCCCACACCTCAAAGGGATCCAATAAAATACGATGGTCCCACTGCGCTTGCCTTGTTCTTGGATATGGAGCTTTCTAAAGAAAAATATAATTTGATGAGAAAATCATTAAGAAGCCATAACGTTGATGTGTTTCCGAGCTACAATTTATTAATGGAAGCTAAAATACAAGCAACTCCATCAAATTTGATAGTAACAGAAACTTCTGTTGAAGTGAATCTCCAAGATTTGGTGGACCATACAACAAAGAGGATTTTAAATAGCATAGTCAATCAGGATCTTCTTTTACTTCCAATAAATCTTCCTTTGATGAGCAAATGGGGATGCGATCTTCCGGACAAAGTGCATATAAGCAAACAATAGTTTCAGAAGATGGCCAGGTAATATCTGATGCGAACATGTTCATGGCATCACTAGTTCCACTTCGTATAAAAGGTGAATCAACCGAATATTGGAAAAATCCAAGGCCGTCATCAGTTCACTTTTGCAGACCGATTCTTTTTAAATATGCAAAGGAGTCAAGTGATATTATTCAGACAACTGTCAGAAATATAAGGAACCAAATAGAAAATTTGAGGCCAACTGTAGTGACTGTTGCTGAAGAAAAAATGTGATGGTTCGACATGAGTTTTTTCTAACCATGATAGATGGGAAAGTGTTAAATGAACTAACAAATACAAAATCAACATTGTCATGTCCAATTTGCAAAAGGACACAAAAAAATTTTCCAAAAAAAGACGAATCAGCCGAAGCAGATGAGAGGAACTACGAATTTGGAATTTCACCATTACACGCTAGAATAAGATGTTTGGAGTTCGTTCTTAAACTAGCTTATGGACTATACCAAGAAGATGAGCCAACCGACAAGAAGGAAGCCGAAAGAAGAAGAAAAGCGGATATTCAAAAAGAATTTAGGGAACAGCTCAGGTTAATCATTGATACGTCAAAACAAGGATTCGGTAACACAAATTATGGAAACTCTTCACGAAGATTTTTTGAAAATCCAGCTATAACCCGAGTAGACAAGGATCTTATAAGAAAACTGCAAGTTATTTTAAATGCGCTGTCATCTAAAGAATCTATTAATGTAGATAAATTCAACGAGTATACCAAAACCACTTCGGATCTTTTAAAAGCCAAATACAGCTACAAACTCCTGACACCAACTCTGCACAAAATTTTGGACCATGGAGGGGAACTTATAAGACATCAAATTTTGCCAATCGGGAAGCTTTCAGAAGAAGCACAGGAATCAAGTAATAAGGACTACAAGCGATATCGATACTCAAATACATGCAAAGTCTCACGGAAACGACAAAATGAAGATTATTTAATATGCTAGCTATATCATCAGATCCACTTGTTTCATCTTTAAGACAAGTTAGATCAAAAAAAGAGCTGAAAAAGAGTTACTGCCCAGAACTAATAGGTCTATTAATTTTTGAAAATGATAACGATGCCGATGAATTTTTTTCTGAAAATTAGATCTATAGACGTTAATTGTAAACAAATATTTATAAAGTATTCTATTTTATTTTGTTAATATAAATTTTATATTCTATTTGATTTTATTTTTTTTCGTCCGTTTACTTTTTTCCTACACTGTTTCATATAAAATATATCAGTCAAACAGTTTATAGAATAAACTGATGCCCCACAACATGAAAAAATACTGTTTTATAATACTCCTTAAAAAATATTTCTGAAATTGGTGCGTTAACTTTAAGCATCCACTGTTGTTATGAATTCACTTGAATAGTCAAAAACTTTTATTTTACAAAGTTTTAAAAACTTAGGACTGTTTTTAAAAGGTTTACTTTCAGACTTTATTCTGTTAACACCTTTTTCTAAGAAAATCTTACATCAACCAATTATCCTGAAACACCCTGTAAAGTAATTTTCTTAAAATTCACAATTTGTATAGCCTTGGAAATTAACTTTAAGGGAAAAAAAAATTGTTGCGATAGCTTCACGTGTTCAAAAGTTATGATTTTTGCAACGAAAAAAGTCATTTTGGACCACAGTGCGTCGGCGTCGCAATGTTTTATGTCTATTATTATCAGAGATTATTTCTTTATTTACTACACGAACGTGGAATGCTTTACCCGACTCATTATAACTCTCCCATTGCGATTTTCAGAATTTTACAACCAATTTTCTATTAATTCCTTCTCTAACTCCAACGCACGTTCTATGCTCAAATATTTAAAGGGAAGTCATAATCCGCAAAATTATACTTTTTTTTTTAGATATTCACAACTTTTAAGATTATTTAGGTGAAACCAACATACAACACGTTAATTAATATTACTGGTAACTCGCATTCTTGTCTATTTGAAGCATGTTCTCAATTTTTCCTACGATTTTAAATTATTTTTTCTATAAACTAGAGGCTTTAATCATACCTCAGAACTGGTTGAGAAATAAAAATAACGCAAGACTAAACTCTTCTGAAGAACGGTACAAGTATTTTTAAAGCTATTCAAAATTCACAAATAAAAAATTTCAAGGCCATTGGCAGGAAGTGGGCTATAAATAGTTTCCTATTTATTTTGTATATTTAATAAGTAAATAATTAAAATTCTGTACTTACTCAATTTATCCATAACAAATGTTACTGATGGCCCATCTGAAGCCCTAGCAATTCCAACGCCAGTTTGATTTTCATGCAAGTGGAATACGTGATAGCCATTGATGATACCATTTTGATTTTTCGGAACTAGCCATGTGAGGGTGATAGTTGTCGATGTAACATCCAATACTGTTAGATTTAGCGGTTTACTTGGCACTGCAATGATAAAAAAAATTAAAAGAAATTAGTAAAAAAAAAAAGTCAGAACTAAAAACCATTGGAATATACATAATTTTAGTTTATAATAAATTTCATTTTATTTTATTTTATTTTATTTTATTTTATTTTATTTTATTTTATTTTATTTTATTTTATTTTATTTTATTTTATTTTATTTTATTTTATTTTATTTTATTTTATTTTATTTTATTTTATTTTATTTTATTTTATTTTATTTTATTTTATTTTATTTTATTTTATTTTATTTTATTTTGATGGTACTACTAAAGAACTGATTTTAAGAAAATTTTTACGAAACGATTTTAATGGAAATCGATTTTCTCGTCAAGAACTTTGTCAGGAACTTGAAGAAATTTCTACCTCAGGAGCTGATGCAAAACTAGCTATTCAAGAGTTGCGACGGAACAACACCATCTTCAAAATAGCTGGTCAAAGGATAAAGCATGCTCAGGAAAGTCATTCGCCAAGTTCATGGACAAGTTGCTGTGTGGAAGATAATGAAATTCTTCACAAGAACAGGAACAGTTTCCCCAATAGCTTCGCCTTACTTCACGAAAGTGTGTCGTTACAGTCGAAGAATTTAGTGGTTAACCCAATGTTACAAACCATAAAGATCGCTAAATGAGTATCAATATTTAGCAGACTTCTATTTTTGTTTATAATGTGCGCGCATTAAAGGGGTTTTAACAACCCTTAATGTTTAAGATCTTGAAAGAATTAGAAAAATGGGGAAGGATTTAAGAGAAGATAATGATGCACATTGGTGTAGAAGTTGAAATCAGAGCTAGATAAATCATGCCACACATTCGTGTTGTGCGGCTTAAGAAAGTATCTCTATACTGTAAGAGTTCATCGTTGAAAAGTCAGCCACAGATGCAATAAAAAGTAAAAACATTAGGGCACTTAGAGGATTTGGATATCGTGTTTATTGATTTTGAAACGGCATTCGATAGACATAGACACCCACATAATTTGATACGTTTGGCTCTCAGACATTGGAGAGTTCCAAAAACATACGAGTATCTGAGGATGCTTTATGGACATCCACTAATCAGCAATGACTCAATTTTTTGTAGGTCTACACCAAGGTCCTCTGGTTGGTTTCTATTCCAGTACTTGATTTCTTGCTTGAAGGTAAAGTGATGGGCCATAAAGAACATCGTTTATTTCTTTAGGAGGATGAATCGATCATAAGCCGGGATTTTATATCCTTACAACGAGTACTTGACGCATGGTTTAATGTGTTGTTATTTGCTTAATGAGTTGGAATGTCACGCCTAGATTAAATTTTCACACAAGTGTACTGCGCTTTGCGAGGAATTGCAAGCCCTCTAAGAGTCATTTCAGTCATTGCGAATTTGCAGAAAATTAAAGCTCCCTACCATTCCTTTCGACAACTCGCACACAGCAATATCAAGTTGGGAGAAATTGAAAAAAAAATTAAACACATTTCTGCCTCTCGATTTTTATTTTTAAATTAAGTTGACCCTCGTTTAAAAATCCGTCAAAGAACTCGATGACCCATTCCCAAAGTATTGATTTTGATTTGTGTGTTGAACCCTAAATCGACCCTAAAAAAGAAAGAACAACAAAATGTTCTGGCTTAATATTGAAACCTATCCTAACTTAATACTTATTTTTCCAATGAGTTTTCTTGGGTATAAATTACCCATCCTATAACTCATTTTATTTTATTCTTCTTAAAAATTGTCACAATGCCTAAAAAGAAAAGGTTCTAAGGAGTAAAAACATTTCTTCTTTGTAAATAATCCACCTTTAGCTATTCATTTGATGGAAGCCATATACTTAGAAACAATACGAAAACAATAGCACTTTTCTTCAACAGCAACGACAACAACAAAAAAAAAATGCAAACCCTTACTCCATCTCTAAACAAACAACACTTTGTGTGTGACTTAACCCTTAAGAAGTAAAACAAGAGTCAGTGGGAATAAAAACTCGAAAATCCCGGAAATAAATAAGTTTTTCAAAACCCCATTGTGAAATGTTTTCCCAGTACATAGTTCATTCTTTTGTTTCACTGATAATGTTCCTACACGCTCAACTCTCTCCTTTCTATTCTTCCATTTGACAAGTCTCTGGTGGTGGTTGCCAAAGCTTTCTATTGTAGGTTTATTGTTTTATTTGTGGAGGTGGTGATGTGGGGTTGTGTTGTTGTCTTATTTCGTACACTTTGAGAGTGTTGTCGGAACAAACCTTCAGTAGATTGTTTTTCCAGCTGTCCGAATTTATTTGTTTGTGACTGCCGGATAAGGGAAACATCAGAAGACGTTGAAGAATCAGAAGCACTAACAGCAGCAGGAGGAAGATCTCCAGCACGGATTCTGGTTTATGGTTCATTTGGGATACTTTTCTGTTTTTATTTATCTGATAGCACTGGAAGTGACGTAGGTAAGCAATTTCGACGAAAAATAACATTTCACCCATTTGCTAAGTTTAAATCCTGTCCAGACATATTCTGAAGGACCCTACAGCTTAAATCACCTACAAAGTTACTACAGTCGTGTGTAAAAAAAAAATATTAATCCCCAGAAAATTCTTTAAGTACTCATTGGTATATTGGTTATAATGCGTTGGACTGTCATGCAGAAGGTCTTGGGTTCGATTCTCAGCCGCTAGAAAAAATTTTTCAGAGGTGTGCTGCCTCTTACGAGGAATTGACAAATCATATACGAGTATCTCTTGTCCCGAAAAGTGCTGCTCATTAGCCGTTCAGAATCGCCAGAAAATTGTAGGTCGCCTCTATTCCTGGTAGCACGCACACATAAATGGTTAGGAGTTGTAAGTCACTAGATCCTGGTTCTCTTCGAGATGTTGAACCACCAAATTTATTTATAGAAAATTCTTTAATATACCTAATAATATTAATGGATAAATTAACAGGGTAGTTTCTCAGCAGCTTTTCAGTTGGTTAAACCTTTCCAAGAAAACGAATCCCTAGACGCCCCCGTTACCATTTTTTAAGTTAAAACCGTTCTGACTGATCACGAGGATTTACCCAATTATTTCGATATTCCTATTTTCAGAGATCGCACAGCACCCGAAAAATACAAGGCTCAGTGAAAATATTCACGAAAGTTATCTATAAGATTATTATCTTGGTGCGGGATAATAATTTGTTGAGTGAATCCCAAGGTGGTTTCCCCAGAAACTTTTGTACAATAGAACAAATTTACACATTTACGAGCGTTGCTGAGATTTTCATGAAACCTTAAAAGAAACTATATGCCTTTTCTACAGGTTTTAGAGCGGCATTTAATACCAGCGACAGAAGAGCTCTTATGCTTAAACTTTATAATTAAAGTGTCTAAACTAAATTTGAGTCATACCTATAGAAATGTGTTTGAGACAAGGTTGTAATTTAAGCCCTCTGCTATTCACAATGTGGATATTGAGGATGTTCTGCAGGGTTGAGCAATAGTTTCTTTAAACCTTCTGGTAAAAGCGCTAAAATTTGCAGACATTGTTGTATTACCTGAAACGCCTGAAAGTCTGCTTCTGATAATCAACGAAGTAGCTGATTAGTGCAACATTTGGAGGCTTCAGTTGAACCACAGAATTTCGAAATTCATGATCTTCCTCAACGGTGTCGTTACAAGAGATGAAAAAGTCAGGATTGAGTAGCTACAATTATATCAGTGTAAGCATTTCAGGAAATCTGAAACTGAGAAATCACATGGTTCAGCCAAGTCATCATCATCATCGGCTCGACAACCGGGTTCCGGTCCTGGCCTCTTTCAACAAGTCTCTCCACCTATCCCGGTCTCTAGCCGACGCCATCTCTCCAGCGCAAGAATGGTCTACCACGCTGTCGTCTACCATAGAATGTACCACAAAGAACTTTCCGAGCAGGTTCCTCTTCGCTCATGCGAGCTAGGTGCCCTGCCCACCGGAGTCTACCGAGCTTAATTTTTGTCACGATATCTGCTTCAAGGTAGATTGCGTACAGTTCATGATTGTACCGTCTCCGGAATCGTCCTTCCTCACATACGGGGCCAACAATTCTCCTTAAGACTTTTCTCTCGAACGCAGCTAGGAGGTCGGAGTGCCTTTTGCTAAGCACCCAAGTCTCGGATCCATATGTGAGTACTGGCAGGACCATGGTCCTGTACAGCAGCAGTTTTGAAGTTATGGTGAGATTTCTGGATTTGAAGAGCTTTGACAGACTATAGTAGGCTCTGTTGGATTTGAGAAGCCGCCCGCGTATTTCTTCTTCTATATTGTTATCGGCTGCTACTATTGACCCAAGGTATTTAAAGGATTGCACCACTTCAAATTCGTGCTCCGCAACCTTGATTGTTTGACCAACTGTTCCTCTCGCATTCGACGGCACCATGTACTTTGTTTTACCTTCACTAATGTGCAGCCCCAGATTTTGTGCCGCCTGCTCGATCTGGATGAAGGAATCGTGTACAGCTTGTTCGGTTCTTCCGATGATGTCGATGTCGTCTGCGTAAGCCAGTAACTGACTGGACCTGTTGACGATGGTCCCTCTTGTTGCCGTTCCAGAGTCACGGATTGCTTTCTCCAACGCCAGGTTGAAGAGGAGGCAGGCCAGACCGTCCCCTTGTCGGAGTCCATTAAAGATGTTGATTGGTCTGGATAGCAAACCGGCTATTTTTTCTTGGCTTGTTACGTTGGTCATGGTCAACCTACATAGTCGTGTCAGCCAAGTAGCAAAATCAAAAAACGCACTCAATAGTTCATGGAAGAAGGTTATGTAGAGAGTCAGGGCCTAATGACAACTGACAACTCTCAACCATTTAAGAGTGCGTCTTGCAGATCAGAGATATATCTATTTCAAATTCAAAGGTTGTCATATGCTACGTCTCTCAGTTATAAGGTCACAAAGAATACGACGAGGTAGAACAGGTTTGGAGATATTTCCTGAAGAGGTCGCTGTGACTTTCAAGAACCATCGCAAAACATTTACTTCAGTTCGAGACTGATCTCCCCATTATTTTCATCTGAGCGTTGAAAATGCAGGTGGACTATATTCTAAAAACGTTCAACATCGATGAGTTCATATTACCAAAAAAAACTATCATGGTACGAAAATTGGAACAGCATAGCTCATTCCTGCACCGCTCATAAATGTCTTGACGGTTGGAAAATAGAATTTTATGACATCATTAGCTGAATAGGTGTTAAGAAAGGGATGAGTTTATTGCTCATATATGCAAGACTCGACTTAAACCTGCTTACAAGGAATTATTTTAAAAGTACCCAACTGCCCCTTTCTCGCTCGTTTTAAAATCAACAGTTGAGCTAATCCCACTCAGCTTTATACCATACGGATGATCACCCAGGAATCAGCAGCTTATATAAATAATAAATAATAAATAATAAATAATAAATAATAAATAATAAATAATAAATAATAAATAATAAATAATAAATAATAAATAATAAATAATAAATAATAAATAATAAATAATAAATAATAAATAATAAATAATAAATAATAAATAATAAATAATAAATAATAAATAATAAATAATAAATAATAAATAATAAATAATAAATAATAAATAATAAATAATAAATAATAAATAATAAATAATAAATAATAAATAATAAATAATAAATAATAAATAATAAATAATAAATAATAAATAATAAATAATAAATAATAAATAATAAATAATAAATAATAAATAATAAATAATAAATAATAAATAATAAATAATAAAAATAAAATAAATGCAAGGGAGGACGTCTTTCACTTTCTTGGTAAGTTCTTAATGTTAATGGAAATCCGAAGAAGCCTTTTTGATACAAATTTCCTTAGCGAAGTCGAGATGACTCTAGTTCTAATTGGGAGTCTCTTTTTAAATTTATGAAGGTTGCACTCAACTTATGTATATCGTATATTCTGATTTCAACATAAATGAACCTTCAAATCTTGTATCTTGCTCAATATTTAACTTGATCAATTTGTTGGAAAATAAAATACCATTTTCACTGTGGTAAAAAAATATCCAGTTACAATTAAAAACTACCAAATTGTCTCAAAAATTTGAAATGCAGAAGAATTTACACCAACTCTTTTCTTCAGTATATTTTTTTTAAATATAATAAAATATAACTTCTGATTGGCATACTAAAAGGTTGCCTCTTAGGTCCTATTCTCTTTCTGCTGTAAAAATAAATTAAATTTGAGCGAGCGAGCGACAGAAAGCAAATGTCTCGAGAATTACAAGTCTCAGCCATTCCTGTGTTCGTGTTGTCGACAGGTCTATTGAATTAAAAAAAAAATATATATATTGGATCGCTTTTAGCTGCGTTACGGATGTGACAGTATAAAACCGGAGACATACGAATGTGTTAAACGTCGTGTAAAATATTTCAAACAGAATATGCTTTAGTTTGTTTTCAAATAAAAGCCTCAAGTTTGTTCTTCAGTCCACAATTTTTGTTTGGAATTGTTACGCGTGTGACAAGTATAATTTTTTCTCATAGAACATACAATTAATAAATGACATTTTAATGGGATTTCATTGACACAAAGTAGGATAATATTTTTGCTGGAAAAAAAAATAGTTTTTCTCAAATAATTTCTCACTAAAATAGGATATTTTAAGTGAAGGATATACACACTTAACAAGGACTTAATTCCAAGATGGAGGGAATTATTTTACCACACCGTAAAATCCATGTCTAATCTAAAAAAAAAAAACATAATAATGTGGAAAAATTAAAGATTTAGTTGTGAAATGCCTGTTTGTTACGGATGTGACACAAATTTTAAACCATAATTTCTGGTTCTTTATAATATTCAATTTCATTGAAATTGTGGTGCTTTTCCGCAGCAACGGCAACGCGCCTTAATTTAATTCAACGAACACCTGCTATGTACCAAGAGGTTATATACTTCGATTTGCATCGGAAGATGTAACGGACATCGAATGTTTTTTTCGTGAAGCTGTAAATGAGCGAGGCGATTCATCACTCACTTGGCAGACATCAAAGCGAGCGGACCACACAGCATTAGAATAAAAACTAAATATTTTGTTAACTTTATTCATTATTAAAATAAAATTTAAATTAGATTAAGAATCATCTTAATCAAAGTGGATTTTTACTTCATTTATAGAAGAAGGTGCAAAACCCACAAAATTTTATCCGACGTAAGATCATAGATCTTGGATTGCCAAACCTTATGGCCACAGCATTGTTAGGGAGTTGATTCAAATAGAGATTTTTTCGACTCCTATTGACTAGTGCACCCCTAAAACGGGTACCAGTTAAGAGTTTAAGGTTATATTCCCATCAAGAAAGGACTGGGATTATGACGTTTGGTGACGAAAGACTTCGACACAACTATGTTAACTGATGGCTCAAAGATGGAGTGTTGAGTTGGTTCAGGAATCTTTTCTAAGACTCTGAATAGATCTAGGTCTTTTACGCTATCCGCCATTGCTGGTGTTTTTCAAGTTAAATTCATGGCTATCAGGGAAGCAAGTCACGTATTCAAACAAGATCTAAACCAGAACCGGAATAAGGCTATTATCACAGATAGCCAGGGGCCTATTTCACCAACTACAAATTACAAGTACAAATTTGTGATTAAGAAAAATTACATATAAAAAAAAACCCGATTTTTACAAATTTGTTAAAAAAATGCTTGTAATCACAATTTTGTAAGATGGTGAAATAGGCCCCAGGCAGCTGTAAAATCTATTAATTCCAGTTGATTAATAAGTGCAGCAATGCCAGAATGAATTTTCTAGCCTTAATATTAACCATAATGTCACTCTTATCTGGGTTCCGGTTCATTGTGACATTGCAGGGAATAAACGTGCGGACGAGCTAGCCAGACAAGGATCAGCCCTTCATAACTCACTTGCGGGAAGAGTCAACATTCCGCTCGGAGTTATGAAGGGAAATATTCTCTAAATTTTTCTTAACTTAAATAGATTTGGCCCACCTATAATAAATCCCGAACGCTTCCGATCTGATATGCAGAACCATGCAAGATATAGCCAGGATCGTAGCTACATGTAGCGGACACTGGTCAATATATGCTGTTATAGCTGTGGACACCAGCGGGAAAAGGTAACTGTCTTGCATTTTTGTCTACAAATGCCCTACTCTGGCCAAATTTAAACTATTAGGAATGGAATTTTTTGAAAAAATTGACGAACTTTTCAGAAATGAAGATAAAAGACGTGATCTTTTGTTTCAACGTGACGAAATGGATCTAGGACAAACTTAGGTTACTTCTGTGATGTGCCTTCCGTTTTATGCTTTAAATCTCGAGCTAAAGGACTAAGGGCTTTGACGGAAGTTTACGGTGCTGCGGGCCGGATGATCACACAATTGGCTTGGCTACTGCTCCAGCACCAGTCAATAAGCTGCCTATCTTGCAACAGTAAAGATGGTGTCAGATGAGTGTGGTGGTCCGGTTGAGTGATGATTCTGCAAAAGCAAACACACAATAAAAGACATCAAAACTTAATAGATACTTTGATTTGAAATGCTCCATGAGAATGTCCACAATATCCCATTTCAATTCCATCCAAAGGGTCACACGAATTTTGGTATCAAAATGGTGCACTTCAGCTCTGATTTGGCCTAGCTCTCTAGCCAACTGCCAGTGGCCGCCATTTTTACCTACCTACCTAAGATCATAGTATATTCTTCAAACTTGCCAGCAGGTGGGGGTGATAGCGTGCTTGGTAGATTAAGGAATGTTCGGGGCTCTGTGAACTCTGCTGTTATTGCTACGGATGCACAAACCATGCACTAACGTGTATGGGTGCTGAAGTGGTAAAGCTGGTTTGTAGTTCTAATGGGCTCGTCCATTGATTTATCGTTGGGCGGTATGGCTACCTGTGCACAACTATACTCTATCACTTCCGGTTCCTATCGACCTCATCGTGGTGCCTGTGGATAGGTTACGTAAGTAACTGAACTAACTAGATAGGAGTTTTGCAGGAACTCATCTGTAAGTGCTCTCACGGTTGCGAAGCTCGACCGGAAGCTATATTCTGGTACCATGGGAAATAGTGCGCAGAGGTTTGTGAGCTGTCACGTCTTCGGGCTCTCCTATTCTATCTTCGGATAGTGAGGATGCAGCTGTCGCGTGCATGCGATCATTTCTCATACTATCTATGAGGTAGTCCCCCTTGTGGGAGAATAGTAGTGGCGTGGTTTATTCCGAATGCGGAGACACATGCTTTCCAGGCGGGCCTGGATTCAAGAGGTGTTAGATAGACCTCGCCTCCAAGCAAGAGGTGTGCACATGCCTGCAACATGTGACAGCTTTGCGACTGAGATGGCTTCGGCTATGTCAGGGTTAATGGTCAGGACCCGATCTGACTCCGATGGAGGTAGGCCTCCCGTGGTATTAAGCCATAATCGACAGGTGCTCACGTTAAACCAAACATAGGTTCTTCAAACTTGCCCATATTCAAAGTTTGGTCAACATTTTTGGTTTTGTAGCATTGAAACATGTATCTTCACTTTTTTGTTACGATTGTGACACTAACCACTTTGGGAATCAATAGTGCTTTGACTCAATTTGTTTTTACTTATCATTTGCCAGACATTTGGACTAAAACTTCTTTTATATTAATCGTAATTTGTTTCAATCTAGAATTTGTCTTAAGTGCATAGGTAGAGCTCACCACATATTCGTCAAACTTCTAAAAAAACAAACTGAGTAAAAAATTTAACACAGTACTGTATATCTTTCGAAGGTTTATTGGCAAAAGGATACGTGGTTTTCATTACACAATTCTAAAGAACCTTCCATTAGTTTTCTATTCCAATTTTCAGTCGAACTCAACTGGACTGACAGAAAGACAACACAATAAGCTGTCCTTATAGACATCTCAACTAATTATCCTTATTTTCACTCAGTGTTTCTAAAGAAGGAAAAGGAAAACGAAAAAAAGCAAAATAAGAACGAAGGATATAAAACATTTTAAAAATAAGAACAAAAAAAAAACTATTTGCTTGTGTCTTTAAGTCAGCTTGTTTGGCAACACATTGTCGTTCGTCAGTTTCGAATTTAATTGGTTCATGTGCTTGAATTTTTAATGTTATTTTCTCTAAGATACGAGTGTATCCTTGCTTGCTTTTTCTTCCTATAATATACTCGTAGAGTACATCTTATTTCAGGGGATTGAAGAACACACATAAACAGATTTCATATGTAGAAGAAAGATTTTACGAGGGCTGAGTGCTTTTTTGTATTTTTCTTCATTTTCCAAGAACGTCAGTGAAAATTAGTTTGTTTTAGTTTATTTGAACTTTTTAGTTTTGTTTTTTTTTTTTTTTTCTGTTGCAAGGATGCTTCTCACGTTGTATAGTTGTCCATCACTCTTAAGGTGATTATTTGTGTAATAAGGAGAGCTTGAACACGTTCGTTTATTTGCCTTTCACTTAACAATGGCAGCATGATGTGAATTTAAATTTTAAAAACAAGAACTAGTACAAAGCTATCAGGATTAAAAAACAACAAAAAAATACTGCTTGACAAAAGTATAGAAAGGTTGCATATTGTTGTTCCGCCATAAAATCCGTGCGTTTAAAATACTGAGACAGAAAGATAAGAAGTCAGTTTCATTTACAACAAGAATAAAGGCTTTATCTTTATTGAGTATAGTTATAATCAAACCGTATTCTTCAGAAGTCATAGATACAAAAAATGCCATAAGTCCTTAAACCACTTCAAAGCCCCACCGACTAAGTTAAGGCACTTGCACCGAAGAAGGTAGCTAGTGAAAAGAAGAAAATCTTTTCCAGGTAATGAACGTGACATTGATTGAGTCTAAAGACTAAAGTTGACTCTTCAAGGGTAGGTTTTTACTTTTACGAACCTTCAACCCTATCACCCTCAGGTATACCGACTTCGTGTAAATAATGAATACTCCACCTAGAACTGAGAGATAGATGATCACACAATTTAAAATGCGAGAACAAAATAAGTCTACGCACGTTCTATGATGATGGTGAAGACGAATAAAGTTTACTGGGTTGAGGTGCAAGGGGACTAGCTATTATTGTCACAGGGCCGAAGACCCAATCCTACCCCAATCAACTATGCATATAGTGTGAGTGGTGGTGGTGGTGGTTTGAAGTGATTGCTTGATGTCATCTCTTCCTCCACCGAAAGTTTTCGAATTATTTATTGTTTCCATAAAAGGCGTGGTTTTATATAAATGTATGTACGTACCTTACCTATAGTCAATGTCATTGTGAATCACACGAAGAATAAGGTTTAGGGTAGGTTTTTCCTATTTTTAGTCGTATTGTTAGATGATGATGATGAACATTCGTTCATTTAAGCTGGGAACTTATCAGCAATGCAGCATGTCTTCCACATCACATAACAAGGTGTGACTGTTAACACGCGTACCTGAGTATGTTAATTTTTAATTTACATAGGTGGCGCTAATGAATTTAGATTGACATTTCGCGGAAATGGCAAAACCTCATTCCATTTTGAATTGTATTTCAAATCAAAATCTATGATCAAAATAGATACACTATCTAGGGAGCATGTTTTATGTAGGGTGACAACTTTTATAGGTGTTTTCTATTTACCTTTCAGTCTTCAAAACCTTTGTTTTATATCTACACATTAGTTCTACTTTATGGTAGAATTGAAACAAGTTTTAAATGATGAATGGGGATGAAAAGAACAATTGCTTATAAGGTTTTCTATTGTTTAAAATGTTTTTAAGGGAGCTTAAGGCTGTTTTAACCACCAAGTGCTTCTAAATTCAGTCGTGTGGGTTACAGAGAGAATGGTCACACTTGGTTGCTTTTCAACATTGTTGTTATAATTTGTAAACATTTTTCTTAAATTTTATTTTTCTAACAAACACTAAGATAAAAATATATTTTACTGGGTCGCACGAACTTGCTCTTGGTAATGGCTTTCTCATAATATCTGCCAGTTGATCTTTGGTAGAAAATTGTTGAACCATAATCTGTCCTTCAATAACATTGTCTCTAATGAAAGAAATGCTTGATGGAAATATGTTTGGTCCTTTAATGAAATTCTGAATTTTGCGAAATAACACTGCTGTAGAATTATCAATTTGTATTACGGGAATGTCCTTCAGTTGAAAAATCCCTGCTGCTTCATTTGCCGCTGCTATTTCTGCGTCTGCTCTCGATGTACTCCTGAAGTCGAACGTCTTGTTTTCATGCATCAACCGAAATCGGTATCACTGAAACATTCAAGAACTGACTTTTCTGCATCGTGGTGATAAATAATTCCGTAATCTATAGATCCTGCTATATATCGAAATACTCTCTTGACTCGGCAAACATCTTCACTGGATGGATTCCCAAGAGTTCTCGAAAGAAACCCCACACTGTAGACCAAGATCTGGTCTGGACCGAACATTAGGTACATCAATGCTCCAACGGTAGTTTCAGTAGTTTCTTTCCCTGTTTCAGAAGTTTCGGTGTTCTTTATAAGAAGTGTTAAAATTGACTTACATTCAGAAAGATTAAATCTTTTGTTTCTTGCATGTGTTGTCTGTTTAATTTTGATGGTTTTGTCTTTTATCTCAATTTCTAGTCCCAGAAAATTATACAGCTTCCATTGAGATGATTTTTAATTTTCGCTTAATTCATTAATGGAAATATTTAAGTCTTTTTTAAATGATGACTTCTTCAAGGTATCAGTATAGGAAGGCTGTTGATACGTCAAACTGCTTTAGATAAATTTCATCACTTGCAGCAATGCTTAAAATTTTCCATGTTTTGTTCTCTTTTATCGATGCAAATTCCCTCTTGTATGTTGTCAAAGTCGGTGCCATTGTCAAATCCCTTAGAATAATCACCCCTATTAAAGAATTCGGCCAATGAGCTAAAGTGACTCAGGCGATTTTTGATTCCTTCCTATCTTCAGTACCAATGAAGTCAGAAACTTAAAACTCCGAATATATGCTAAGCTAGTCAGGCCCAGACGCCTCACCAAATCAAAGGGCACGGTAGTGCCCAGCCAAGTTCTGGCACTACACCCTTTTTTACAGGAACAAACTCAGGCGATTTTTGACCCCTCCCTATCTTCAGTACCAATAAAGTCAGAAACTTAAAATTCCGAACATTTGCTAAGCTAGTCAGGCACAGGCGCCTCACTAAATTTCAACTTCCTAGCTTAAGCGGTTCCTGAGATATAAGGCCTCAAAAATCACAAAAACCGTAACTGACTGACTGACTGACTGACTGACTGATTGACTGACAGATCATCAAAACTATGGAGCACTTCCCGACATCGTAGAACCTTGTAATTTTGCACAACGGTAGGTCTTGTCATGCAAGCAGCGGAAAAAATTTGAGGTTTTCCATTCAGGGGGCGTGGTATCCGCCCACTTTCTCCGAATTGGTGTTGGTTGAATGGACCACTTCCGACTGCTGTAAAACGATGAAATTTGGTAAAGTGGCAGGGCTTTGATTGCATACAAAGAAAAAAATATAAAGTTTGAGGTTTTCCATTCATGGGCGTGGTATCCGCCCTTTTCCTCAGAACTAATGTAAATTATATATGGCACACTTTCTATTGTAGTAGAACCACTAAATTTGGTAGACCGGTAGGGCTCAAATGGCATAGAAAGGACCAAAAATAAAAATTGAGGTTTTCCATTCAAGGGGCGTGGTATCCGCCCACTTTCTCCGAATTGGTGTTGGTTGAATAGAGGAGCACTTCCGATTGCTGTAAAACGATGAAATTTGGTAAAACGGTAGGGCTTAAATTGCATACAAAGAAAAAAATATAAAGTTTGAGGTTTTCCATTCATGGGCGTGGTATCCGTCCTTTTCCTCAGAACTGATGTAAATTATATATGGCGCACTTCCGATTGCAGTAGAACAATGAAATTTGGTAGAACGGTAGCGCTCAAATTGCATATAAAGGACCAAAAATAAAAACTAAGGCTTTCCATTCAGAGGGCGTGGTATCCGTCCACTTTCTGAGAAAATGTTTAAATTATATGGAACACTTCCGATTGCTGTAATTAAGGTAGGTTTAGTGTTAGGTATCTTGACAGGACAAGAAGAAACAATTAAAGCGCAAATCAAAACAACCAATAAAAAGAAAATGTACCAAAAGAAAAAGGAAGCTATAAACTAAGTTGATTTTAGTAGGTAGAGTCCACTCTTCTATCTTTCCCTATCTTCCGAGATTTTGACATGGCAAAATATTAAAATCTTTGCAAAAAGGTGTGAGATCAGACCAAAAACATAAATGTAAAAAAAAGAACCAAGTTCTTCTATTCAAAAACCTTTGTGTAACAAATCAGCCGTGAAAAGTACTGATATCTAAAAGTACGCCAAGTTCTTACTTCATGAAGGTTTAATACCGAATATTTAAAGTAGACTAATATTGTAGCAGCTACAATGTAATAGAGAAATTTTATTATTTAATGATTACTGACTAAAATTTGATGGGCTTACTTGGCAAGTTTTTTTTATGCCCGATTCGAAAGGTTTTAAAAACTTGACCAGTCAGACGGCGGCGTTAAGTGCACACAGATGCGGACGTCACGATTGATATTCTGCATGAACAATTTGAGGGTAAAATTTACTCTCGCAGAAGTGACGTGAATTGGCCACCAAGTCTTGCGATTTGACCCTTAAGCCAATACACATTGGTTTTGAATGTCTGAATAACGTAACGGGAGGGATATTTTGAGTTGGTTAAAGCATTCTACATTCGTGTAGTGCGGCTGAAGAAAGAATCTCTGAATTTAACAATACGTCTGATATTCCACTCAAGGATAGGCATTCCATGCTGCGCGAGTAGTACGATTGAATTGTTTAAGGGGAAGGAATGCAACTGGCTATTTCACTAGAACACTGTTTATTAAAATAACTGTAACATAAGTTAAATCAAGAAACATTGCCGCGGTGCTCGAGAGATTCGAATTTTTATTGTTAAAGTTTTATCACCTATCATTCTTAAACCTCTTTTCTGAATTTTATCAAAGAGACTCATCAAGTGGGTTATTGGAGCATCTGCCCAAATATGGGAATTATACTCGAGCTTTGGCCGAATATAGGCTTTATAAATTACGGCCACATCAGGAGGGGTAAAAATTTATTGAATCGTCACTTTAAGATGAATATAACACAAGCCATCCCTCAATATGGGCGAAATGTGCGAAATTTTGCTCGAACAGAAAACCCTCTTTCATAAATAATTAAACTATTGGCACATGTTATTGCTCGCTTTGAGTCTCCATGTTTACAGACCAAATAAATGACATCCAATTTGACAGATGTAGCTTGAACAATATGGCCGCAATCACCTGTCAAAATACCGAAATCCCTACCGGAAAACCTTTTAGTTTGTTAATGTACAAGCAATATATTTTCGACTTGTTCTAAACCATTTTTCTTATATTCTCTTTGCTCTGAATACGGTTTTAAAACCGTATTTTAAAAAAGGGATAAAAAGGACGAGATACGAGTATACGAGTTTAATGCGGTTTAATTATCACCTGAGTTAAAAGTTATTTACTGACGTGGATTTTCTTTTTGTGTTTACACTTGGCAAAATGTCAAGATGGTTTTGTGGTTTTAACGAATTTCATGACAAATACACAAAATAAATACATATAGCTACAATTTAGGTAAAGCATACAAAACCAAATACATATTCATGTTTTATTTGCTTTCTTAATTGGTTTTTGTACAGAAAATTGTATTCGCCATGTTTTTTTTTGTTTTTTTTTGGTGAAGAAGCTGTTGGCTTTCACAATAAAATGCTTTCGCTTTTATTTTATTTTTAATAATAATGTAGGTGATGCTTTGTTTGTGTGATATGCGTAACAAATGTGAAAATACCGAAAATCAAATTAAATATTCATTTATAATAAGTGGTATACATCTTCTCGCATCTTAGATAGGAAGGCTTATAATTTATTCATTTAACCACAGAATTCATTTGGTTTGAAAATAAATGATAAATTCGTTTGGATTATTTTTTTTTGTTTTGCATTAAAAGAGTGAAATTCTAATTACAAAAGTAAACATGTGTGTTTAGATTAGTGGCTTTACAACGTGAATTTAACATTTAATTTCAATGAAGATTTGCGATATAAATAATTCATATTGTAAACCTTGGAAACGCAAAAAGTATGACGCAAATAATTACTGTCGTCATAAGAAGAAAGGGAACATCTCTATTTGAGTAGTTTTGAGGCAGATGCATTTGGGTATGTTTTTACTTTTCGCGCCTTCAAATTAAATACTTTTGAAAATTTTAGAAATTTCAATTCGTAAGTTTGAGCTAAGTGGTTTAAAAAATTCAGACAAGAAATAATTTATAAAATGAGGAAGAGAGTCGAAGACAAAACGGAGCACTTATTTTGTAGAGATCGGACTTGAAACCGTCCAATGCAACATGTATTGATTAATCTAGAAGGTAATAATATCTAATCCAATGTATTAGGGTTTCGTTGATACCAAACGCCCGCATTTTCAATTAGAGAGCCTAGTGCCAAAATCTTTCAAGTGCATTTGAAATATCAGGCGCAATAATCTTACTTTCTTCAAACCAATGTAAAGACCTATTCCATTCTTCGGTGAAATATGCCATCAGACCAACAGTGGAACGATTTTTAGGAAGGCCGAATGGCCGGTCATTCAGAAGCTTTCGATCTTCGAGATATTTCTTGAACTGATGATTTATCAGCGATTCCATAACCTTGGGAAGAAGGGAGGTAAGTGCGATTGGCTAGACAGGCTAGACAAATGCTGTTTTCCATCTTCCAAGGAAGATTTCTGAACAGTAGGAGCGATGGAAAAGCTTCCGCTATGTTTTTTCCACCGATGAAGAACAACTTTTCAGAAGAACTACGATCAGTGGATTTGTTTATATAAAGATCTCGAAGGGCTCTTGCAACCGGAAGAGTTCGGAAATATACCTATCCAACTGAATGATTTCAGTTCTCATGTACAGGAGGGGCAATGTTGCTATCAGGCACGTAGAGCTAGCAGCAAAACGAGCTGCAAGTATAATTATATGTCTTATCTAAAGAGCTAATTATCGGGTTGTCATTGTTGATGAGCGTTGGAACCGAAGATGAAGTGACATTTTTACGTTCTTGACAAATGACTAGACATTTCTACAGCTCTTGGGACATTGCAGGATTTTTTCCTTAATTTCTGGTCATGTAAAAATTTGGTTCTTTTTATATAAGCTTTGCAATGTTTTCTGACTTGTTTATGCTTTTTCTAATTTTCCTCTGTTGGGTTGGCTTTTTAGGAGCGGAAACTTAGTTCTCTCAACATAATAGCTTTTTTAAAGCTTGTATCGAACCAAGACTTTCCTTTAGATTTTATGCTCTTAATTCTGTAAGGAATTAAAGAACGCATCCCAAGAAAAATCACTTCTGTGATCATATCAGCGCTGGCATCAACGCCACTATCGAGCAAACAAAGTAACCAGTTAAAAAAATTGAAAAAAAAAATTATTAAGACCGTCCCAGTTGGTTTTCTCGTATTTCCTAACGTTCCTAGTGGGATGATTTTCTTTTTTAATAAATGAATGGGACACGAGAAATTACACAATGATCCGAAGTGCCGAATGGAGAGTTACCCATATGGTATACCTATCAGGGATAGAAGTAAGAAACAAATAGAGAGTGTGGGCGTTTTGCCTAGCAAACATCTGATATTCGAGTTGGCTCATATATCAACATATCTTCCTTCGAGTGTTGTCTGTCCTGAAAAGCCGAACCAACTTGAATTGTGTACATTAAATTCGCCCTCAATAACGACAATTACTTACCATTTCAAAAATTACAAACACGGAAATCACAACTCTGACGATCTAAGTTCAACTGTGAAGTGTAGGTCCAATTGATGGATTTTGATCATCACAATTCTCATCACAATTCGGTTCAACCAACCAAGAAGATTATTTATAAATATTTTATAAATAGATCCAGTTAATTGTTTTAACACGGTACTCGTTTATTTCAAACAACACGAAATTTGTTGAATTGATTAAATGTAGTTATGTATTTGATTTAAACACGTTACTCGTTTAAAGTAAAAAAAAAAACTTCAAAATTACAAATTATAGCTTAGTATCTCCATTAATATAACTCAGTTTTTCTATTAAACTAATATTCTTAGTTGTTTATTTTAAGCAATTTCATTTAACCGAGTTAACTACGCTATGTAGTTTTTACCCATCGAAAAATGCTCTTGGTTAGATATTTTTATTAAAACAGATCCTGTAGAAAACCCACAATTCATCTTTTCATTGCTATTATAATGAAAGTATATGATCCCATCTACATAAATCTCGATCGTCTCCTCTGCACTACCTGCAGAGCCTTTAGCCTTTCTAACATCTCATATAAGATTCTATCCAGCGTTTATGTGAACGTCTCAAGCTTTTTCCTGATGATCTCATAGATCCTTATCAATGTGGCTTCGTAGATCTGGATCAGGATGACACTGAAAAAACTGGCCGCTCCGCCAAAATTGGAAGGAATTTCACTTAAACCTTCGAAGCCACAAGGGGGTTTAGATAATCAAAAGCAATATCATGAAGTTTCGTCACAATTGTGCTTGAAAAGGTAGAACACAAGTCAATAAATCAGGCATCTTTCAAAGATCTACCCAACTTCTGACGACATCGACCTGCTTCCAGTTTCCAGTGCTGTCAATAGCATGGAGTCGGCAGCAAGCAGAATGGGACTGGAATGGGACCGATTAAACTTGATCAAAACTTTGAGGGAGTCATGGAATTTATCTATTCGGACACCGCTGCAAACTCAGGAAATAACATCAGAGCGGAAATCAAACGCACAAAATAAAGCTCTATAGAGAAGAACCGAGAAGACCATGTACAAAACCCTCATCATCGCGGCCCTACTTTATGGTGCAGAAGCAGAGACCCTGTATTCTAGAAAAAAGTTTTACGAGTACTAACGATTGTTCGTGTTTTTAAAGACTAACAACTTGTTGAGACGAAAAACTATACTCGCTGTACAGTGAGTCAAACAAATATTTTAAAAATGTGTAAGATGGCTGGCTTCAATACCATACCAGAGGATTTATTAAACCAATGCCAGCACTTATCTTCCATGGTGCGATCAGGTTGAAGGTGATCTTCATATACTTCGTATACGAAATTGGAGACGGCAGTCTTTGATGTCAAGAAATGGTTTTCGACAAGGTGACGCGCCGTCATTAGACTTCTTGAACATCTTTTTGAAACGCATTGTGCGGAACTCAAAAGCTAGTATCAACGCAAAAGTCAAACAAAGAATAACTCTTGCCAGTCGCTTTTTTCTTGGGTTCAGAAGGCAATTGACGAGTAAGCCCCCATGGGGGCGAAGTCTGGGTTCGATTCCAAGCATGGGCCAGTCAAAAACTAAAATGTTTTTTCTAGGTCATTGCCTTTTGCCACAATTTTCAATTTTTCGAATGTCTTCTATAAGCCGTTCGGGCTCGAAAAGAAACAACACGCACACAGGAACGGTTTGAATGTGACACAGTTGTAAGTCACTAGGACATCGTTATCCACAATCTGTTGCGCCTTAAATCTTAAATCCTTAAAATTCTAGGAGGTTTAACGTTCTTCGTGCAACCCAATCGTAAATTTTATTTTGTCTTATTTTGACCTAACCTATCTTTTGTGAGATTTATTTACGCAATTTCCTTATAATCTTAAGTCCGTTTGCTTAGGAATGAAGGTATACTTAAATTCCAATTTTAAAAGAATTTTTTTTTTGCGAAAAGTCCTTTTTCAGTTCCCATCCGCACTTAGGATTGTCATAGATCAATAGAAGCTGCGTGCAACGTAATGGTAAAACTGCAACTTTTGAATCTTTTGTATAAACTAACCACAATGGAAAACGAACTCAATCAGTATTTAATTAGAGAAGACTTGCTTTTGTTTTAACGAAAACTTTTCCCTCATGCTCATCACCAACAGTAAAACCACATGGAACTGACATGGTTTTAATTTGGAGCAAAAAAAATCTCTCCTTCGCACAGACCTGGGTATACCTAGTCGATGCATTTGCTTTTCCAAAACTTCATTACTTCATTATTAACATTTCAACGGTCAACTTTTATAATTGGGTTTCTGCGAAGTTGGATGCTGCAACTCCTAAAACTTTACTATAGCTCATCGGAATGATTTCACAAAAGTCGAAGGTACAAAGCTTTTCATGTTTGCAACCGCAGTGAGAGAAAAAATTCCTTCTACAAAATCGATGATATCACATCACAAACTTCCCATCTATGTATGGTAGCTGACAGTTTTTCTAACACCATACACATTCCACAAGCAGCTACTCGTCGTTCCTTGGAAGCAGGTTTCAATTTGAATTTTATGTTGAATTCGTCATCGACGGGGCATTGTTTGTGGAAACACATAACTCAAAGGATACTTTGTCTCTAAACTTCAGCAGGTTGTCAAGCAAACGGTATAATCACCACCGAATGATGTCCTCAAATGCCCCATCAGAGCACAGCATGTTTCCACAAAGAAGTCGCGAAAACATGCTTTTCCGTCGGAGCTTAGGTATTTCGACATCGATGCTTTGTCCTTTTCCGAACAAGTTGTCGAGTGGAATGCGCTATTGAGGACATCATCGCATCCGTAGCAAAGTTCTTTTGTCTTTAGTTTCGCTCTGCACTACCTCAAGTGTCATATTCGTTGTGAAACGGAAAACAATGAAAATTTCCTATTCCGCTGAGCTGGCAACTTCGGCATACTCTAACCGCAAGCCGCAATGACAGTCCACATTCCGCGATCCTTTTGCCACCCCCAACAATGCCTCAGCACTAAACTCGTACGATGTCAATAATGAAGCCAATGAACTAAAAAGGTATCCCTAGTTTGAGGGTAGTTTTCTGTCATTGAACCAGTGCATAGGACCAGAGATAAAGCAAAACGTGCCATTAGACCCCCAACCTTATGGTGAAGCACCGACATCACCATCATCAACTGAAAGATGAAAAATCATCTCTTTTTTCTCATTCTGCAGTTCACAGCCAGGAGGAGCAGAGAACGGTCGACCAACAAAGCCTTGCTTCTTCGTCCTGGTCCTGGTCCTGGAGCACATTTTTCAATATTTTTGAGTTGCGAATGCGATTCATCCTCTCGCTCATTGTGTCTTATGTGACGACTTAAGGATCATTAGACTTTCTCAAGTAGAGCAAGCTGTCTGGGGATGTTGCCGGGTGTCATATTCTTCTTCTTTAAATTTTTTTGTTTGTCTTTTCTTCAGGACGAACCAAGGACTATGTCTATTTTGTATTTTATTCTAAAGAAACGAATGGAGGTGCTGCTCCTTGGTCGTATAGCTATACCACTTTCAGCATTTTGCCTCCTTTAGCTCGGTGGTGATTACGTAGGGTTATATACAGTTATGTCTGTTCCTGATGGCTTCGTACAGTTTCACATCCTAGCTGCTGTGCGAAACGATTTTATTTTTATTTTCATACCGAAAAATTTGCTAAAGCTTAAGGATTTTTTTTTCTTTTTTGAGGAAAATTAATTACTCTGGTGACCTGGCGTTTCCGGAGCCCCCATTGGATGATTAATGAAAGAATGAAGGCGAATGCTTTTGGCTTTTTGCTAACTCGGTTTATATATTTTTTTGGTAGGTTCTTTACCATCCGCTAGAAGAGCGATGATTAGTGAATTTTGAGAGGATTCGGATTATTTTAATTTTCTTGTTTATGGTGTTTTGCTTATGATATTGAGGTAAGAACAATTTCGTGTGATCATTTGAAGAGATTTTGTACTTGCTCACGAGGGCTGGTATTGGTTTCGTGTAAGAAAATATTCAATTTTTTTTTTTCAAACTTAACATGCTGCAGAAGTCCAGCATTGGTAGGTGCTTCTTCAAACCAGAGTCTAAGCCAAATACATATTGATATGATGTGCTAAAGGAGAAGTTCGAATAAATGTTGCAAGCTCATCTATAACGGCAGCTGCAATACAACAATTTCATATTTTTCAAAAATTCTTTTAAACGGCTTTAACGATATTGATTAAACTTCGTATCTTTGCTACGAGTATTTAATTATTAGGTTATTTCCTTAATTTTTCCAAAAAAATTACTACAAACATTTTTTTTGAAGACCAAATTATAAATTAAATTTCTAAAACTTTTGACTTTTTCACATTTCCCCATGTAATTAGTTCCAATAAACTAATACTTTTTGTTTTTATTGTTTGGCAACATTATACCATTGAACCATCAAGAGCAAGTTCGTGCGATCAAGTCGTGCATAATTATTTTATTTATTTCGGTTTTATAGGGAGCTTTCGTGTTGGCTGTAAGGCTTCTCTGTAGGTACTATATTTTGTTTTGGATAATTTGTGATTTTGACATTAATCAATCATCTGACAAATTTTAATTTGGTTTGAAAAATTATTTTTGTAATTTAAATAAATGTAAGCTTGAGCTGAGTGATGAAATATGTAAGAAAAAAAGTTTGTTGGTAAAAGTTTTTGACTTGTCATGAAAGTTAGGTTAAGTTGAAGAGATTATAGTCTTTTAAAGTGAACGAAGGCTGGGACTAGGAGTTGTGAAAAAAAAAAATGAAAATTACACAAGTCAAAAAGAATGTTGGTTGTCGAAAACACATTTAATTTCACTTAAACATTTTAATGATCTTAATTTGAAGCCGATTTCACAATTGTTCATTTGGGAAAGGTTTTGAGAAAAAATTTAATAAATCGTTTTTTTTTTACTATAATCAGTTAAATCTACGAAAAATATAGTGGGTAGTACCTCAAAAGTGAAATCCATTGCACGTGAAAAATATAATCTAACCGAGAGCATTTTTCAATAGGTTGAAAAAAAATGTGGTTAAAATAACGTTGTCTCGTTTATAAACTACCTAGTGTAAGTGTTGCTTAAAGTAACGTAAATAGTTAATTCGGTAAAATATAATTGTTTAACATAAACAAACAAGTACGTTAGTTGAATCGACAAACTTAGCTATATTGATCGAAAAACTTCGAAATTTCGAAGATGGTTTACTTTGAACGAGATGCGTTATGTTTACCAAGTAACCACACTTAATTAATTAATTTATAATAATTCTTAATTTTAAACTTATGGTACTCGTAATGTTGGTTAAATTCACCGAGTAACTAGGTTAAAAAAATTAAACCAGATTTATTTAAACTTACTAAGTAAATTGGATAAAATGTCAATTGCAAAATAATATCTCCAGTTTCTTATATGAAATGACTGAGTATTATTTAAACTGCACACCAATTTGGTTAAAACAATCATTTACGAGTATTTAATAAACTAACCGAGTGGACTCGTGTAATTTTAACCGGGTAAGTTTGCAGCGCATTTATTATCAGTCTCATTTGCTTATTTTTACACGAATTTTAGGTTGTTTTTAACCAACTAGGTGTGAACATTAAAACTGACTTTCATAAGTTTAAATGTAGGTTAAATAGTATACAGAAAAACTCTTTGAAACAAAACGTTCCTCAGGGTGCTGTGCAAAAACTATTCAATTACCATGACAATGAAAAATCCAAATAAATCATGAAAATATTTAGGATGGAAGTGTGATTTTTTGAGGGGAAGGGAACTTAGGGAAGATAAAGGTTTGGAAAACAATACAAATATAATAAGCATTTGATTTGAAGTTATTTATGTATGCACTATAGAAGCCATTTGATCAAGTCCACCCCAAGACAAGTTTTATTGTTAACCATGGTTTTTACTAGAAATTTTGTTAGCAAATCCACATTGATTTCTGTGTGTAACCGATATCTTTTTTTTTCGTACTCAATTAATTTTTTACAATTCGTTGTATAAATGATTTGATATCGGTCAAGAACTTATTTTCATTAGAAGGGTTTCTGTGTGACAAAATTTTGACATCATATAAAAGGCTGCAAAGCTTTGTGCACCATCATTAGAATATTGAAAAATTGAATGTAAAATAACTAACTTGCTTTCAACATGTTGTTTTCCGTAAAGCAGTATGTAGTTAAGTTAAACTCCAAAGTCTATATTAGCTGATAATTTGATTTTTGTTCGTTAAACCGTATCCCACTTCTGAACGTGTTAGTGGAACTAATTGTTCTATTTTATTCATCAGAAAATCATATCATGATTGCTTCTATTTTAAAAAAAAACATCTGTTTCAGAGAAAATTTTATTTATAAAAAACTTACGCCTAGTGATTTCTCAGCAATTCGTACCGTTTTCATATTTCATATCTTATGGTAACCCATCAAATTTACCAAACGAAAATTGATCCTGATGCCTTTTTCTGGTAGCTATAAGCCGGACCGGACAACGACGCTTGTGTTCTCTAATTGTGCTCATGAGCCGTTGGAAGTTGACAACAATTTCGGTCGAAAAATCACTTTAAGCAACGAGACCCATTTCTTGATCAATGGATTCGTCAACAAATGAGATTGTCAAATTTGCCATGATCACAATCCACACGAGATCCATCAAATTGCAATGAATTCAGAGAAAGTCACTCTTTGGTGTGGATTTTGGGCTGGGGAAATATCGATCCATACTTCTTTGAGAACGTCGTGGGTTATAAACCTTTACGACCAGCGCTATCGGTCGATGATAACTAATTACTTTAGGCCCGAATTGGATGATATGAACACCGACGACATGTAGTTACAGCAGGACGGTGGCGCTACGTGCCACACAGCCCGTGCCACAATAGACATTTTTCAAGAGAGATTTCCGAACACGTTTATTTGACGCGAATGCAATGTGAATTGGCCACCGAGATCTTGCGATTTGACCCCGTTAGACTTCTTCTTGTGGAGTTTTCTTAAGTCACATCTCTTTGCCAATAAACCAAAAAACCATCACTGCCCTGAAACCTAACATAATCAATGCCATTGGTCAAATTCAGCCTGATTTATGCGCCAGAGTTATGGCTTCCCTGCCGTTTGAAAGTTGCATGTGTTCGTTTTTAGTTTTATTTTTGTGTTTTGTTTTGTTTGAGTTGTTTATCTGTCAAATTTAGAGTTGTTCAACGATAGTTTGCATACGTTCCGTTTCGAGGCACATATTAGTTAGAAGAGTTGTTTAACGTGTTTAAAATTATGAAGAAGTCAGACAAAGTCATGCAACTAAATAACTGCGTTAAGTAGAGTGGGCTTAATTCCTCTAAAGCTGATTAATTCTCCTAAATAAACTGCCCTTAAATAACGGGTGATTTTTTAAGAGCTTGAGAACTTTTTTAAAAACAAAACGCATACAATTTGCAAAATCTCATCGATTCTTTATTTGAAACGTTAGATTGGTCCATGACATTTACTTTTTGAAGATAATTTCATTTAAATGTTGACCGCGGCTGCGTCTTAGGTGGTCCATTCGGAAAGTCCAATTTTGGGTAACTTTTTCGAGCATTTCGGCCGGAATAGCCCGAATTTCTTCGGAAATGTTGTCTTCCAAAGCTGGAATAGTTGCTGGCTTATTTGTGTAGACTTTAGACTTGACGTAGCCCCACAAAAAATAGTCTAAAGGCGTCAAATCGCATGATCTTGGTGGCCAACTTACCGGTCCATTCCTTGAGATGAATTGTTCTCCGAAGTTTTCCCTCAAAATGGCCATAGAATCGCGAGCTGTGTGGCATGTAGCGCCATCTTGTTGAAACCACATGTCAACCAAGTTCAGTTCTTCCATTTTTGGCAACAAAAAGTTTGTTAGCATTGAACGATAGCGATCGCCATTCACCGTAACGTTGCGTCCAACAGCATCTTTGAAAAAATACGGTCCAATGATTCCACCAGCGTACAAACCACACCAAACAGTGCATTTTTCGGGATGCATGGGCAGTTCTTGAACGGCTTCTGGTTGCTCTTCACTCCAAATGCGGAAATTTTGCTTATTTACGTAGCCATTCAGCCAGAAATGAGCCTCATCGCTGAACAAAATTTGTCGATAAAAAAGCGGATTTTCTGCCAACTTTTCTAGGACCCATTCACTGAAAATTCGACGTTGTGGCAGATCGTTCGGCTTCAGTTCTTGCACGAGCTGTATTTTATACGGTTTTACACCAAGATCTTTGCGTAAAATCTTCCATGTGGTCGAATAACACAAACCCAATTGCTGCGAACGGCGACGAATCGACATTTCACGGTCTTCAGCAACACTCTCAGAAACAGACGCAATATTCTCTTCTGTACGCACTGTACGCATTCGTGTGGTTGGTTTAATGTCCAATAAAGTAAACTGAGTGCGAAACTTGGTCACAATCGCATTAATTGTTTGCTCACTTGGTCGATTATGTAGACCATAAATCGGACGTAAAGCGCGAAACACATTTCGAACCGAACACTGATTTTGGTAATAAAATTCAATGATTTGCAAGCGTTGCTCGTTAGTAAGTCTATTCATGATGAAATGTCAAAGCATACTGAGCATCTTTCTCTTTGACACCATGTCTGAAATCCCGCGTGATCTGTCAAATACTAATGCATGAAAATCCTAACCTCAAAAAAATCACCCGTTATTTATACTGAATATTTTCTGATAATTGGTCAGAACCCTTCTAAGCTATACAACCATTATTCATATTTCAAAAGCCATTAGTATATATACATATATTTACACTCTAACCGGATACAATTCAATTACATTGATTTTATTGAAATCAAAAATGCAAAAACAATTAATTACCGATAACATTTCATGTGTCAATTAAATGACATTACCCATACGTTTCAAATGTCAAAACGCCAAGAAAATCCATTTAACTTTTACGCACGTATATATCTACTATACGCTATTCGTATTCACATGAAGAACTCACATATTTACTGGTAAATGCCATAAACCTTGTCAATTAAAGGTAAGGTTTCAAGATATTTTAAATTTCCTTCCCCATTTAAATTAAATTTGTTTATTTTATTTGTTTCAATGTTCCCAATTAAATTATTATTATTCTGGAGGAACATCAAAGTGTAATTTAAGAATCACGTTCATGTGATTACGAATGGATAACGATCCAAATGGCTTAAAGCCTGTTTTTAGTATAGTGTCATGGCATACAATTCAAGTAAAATGTTGAAACTCTTATTGTAAAGGTAAATAAATATAAAGTGGAAATGATTAATGGACCTTCAATTGCAAGGGCTATTAATTTGTATGACTTTGAATAATAAAATTATCGTGTGATCCAAGCTAGGAGGGTAGGTACTTTTTGTGCTAAAACGGGTTTAAAAAAAATATGTTTAAATGGAGTAAGTGAATTGAGAAAAGAGTTGCCATTTAAAATTATGACCAAAGTTTAAAAACCTTTTTCATGTGTTAAGTTTCTTGAAAATGTTTCAGATTATCTGTTCTCCTTTGTTGACGTGGCAACGAATTCCAAAAACGAACTGCACTAACGAAAAACTGTCACTCAGAAAACTTGCAAGTAAGGCGTTGAGAAGAGATATGGTTGGTTCTGTCAGAAGATAGAAAATGTAAATGGTTATAGAGGTCCGGTGGTTGTTTCGTATGGACAATTTTATATTGTATAATTATATTGTATAATTAAATTATATTGTATAATTCGAAATGTGGTCAAATCTTTGAAGTCCAACATCATAAGGAGCTCTATTATAAAAAACAAGTTCAATTTTCTCTGCGAAACAGCATCTAAGCTACAAAAAGAATTTCACATCCGTTCGTTAAAATAAGCACCACCAATGTTTTAACCAGCATTTTCCTAGTTTCTATACTGGTGTGAATTTCTTTGTAACAGATAGTGTTCTCAGCGCACCATAAGCCTTTCCTACCACAGCGTTTACATGATTGTTGCATGTTAGATTACGATTAAAGTATATACCTTCGTCGTATTAACGTACTCAACTCGAGTGTTCTTTTGGGAAAATTATCGGAAAATAGCTTAAGTGTAAAGTCTTCTTCAAAATGACGAGACACTTAGTCTTAAGCGGATTAAGAATAGACCATTGGCGTCAGACCATTCAAATAAGGCCTGCGAAACTTCTCTTTTCACCATGCTTCAAGATACTTGGTGAGTTATTCACATAAGAAGAGAATAATAGCGGACCCAGAATGGATCCTTGTGGTACACCTCGCGATAAAGAAATCAGATGTTTTCGTTCCAGAGACCACAGCTTGACTCCTTTTCTTGATAAATATGAAAATATGAGGTTAACTGCTTGAGTTGAGAATCCAAAGTCAGTTGACAGTTTTTGACACATAATGTTGTGATCAATAGTATTAAAGGCTTTAGACTAGTCAAGAAGAAGAAGTTTTTCATTCCCCATCTGAAAAAAAATTCTATCGAGTTCAGAACGCTGCCGTTCTAGATCCACATCCGAACAACAAGGACATGTATCTGGAAACGAATATGAGAAGCTGACGGTAGTGTCATCAGCCAAACAATTTTATGGATTAGAAGTTTCAGAAAAAGAGTCGGAGACAAAACGGAGCCCTGTGGCATACCAGCATTTATTTTATTCAAATTTAAAACCATCCAATACAATCCAAAGGTAGTTTCTAAACCATCGCAAAAGAGATTCATCAATACCAATGCCAAATTCTATTAAATGCTTTTGTGCATAGTCTTACTTTCTGTAAAGATTTATGCCACTGTTCACAGTGGAATTGTGTTGAACTCAATTCAATAAAAAATAAAAAGTATTTATTTAGCGTAATTTTGCTATTTACAATAACTTCAAAAATGATAAATATATAAATATAATATGTTATTAACAATGGCATTGGCATTAATATATATTTTGATGTTTAGGAAATATTTCGATTTATGAAGTTAATTATTGCTTGTTTGAACTAAAATTTATTACTCATTTGTGTAACATCACTACAATGGGAGTATATTTACTACATTGCAGACATTGTTTTATTTTTCAGTTTTAGGGGATTGTTCATGGAACTTCCATTAAATATTGTAGAGCAATATTACAAAATGAAGTTAAGTTAATACATTATAAATATTTATAGCCGCAATTGTTCTTACTTTATTACGAATTCTGCGTAAGAAACCTACTTTTTTAATACATATTGCACATGGAATTAAAATATTAATTTATAATCAATAAGAACTCCTAAGTACTTAATTTACGATATTTGTACATTTATTTCTTGATCTTTTACTACGTTATCATTGACATTTTCATTAAAAACCATACATTTAGTTTTTCAAACACTCAGTTTTAATTTATTAGTCTTAGGCCATATATTCAAAACATCAAGTTCTTCATTAATTCATTCATTAGTCATTCAGATTCCTGGGTTGTTTCAGCTTCAATATATAAAAGTGAATAGTCTGCGAACAGAGCCAGTTCACTATTTTTCAAAATTTTGTTCATATCATTCATGTAGCAATTAAAAAACAGTGGTCCAAGTATTGAGCCTTGGGGGACTCCCAGATAAATTGGTTCAGAATCAGATAAAAAGGCGTTGTGTTGTGAATGTCCCAATAAAAAAACTTTTAAGCCTTATACTTATTCAATTTCTCTTGCAAAATATTCGGATCAATTGTCTCAAAAGCTCGTTTAAGGTCAATGAAAACTTGAACAACTTTCTTACATATTGAGATAGATTTTTTCTACCCTCTCAATACCATGTTTATGGCAGAATCGCATGAATGTGATTGACGGAACCCGGATTGATTGCGAACAATTTGGTGTAAAACCAGAAGGACTCATCAAATGACAACACATGTTTAGTCTACATAATTACGTTCCACACTTCATTTGTTCCCATCAGCAAAGCAGACTTCTCCATTGTCCACAAAAATTATAAGAAAATATGGTAGTGCAACAGCTTGAAGAGGACCAGGGCTTAGTGACTTACAGCTCTCAACGATTCTGGTGTGCGTGTTACCAGGAATAAAGGGACCTACAATTTTCTGCCGGCTTATGAGCAGCACTTTTCATGCCAAGATATGCTCTTAGAGGATTTGTCAATTCCTCGCAAGAGGCAGTACACCCCTGAAACACCTTTTTTGGAGCGGCTAAGAATCGAGCCCAAGATCTTCTAAATGACAGTCAAACGCACTAACAATTATGCCAAAAGGTACTACATTGGGTGATATGCATAAAAGATAGTAAACGCTTTTACTTGAGAATTTCTAAGTAATTACTTTTTTTGATATGCATAAAAATGCAGTAAATGCTGAAAATAAAGTATTTACTTGAGGGGACAGTACTTACTTTTTTCGGATGAACTTTTTCAGTAAATACTTTATTCCGTATGCATAAAAAGTAGCAAGTACTTTTTTTTCTGTAGGAATTACTTCTTTTTTTCAAAGTCAAAGGATAGCAACATGAAAATTTAAAAGTACATACTTTTTTTGATTTAAACACATAACTATGTAGCTTCGAAACCACAAAAACTTACAGTCTTAACTCTATTCTCAAAGGATCCACGTCGCTGATATAAATTAAAATTAAGTTACTGTTGACTGTACTGACATGGCGGAATTTGTACGCGTTAGTTCACAAAAAGTCTATAAAAGTCGAAGATCGGGTTCAGAATCAAATTTTAAACAACTCTATCGTTTTGAGAGGGAAAACGTACGAGTAGATTGGTTGAGTGAATACTTCATTAGTAAGTCATTGCAAAATCGTAATTTGTAGTTTTAAAACTTGACACACCCTTACTATTTGGAGCTTTTTGTTAGTTCGCGGAAATGGTGTAAAACTTTCTATTTTCTTATACGCCTCTTAACTTAAAAATATAATTTATAATTTTACAAGAAGCAGACACTTATGAAAACTGTTATATATGTATATTGCGATACTATACCAATAGGCTTCCGTTAGTTAAAGGAGTAAGTGGTTTTTAGTTACTGGCGAAGTTTTATAATACTCGTACTTTTTAAGGAGCTCAAACTGAAACAAGAGGAGGGGCAATCACTCATCAAGAAAAGATGCGAATTTTTTTACGATACGTTCGAGATCCTGGATTTCAAGTTGGCGTTGGTGAAGATATAGGCGTTCATCAGAGTTCTGTATCCAGAACAGTTAATTTTGTTGCAAAATTAAAAAGAGGCGGGGTGCGACCCACACTGATAACTTCCCATTTGTGGTCTTGAAAACTTTATATTTAGTTTTTTTCAAATAACCAAATTTTCAGCGAAACAAACTTTAGCTGTAAACTTCAAACAAACATTATTTTAAGATTGAAAAGCATTTTAATTATTTAAAGAGATTTGAAATTGAGATTGTTGATGTTGATCGTGAGCAAAAAAAAAAATTTGTTAGATGTCAATTAGTTTAACCAAAATTGTCTCTTAGCACACTATGATTCAACTAGAACTTTCTTCGTTTTTTTCGTTTCCTGAACAATTTTAGAAATGTCACTTAGTATACATTCTTACGGGTAGGTATCGATGTATAAAACAATATACCTTATTAGAAGGCACTATCGGTGTTCATTCCCAAGAAATTCGACTTGAAATACAATTATAACTAGTTTTCACTAGAATTTTTAATAGTTTTTTTATTTAAAAAAAACTATTAATTCAATATTTGTCAACATTTTACCAATTGCACCAAATTATACTATGTATAAAATAAACTAAATTAGAAGTCAATATCACTACTAGTTCTCGAGAAATTTGAGTCGAAAAACAATTTTTACCAATTTTTAATAGAATTTTATATAGTTTTTTATTTTTTGTAAAAAAACTGTAAACTGATTTTTTTTGAAATTTTCACCAGTTGTCAAACACATTATTTTTCGTAAAATAAAATTATTTTGAGTTTCAAATTGTTTTCCGTTCTTAGAATATCTGGGTTATGAAATTTTTTTTTTCAGTTTTTTTTATTTAAAAAAATAACGGTATGTTCATTTTTTTCCAAATTCATATCAAATCTGTATGACCTTATAATGAGTACATTAAATTTTATTTGGAATCAATAGCATTATTTTTTCGTGAGATATTTGAAACTAACCAAAATTTTTACTTTTTTTTTAAACCGTTATAGTGAAAAAACTACTCACTGAATTTTAATAAACGCCCTTTCAGCCTCTTTCGAAGTTATTATCTATTAAACAAAATTTATTTGAGGTCGATATCTTTACTCGTTCTTGAGATATCGACGACGAAAAATGGTACAAGAACGTACGGACGTACGAACGTACGGACGTACGAACGTACGAACGTACGAACGTACGTACACACACACACACAGACATCTCTCTAAAAATGATTGATATATCCTCTAGGGACCTTGAAACGTCGAGAAATGTCAAAAATTCCAATTTGACAAATCGGACCGATTACAATAATTCCCTATGGGAAGTTAATAAAAGACAAAGCTTCTCATTGGATAAAAATTCCATCGAGCTATGAAGAACAGCTGGGAGCATGATTGGCTAAGCAAATACAGGTTCCCATTATGAATAGGAGCCTTGGACTGTACTAACGTAGAAATATTACAACCTAGATTTCATTCGGGAGAATACATTAACCGAAAAGGATATGCTTCCATCAATATCCAGGCAACTTGTAATTCAATGGAATATTTTACAAGTGTTGATTGCCGATGGCCGGGCTCAGTTCACGATTCCAGAATTTGGAGAAACAGTGCTGTGGAACCCATTATGAGAAACTCCACTAACATTGTTTGACTGGGAGACGAAGGATATGGGATCACACCTTGGCTAATGACACCCTTTAAAAACCCAACGAGTAACCAAGAAAGAGCTTTCAACAAACTGCATTCAAAAGAAAGGGTCATAATTGAAAGATGTCTAACCCGATAAGAAAAAAAAAGTATTTACTATCAATTTCCGATGAATTCTAGTATTTACTTGGATGAATTTAGTATATACTGAAAGTATTTGCCAGTTAGTAAGTACTAAACTTTATGCATATGGAATGAAGTAAATACTTCAAATTTAACCATTTGCTTTAAGTTATAGTATTTACTATTATCTTTTACTTGTAGTAAATACTTCCGTTTTATGCATATCACCCATTGTCCAACAACTGGATTGATGAAGTCGTTCGATTCATAATTGTAGAGCTTAACAAAATGTATGGCAACACTGATTGAGGAAGCCATTGCATGTTTTTTTTTTTTTGCTCAACAGGTTTAACGTGTAACTGAACTGAACTGTTATTGTTATTGTTATTTTTTATTTTGTTTTGATCTTAATTCGTCGTTAAGCCAGGGAAATACCATCGCATATGCAACTGTTTTGAATAATTTTTATTAATAACATTAAAACTGAAGTAAACAATTTAAATGTTCTCACATTTGTATTTTTTTTTTTTTTTTTTTTTTTTTTTTTTTGAATTCGTGTTATGAATTTAATAAATTTACGACACGGCAGTACTGACGCCATAAGCCACAGTCCGGGTGTACATAGTGAGTGGTTAGATGCACGATGCACTCAATAAAGTCACAATTTGTGTTTTGTAGGTGATGCATTGGTTAAAGCTGGTTTGCATAACTGGGGAAATAACTTTTATTTGCGTGATGTGTTAGGTGCAGTTGGTGTTTTTTTTTTTTTTTTGTAGTAAAAACCACACCACACAGATTATAGATTTCTACAGAAAATGATGTGTGAAATCTGATGGAAAAACATTTATTAACTTTTTATTCAATTGACCAGAGACAGTGTTGTGGGTTTATTTATTAACTGAGGCTTCATTTTGTCATACTAATTAAAGAAAAAATTACAGTAGGTAGTATTCTGAAAAGGAACTTCATATTTATATAAATTTATTGCTTATAAAATAAAGTTCCCCTATTGCTTCTTCTGTTTCATAAGCCCACAAAGCTACTGATAATTTTGTAAACAAGAGACGGGGCAGTCATTTTGTAGTTTTTTTTTAAATCGTGGCCATGGTGGGTTCAAACACAATTCTATTACATTTTCCAAAAACTGCCAATAATTTGTACACACAAATACGACTTAAAAACTTAACCTTCATTCAAAGATTCTTACCTTGAAGATCCGACAAATAGAGCCAATGTAAGTTTTCCAAAAATTTGCATAAAAATCGGGCTACCTCAAGTAAATTTTGTCGTTGGCTTACAATCAAGACACGATGATTCATATTTACAAGGTATACAGATTTCAGTGACATTACATTGATTAATATGACATTATTTCTGATAACATTTGTAGTTTATGTTAACAGATGTCATATTATTTCAACATGAAATTCGATTTAACAAGAAATAGGCAAAATTTTAAAATGACCGCAGTGTTAGTTTTTATCAAGTTCGTGCTATTTTAACATGGTTTCTTTTAAGTTTTAATTTTTAATATATATACTGTTGACTTAACGTTTCTTATAGTTATTTTTACCTCTTGTAATGTTGATTGTATTAAGAGTCGATTGAAGAAACATTTGGGGGCTAAGGAAAAATGTCTGCACTGTATGTGTCCATACTGTGAAAAACAGGCTAGTAATTTTGGCACTTAGTGAAGCTCAGATGGGTAAAAACTTTGATCACACAGAATTCAGCTTGCCTAGTTATAGCTTAGTGCTTCAATTCTTTCCTCTGAGCCATAATATTGCATTTGTTCAGATACAAACTTTAATTTCATGTGGTTTAAATTCATTGATACATAGTTTATTTATCGCAGCCCAAAAGTTCAGATAGTAATTCGACTTCTAACGATGCGCTGCCAGACTCTATCCAAAGATTTGCAGGTCAATCCGTCAACACTCTAGACTTGTTTCTTACCTCTGACCCCGATAAATACACTATAAGTGTATTACCACCTCTAAGCAGATCAGACCATTGTGTCATACCTAAAAATTTCTTGTGCGAACAGATCCCAGTTAAAGAAACAATTCCTAAGAGACCCGTTTGGCAATACGAGAAACCCAACTGGAACAAGTCTCAACGATTTATTCAGGAACTTTAACAAGTCACTATGCTTCCTCGAAAGTGACTTGAACACCTGTTCACGTAAGATTACAAATTTAATTATTTTCTGAATAAGAAGAAGAAATTTTATCCCGAATATTGAAAAATCTATCAAAGCTTGGTTTGATTGAAGCTGTAAAGAAGTTTTTGGGGTCAGAGAAATAAGTCTTCGATGTTATAAAGCCAACCTTACTGAGGAATATCGGAATAAGTTCTAACAAGCTAGAAAGACGTGTAATGATCATATTCAAAGAACCAAATTTTTACATGACGAAAAATTAAGGCAAAAATTATTATATGTATAATGTCCCAAAAGTATTAAAATTTTTTGGACATTTGTAAAAAAAAAGGACGAAATAATCGGCCCTAGCGAGGTATCCGTTCGGAGCGATTGTGAACTGCGTTGAAGTGCGATCAAGTGCATTATTTGCAAAATTTCTGACAGCTTAACGCAATTGTTTTCCCGATTTCCCGACACAAATTCTTTGCGGAACAAATTACGCCAACGCATTTGTGTATTATTATTCTTTCCGATAGGATACCTCGGAAGTAATTTTAACCACCGAAAAAATATGCGTTGCGGACAATTTTCCGCTCCGAACGGATACCTCGCTAGGGCCGAATATCTCGTCTTCGCTTCCTATGCTCGCCTTCAATGACACTCCTTATACCAGTTGAGAGTTTGGTGTTACTTCGACGCCGCAGGAAAGTGTCATCATTCCTCCCGTCTTTGAGAGCGTAAGTGATTTTATGTGACAAATCTTCTTTCGCAATTGTACAGTTGCAAGAGTACTGAAATATCTCGATATACAAAAATCCGCTGGCCGGAGAGTACCCCCCCCCCCCTCCTTTTGTTCTGAAGAGGTGTTCTTCAACGCTGGAAAGATCATTGCATTAGCTTTTCCATCCGTCCTACTCTAATGGTCTCTTTCTGAGTAGATGGAAAACAGCATTTGTCCAGCTTGTTCCTCAAAAAGATGAATCTTCTTCTCCCTCTTACTATCATTCAATTGCACTTATATCCCTTCTTTTCAAGGTCATTGAAATGTTGATAAATTATCAGCTCTAGAATTATCTTGAAGAACGAAAGCTTCTCAATGATCGGCAGGATAGTTTTCGAAGCAATAGGTCCACTGATGGCATACGAGTATCTCACCGAACAGTGGCACAAATCTTTACATCGTTTTGGAGAAAGTAAGATTATGTAGTCGATATTTCAAAAACAATTGAAAGAATTTGGCATTGAGCTCTCTTATCGATAATGCATGCATTTAGTATTGATGGTTTTAAGTCTGAAATTTATAAAATAAATGCTGGTGCGCCACAAGGCTCAGTTTTGTCCCCGACTCTCTTTCTCATATTCATCAATGATATTTTGTCAAGAACTTCTAATTTATTGAATTGTTTTGCTGACGACAGTTCTCTCAGCTTCTTATATTCGTTTCCAGATACATGTCCTTATTCTTCAGATGTGGATTTAGAACGGTAGCGTACGATAAGCTCATTAGATTATATCTCGATAGGATTGTGAAAAGAGGAAATATAAACCACGTAGAATTTATTGTTTCAAAAACTAAATGCTGTCTTGTGTCATTAAACTGCAACCCACTCCCTATGCTGCTATCCATGAGCGGCACTTGCATTGAGGTAACCGAACAGCTCTCAGTTCTCGGTATGTGTATCACAGACCACCTTGTGTGTTTCCTTCGACGTTGCAAGACATTTTTTACCCCTTCTGATCTGGCTGTCATCTATAAGGCCTATATTCGTCCAAAGCTCGAGTATAATTCCTCCAATAACTCACTTGATTCTCTTGGATAGAATTCAAAAAAGAGCTTTAAAATTGATAGGTGATAAAAATATAACAGAAACATTTGAAACTCTCGAGCACCGTCGCAATGTTTCTTGTCTTTCACTATTTTACCATTATTTTTATTAACACTGTTCTAGTGAAATAGCCAGCTAAATTCCTCCCCTTAAACTATTTAACCGTAATACACGCGCTTCAAGGAATGCCCGTCAGTTTACCCTTGAGCCCAATTTCGGACGTACAGTTGCATTCAGAGATTCTTTCTTTAGCCGCACCACACGAATGTGTAATGCTTTACCCTATGTTTCCCTCTCATTGTACATCGGTATGTCCTCTTAAATCCTCTCCCACTTTCCTAAAACGCTCGCACTGTGCTAAAACATTTTAAGGGTAGTCTCTTTAGTGCGTGTAAATTTAAACAAAAAAAAAAAGTATAACAGAAACCTTTGCACCTCTCGAGCACCACCGTAGCCAAGTTTTATGTCTATTATTATTTTACTGTTGTTTTTATAAACAGTGTTCTAGTGAAATAGCCAGTTGCATTCCTCCCCAGAAAATAATTTAATCGTAGTACTAGCTTTTCAGGGAGTTCCCATCAGTTCATACTTGAGCCCAACTTTGGGCGTACTGTTAAATTCAGAGATTCTTTCTTTAGCCGCTTTATTTCTCACTTACTCGTATTATGATATTCAAACATTCAAAACCAATCTATTGCCTTTTAAATCCTCTCCAACTTTCCTAAAACGCTCGTACTTTTCTCAAACATTATAAGAGTCGTCTTAATCCCTGAGTATGTCAAAGTTATGTGTTGTCAGTTCAACAGAAGACAATGCTATTTTAACCAGATTATTAGTTTGATCCAAATGTTTTATTTTCTAAGGTTGACAGATATTTCAAGACTCTCGTGCTAATTGAAGACGACCTTAAAATCAGGTATATTTCTCAATATTTAACACGGTCAATTGTGTAACAAGGAGAAATGGTTAATTTAACCAGGTATTACTTTTTTGTTGGTGTCTGCTATAACATGGTGTGAATCTCTTTCTGTCAACAAACTTCTATCTCAAACGGTTTGCTATGTTAACTCACTCCCCATCTATAAGAAGTTTCACTTCAAAAATAACATTGAAAATGATTGATTACTCCTTTTGTGTGTTATGTTATGCAAAAACTAATCTATTCTTTAACTACAAGTTCTATTTTTTTTTAAATACATACCAGACTACCAAGCAATATCTAAATACGAGCACTTAGTGTCCATCAATAATTGCAGTTAGCTATGCGAGACAAGTTCTTTGAATTTCTCAAAAACAAAAAAAACTAACTAACAAAAGAACAAGGATATAACATCTTAGATCTAATAGACAAGAATATATATATTTTTTAATAGGAAAAAGAAAAAAATTAATAGAAGCAAAACTGATGTACAAGGAATAGTCATATGCCAATAAAAGTACGGATAAGGCTTACTCAGAACCCATTTGCTGTGGCGATTATATAGTTCTTGTTTTATCTTAAAGAACTTTTCTTAACACATATATATTCTTCCAGAATCCACATCCAGACACAATCAAAGGAAAAACCAGAGATCCTGTCTTTCAAATGTCTTGCCCACAGAAATCCTTTTGCTATTTCTATTCTTGTTCAATTTTGAACTCTCGATGTTTTAAGATTTTTTTTTTTTTTTTAAATAAAAGAAAATTCATAGCTTTATAGATACTCCTAGCTCTGTGATGGACAAAAATAGTAGACACTGGAGAATCCTTTTCCGTTCTTGACATCTTCTTTAAATATACATATACATAGATATGTATGCATACAAGTTTATTTAAATGAAGCCTCTGCTATAAAGTGAGCCAAAGAAGAGAACACAAAATTGTGTAAATGTGAATTGAGATGGAAAATGATTACACCGATGACTCTATGCCTGAAGGGCACACTAGACAACCAAAACTGTATCTTCTTCATTCTTCGAAAAACATTGATGCCCAGGACAATCTTTAAGATGATTATATGCATATCCTTTGCAATGGACTAATTCTAAACGATATTGGGTATGCTGATGATGATGATTGGAAATTAAGCCCGAAGCTGTATATATTCCCGAACTGCGAGCCACTCTCTTTTGTCCCTGGTGATTATCTATCAAATAGTCGCTGCTCAATCGAATTCCTTGTACAATGGGGCAGAACTGTTTTAAAGTTGAAATTAAATTTGAACGTCTTAAAATTGGTATTGGAGGGTTATAAGATGAGAGTCAGAAAGAATACCAAATTCACAAATCCAAAAAAATCCTTACTTCAGGAAACTTTGAAAAATCATTGAAATGTCCAGTAACATAAGATCCCAAAAATCCAAAATTCCTGAGAGCCAAAGTCCAGAAAAGCCAAAATCTCGAAAAGCCAAAATCCCAGAAAGTCAAAGTCCCATAATTATATACCGTTAAAAAATACAAATACAAAATCGTGATTTTTGTGCAGAATTTTCAATTCATATAATTTTTCGGATATTGATTTCGGAATTACGGGAGTTTGGGTTTTTTGGGGATTTTGGTTGGTCGTAGTTTTGGGTTTTTAAAAATGTTGGGCATTCTGTACGATGTACACGCTCTACAAAACCCAAGTCATGTCATTTCCGCTTAACGGAACCAACTGCTGGACGCTAAGCAGAAATGCAGTACTTAAGGTTTTCGTGCACCAATCCCGTCATAGCCCGAAGCAAACGGGGCTTCGGAGGAGCAGATACAAACCCTGAGCTCTGTGAACTGTACCAAAATGTGAACGTAGTCCAAAAATTTAAAATATTGGGAATACATTTGTAGGGCCACATCGAACGGATGAACAACAATATTTCAGCAAAGTCTTTAAACCTCAACTCCGAGACGATAAGAGACATAAGCTACCGTTGATGTTAGTGCACTTGGTTTGGATTACTGAAGAAAAGTGCTCGGGATCGTCGACCACAGAGCAGAGACCCTTGAAAGGTCCAGATCTCATTACTCATTTGAACTTATTGGATAGAATTCAGAAAAGAGCGGTTAGACTTATAGAAGACACATCCATTACGGAAACTTTTGTTTCTTTTGAGCACCGTCGTAACGCCACCTGTCTTTCACTGTTTTTTCTATCAACCATGTTCAATTGAAATAGCCAGTTGCATTATTACCCCTCTAAACAAAACAATTCTGCCGTTATACTCGTCCAGCTGGATGCTCATCAGTTTACCCCTTCGCACGGACAATCAAGTATATAGGTTTGTTCTTTAACCGCACTACTTAAATGTGGAATACTTCACCCTTCACCCGTTTCTTCAGGGGTTCTGAAGCTTTAAAAACATTCAGTAGAAGAAATGTTCAAGTATTACACGTTCGAGCTGAATTACAAGATCTTAAACAGCAACTTAGCTGAAGCCCTACAGTACGAGTACAGGTATCAAATCGAGCCTAGCTTGTAGTAAAGTAAATTCTGTAAATCTCATTTGGGAGGTATGCCGGAACCTGGACAGTCTCCAAGTAAGAATTAATCGCTTCGAAGCACAACTTTGATTATACTTTCAAAATCTTTAAAACTCAAAAGAATTTTTTTTTTAAACTCGCCAATTATTGAGTCGTTCAAGCCCACTGTGAAATTTTGAATTTATATTCAAGTCTGTCCTTACTCTCTCGTGCACAATTGGCTATTTTCCTGTTTCTGTTTGTGCGAGGTTCTAAAATGCCTGGATTTGTCTTTCTTTTTTCGAATCTAATCGAACTCAAGTGGAAGGAGAAGGACGTGTGTTCTACCGGAAGAGGTCGGCTCTCAGAGTGGCCAATTCCAATTGCGACCCACAATCGAATCGAAGTGGCTTCTTGTTTGCATATAGAATTGAAGAATATTTTTTTTTTGTGCAAGGAAGACAAAGAAGGACTTAGCCAGGACCAACACCACCACCACCACCACCAGTACCACACGATGAATTTATTCAATTCAATAAATTTCCATTCTCCTACGGTTGGTTTCCCATTTTTTATCATGGCCCAGGGAGAAATATTGGATCTGCACGAAAAGAATTGAAATGGAAATAGTAGTGGTAACTCGTGGTACCAACATAAAACCAACCTATATGGAGAGAATCGAAAAGAAGACGAAGAATCCTGTGAATCCTGAAGGAAAATCAATTAAGAAGCAAACGAACCGTCCTCAAAGGGGGTCTTGGTATAATGTGAGGGGCACGCTACGATAGATCCTCTGCTCTGTGATAGTTAGTTAGTGTCCGGCCGGCGGTGTTGGTAATTCCAAGGCAACTAAGTGTTGTGCAAAAGGCAGGATATCTTCTGCTTTGTTCTGTTGTGCATATAGTTTAATAAATTCAAACAATGTTGTTGTTTTTCCATTGCAGTTGCAAGTATACAACTGTCGGCCACTGCCACCGGTCTAACTGAAGACAACCATTATGTGCCGGTTCAGGAACTTTGCTCCTTTTTCCGGTATCAATTTTTCTTCTTCCATTAATTTTCGAACTTGAAATAAAAAAAAATAGATATGTATATAGAAGACATCAAGGATGTTGGGAACATGCTAAACAAAAAAGAAAACCGTGAGGATAAATGTGAATATATGCACATTTGTTTGGCTTTAGACCTCCATTAAATCTTTTCGTCTCTTCCCGGATGGACGGATGGATAGATGGATGTAATGGCATCAAAGAAATGATGGAAGAAAAATGGATAAAGGCAAATACATTTCCATTTTAGATCAGTCTTTTTTTTCGTGTGTCTGGCATTTGTTTTCAGGCAGGATAAGCATTCAATTCAAATGTTGCAAATTCATTTTTAAATAAAGAAAAAAATAAAATAAAGCAGAGGATAAGTTTTGTTGAGGTTGAAGGATGATTGAATTTAAAATACATCAAACTATGTACCTTTGCACACAAAGTTGTAAATAAAGGATGCGATGTTTTTTTTTTTTTTTTTTTTTGTTTAAACAATTAAGTTCTAGTTTATGTTTTGTTTGATGCAAATAAATTCGTGTGTGTGTTCATTAATGAACAATCACTCACACGTTGTATAGGGTGTCATTCAACTCGACTGAAGCGTAAATCTAGCTGTAGGTCTAAACAGCCGATTTCGTCAATTTTGGTTGGTAGTTAAAAATGGCGCCCAAGACATACCACTCGTGGATAAAAGTTATCTCATCACAGTACACACTTCAAGTTCGCAAACAATATGTCAAGCTAGACAATTTGTCTCAAAGACGCATGTTACGTAATTCTTCGTGGGATCGTACACAAGTGAGATTTTATTGGATTTTGCTTTGCGCAACACATTAGTTCCCCAATGTCAGCCGTCATCTACTCATGAGACCAGACATTTTCTTTGGGAAGGGGACATAATTGGGAATACCGAAATTCGGAAAATGAGACTTCCGAATCCCATAATTTTGGATGCCGAAATCCCGAATAGATAAAATCCCAACTAACCAAAAGTTTTTAATAGTGGACTCCAGGAGTTATATTACCAACGTTTCGAGCATGAGTACACACTTTATCAGGCAAAAATTGACCTGAAGCCCACTACGGAAAACGTTTGGTTATGTACAGTTGAGGTCACAAATGAATTCCCAAACTTTAAATCCCAAATTCCTAAATCCCGAATGCCAAAAAATCCTTAATATTGTTTGTTAACTTTCTTTTAAAGAAATTAAACTGTTTTGTATGTCTTGACTTCTGTTCACTTTTACTGCTTTGAATTTAAATTCAATGGCGCAAAACTTTAGTCGAATTAGTACGAGGCTAGAACTGTTTTAGTATGATACTAGACTAAAACTATGGTTTCGCAAAATTTTTGAATCGAATTTAGGAACATACTTTCTCTAGCATTTTATTAAAGTTAAACCATTTTGGAATTTCAGCAGCCATTCGGGATTTTGGCATTCGAGGTTTCGTACCCAACACATCTTCTTTTAACTAAATTTAACGGGTAAGTTAATGCTAGTCCACCTCTAAAGTATCTGCATTGTACCATACTGAGTAATTTGTTGACCGAAGCGGTATCAAGTGCGTTTATTCTCATTTAAACTCCTGTGTTTTATTTTTGCGACTAAGAAAACGCGCGATTAAAATCGCAAGTGCCTTCCTAGCCAAACAAGTTCTATTTTTTTAGCGGTTTTTTCTGTCGCAAAACTAAATAGATTAAATAGATTTAATTTTGTAATAATTCGTGGCGACCGCGATTTTTTAATCGCCTCTACAAAAAATCGCAAGTGCGTTCCCAGCCTTAGACTAGATTTCAATCGCTCGGTTTTTTAGTCGCAAAATAGAATACATGAGTTTAAATAAGAATGAACGCACTTGATATCAACAAATCGTGACGATTTAAGGTCGCAATTTATTTCATTTTTCCTGCGATGCGATTGTCGTATGTTTAAATGAAACAAATGTACTCAAAAGGATATGCTCACACTTGCGATTTAAATTACTGCGACTTAAAAATCGTAGTCGCAAAGAGAAATGGGCATGCACGCACTTGCGATCTTTATTCCACGGTTTCTTAGCCGCAAGGAATAAGACACTTGGCGTTAAATGTGAATGCACGCACATGCGACTTAAAAATCGTAGCGATTATAAAAATGAAACAAGTTCCATTTTTTCAAGCGATTTTTCTGTCGCTACTTATTTGTAGCAAATGCGTGCACTCACATAAAAAGTAGTGTGTTTTATTATTTGCGATTAAATAATCGCGCGCATAAAAATCACAAGTGCGTGCATGACAATAATTTGTAGCGACTACGATTTTTTAATCGCCTCGACAAAAAATCGCAAGTGCGGTCCTAGCCTTAAACTCCTGTGTTTTATTTTTGCGACTAAAAAAACGCGTTCATAGTCAAACAAGTTCTATTTTTTAAGCGGTTTTTTATGTCGCAAAATAGATTTAATTTTGTAATAATTTGGTGCCACCGCGATTTTTTAATCGCCTCTACAAAAAATCGTAAATGCCTTCCTAGCCTTTTATTTTTATGATTGTTACAATTTTTAAGTCTCATGTACATAGATGAATTCACATTTAAAGCCATGTGTCTTATTTCTTGCGGCCAAAAAATTGAGTGATTGAAAAGGACAAGTGCGTGCATGCCAATTTTTTACTGCGATTATGATCCAATTAAAAAATTAAATTGAAGATATTATCAAATGAAGATATTATATCTTTCATAACTCCAAAGGGAATGCTGACATTTTGCGCGTTTGAACACTGATAGGCGTGACCTTAAAATTATAGAAGCAATGCCAAGCCACTGGCGAAGCCGCTTCCCGTTGCTTCTGATTGTCTTTCGGTAATTAGATTCTTGTTTAGACCTTGCTTAAGTACTTTGTACCCTTCCACAATAGCCAATAAATCTGTAGCCCTTTTATTGCTCACAACCTGAACCAACACTACTTTGGCCTATCAGTAAAAATAGTTATTTCGAATCCTCTCGTCACAAGGTCATCTTGCCAATCTTTTCCAGATGGAAAATAAATTTTAAAATTCTTCCCGAGTCTCTTAGTAGGAGTGCAGGGCGTCGAAAAACAAAATCAAATTTGTAATATTGATGTGATCTTTTAGCCATAATGCTTATCGATGTTATAAACTTTGTTAATTGAAGGCCAGCACAATCGAAGCAAGCGAAGGCTTGTGTACATCCACGTACATCGTTTACGACTTAAAGACATGCGAAAAATTTTAAATAGCCTATTATTAAGGTAATAGTATGATACCACGTAACAATTTGCTAACTTTAAAGTAGTTTACTAACTCATTCTTAATTTGAATCATTTTCTAACTAGTATCGTATTAAAGCAACTTTCCTAATAAATTGCTTCTGAACACGCCTAAAACAATGACAGTTCGTGCAAAAAGCTAAGTAAACAGACCTTTTGTGGCGATTGTAAATAACACGATACTAAAAAATAGAATAGGTATTCAATGATTTTCACTTTAATAAAAGGGTAGACAAAGTATGATTCGATTAAAATTTGCCAGATTGTTGTTTTAACCTAGTTTCATACTAACAGCTTTAACATCGTACTAATTCAACTAAAATTTTGCGGCATAATTTTTTACTAAAGGTTTTGCTTCAGGCGTAAAAGCTATGCTACAGCTAATACGAGTATTTAGTGTGGTAAGAGATACTAGAGGTCTTCTACGAAGAATTCTTGAAACACTTACATGGATGTAATTCTTCATAGTATTAAATTTGAAAACTTTAAAATTATAATTATAGGTAAAATTAATGCAATTTCTACATCAAAAATTAAAAAAATAATTGTAATTAAAAAAATTTTTAAAGAAAAAGGTAGAAGAGAAACCCTCGAGTAAAAAAAAAATAAACTAAAGAATATATTATCGACCACCCTGCAGAAAAAACTCAATTAGTTTTACATAAAATCTTTATTTGCTGTATTTCCCTTCTTTATCTAAGAAAAAAAAATATTCTGTATATTTCTGCTAAAATTTAAAACCGACAGAGTTCAATGGGTGGTTTTGTTTGTTGGCGTTTGGGCAACATGTGCTCACCAAGTTGACTCACTCAAGTGAAGAGCTCTCATATCTTGTTTATTAACCCTAAGAGGGTTGAGTATTGTGCTTGAATTCTTTAAACAACTATGCATTTTACTTTAGAACAAGTGTAGCGAATCTCATACCCGAGTGGCTAAAATAATATTTATTATCAATATCTCGAATTGCTGATCTGATTGCTTATAAACTCGCGCAAGAACTTAGCAATTAAGAGACTGCGATCATTGTTGTTGCTTATTCAAAAATATAAAAGCACTTATTTCTCAACAAAAGTCTTCTTTTATCCAATTTTTGGATCGGAAAATTTCTCGAGCCCCTTCAAACTAAAGGGTGGTTAAATTTTAAGCGCCAATGTTGAATGTGAACTACACCTAAACGTCAAGTTTTTTTTCTGCATTTCATTTGACATTTCTCAATTTCAGACTAACTTAATTTGAACCATTGAAAGATACACAATACAGCAACGCGTTAAAGTTATTCAGGCGTATTATGAAAATGGGCGTTCAAATCAAAATGCATATGTTGCACTTCGTGATTTTTTCGGTCAATTTAATCATCCAAATGTGCGTATAATTGGAAAAACCGGGTCGTAGGAGATGTGAAAACACCAGTGCATGCTCGTACAGCTCGCACTGCCGAAAATATTGCTGCTGTGCGCGATAGTGTGGCTGAAGAACCATCCACCTCAACTCACCGTCGTGCCCAACAATTGCACCTCTCAAGCTCGTCGTTGATGAACATTATGCATAAAGACTTGAATTTACACGCTTACAAGGTGCAATTGACTCGAGAACTAAAGCCTCTTGACCATTTCAAGCGTCGTCAATGGTCAGAATGTTGGAAAAAAATGGCAACAGTGGATGATCAATTTTCGAAAAAAATCATCTTCAGTGATGAAGCACATTTTCACCTCAGTGGATTCGTCAATAAGCAGAATTGCCGCATTTGGGCGAATGATAATCCAAGAGTGACTGTCGAAAAACAAATGCACCCACAAAGAGTGACTCTTTGGTTTTATGCAAAATCAACATCGGCCCTTAAAATTTAAACACCCTTTAGCATTAATTTCAAAGATAACCTCTTCATTCGACTCAAATCTCTTTCCGCTGAGCCAGTTCCTCATGTTTGGAAAAAAAGAAATAATCACAGTGGGATAAATCTGGGGCAATATGCTGGATAAGGGATGAATTCGTAACCTAACTAATGCAATTTTGTCACTGCGATTGTGGACTTGTGCGCGGGTGCGTTGTCCTGGTGGAAAAGAACTATCAGCTTAGAATCGATGCACCACCTCTGTATAATATGCGCCGGTTGTCGTTGTACTCTTTTGAAGGCAATCGATGCGAATAACACCGCGCGCAAATAACCTAAAAAATGTCACATCCTTGGCTTTATCGGCTTTGATTCACCAAGAGAAGCCCATTGTTTCGGCTATTACTTGGTTTCTAGTGTCACATCCTTGGATTTCTTCGGCTGTGACTCATTGTTTCGACTGTTCCTTATTAGTTTCTAGTGTGTTTTGGTGAATCAATGTTTCACCCACGCTAACAAAACAGCAAAAACTCGATCGAATATTTCTTGAACATCGCCAAATACTCCATCGCATAATTGAACTCCGCTTAACTGAAAACTTTATATAACGGGTTATCCATTTTGCGGTTTCAAAAGTATAGGGCTGGAATTCGACATCCGTCAAACTAAGTTTTTTTTTTCAGTTGAAAGTCTGACATTTACGAAAATGGATCGCTTAACTATCGCACAACGCATAAAAATTGTGAAAACCTACAACAAGACGGTGCCACATTCCACACAACTCTAGCGAATATGGCTTTATTGCAAGAGACTGCCCACCAAGATCATGCGATTTGACACCGCTGGACTGTTTTTTTGTGGGGCTACGGAAAAGACCGTGTTTATGCGGATAAACCTTTAACTCTTGAGCACTTAAAAACCAACATTCGTCAATAAATAATCAATCAACACTTCTTCAACTCCGCTTATTAAGCTCTTAAAGAGAAATTGTCATTGAACGCTGCCATCAAATTTTCAATCGAACACACCTTTCAAATTGAAATGTTAAAATGTCACAATGTTTTTTGTTTCCTTCTCTCATTTCTTGTCATTCCTTTTGGTGCCGGTTGTTTTCTTAAGAATTGTTTATATTTTGGAATCTCCTCACAAAATGTCTACAGAAAACTTATGGCTGATGCAATTTTGGAAAATAAATGTATATAAAGTTTGGGCCAAATACAAGTTTCTTTTTAAAAATGCAATAAAATAAACAAAATTAATTTTTTTCCATACACATATAATGGCTTTATTATTAAAAGCAAACATTCCCATTAATTATGGAGCACAACGTCGCGTCGTCTTGACTGGCTTCAAACAAATAATCCGAGATCTTTGTGCAGAAATCTCCTCAGGGTGAAATGTTGAACTTTTGAGATCGATCGCGAGTTAATGTTCGTGAATTGATTCCCACGCTCTCTGCTACAACACCCACATTCTCGTCTGTGCGCACATTACAACAGCGTGGACCAAGAATGTTGTTCACCAGCCAATACCAATCTCACGAACTTTTTGCACAAACTTGCGTACAACAGGCACGGAATGTGCTTCATTTCGGCCAAAACTTCTATTTGGGCTACACAGCACTCAGTTTGGAAATAAGTTTCCGATATTTCTCAACGTTGTTCAAGCGCATAGCAACTCATTTCGTTCCGCGAAGATATGATACTGACTTTCTGTCGAAATTTCAAGCGGGAAACAGCTGTCAGTGTCAAAATAACCTGTAATCTAAAAAGAAACCACGAGATAGCCTACCCAGTAATTGCAGACATGTATTTGGATTGAATGACGAGTATCTTATAACTATGTAAGAATGCAAAACAAAATATCAATACTTCCAATGGGCTCAGAGGGAAAAACCCTGAATTGTTCGGGTGTCATCATTCTAAAAATGGTTCTTCAAAAAAAATTCTTGCGTCTGCACATTTGCTGTTTAAATTTCTATACGAAGATGCATTTTGATGAACAAACGTTTGAGCTAAGCTATTGCGCATGCAAGCCATAAAGCTTTCAATTTATTCGTTATTGTTGAATTATATTTGCCTTCTAAATACACCCGCACAAATCTGTTGGTCTGTAAATGAAATCCCATACTTTCTTCAGTTTTTCCTCCCCGCCTGTAAGCAAATCCCCTTAATTTATTTTAATTAGTAATTTAATGCGCATTTGAAATGGCCGACAATCGGACAGTAGTTTGGTTGCGGTTGCAGCAGTGGTCAGGGCATGAGTAATCAAAATAAATTTGCATTTGTTTGAACCGAGAGTTTCCAGAGGCGGCGGCGGGCGGCGGCAGCGAGTACCTAGATAATATTATGACGTAAAGAAATCCTCTTTTTTTATTCCATTGTCGGTTACCGGCGAGACGGGAATGAGGCAGTGGAAACACCACCAGCCACCACAGTCGGCATATTCGAAATTATGGCTGGAAAGCTAAGCTAGAGAGTTGGACTGTTTGTTTTGTTTCAATTACAAGCAGATAACTAGTTAGAAGTATTTTTGCGTAGTTCTACTGTGTGGTAGATATACAAACATACCTTCAAACGTATACCAAACTAGGTGCATGCTAATTTTGTTTTTGTTTGATAAATTTGTAATCGGAAGCAAGAAAGTGGAGAATAATAAACAATTGAATAGAATCACTCAGAAGCAGCTATCGTATTAAAGCAGCTGTTCCTTGGTGTAAGGTTTTTATTTGATTGCATAACAATTCGCGTTTCAAAGAAGGTTATTTTTTTTTAAATAGTCGGAAATTCCTTTTCAAACACACAAATATGTAAAAAGAAAATTCGAATAAAAACGACAACAAAAGAGATTTAAGCAGGGTTCACATTTTAATTCTTTTTCCTCAAAAGCTAAAAAGCAATATAATTGTACGAACTGATACACCATTAGAATCATAATCTTCCAATACTCCGTAATTGATTTGTGTGCTTCGCTGGATTGACTTCAGAAAACATCCACATACATACTTTCCGGTTATTGATTTAACAGTTTCTGAAGATAGTTAATGATGTTATTTTGACATTTTGCTTTTTTTAATAAGAAGTCAATAAAGAGTTTCCAACTTATGTTACCTAAGAATGAGTTTTTGAGTAATAAGCTGTCAATTAAATTCATAATATTTAAGCTTTGAGAAATAACACATTGAAGCTTTTTAGGTAATTTATTGCCATTTCCTCATATTGTTATAAGGTATGTTTTCAATAATTAAAGGCCATTTTCTGTGGAAGCCCTGATGGAAATGATTCTAAGGGCCAAATTCAAGACTAGCGTATAAAAGCTCTGATAGCCATCCCCATCCCCAAAAGACGAATCTTCTTTCCTCTCTAACTGTTGTCTAATTCCACTAACGTCCTTTCTTTCCAAGGTCATGTAAACAGTGATAAATTAATAGTTCAAGAAATATCTTGCAATAGATCCACTGGTGATGGTACAAATCTTTACATCGTTTTGGAGGAAGTAAGATAATTGCACTCGATATTTCAAAAACATTTGATATAGTTTGGCCATCAAGCCCTCTTATTTAAAATGCGTACATTTGGTATTGATGAATCTCTTCCTCGTTGGATTAGGAACTACCTTTTAAACCGCTCTAAACAAGTTGTGTAGTCCAGTTCATAAAATAAATTCTGGTGTGCCACAAGGCTCCGTTTTGTCTCCGACTCTCTTTCTCATATTCATCAATGATCTTTTCTTTGAAACTTCTAATCTGACGACGACAGCAACAAGGAAGGGGCCTTCGGTGATCTTCGGCGTGCTGGAAGACCTCGTCCAGTTCGAAATGACGTTAACTTTCCTAGTGATGTCTAGGCTGTCTTTGAAAAGAATTTAACGGTAGTTACACCTTTTTCTATATAAGATTCTGTTGGTTCACGTGTTGAAAGCGAGTTTATTCACAAACTCATAATAATGCAGAATAGTTGTTGAACATCAAATGCATCCACTTAGATGAACAGGCCAGAGGTAGAGGACAACAATTCAGAGTTGTAGTTCCAACAAGAAAGAGCCACAGCTCGCACAGCGCATCTAACTATGGCTCTCCTGAGGAAAACTTTTGTTGATAAATAGTATCGCGTTTTTCTGATTTTAATTGGCTACCACATTCCCCCGATTTAACGGCTTTAGTTTTTTTTCGAGAACAAGTGAGGGCGCTAGGACCTGAAATTCTAAAAAACCTAATGGAAATGGCGCCAGTCTGTACAAGCATATTATATGACCCCGTAGGAATGAGTATTTCGCTTAAGCGTTTCTAAAAGATACGTTTCTTTTTAAGTGAAATTTGTAATTTTCTTACCCCAATTTTTTGAATTTTAATATTTGTAGCTTTATCCAGGTTAAATGAGTGTTAGTAAGAGAAAAAACACCTTCACCTTCATTTAATTTTGACAAAAAGTCTGGACTCAAAAGTCTTCGTGCAATAACAGTTTTAAAAGCTTTTTAAACGCTTCAACATGGTGGTAGTGAACATGAGCTGAGTTCTACCTCTTTTTACTACTTTGACGTACCAGACTCGCCTGTTTCCAGACCGGTTTAGTTATGTTTACTTTAACATTTCAGTATGCTTTTAAATTTCAATTTTCAAATTTCAAAAATAAAAATGTCAATTATATTGTATTAATAATGATGTTCGAGTAGGTTGGTCTTAGGTCCGTTTCACTGTCTTGGGAGTTTAGTCGAACTAAGTTCATTTTAACCTTGATAAACACAAAATAAACAAAGACAAATCATACAATACGTGTATCGAAATCACGATAAACAAAAACAAGGTGTTCTCATTAAGTCACAATCATCTACTTAAGTTCGCAGAACAACAAAAACAATTAATTAATTTCATTGTTTGTACTAGTTTTTCTAGTTTTTTTTTCTATTATGAAACTTTGTATATGTTTCAAAAACAACTCGATTGAATATTTAATTCTTAATTATAGTTTCACCTAAAAAAGAAAATAATAATAAATGATAGTAAAAGATGAAAAATTAAACACCAAGATGGCGAATAGGGTGTATCTAATGAGCCAATGTTGTTTCTATTTATCATGTATTGTTAAAACAGAATTTTCATTCGTTCAAACAATAAGTGTCTGGTAAATTTTTCCAGCAGTTAGTTTATCCGAGACTTTGAAGATGAAACAGATACAAAATAATAGTAAACTATCTGCTAAATAGCGCTTGTGTCGGATAACTATGCGACACTTTAACCGGAACCGTTGAATTTGGCTCTAAGTTTTTTAAGTTAACACTACACTTTGTGAAATTAGTTAAACTGATTACACAATCAAATGGAGGTGTTCTTTTTAATTAGTTTTGGAAACATAAAAATTCCAGACGATCTGCAAAAAAACTACAGTTAATTGTGGCTCAGAAAAAATATCACGTAAAAATTCCAAAAGTGTCAGAAACTAATATAATTTTATTTTTACTTGAAATAAATAAATTTGAACCACGAAAGCATGTAGAGAACTAAGGCCTAGTGACTTACAACTCTCAAGTTCCTAAATGCGTTGTCGGCAAGAATGGAGGAGACCTAAAATTTTTGCCTAGAGCTCGTGTAAAGTGGTGTGCTTGTTATAGATTAGACTAAGGACTTGACGTACGGAGAACATTATCTAGTGGTGTCAAATCGCATTATTACGGCAGCATGTACGATCGCCGTGACATGATCCAGTTGTCAAATATTACCTTCACAAGTTCGAGCGTTGCATTGATTGTATGGCATGTACTGTCGTTGTAAAAATCTGCCTACAGAAAGTCGGCAGATTATTCAATATGTTGTAACAGGTGGATTTTCTTAACATTAACAGGCGTCGAATCATACAAATTGGAAGAAATCGGAAAACTGTTGACTTCACATTTCAGATAGTTATTTTTATTATCATTTTACGTGGTTACCTGTTAGGGGAAAAAGAAGACACACTGGTGGAACTCAGGGCTCAAACCGATTTTAAAAAGCTGTTTACTCGAACAAAAGCCAGAAACGTACTGGAACTCCTACAAGGAATCCTAAAAAGAAATTCTGTGATAACATAGAAGAAACCTTTGAAGCACTAGATTAAGAAAAATCCTTTCAACTTATCCAAAGACGCCTTAATGCCTAAGCTCTTGCGAAAAATCTCTCAACATGCTTCTAGGTACACATTTCCCAGGTAGCTCCCAAACTGTTAATGAAACTGATAATAGTGTGTCTAAAATTTTTTTAACTTATCCACAATGGCTTCAAACTGTATAAATTAGCAGGACCAAACGGCATAATGCCAGCCAGAACCCAAAAGACTAGCGATATTATTCTGCCAATCATTGAGATGCTCTTTAAGAATTATCTAAATTTAGTCCATATAGCTGTGCTATGGAAGTTAGAGTTGTATTTATACCCAAAGCGGACAAAAATTTCCATGTAGAACCAAGTAATCTCAGACCTTTTAGCCTATCATCATTCCCTTTCAAAACATTTGAGCGACTGATTGATATCCATACAAGAACAAGCATTGACACTAGACTTCAGTCTACGGCTGGTAAGAACCATCAAATACTTCCTGAAATCGCGTCTGTCCTGTCATCTCTGATTGTAGAAAGTTCGCTTGGAGAATTGATCAATCAAATGCTAACTAGCAGGATTATTAATTCAAAGCTGGGCGGGTTTTCTGCAAGAAGATCTGTCAATATTGAGTATAGGGATGCCACAAGGCGGTGTTCTATTTCCCCATCTTTAGAACTTGGTAGCGAATAAGCTTTTGAGATATTTGGAAGCGGATTGCCTAGGCGGTGACATTACTTAAGACGTATCAGGAGAGCATCATACTAACCTAAAAGATCTCTAACTGAGCGTTAACCCTCACAAAACAGATCTTGTCCTCTTCTCTAAAAAATATTAAATTCCCCATATCAACCCCCGTTCAATTAAAGTTATACCACTAACATTCTCCGGCGAAAAAAAATACTTGGATCTTATTTTAGATAACAAGTTAAGTTGGAAACTTAACATTTAAGAAAAAGTTAAAAAGGCCACAGTAATATTCTTTTCATGCAAAACCCATTGGGAATTAATTGGCTCCAACCCGGAATTGCTCACTGGATGTATAATATTCGGCCATTCGTCTCAAAGCCTCCTCCCAGTGGATCAATAATGAAACTGGCCACTCCATTATTCTGAACTCATTCGGACCACTTTCAAGTAGCGTCGATTACACCATCCTTCACATTCAGTTTGAAAAAAAAAAAACTTTCAAGTAACCACCCTTTCTAGAAAAATCTGAGAGGACTTGACATTCCTGGAAGATGATTAAATCCGTTTTTACATCGATCGATCAAAAATTAATGACGGGGTGATTGCTCAGGCAAATTCAAATTAAGTCTCACTTTTCATCTTCCTAATCACTGGAGCGTGTTTAAGCGGAACTTTTGGCGATTGAATAAGTACTGTCTTGGTTTAAAGAAATAAAGATATCCGCATCTTCTCACGAGAGCCAAGCAGCCATTGAATCTCTTCATTATATCTCTTCCAGCTCAATAACAACCCTTAACTGACGATTGCCTCTAATGGAGATGGCACAGCTCTTTAACATTCACCTCTGCTGGGTGCCGAGCTATAGGGCCATTTGAGGTAATTGTAAAGCTGACGAAGTCGCCAAAAGCGGAACAAAAACAATGATACCTGTATTGCCAGATAAGTTAAATATACGTATTCATTCCCGTCGCTACGTGTAAACTTATGCTAATTGAAGATGCTATACAGAGAACAACTTTAGGTGGATAAATAAGTCCGGGTCAATAAGTCCGTGACTTTTTGAATTTCTGACCTCTCTACTGAAACAGCAACACTGCTCCTGTCAACAGGCATCTGTCAGTTGACTCCTGTCAAAATTTAAACTTGCTGCGTCAGTTAGTTTGTGTTTGACAGCTATTTTTATCAGACTACTCACTAATTTGAGGAGAAAATGGAAAAAAGTGAATTTCGTGTGCTTATTAAGCATTATTTCTTGCGAAAAAAAACCATTACCGAGACCAAGGCTAAGCTTGATAATGATGATACTATGGGGACTCTGCACCATCGATTTCAATGGTAAAAAAGTGGTTTACTGAATTTCGTTGTGGCCGTACAAGCACTGAAGATGCCGAACGTCCTGGACGCCCAGTTGAAGTCTCTACACCCGAAACAATCGAAAAAATTCACGATATGGTGTTGGCCGACCGAAGATTGAAAGTGCGAGAGATTGTGGAAGACGTAGGGATCTCGCATGGCTCAGTGGTTTCAATTTTGAATGATCACTTGGGCATGAGAAAGCTTTCCGCAAGATGGGTGCCGCGTTTGCTCACAGTCGACCACAAACGCAATCGTGTAACAACTTCACAGGAAGGTTTGGCGTTGTTTAATCGCAATATGGAGGAGTTTTTGCGCCGTTTTGTAACCGTGGACGAAACATGGATCCATCACAACACACCAGAGACCAAACAACAGTCAAAACAGTGGGTTTCTAAGGGTGAATCGGCGCCAAAGAAGGCCAAGGTGGGTTTGTCAGCCAATAAAGTTATGGCGACTGTTTTTTGGGATGCACGCGGGATAATCCATATTGACTACCTTCAAAAGGGAAGAACAATCAATGGGGAATATTATGCCAACTTATTGGACCGATTCAATAACGATTTGAAAAAAAAACCGACCTCATTTGGCCAAGAAGAAAGTTCTTTTCCACCAAGGCAATGCAAGGGTGCACACATGTGCAGTTGCCATGGCAAAAATCCATGAATTGGGCTATGAATTGCTCCCTCATCCACCCTATTCTTCAGATTTGGCTCCGAGCGACTACTTCTTGTTCCCAAACCTGAAGAAATGGCTTGGTGGAAAAAGATTTGACTCCAATGATGAAGTCATCTCGCAAACAAAGGCCTATTTTGAGGACCTCGACAAATCATTTTTTTTGGAAGGGATAAAAAAAATTGGAGAAGCGTTGGACAAAGTGTATAGAGCTCAAGGGAGACTACGTTGAAAAATAAAATTATTTTTTTTTATCAAAAAATCTGTGTTTTATTCCAAAAGTCACGGACTTATTGACCCGCCCTCGTATCACCATCTGAAGCCCTCCAAAAGTTTAATATCTTCAAGCAGCTCGAACATAGGATCTGTGAGACGAGTTATAACAAGACACTATTTGGAAGGCAAGCACGTAATGCGGCTTGGAATTTTATCTAACGAGTTCTGCAGAATCTGCATGGATCTCTGTACATGTCCTGCTTTAACCCAAAGACTTAGGTTCCATTTGGAAGATTTCTACTACAATGAACCTAGTGATCTGGCAAATATACGAGTAGATATAGGAAATCTTGCTCGCTTCACAAGGAGCTTCAATTGGTTTAACGATTTGGGAGAAAGTCTCTTCAAGATTGTGCAACCACTCCTCGGCTCTCCTACCGACAGCCACGTCAACCTAACCTACCTGATTATCTTAACCAGAAATTGAGTTCATTTAGCATTGTGTCTGTTGATTTAAATAGAGAATAGCGTAAGACCTAAAACTGCACATAACGGTATGAATTATAGACTGAAAATTATGTTGAATGTTAAGTATCGATTTTCATTTCAACGCAAGTAAGTATTACAATCTTGTAACTTATTTAATATTTTAAATGAGAAACTTTGTTGAAAAATAACAACCAGATAATTGATTAATTTTACATGATATTTTTCATGTGCTTTTATCTAATTTTACAAAGTGTAATGCTAACTTGACAGACGTTACGATTTTGTAAATGAAAAAAATATCAAAATTCCCCATTGTACGTATTTCCAAGGACATGAAATATGATACATTTTGTATTTAAACGTTTATCTTCGATTAGAGAACTTAGGCGGCTTAAAAAAATTTAGAAAAAGAAGTCAAAAGAAGTGACCTGTATTTTAATTTACCTAAGACTATCTTATTCTCTAAACAGTCCAAAGAGTGCATCTTCAAACTTAAAATCCAAGCTGATGATGGATTTATTTTAACATTTCTCAAAAATTATTTTCATAAGGGTTTAAATTCGGAATGATATGAATTATTTTTCCAAAGAATTATAAAAAGCTTTCAAATATGTAAATAAATCCAAAATACACTTCAAGTAAGTGCACACAACAAATCATATTGAAAATAAAAATAATTAAAAAAAAAAACCCTTTTAATTACCATCATTTGGCCACACTTAACCCCATCGACCTACACTCTGGGCCATCCATCCAACTAATTAAATACAAATAATAAAAAAACATTTTCAAATTATATGTAGTTCCTTTAAATATACCTACTCAAATCATAAATAAGCTAGCCAATATATAGTAATTATATTATATTGAATACACATTGAATTCATGTGAGTGCACTTATAATTATTATAATTAATAATAACAAACATATTATTATTAAAAACAAAAAATATTTTTCTATCCACTTCATTGCCAACATAACTCAGTATACTATATCTAATGGGACAAATTAATTTTATTTAACAAACTTGCGAGTACCTACTGAGTACAGTCGACTTGATAATAATTGCAATTTCAATTGCAGGAATAAACTAACTGAAAAATTAAAAACAATTTCACATTGAGATACTTTTGTGGTGGCCAGACCAATGTGAATAGGGTGTACTATGCACTGTGTGCCATAGTGCATGTGCATGGCCGTGGTCGACCTTGTCAGAGATAATCTACATTACACAAAATCAATTTGTATCTAGATAGAGTAGGTATCTATTGTATACTCAGGTGCAAATGAGACCATTCATAATCATAAGTTTAGTTTACATTGGAAAAAATAAATAAAAATTCAAAAATAGGGGGATATGGTGCCAACTAGACCGAGACTGATTTAAAATATATTTTCAACTAGTTTTAAAGAATAGGTGTTGCTCGTAATTTTTGATGGTAAAGTCTCTTTGAACTATTTAATTTAGCTTTACCGCTTAGTAAGGCTGCCTTGGTAGAGAAGTAAGCATATTACGACTCAAAATAGGTTAAGATTAACTGGAACATTGTTAATTATTTTCGTAAATTTGTCGTAATTATGTCGTAAAAGTAAAAAAATATCGTATCTTTTTTTCTCAAAAAAAAATACCTTTGTATATGACAGAAGTACCTAAATTAGCATTCTTTATTAAATTTAGCACCGCCATACCAGAAATATAGTTTATAACTAACTTTGAATAAGTTCCGTCCAAGAACAATTAGTCACGCCCTTTTTCCCTTTAAAAATCTTATAAAAGATTTCTCACCATTATTGCTTAAACAAATTCCACAGCAACAAATTATTTATATTTCTGATATAGTAGTGATAGCTTTAAGGAAAAAATGCTACTTGAAGTACTTTTGTCATGCTTAAGGGATTTTTTTTTTTTTTTTTTTGAGAAAAAAGGATGCGAACATTTGTTTACAACTTGTTTACGACAAATTTACGACAGTTATTAACATTGTCTTTTTTATTTTTCAATTTCATTTTGCCCTATTTTGACGGGTGGTAATCCTAACTTAACTGTCAAGTTAGCATTAGCAAGGGTTATTGAAAAAAACAAGCGTGACAAATTTTGTTGTTTTACGACAAATTTACAACAGTTAATCTAATTATTAAAACGTTAAAATTTTAATTTTTTAATTTTAATGCTTTTTTGTTAATTTTTGTTAAATTCAATTTTTGTTATAATTCAGTTCAACCTAGATCAATTTTTTGATAAAAATCCGATATGAACTATGTATATCCAATCAAGATTTAAATTCTAATCATTAACACTGGAAGATTTTGTCCGTGGGCTGACAGTGTTTCTATTTGAAGGTTTTTATAGTACTTTATTTTTCATTTTTTTAAAAATCTTCATATAAAAAACAATGTCGGTAAGACTTTTGACCTGAATTGGATGATATGGATTTGGTTTTGATAGAATAGCGACACAGGTGAAGCCAGAGTGAACATTCTCCACAAGCATGAGGGCATGGTAAGTTAACGCAGGAAAGACGTCAATTGGCAAGCGAGATCTTGCCATTTGACTCTTTAAGACTTTTTCTTGAAGGTTTTCGTTTCGATTTATTCCAATAAGCCGGTTATGAACGGTGGCCGGAAACTTAAACTCATGCCATCGTTCATATATTGAGTGGTAGCTGCAATCAATTAATGTTCTCGAAAACAGCTTCATTGATTATGATTAAACTTCAAGCATGTTATGTCTAGGGAGATTGAAATAAAACTGCATCTGCATCAGTGTCAACTTTAAACGAAAATCCGATGGTAATCATCCCGCTCTCTTCAAACGAGCCACAAACAATCGCCAACTTTTTCAAACAATCTTTTACCGACTTTTACGATTGTAATTGTAATACCTGATTATAATTATTTCAATTATTTGCCGAATTTTTTCCTCGGTCCATTTCTACCTCATAACATTGACCCATTTCTTCCAAAAATAAGCTAAATCAACTCAATGATGAGTACATTTCCGGTCAAGGTGGTATCCCCGCCATATTTCTCTTCGTGTTATCATTATCTCAAGGTGAATTCCCTCAGTTATGGAACGAATCTTTGATAACCCTAATACATATAAAGGCCACAAAGTGTGAAGTTAAAAAATTTCGTCCAATTGTTAAGCTTGCATATATTCCCAAAATCTTTGAAAACATTTTTTTGCGAAATTTTAAGTTTTCGTTGTAAGTCTCTCATTTTCCCTAGACAGCACGGCTTTATCAAAAGTATATCCACAACGACTAACCTCGTTGAACTCGTATCCCTTAGCCTCTGAGCCTTAGAAAACGTACAGGAAGTCGACATTGTCTCAACCGATTTTAGTAAGGCCTTTGACAAAATTTCACATAAGCTTATTCTATTCAAAATGTCCACCCTTGAGCTTCTCTTCTATATGGAATTCTTCTAACCTGAAAAATCGTTATTGAAAAGTTTGATTCAGATCTACTTTCTCTGATGATTTCTAAGCTACAACCGGTGTCCCACAAGGCGGCCACCCAGGACCTCTCCTTTTTATTCTTACTATTCTTACTATTTCTTGATATTGAAATGGTCATCAAATATTCCCATCTCACTCAACTCCGACGATACCAGGTTTTTCAAGACTATTTCTTCAATACATGATTCTACTCTTCTTCAACTTGATCTCGACTGTTTCTCTGTCCGTTGCCTGACAAATTTCTTAGAGCTAAGAATTTCCAAATGTTATTCAATCACTTTTTCACGAAAACGCATCCAATCTCCTCCAAGTCTCTACCTTGTCTATTATCCACCCCCGAGTCAATTCGCGACCTTGGTGTTTTATGTGATAGAGAGCTCAACTCAATTATCTAAAGAGCAGACAAAATTAACGGTTTTATGAACCAAAAAGATGAACTCGACTAGTGTTTTTTTTTTAATGAACAGACATCACGTTAAGTTAATCAGGTAAAAATTGTAAAAGTAATTATATTCAGAGTAAATTCAACCGGCTTTGTAGAATTATGTACAAATTTACAGAAAAAAAAACAATGTTAAAATATCACAAAGAAGTTAAAAATTTAAACTGCGATCATGTCAAAATGTGTCCAATTTTCTACAGGCAAAAATGTATTGTTGAAATAATATGAAATCTTGTTAAATCAACTAGAATGGCGTCACGTAGCTTAACATTGAATACTATGTTTTTTTTTAAATATCTACAACTTTATATGGGAAAGTCCACCTTGTACATTTAACAATAGACTTTGTTAAATTTATAGCTGACATTTTTCTCGCGTGTTTGTTAGAAAAACAAAAACTATTTTCCTGCAAAGGGTCATTCAAGATCTCAAAATCAAAGTCAGTGGTTTTTTAAGCACGTGAGTGTAAAGTATGAACAAATACAAAACTCAACTCTAACAGTTGGGCTACATAAACCTCTATTTAGCTTAAGTGTGTTCTATATATAAATAATATAATCATAATGCAACGGATTTGTTCGTTCCATCCAATGTATTTGCATTAATTTAGGTCAGATGCAAAGTGCTGCTGCAACTAAACTACACAAAGCTTGTGGTGATGGCTTTCCAAACCTCCACCCACAGCAGATATTAATTAAAAAAAATATATATGTAATAAATTATATTAAACATCAGTTCTATATTTAAACAGTAATTACCATAATCATCTTTGCCGACAAGTGCCGGTCTGCCTTCGTTCGACGACGACGATGATGACGATGTCGTCAACATCATTGTTGTGTTTGGAACCAAATCTGGTGATGGCACTGGAACAGGAACTAAGTCGGGTGCTTCGGCCGACGATGCTGGCAACGTAAGAGGGATTAGTGCAGGCTCTATGGGTGCGTCATTGGGTAATTGAGTTGTGGCCGAAGCTGCCGCTGCGAATGCATCATCTGCAGTCTCTGCACCAACGTCCGGGTCTGGTGCAGATGCAATATCCCAATCGCCATCGCCAGCTAACGTCGATGGCGATGACGAAAATGATGATGCTGGACTCGCGATGGCATGGGTTCTTGTTATCGGAATCCACCAGTAAATCGAAATTAATAAAATCAATTGAATTATGATCTTTCCAGCGGCGAACATTTTATGAGAGTTCGATGCTGATTTCTTTTTTCTGTTTGTCCGACTGGAGAAAGAGTCGAGAATATCTATCAGATTTTTTTAAGTATCTTTTTTTTTGTATGTTTACGAATGAATTCACTCACACTCGCTTAATATGTAGGTATTTATATGTATGTACACTCTTTCCGGCGGCGCTAAGTACGCGGGCGATTAAGTCTACTCGAGAATCATTTTGGAATATTTGAAATACTTTTATTTTGAGTTAAGATACTTTTGTATCTTTTTGAATGGTTTTTAATTTTCTTAGTTTCTATATACACTGGGGATAAAGTTGGGGATTTAACTTGGGCGCTTGATTTCCGTCTGTCTGCTTGGAGACACAGATATTTTTTATAATATTGTTACACTGGGTGCTTGAGCATGATTTCAAGTGGATATGCACTAAAAAAAAAAACCAAAACACAATGAGATTCAAAGCAAAAGGAAAAAAAAACACGAACAAATATTGTGGAGAAAATTATTATAAGCTCCAGTTGAAGCCCATGGTGCTGTCGCTAGCTGTCGCTGTATGTTCGGTTGGGAGGCATTGATGAACACTGATAACTTTAATTGAGTTCACTGCTGGAAATGTTTATAGAAGCGCGTTTCCAGCAGTGGAACACACTTATGATTCAGCGAGGCAAGTAAGTGTCGTTTATTTTGTTTTTGTTGTTGTTTCTGTTTTTGTTTTTGTATTTATTGTTTGGTTTAATAAAAATGTGTTCATTTGGGGATGCGATGTTTTTGTTGATTTTTTTTCATCTGTCTGCTTTACATTTCTCATCCGCACATGTATAACAAATAACAAACAACAACAAAAACAAATGATGCGATTTGTACTTTTCATTTTTTTAAATTTTTTTTTTTTTAAATTTTAATTAAGTTCAACTGTGATAAAAGAATCGAATGAAGGTGTTGCCAATTTTGATGTTTTTTTTTTATTATTTCGTTGATATAGATACATACTATAAGCAACGTTTTTTACGTGCAGGATATAGTATACAGGATATAGTAATACTACGACATAGGAGAAGTGTTGTCCAATAGGGATTACCGAACTGACAGGTGATTGCGATCATATTGTTCAATCAATGTGAAAAGGAGTGGCATTCAAAAACATGCCCAAATGATTAAATTGTTTTATGAAAATGGGTCTTCTTTTTGTGGAACATGTCCCAGGCTTAGCCCATTTTACGGTCAGTCATAATAATCGTCATTTCGGGGATCACAACTTTTGGAATTTTGCGTGATTTTTCAGACAGATTTTGGGTAGATACTTCTTTGAGAACGACATTGGGAATCGGTACCAAGCCTTTGAAGTGACAGTCCAACGCTCAACTATTACGCCATATATTGCACATTAGAGAAGTTTTCGGGTCGCTTCTCAAGAGACTGTTTTGCCGAAATGATGACATCTTGTAATAAAATAGGGCATATCAATGTTCCAAACTTCGAACCAAGTTTGCAAACAACAAACCTAATTAATTTGTTTGGATACATCTTAATCTCTGCAATAAGTATTGTCGTATTTATTCCAAGCCACATATTAGTATTCAAGACAGGCCTAGGTATAAGTCGGTGAAACGAATAATGTCACGTTTAATTAAACCAAGGATAGAATTAGTTTTGGTAGTGATATATTCAACATGCTTAGTAAAATTTAATTTGAGATCAAAGACGACACCGAAATCCCTTATTTATTCAAAAACTCTTTCAAGAAAATTACTGCGAATTCTAAATTTAAATAATATTGGTGAAAACATTGAAAGAAAGATTAACTGTGGCATTGCGTAAGTCAGTAAAGAACTTCTTGCAAAAGAAGGCAATTTACTTTAAAACAGCTAAGAAATTTTATCCACAAATAAAAACCGATGGAAATTAGAAAAAAAAAAACTTCAGACATGTCATTAATAAAAATAAGAAAAAGAAGCGGTCCGAGGTGCCTGCCTTGGGGAACGCCTGATAACATAAATACAGGGCTAGAAAGACAATTATCAATAGACACAAACGGAATGCGCTCTAAGAGGTGTCATCAATTTTAAAATACTTGAATGAAAATCTAGTTTTTCAAGTTTGTTTAATAAAATTGAGGGGCTCTCTCTATTCTATATCGAAAACTTTTACGAAGTATATATCACATCGACTTGATAACCTTCCTCGACCTTTTTTGGTTGGTAACTGTTGATCTGCTGGAAATAAAGCAAATTTGAAATGGTTGATCAGCAGACTGTTGCTGACAGGAACTTGTATGGATTGGACTTAAAGTAATCATATAGTACCCAAAAATGGAAACAGTACCCATAAATCGAAGCAGTCCTCCATGAAAGAACAATTATTAGGAAGGCAATTTTTTGAAGACATTGACGATCTTTAGGAAATGAAGATCAAAGACTTCATCTTTTTTCTCAACACGAATTAGCGGTCTCTGTGCTTTGAAGGAGACTTACTGTAGGGGGGGGGGGGGGGGATTATCCCTCAATCAATTGGCTACTATTTCAGCACAAGTCAACAAGCTGCCTAGTTTGCCACAGTGTAGATGGTGCCGGATGAGTGTGGTGGTCCGGCTGAGTAATTAATCCAATATCAGGATGATTGTGCAAAAGCAAACACACAATAAGAGACATAGGACTACCTATTATAGTTCCATATTTTTGAACTCATTCCAAACTGGATGACTCCGTGAGAATGTCCCCTTTTTCCCATATCAATTCCATCCATAGGTATTATGGTATCGAAATGGCGTACTTCAGCGCTAATTCGGCCACAGGGCTAGACTGCCGGTGATCGCCATTTCTACCTACTAACCAATACATAGTAAGTTTAAGCCATTTAGGTATAAGTTTCACTTTTTCTGAGAAAATAATTGCTTGAAGTCACTTATCTAAGCTCCATTCTGTTTTTAACTCAGAAATCAAAGCTTTTGGTTAAGATATTTAATTTTATTTCCAAGACCCGATGTTTCAACAGTAGATGTTGAAACACGTAAACGATCTTTATACCTAAGAGCCATTGGTCCCAGTGAGAATTTTATATGTGTCTTAATTTGCAGTTCTTTTTCATAATTTACCTTAACTTTTAGACTTTGAACTTTAAGGTAAGGTTCATTCGACCTAGTCGTATGTTTTATTTATTTATTTTTCGTATGAAGTGCGGCCGAGTCCACCAGAAAAGAAAAAGTTAAAAGGTAATTTTATTTGACTTCTGAATTAGCATGTGGGGCAGTGTTAAAATGAAAAACAAAAAAACCTCGCTTTCATCTCGCTTCTGAGATGAAAAGTTTGTTTCTATTTTGTGGACACACAAGTGTTTTTAACGAGGATAACTCAATTTATTCTGGTTATGGCTCAACAAAAATAAATGTTCCAAAAACAAGTGGGATAAAGTTAAAACTTTGATGGATCCCAGGTATAGCACAACATACATCGCGAATAAAGTCAGAAAATTGCATTGGAAAAGTTTTTTTGTTCAACACCAAGCTCTGAGATTCTTTATAGTTTCAGAGATTAAAAAAAAAAAGGATTGGATTAATTCGAGTTTTTTGCACATACATTTGACTTTAAGACAAATAAGATTATCCAATACAATAGAAGACTTATTTTATATGGAATTTGACTTTGGTGTAGAATCTGTGTCTTTTGATTCAAAAATCTCATTTGACGGGAAATATTTAAATAAAATAGGTATTCAGTTTGTTGGAACCATTTTGAAAAATGCGAAAATGTGAAAATGCGATCACGAAATCAAAGCTATTGGCTTCGGATTTCATAATCAGTCTGCAGGGCACTATCTATAACTTCTGCAATGATATATTTATCGCATGATATATACTTCTGAAATTAATGATATATGTATTTTTGGCATAATATACCTCTCAAATGTTATTTTTTAGTCATGATAAAAAGGTGAGACAGCATAACTTCATTTTTTAAAACATAGCCCCGTTGGCAAAAGGCACGGTCTTCATTGTTCCAACGCATCACAGCCGATAGATTGTCTTGAATGAAATAAGATTTTTTAACCACTACACTTATCGGAGTGAGACCACTCACGCAACACCCCTTTCAAAAAGAATACAGAATGAAAGAATTCAATAAAGGTTATGTTGCGGTAACCCGTATTTATGCAATGGCATATTTCTGGTATGACATGTTTCTTGGCTGAGATAGATTTCTCATGATATGTGTATGTATAGTGTATACTTATTATATTACTTAATATATTACTTCGTATATTCATAGCATTATATGTGTCTGAATGGATATACGGCTGACATGATGTAATTCTTATAACAAGGAAAGTTGATCCGGCTCGAACTACCAATAAATTTCATTACGTACTAAATATCATAATAATGATTAGGACACTTTGTCTTTCATTCATTTCATGTATTTCATTAAGTTTAAAGTATTTACTTTTGAGTCCCATTTCCTTATTTACACTCTTGTGCTTCCTTAAACCTTAACAATTTTAAATCTTAAATCCATAATTTCAAGATTTATATCAAAATTTCTTGCTTTAGTTTGAACCAATGCCAAATAATTCCCTTTCATTGTCCCTGCTATTCAGCCCCAATATACTTTGGATAAATCCACTTGCATTTTTCATTTGCAAACCCTCAAAATGTATGAAGTGAAATTGTATGTGTCTCTCTCCGAACTTACTGTTAAATGACCGAAAACTGCATTATCCTTAAATACATTTGAATGTCACTCCTATTTCATGTTATCCTTACGCACATAACGAGCACATAAATGTCAAAACCAATGTCGGTGTATTTTTATATTTCTCTTGCCATTATTTCCATTTCAAATATAAAAGTCTCCGAATATGATACGAAAAGATTCTGTACAACATGGTCGATGGAACATACTATACACAACAAACAAGAGAATTAGGAAATTTTCTTTCAATGAACTTAACTGCAAAGCTTCCTGTTTAAAATTGTGTCCTTCAAGAGAAGTGGATTATTATCTGGGAATCCTTGTTGGATTTTGTTATTCTTGCTTTCGTTGTTTTGAACAAATTGTCGAATATGTTATACATTTTGTTGGACTTTAATTTCTGTGTTTTGGCAAGCGTTTTATTATCATTTGGATACGTTTTTATTGTCATTTGAATTGTCTTTGAAAATTTGAATTGAAAAGAATGTCGAGCAGTTATTGGCAGTGTGTATAGTGTGTGTGAGATACATAGTTGTAATTTAAAATTAAAATTGTATAGACAAACATGGTAATGATATTGTTTGGAAGAGTGAATTTTGTGAAACTTAGAGTATCTCAATCGGAAAGCCAAAAGCATATATGTGAATAGTCCTATAAATCAGTTAGACTTGTAACAAAACCTTAAGGAAAATAGAGACACGATCCCACAAATTTTGTCCTTCTGACCGATTACCAGTGTTTTTATTTATTTTAAGCGCTTTCAAGAATTTATGACTACCCTTAAACTATTTGAGCACAGTGCTAGCGTTTAGGAGAGTTGGGATTTAAAAGGCGATATCTTAACATTGGTTTTAATTTTTAAATGTGTGAATATCGCAATGGGAGGGTAATATTGAGCTGGGTAAAGCATTCCATGATTCCGAAGACGGTACAATCATGAATTGTACGCAATCTACCTAGAAGCAGATATCGTGACAAAAATTAAGCTCGGTAGACTCCGGTGGGCAGGGCACCTAGCTCGCATGAGCGAAGAGGAACCTGCTCGGAAAGTTCTTTGTGGTAGATTGGTTGGCGACAGCGTGGTAGACCATGCTTGCGCTGGAGAGATGGCGTAGACCAGGACGCCCGAAGCCTTGGGGTGCTCAACTGGATGGCGTCGTTTCTGTTACAGTTTTATCACCTTTTAATTTTAAAGATTTTTTTTCTGTTCCTTACTAATAGACTTAAATAAGTTACTATAGAGCACTTGCCCAAATATGGGCAAATAGCTTTGGACAAATAAGCTTCATAGGTTACACTATGATAAGAAGAAGTGAAATGCTTCTTGGATCGTCGAAGGAAATATGATGTTATTACACACAAGGTCGTCTATGTTCCGTTTCGTCAAGGCAAGGAGGGTTGAGTGTCCGCTTCAACGATAAGAGACAGCATTAGTTTTTGAATTCTTCATTTTGTATTCCTCATTAGACAAAGCTTTCAAGATCAGAATTTACTGAGCTCATCATTGCCGTTGCCATTTGATTTAACATCCGAAGAAAAATAATCTAGGAACGAAAAGCTGATGTACTATCATCAGCAAGAAATTTCATTGAATTGCAAATTCCAGATTCAATGTCATTCATAAATATAAGAGTGTCGGAGATACACCAGCATAAAAGAAGCTTATAATTCATCGAGGAAGAGAGCTTGATGATCAACTTTATAAAATGCTCTTGAAATATAAAAGACTTGTGCTTGGTGAGATACACAATCAGATCACCAGTAAACCTACTGCTACGAAAGCCTTACTGCCTGTCATTGAGAAACTTTCGTTCTTCAAGAGCTGATAACTTATTAGCATTTCAACTAAAGTAAAAAAAAGGGACGTAATTGCTATTTGATGATATTTAGAAGGGGAATAAGATGAGCTTTTTTTTGGGACAGGATGGACAAATACTGTTTTCGATCAACTCGGAAAGAGATCAGTAGATTAGGACAGATGGAAAAGTTCAAGTAATGGTTTTGCAAGCATTCAAGAACACAGTTTCAAAACAATGTGAATGTTACTATCCTGGCCAACAGATTTGTGTACATCGAGATATTTAAGTACTCTATCAAAAATATGAGTTCAAAAAAAGATTTATCGTTTCCGATCTTAAGTAAATCACTCGCCGGACAGACATTTCAATCGAATGAATTAAAATATAAAAACAGTTTCAAAAATTTTGTTTTGAAAGAATTCATGATCTGACATTAAAACAAATAAAAACGTCTAAACAAAAAATGAGGTAAATGGGCTCCGCGAAATTAGACCCCAGGAAATAAGGCCTCCAAATTGGGGTATTTTCTCATAATAAAATTATGCCTAATTAAACAAAAACAAACCGAAATGAATAAATGTCCCAAAAATAAATGAAATAAGGCCCCAACTTGTTTTGATTTTTTTTTCTTAGAAAAAATTAAATAGCTCCAATTTGTCTTTTTCATGTTCAAGTTTAGTTTTAAAAATGAAACAAAACCCCAAACTGTTAAGCTAATATTTGGATCGCGCGATTTTGTTCAGCTATTCTGTTACTCCCTGATGGTTTTCAGCACGATGTTTACATTGAAAAGCAGTAGTAAGTAACAAAATAGCTAAAAAAAAAAAAACGCTCGATATTTCTCCTCATTTCCTCATGTAAAGATCGTTATCTCTTTGACAAGATAAAAACCGTCAATTATATCTGATGGAAAATATTGAGCCGCTGCTAGCATACTCTTCACAGGAATCTTAGTACCTGTCGGTTTAAGGAACCATTGGATTTTAAGCGAACTAAATGGATTTATTGAAGTAAAACTTCTTTTCCGGCGTTGGGGGTAAAAAATTTTCTATGCAGCTGTCAGTGACATGTCAAAACGACACGTTATCAGTCAAAGCCAGCGATATTTTTTAAGATTACCAAATGTTTGTACGTTTATAGGTTAGAATCTTACAGAGGCTTTAATTGAGAGAAAAGAAGTTTTACTTCTACAGAGCGTACCTCCCCGATGGGTTTTACTTTGTCGTGGTGGGGAGGCTTAGTCTATTTCGCCGGCTATACAGACTAGCTGGGGATTTAGACAACTAAGAAAACCTTAGGATTATCGTTCCTAGTTCGTTGTAAGGCGAACAAAGATTAGGATTATCGTTCCTAGTTCGCTGTAAGGTGAACAAAGATTAGGACTATCGTTCCTAGTTCGCCGTAAGGTGAACAAAGATTAGGACTATCGTTCCAAGTTCATTGCAAGACGAACAAAGACAAATAAAGTGATTAGGGGAAGTCGCTGCCAAAACATAAAGAAAAGTGGGTTTCAGCAATTCGGATAATCGATGGTCCTCATCAGTGCCATTAGATTAAGAAAGATCGCTTAGGATATCGCTCCTAATTCGTTGTAGGGCGAAAAAGACTAATTGTAAATATTGGTGTAGGTTGTGGTTGGCTTCGGTCAACTATGGTCTGCACCACGGAGTTTCTACTCCATAACTTTGCTCAATTCTTTAAGCGTATGTTATATTATTGGAGATATTTTTAAAATAACTTCATAATATTGATTTAATTTAAATTAATCTATTAATTTATTAAATTGGGTACCTCGGGAATAATGAGATTTAATGAATTTATCCCCGCTAATTAGAGCGCCCAGGGTGTAAAAACCTTGGACTCATTATTAATTGGATAGACCCTCTGTAAAGAGAGCACGAGGTGGCTGTGGTTATACCAACCAAGTCACGCGGTTGGCTATTGTTACCGACAATAGTATAGATGGAAAAAAACGGACCAAGGGTGGTACTGCCTACACAGTGCAAATTTGGAACAGTATTGAGATGCTTGCTTGTACTCTGAGACCAGACCTAAGTACGAAACATTGATCGGTAGCAATGTCGAGTTGGTTTGTCAAGGATTCAAGAACTTACACCTGCTGGAAAGGAGTGGCTACCTTTCTTCCAAAGATAAAAAGCAACTGGGACTATGTCCTGGGAGCTTTATTCAATAGCTGATAATTGAACCCGCAGTGCTTAGTAGGCCAAGAAGTAGGATAAAGACTTAACTGACAGGTGCTCACTATAAAACCTGCTTTAGTTCTACAGAGCGTACGTCAGTACACACAACCTATTTTAGTTTTATTTTATGATTTTTGTACAATAAAAAAGAACAGCCTACGTTATATTATTGCTTAGACTTCCATGAGTTCTATTAATCAGATCTTCAATGTTAAGTTCTTTAAATTTACTGAAAATTCAATATCAGGATTCTTATATCTATCTGTCTATTTAAAAACACAATTGTCATTTCTTTGATTGATCTACAACTTCGTCTACATATAAAACTATTCATAGAAAAAAGTCACTTTCAAAAATCAACCCTTCAAAAAATTCTATCAACAAATCAGTTGTGGGTTCTCATACTTTATATGAACTTTGATACAAAATCCGATCAGAACAATGAAAGTTTACTGACCTATTCCCCTCTTTGATTTAGTTATGTTTCATTTCATTTCCTTTTGCCATAAAACAACAATCAACAAGTAATTACATCAAACTATCAAACAAGTAAAAGTTGACACTTAAGCATATATTTACGGTTTTTTTTTTTTCTTCTTTTCTTTCAAGCCTTTACTTATTTTCCTTTTGTTAAAGTTATACTTAGTCAATTACAAGCAACAGCAATAACAACGAGAATCGTAACCAACTGTGAAAGTAGTACTAAAACAAACGGCTTTTTTTTAAACTCTCCAACCGACCATATAAACGGTGTAATGACTTATTTATACAATTCGGTCATTTCGATTTGATCTACTTACATTTGTATAAAATGATACTACTTTTTTTCTGTCTGAATTTAAGGGAGTGGATAAAATATAAACTTGACCAAGTATGTTAATAGAGGAACACCCCAGCGCGGGTGTCATGAATAAAATTCTTGTGAAGTTGGAATGATATGGCCTAAAGGCGGTTGCGTATGTACTACTAGTACTACTAGTATCAGGAAAGTTCAGCCGTGTATTAAGTGAAATCACATAAATTGCTTTAAAGAAACTTAGTAACTGAACCACGCGTTATGGACTAGGTGTTAACCACCAAGCAAAACTGAACTGATGCTATTTACTAACAAAACTTAGATACACCCATACGCTCATCCAGACTCAAAGGCCAAACATTATTGCTCTCTTTCAGTCTAGGTGTTATTCTAGACCCTTAGTTTAACTCGGAACTTAATATTGAAAAAGGGTTAAGAAGGCTTGCATAGCTTTCTAAGTCTATAGTTAAATATTTGGTAAAGTGGTGTCTTTAATCTAAGATGATTATGTGGACATACACAACCGTGCATAGCATATAACATCGATAAACTGATGGGGCTCTAAGATCTTGCCCAACTGATGCTTTTAACGTTTTTCTGTACCTTTAACCACTAGTATCTTGCAGTGCATTAAGACAAAGGAATCGAACTCTTGGATTGCAAAACCTTATGGCCACAGGAATATTAAGGAGTTGATTCGAATAGAGATCTCTTCGACTCCCACTAACTGCTGCACCTCTATAATGGGCATCAGTTAAGATTTTAAGGTTAAGTTCTCATCCCATCCCAAGATATCACAGACAGTTCACAATAACGTAAATGAACAAAAAAGCAGAATAAGGGACATCGAAAACACAAAAATGCATAGAATGGTGGGAAAAAACCTCAGAAAGGATCATAAAAATAAATAAATAAATTCGGTGGTGCAACGGCACGAAGAGAACCAGGACCTGGAGACTTTCTATTCTCAACTATTTCTGTTTGCGTGTTACCAGAAATGGAGGAGACCTAAGATCTTTTTCGCGATTCCTAAACGGCAGCATTTTTCATGACCAGAGATACTCTTAGAGGATTTACCAATTTCTCGCAAGAGACTTAAAACTTCTTTGTAGCGCCTGAGAATCGAAACCTAGACCTTCAGTAATTTTTTGTTTTGTATAATTAACGCACACTCAAAGGTTTTTTCTTTATGTACCCTTAATATGCCAGAGACATAGTGTGAGCATTGAGAAAAAAGGGAGGGGTTGGAAAGGAGGTGTCGGTGTACATTGGTTTTGAATTCTTGAACATTGCAATGACAGGGAAAGACAGAGCGTGGTAAGACATTCCACATTCGCGTAATACGGCTAAAGAACGAATCTCTGTACTTCACTGTATGAGAGTTCAACGCACTTACCATTACGCCAGAGGTACAGAAAGAATCATTTGACAATATTTTTTCGGAAACGACCAACAAGTTGCGGTTAATGTGGATGGCTTTCAATTCAAAGAGAACAATTCAGAGTTGTGGTTGCCTCAAGATGGAGCCACAGCTCACATAGTTCATCCAACTATGGTTCTCCTTATTAGGGAAATTTTTGCTGATCGGATAAAGTTTGTCTGTTTCTAGTCACCGTGTTCGACCGATTTAACGGCTTTAATTTTTTTTCTTTTGGGATACGTATAAAGTAAGGTAAATATGCCAATAAGCCAACAATCGACCTTAAGGCCGATATCAGAGAAAAAGTGAGTGCCCCGAAACCTAAAATTCTAAGAAAAGTAAAGGAAGAAAATGCTGTGAAAAGACCCCGTCAGATCGAAGCAAACAATTATCACCATTTAAGAGGTATTACTTGTAAAACATAAATGAATATTTCCAAACCATAATCTAAATTTTATTAAATGGCAAAGTTAAAAAAATTGATTTTCATTCACTTTTTCCGGAGCTTATTATATCACGAACTTGCAGTTTTGACATTCAATCTATCGAAATTTGAATAAAATCACAAAGAAAAATGTTATTCATCAAATAAATCATAACGTTACTTATGCGCCACCCTGTAAAACAAAGAACACAAAACGCACCATATAACGGTACATTTCGTAGACATACATACTTTAATTCGAACTGAATCGAGTGAAAATTAATTATGTATGGATCAAATTTAATAAGCCGCACTGTAGATATACAAAAACAAAAGTGAAATAAGGAAATAACAATAACAAAAAAAAATTATTGCCAAAGAATGTATAAATATAAACCTTTTAAACTATGCTTTCACATTTTATTTCTTTAAAAAATGTCCGCTAGTTTTATTTTTTATAGAAAACAAAAATGTAAACAATATAAAAAATAAAACTGTGCCATTTAATCACTTCCATTTGAATTCTTTGTTTGCATTTGCATACCATGAAAGACGAAGCGAATAGATACAACAACAACAACAAAAATCTATAATTCACGGATGAGCAAACATTGGCGCCAAAAAAAAAGAAAGAAACAACAGAAGAAGGAAAAAAAAATAATGAAATACATTTCCTTAGATATACATTTTTATCATTGAAATTTGGTCTTTGTCACAGAAGAGAGGGGGTCATCAACATTAGCGAGGGAGATTTGCCTTTGATACGAGTAAAAGCTTTGAGCCAAACGGCATCATCAATGTAAAAGAAATTAACAAAGTGTTTCTTTTAATGGGGGAGAGCGGCGGGAAAAACGAGCAAAATCGACGATGCGGCTGCATTCGTGTGAATGAACCTTAAAGACAACCACGACAAGTACTGTGGATCGTTTTCTCAGAAGTTCTTGCAAAATTACAAAGTACAAATGGTTGTCAAATTTTACAATAATGACAGATCAATCAGTAGAAAATATGTCAAAATTGCAATTGTGAACTTGGATACGACAAAGTTTGTGTTAAATTGGATGTGCAGGAATATAAACTAGTCACTTTTCATACTGCTTTCCAGTAAAGACAAGAACTAAATGTTTAATTTGTCTAACAATACCAGACAACGGATCAATGAATTTTTAATAAAAAAAAAACATCTGTATCCGTCAGAACAGACAATTTTCAAACTGACAACGATGTCAGAAAAGCGATTAGCAGGATATTGGCACGCTTATCACTTGACAATGAAATTGTCGGAATTTGGGACAAAATCTGCCAAATATGTGAACTAACAATTTAGTACTGTAAGGTCATTGGCAGATCATTATTATTAGGCATTAACAGATCGTACAATATTGTAAGACCTCAACTTTGTTCTAGTGAAATAGCCAGTTGCATTCCTCAAACAACGTTGTCGTTGTCGGAGCTAGGATGAAAATGTGTTTTTTAGTAGAATTCTTTAGATGGACGAATATCAATTTACAAGAGATATGGGATCACAAATTTTCACATTCACTGCAAGGCCTTCGGAGAATCCATCAAAAAGAAGATAGTCCTTTTTTCAACACAAATCCAGCGTTATTATTTAGGCAGGTGTAATTGGAGACAACTTAACCGGCCTCTTCAAACTACCACCCGGACTGAATTCTACAACCTATCGGAAGTTTTTGCGAAAAGAGTTAACAAAACTATTGGAGAAAATTTAACTAGCTTTATCAAATATCCAATAGGCTATTGCTTCAGCCAACTATGGTTGAGAGGTTAAGAATTGGCTAGGAAGAAACGGACCAGTTCAGTGGCCTGTAAGATCTCTTGACCTTAAATTAATGGATTTTAAAAGCTCAAGTGACCTTAACTCCAAGGTGCGTTTCGCCCAGGTACGACAGTGGGCTCATCATTTAGATGCTGCAAATATTGGTCGATGTTTACCGACTCTTAACTTAACTATGCTTAACTTAACTTATTCTTATCAGATGGTTAGTGCTTCAGTTTGGCCAGTGCAATTTACTACTATCCTCAAATATTTTTCTGGAAGTTGTCAACTTTTAATATTAGGAAAGTACACAGTTTTAGGAATGAAAGCTTGAAAACCAGAACAGAGCATAAGTTGACAAAAATATTTCTTTATTTCACGACGTTCAACAACTGAAGAAGAGTATGAGTGTATGGAACTCAAAAATTTCTAGATCATAACTTTGTTATGGATGAGTTGGTTGACACTTGTACCACACAAACCTACTTTTGATCTTAGTTTGGCGCAAAATATCAAACAGCCTTGTGTTAGGTATAAATGTCAGTATCATACTCAACAATTTGCTAACTTTAAAGAAGTTTACTAATTCTTTCTCAATTTTAATCATTTTTTAACTGGTATCGTGCTTGGGCTTTTTTTAATAAGTTGCTTGTAAACGCCCTAAAACAATGTAATTTGGTGCAAAACCAAAGTAAAGAGACCTTTTAGGACGTTTGTATGGCAAAGAATCATATGAAGTTAGCACGATACGAAATCAATAAAATAGCTATCTGATGATTTCAACTCTAATAAAATGTTAGAGAAAGTATGATGGTAAGCTCGGAAACTGCAAAACCGTCGTTATAAAATCCTGATGACATCTTATAGGCAAATTTTTAGTGACATTAATAGCCGAGACGTCCTAGTCTTAATACACCCTGTCACAAATTTGCTCTTTCAATACAGTGGTTTGTTGGAAAAGACATTAAACTGGTTCCATGGATTGCACATTGTCTTCAGATTTGAACCTCATGGAAAGCCTTTGAGGAATTTTAAAAGAAAATATCCGAAACAACTCGAAAACATTTAAAGACATGCTCAAGAAATTTGTGAAACAAGAGTGGAACAAAGTAAGTTCAGCAGATTGCCGCAAACTGATTAGCTCCATACCTAAAATAATAGTTAAAAAGTCAAGCCTTTTTTTTTCTTGAATAAAGATTAATTTCTTAACTAACCTTTATACATTTTGTTATTCATCTTAATTTCTTATATAATTGGCCAAGTCTCTAATTATGAATTACAGTCAGCTCTCCCTCTCCCTCTCCCTCTCCCTCTCTCCATATCAATCTCCCCCTCTCTCTTCATCTGTCTCTTTCTCTCTCTCCATCTCTCTCTATATCAATCTCCCCCTCTCCATCTCTCTTCCTCTGTCTCTCTTTCTCTCTCTCCATCTCTCTTTGTCTATCTTCCTCTCTCTCTTTATCTCTCAATCTATATCCCTCTCTCTATCTCAATCTATATCGCTCTCTCTCTATCTCTCTCTTTCTATCTCTCTGTATCTATCTCAATCTATACCTCTCTAATTCTCTCTCTCTCTATCTCTCTCTCTCTATATATATATATATATTTATCTCTCTATGTATATATATATATATACATACCTATGTCTCTGTTCCTCTCTTTAAAAAGGAACAAGTTAAGACAATTACAAAACTAATTTGAAAAAGAACCAACTGGGTGGATAACAATGCAAATCTTGAAAGTATATTAATATAAACCTTGAACCATCATGTACAAATTAAAGAATTACACCAGGAAGCTGAATATTTTTTTCTTCCTAGGAAACCATAAACATCATTATAGAAATTAAATCCATAAAATGAATTGTTGTTCAACTAAAAAATTGAAAAAAGCCCCACTGTAACCGCACACAAACGACATAAAAATAAAAACTTCTTTAACGAATACGAATTTATATTACTTAACTTTTAAAATAAGTATCTAAAGATACGCATAACGGTGTTTACCTATGTGATGTCTTGGTTTTCTTTTTTCAGACGAGGTTAGTATGTCGCTGCTGATGTGATTGGTAGCTATCCCCCCATTTGTCATTTGTTTACACAAAAGCTATAGATACATTTTGTTTTTGTTAGATATAGATATTTTGGGTATCTTTTTGTTCATATTTATGCTTTGCTTGTTACCACGGAATAAATAGTCGCACAGTCAAGCTTCCTGTGATCTTTTTAGTTTACAAAACAGAAACGTGACGCTCTTGAGAAAACGAAGGTCCGAATAGTAAACATCCGGTGTTTTTGTTTTGGCTGAATTTAATCGATTTAATTGGCATCTCATAAAATGAATAATTATTTTTTTTTACTTATTAATTTATTGCACTTGCATCAAGCAAATAAAGACGAACAAAAGATGCACAATGCTACTGTAGGTACCTATATTTCGAGTATGTACATTTACTCTTTATCTTTACAGCTGATTTTATCTAAATATTTAACCTAAGACAACACGAAATATTTCCCCGTGGCTCGAGTGTTTACACTTTTGTTTTTGCGCGGACATGAAGGCTACAACACCACACATTCCATTCACCTTGAGTCTTGTGAATGGGGATGGCAATGGAAATGGGGATGGGGTTGTGAGAATGAGAAGAGCTTCTCTATTAGTATTGTAAGTTTTGTTTGATTTGGCTAAATCAATAAAAAAAATTGTTTTGGAGAGGTTCGAAGTGGTCATTCCACTTAATCGGTCTTGCTTCGATGAACTTACATCGAAGCATTTGTCCGTCAAGAGTTTGAATGGTGAGATACTTAACGATTGATAAGAGTTGACACAAATGTCAATCACAATGACAATGAGGGTATACGAGTATAATAAGACACTCATGTGGCACACATTTAATCTTTTTGACTTGGTTTTATTTGCCAATTAGTTTTCGATTTCTTGATTCTGCTAAATAAGTCCTAGGAATACGTGCTAATCATTTTTGTGTTTGAATTACGTCTTTAGAGTATGACCCTTCATTGACACTTTGATGTACATTCACTAAAATGTATGTTTGAAGACAATCGAGTGTAGTTTTAACTGCCTTAGAATTAGAATTTAACTAAACTCCTACTACATCACCACACAAATCTGTAGCTTCACATTGTAGCTCTCTTAACTATTTTCATACCTTTCAACTTTGAGAGTACTAAGAACTTCTCCAATGTAATGGTGTATTCATCCAAAACCGTTTTTGTATCCAACGAAAAAATATAAAATTAATAAATGTGTAGCATTCATACAAGATGGCGCAAAATTAATCACCCTATCGGAAGATGTTATAATTTTTGCAAATGGCGTCGTACGTTAATCATATTTGACATTTGTGAACTAGACAGCTGCAGTATAGTAGCGGATCGTTGTCGCTACTAGACTGGTCAAACGGCCGGAAATATCGCGGCTGTGCCTGCCGATGTCGCTGAGGACGAAGAAACATCAACCAGACGAACGGGCCACGCAATTTTACATAACCAGATGGACTCTACAGCGAATTTTAGTGAAAACCTTACACAATGTTCCCGTAAAAAGTGCAAACAGTGCATCAGTTAATGCCTGCTGACCGTCCGTCGCGTGTGAATTACTGTCAAAACTTCCTCAATCTCAAAGACGAAAAGGAAGATTTTGTGTCGAAAATTATCATTTCCACTTAAACGGTTACGTCAATAAGTAAAATTTTCGTTTCTGTGGCACTGTAAATCCGCATGCGATGCTCGAAGAGCCATTAAACCGACTCAAATCAACTGTATGGTGATGAGTTCACGCGGGAGGAGTGATTGGGACGAATTTTTTTGAGGACGCCATGGGCATTATGGTCACTGTTACTGGCGGACGCTCCACGGCCATGATAAACGGCTTTCTTACTGCCGGAATTTGATGAGCGGAGCTTGGTGAACATGTGGTTTAAACAAGACGGTGCAACGGCACCTCCCTGCTCGACAGAAATGCAAAAAGTTATCACCGGAAATCTCGCAGTCATGAAAAATGCGAAAAAGGGGCCGCCACTTGGCGGATATCATCTTTTCCAATTAACAGAAAAAATAAAATATAAAGGTCCAAATAAAGATTTCCATCACTCTAAATCATTTTTTTTAACTAAGTAAAAAAGTAATATAAAACAAAATTGGATGATTAATTTTGAGCCACATTTTACAAGCAGAATTACAGGTAGCTTAACTCTGACAGTTCTTTAACATTAGGCAAAAAACTTTTTAAGTCAGAAACCACGTAAAAAGAAATTACTTGAAGACCAAATAATTACGACGAAAAACAGTTGTGCTAGCCTGAAGGTGTAAATACTAATTGGAAATTGAAAAACACTGATTCAAATCTAATGAAAAACCCAACGACTGCCTAACGTAAAATAGGTCACATCCGAAACTAAATTTAAATCGTTTCAAAACTCATCGACCTGAGGACGTATTTTGATTTATGCAATTCTGTTATATCAAACATCCTATCATACAATCATACACACTCCAAGGAATCTTTGATAGGACCTTCAATAGAGTTAACGATGAGTACTTTCGTCTTCCATTTTGTCATGTCAAAGTCATGTGAATATGATTGAAGTAGTCAAACGTATTCAATATTCTAAGTAAAGTTAATATAATTAATAATATAATACATTTGTACATGTGTACCATAATACCTATTTCAATACCAAATCGATTGATTAAACAGAAATTCATGTAAGGTGCTAAGATAATCGATACACAATTTCAAAAAAATAAAAAACTTCCAACATCCGAATGAATGTAATGAATTCAATTTATTCACAGCCTTTCCATCAATGTGTTAAGTGAGAAATATAATTTATATGTATGTGACTGATTGAAGGTGAGAGACGACAGATGACTTTGAGAAGTAAGAAATATAAATTACGTAAGAATGTGCAGAATGTGTATGTAATTGACGAATGAGAAACGCCTTATTCGATTTGGGATTTTAATTTAGATACACATATCAAAAAAGACATGAGAATTGTAATTCAAACACAGGATATCTAGTAGATTGACAAATTAAATGAGAGATTGATAGATTTTTGGCAAAATGGAATTAATTACTCCTTGGGCCTAGAGATTACCTACGCATTTCTGGTGCGAAAAAAAATTTAGAATTTTGTAACTTAATATTTGTAAGCTTATATTTACAAAAAAAAAAGAAAAAAAATTCAAACCACACCGAATTTGACTCTGAAAATATGATGGGCTGTTAATTTAACGAAAGGAGAGTATCACATTCACATCGTTATAACAATTTCAATAATCAAATCATTTCCGAACTTTGACAGCTGATTGGGGCTATATTGTTAAATCTTCATGTCGTCATTTTGAAAAAGTCACAATCATCTTCGAGTTTGACAATTGAGTTTGTTTAGTTGGAATTTTCTATTCGCAATAAAAGCGATTTCTGCCATTGAAATCAAATCGAAGCTTGTAACATGCTGTCGCGAAAAGCTTAGGGTTCTTGGTACACAGCACAACATTAGACCCTGCTGGGTTCCTGGTCACATTGGCGTCCCAGGAAATGAAAGCGCTGACGAGCTGTCAAGAAAAGGATCAACACTTGATTCTAATCAAGCAGATGCAACAGTTCAAATCCCACCCTGTAATCTTAAACATGTAATCAAGAGTAAAGTTCTAGCCTTAACAAACAAGAGATGGAACTCTCTCGATTCCTGTCTTACAACCAGAAAATTATGGCCTAGTTTCAGTAAACAAAAGACCCATGTTATCATCCAACTGAATAAAAAGTCTCTTTATCTTCTCGTGAGCATCAGCACAGGTCACAAACTCTGAAAGCCGTCTTCAACTACAGTACGATAGTGTAGTACGAACGAAAACGACTTAACGACGTACGTGTTCCTTGTAGGAGCAGCACCAACGAAAAATGGGCACCACGCCTATACACCTGCGATTGCCATTCCTACGTTGAACACGAGCATCAGTGGGTTGATGGGGCCACCTCTACCTAAGATTGGTAAAATCCTCTTTGGTATGGAAACAGCCTCTTTGACTTAACTAAAGAACATATACACCAACCACTGACATATGAAACTCATCTAACGGACGTTGCAAGGAGCCACATGTTCCTATGGGCCTGGTGGGGGGGATTATAGCTGAAGTGGAGGTAAAGGAAAGGAACACCCCCTGAGAAGGCGTATACTTCTCCCTAGCCAGGTTATTATGTGACGATAGAAATTTCAATACTTTAGAAATACCCTCCGACATTTCAGGCTATAGCTTGCTGTAACCCATTTACACCCTTAACGGGCTTGATCGACATAAGGGTATCACAACGGATCTACATTGATCTAAGTGTGACGGTAACAAGATCAACTGTCAGCCCACCAACCTAACCTATATTTTGTGAGTTTTTGGGTAAATGAATAAAGATTAAAATTTGATATAAAAAATATAAAATAATTCACCAGGAATTCACTATTTTCCAACGATCGCAAGATTGTGCCAAACGTGGATAAATGTTTGTGGAAATAAAAACGAATTTTCCTTGAATAGTAGTCGGGTTTGCTTAGAACATTTTGTTGAGAGTGATTATAGACCTGCGATTGCCATTCACACATACATTGAATTCATCATAAATTTCTCTTTATAATTTATTAACTATGTTTCACACAGTTCTCAAAAACCATCAGCAAGTAACTTTGTTCTCAAAAGCGCCGTAAACTAGCTCAACATTTCACGCACTAGCCTGAGGAGAATTCTGCACAAAGACCTCGGATTAGTAACTTACAATGTCCATTGACTCAACAATTGAAGGCGCAAGACCATCTATTTGAACCACGTCATCTTCCATAATTAATGGGAATGTTTGCTCTTACTAATAAAGCCATAACATATGGAAAAAATTTAATTTTGTTCATTTTATTGCATTTTTAAAAAGAAACTTGTATTTTATATACTTTTATATTTTAACTTCTTAAATAGAGTTGAATACAACTGCTCTAAGGAACTGCGAATCATGAAGTTGGAAAAAGAAGTCAACATATTAAAAAGGCAGTTAAGAGGAGGAATCAACAGGCACAAATGGACGAGACTATTATGTCCTCCATAAGGGGAATATTTACACCCCCCGAAACGGAGCATTCCAGTAAGAAGCCACTATGTAGTGCTGACGGTATCACTTAAGAAATGTCTTTATATTCTACTAGCGACAGATCACATAAAGGAAACGAAACTTCCCTTTTCCTTCCCCCTCAACTTTGAGTAGATGGGCCAAACAGATAGAGATCAAAACAGAAATTTAAAAAAAAAATCAGGTTGTCATGGTAAGAGGACTGGTCAAAAATTGGAAGCAAGTTGTCTAGTACGATCTTGACACACACTCACATAATAAAACTTTTAAGAAATCATTTTATACATAGTGGATCTGTTCTGATCGAAACATGTATCTATCTTGAACCAGTAAGAAAACTTCTCGACCTAAAGAGAGAGAAGATTTAAAAATTTGCTTTGATATCAAATAAAAAAAAGCTGTAGGTTATGCGAAGTGCCCGTCGGAAAGTCAAATAAGCGATTCAGCTGTTCTCCTTGAGGAAAATCATTACCACCTTATTCCGTAGTTCCGTGGAATGCGCTGATTTCATCAAAGGAACCAATGATTGGTATGATGTTCTTAATTTCAAATAGGTATCCATCGATAGACTCTCGAACAAGGATGGGAGCATTTGGGCTAGCTTTGGAAGAACAGCTGGTAATAATTAAGGCAATGAGTGTAAATATTCACAACCAATATGCATCGGTATCTCCTTTCTAATCCTATCTTTTTTTTCCTAATTGCTCGCACTGTGTTTAACATTATAAGGGTCTTCATAACCCCTTGAGTGCGCGTATAATATAATAAAAAAAAATATGAGAACACCAGCACGAAGCGACGGTCACTTCGCCCTTCTCAAAGGGTATTTTGTATCTTTGCATCTTATTCGATTATGTGTTAATCATAGTTTAAAATATATTATTACTAATATTGTCGACTAAGGGCTCTTCTTTGTGGTTATTAGGCCTAAGGGTGGTCTTCATTGCGAAACTTGGAAACGTGGAGGGAGGCAAACAATTTCTTCAAAAAGCAAAATTGAAAAAATATGGGACGATCACAATCCACACGATATACACCAAATTGTAATGAATCTATAGATAAAATAGCTATCGGACTATAATAACCTTTTTTAGATGATATCTCATTTCAACAGGACAGCCCTACGTACCACACAGCCTGAACCACATGCACAAGCGATAATGGTTATCTCAGCCCAAGGTGATGTGAATTAGCCACCGAGATAGTGCGATTTGACCCCAGTAGAATTCTTCGTGTGGAATTTTCTTAAGCCACAGTTCAATGCCAATAAACCACAACTAAACTGAGAGCGACATTCAATGCCGTTGTTTAAATTCAGCCTGATTTATGCGCCAGTTATTGAATATTGGACGTTTCGGATGGTCGCCACTTAGCAAAACAGTGGCGGGCATTGGAATAATGTTACCTTGTGGCAACTCACTCACTCAATGGTATCTTACTCACAGAGAAGTATAGGATCGCACTGTCCTAAAATTAAACCACCTACAACGGGAAAGTATATGAAAATGATTAAAATATAGGAAAGCGATAAATGTTTCTTGGAACGATAAGATTGAACTTTGAAAAAGGTACAATATGGATTTTATGGTATGAATGAGTGAATGAATATTTTCGAGATTTAAGTACAATCGGACCTTTTGTTCTATTGCGCCTAAGGTTAGAGCTAGATGAAGTCACTCACTCTACACCTATACCTTTTTTGTTTCTTTGAAGAACTTAGGAAAAGGGCGTACTTTCAGTGACGTTAGTTCATTCTCTTCTTTTTGGTGACGTCCTAGATACATATGTCTTTAATGCACGAGTGTATCGCATTTATCTAATCTATGATCTGGTGTTTCTCCATGAGCATTGCACAATAAAATGAGTATGACCAAGAATACTGAATTGTCCTCTCAGTTTACAGAGACAATTGAGCAAACCCGTTATTAATTTAATGTTGTTACTTTCTTAAGCCGATACAGGATGTAAAGTGCCTTTGTTTGTAGCTCCATGAAGATGGTTGAACCTATCTTAGCTTTGAGACTTCTGTCCAAATTTAAGATCTTTGACCTCTTCTGTTTTGATTTTATCTTTAGTATCTTTTTCTCCTATTGTCTCTGTGTTTCTATTTTTTTAGAGTATCTGGTCCTACATTTTCTTTGAAACCTAGTGTTCCGGTACCCAATGAAGTTTGACAATATAATTCTTCACTGAAAAGTTAATCTGTCTATCGAGGAACTTGGGGGTTTCTACGACATAAACATGTGGATTCAATGATGCTGAGCTACTCGCAAAAGATAAGAACTACTCAGGACTTTGTATTTTATAAAGTTCTACCCGAGTGTTTTAAATTCCGTCAATTTTGTTTCCACGAAGTATTTCATCTCATCCTTTCTGCATACAAAATGTCTCATCATATATGCGTACAAGTTTCATCAAGCAGCAACGATTTCTCTACGGATATCCTTTTGCACATGAATCGATTCGTCATAGACAAAAGGCTGATACTGATTTTCAATTAATTTATCACATTGTTCAATAAACACTTGAAATTGTACGCCTGGCAACTGACACATTTCAGGCGATTTAGAGTGTCTGGACTATCGTTAGTTGCACTCAAGCCGTTAACAAAATAAGAGCGCCTCTATCCCGAGACAGTTCGTGTGCAGTAGGCAATAAGCAATACGAAAAGCGAGTTAAGAAGTTGTTACTTGCGAGAAAATTGTTCACATGCACCATGTCCGTTTCCATACTCCAAATTTCTGTGAATTTCTGAAATCATTTTCCATGAATTTCAGTCCAAATCCGTTCCCTTACTCAAAAATTTCGCAGTTATTCATAGAAGAGGGCTTTTAGGAGACAGTAGAAAGTAAACGCAGTAAATTTCCGTCTTCGTACTTTACACTTTTGAAGTTTTAGAAAGAATGTCATCCTTGCTCTTGAAAATGTGATATTTTGTGAGTTTCTGTTCACAAGTTAAAGAATAAGTCTTCTTATGAAACTGGACAAAATGCCAAGTTACCTCGCAATTCTTCACATACTTCCCGCAAGCAAACTGGCAGACAATTTTCTTAAGCTGCGCGAGAGGCTTGACTGTTTGTTTTAATTTATTTTAATAACAAATTAAATTATAAGAAGGTGATCCCAACAAATCTTAAGTTGTTTACTTTTGGAGGTCAACATGAACGTGATAAATAAAGCAAAAAAAAAGAGAACAAATGATCAAAGCTGTTGTTGAGAAGATCTCATTTGGTACTAATGAAAGTAAAATTCCAACTTTACCATGATTTTTTCTTGAGTTTTCTATTCCACAATTTATCTTTTTTGAGTCGACAGAAGAAGTGCAAAATCATTTCTACTATGCACTCTATGTCGCATCTCGCACTGCTTCTCGGATCACTTCTCGCCTTAGAGTTAAATGCTTTGTTCATGTTTGAGCTGCCATAAACTATTAGAGCCAGCAATGACGTGTCTGATGTGAGAAATCAACCAGAGCACAATATCAACAAATTAGAAAGAAATCTTTAATTATCTTTTGCATCGTGAAACGATGTTCTCAGTTTATGATCAATCTTTATGATGAATCTTTTGGAAATTATAAAAGAGGTATTTAACCTAACTCCCAGGCCATTGTAACTCCCTATTATATGTCAAACCAAAGAAACCTGAATAAGTTGGGTCACTATTCCCTCACAAATACCAGGAGCGCACAAAACCATTTAGATACATTATTCTTCATCATAAAACCAAATAAAATTTCACTCCAAAGTCCAATCATCGAAATACCTGTTAGATAAACCCACGCCCAGTCCAAGTTTGCATTGGAAATGTATTCCCATTTCAATCGAGTTTCCCTGCCAAAAAAAAAGAAGTCAGTTTTGCAAAATCGATAGAGGCGCACTCCTCGCTATGCGAGTCCATTGACTGACTCATGGGATGGAAAACAAAAACAAAATTTATTAGAGAATTGCTACCCACCCAGCACAATGAATAATGAGATGTTATCTCGTCCAGTTCCAGGGCAACTGAATTGACGACGACGACGACTCCGAAAAATACCAAAATCCAATTGGAATCCACACCGAGTGTGTGTGCAGGAGGAAAGATGGAGCTACTCCTCCTTCCCCCCATGACACCCAACGTCGCGTCCTAACAACGACCGACGATAGAATCCTGTTTGCCAACTTTTGTTTGAAAAAAAAAAAAAGAAGAACAGACCAAACCTCATGTATGCACAGAGGACGAGCAGTTCACACCAGTTATTGCATGCAATTCGAGTCCACAAACACGAACTTCGTCGATTTTCCCCGAAAATCTCTGGAGTCATATTCCATTTTTAGATGAAATCTGGGTTCCCTCGTCATCCTGGTCGTCGTCGTTGTTGTCGTCCACCAAACCAACCAGAACCACTCCTTGGTGAATCGTGATCGGGAGAGTCGTGTTGAGATGAGCCAAACCAACAGAAATGTATCTATTTTCTGTCCCGAATCCCAGCTCCCAGCTACAAAAGAGCCCCAAATACAAATACCCAGGCCAATCCAACAACAAAATACCAATTAATACATCCCCAGAAGCAGATAACAACAACAAAGCAAAACAAAGAGCAAAACTAACAAGAAAGCGAATTCAACATTTGCTTTTGCAATACTCAGTTGCTCAGTTGATTTGATATTCGCCGTACTGTACACAAATATGGCGCCTGGCTGGAAGCACGTGTATTCGTGTATACATGCACGAAAAACGTGCGCTGCACTTGAATGTATTGCCCCACACTTTCACACATTTTATTGATTTCCTGACCTATGAGATGGTATTAGTGCCGAGAGCTGTCAATATTTCCCTTTTTTCGGGCGAATCTTCTTTTGCTGTACCAAACCCAGATTTTAATTTCATATTTCTCTCCAATTTTTCCATAAACAATGAATGAAAATAAAATTTTAATAAACAATCACAGGAATCACAGTTGAACTTAACATTTCACAAGGCAAAAGAATCGCGAATAATCCGTATCGTTTCCCATTGGGATGCATAAAACACAAAGGGAGTGAGAAGATGATGATGGAAGAAAAAAAAAAGAATAGTGCATTCGCCACTACCAAATGATTTTCTGCTCTGCACAGAGTATAGAAAGATGGAACACTTTTTTCGATTGTTTTTGTGTATTTCACATGAATTTCAATGTTTAACGAAACAATTAGCACTTTATAAACACGGCAGTGAGTGGGAAGCACTTTATGGAATACCAATTTAGAAGATTGGAGTTCGTTAAAATTGAGAAAAAAGACTTTTTAGATTGAGAATACACGATTTGAAATGGTAGACGACCGACGAACCATCGAAAACCGACTCCGAATACGAATTCCGAAAAAAAAGAGAAATGTCAAATTCAAACGGAAAGTTTGGGTTTGTTTCATTCACTTTATTGAATGATAATGGAACTCTTCTTTCGGAGTAATTGTGCAGAAATGCAGTTCGGTGTAATAAGAGTTGCCGTTGAAGTAATTTTTAATGTGGCTTACATGAAATTGGTTATTTAAAAAATGTTGAAAGAGAATTTATTGAAGACTATGTTAAATATGGAGTTTGCTTTGATGATTAAAGTTCAGGGTGTTAAAACAGGTTTTAAAATTAGGTATGTTAAATTACACATCTGACCAATAAAATAATTGTATTTTGAAGATACTCGAAATATGCCAGAAGGGAATAAAAGATCAATCTTTGTTGTGTTTTTTCAGGCATTTTCATACGCGAATAATTTTATTCGGTAGATAAGCATTTTTTAATAACAAAAATATCACAAATTTATTTTTTGTATACAAAATCCGCACAAAACATGGCTGCATATCTCTTTGTGTCAGTATTACCAGAGTCGGGTTATTTTCGGGACATTATTGGACATTTTTGATTCTTTGTTGATCTCGTAGGGCAGTTTTGTTGGTTTTAAGGAAGTTTCCGAAACTTCTGAGCCGACACTGTACTAAGTCGAAAATTTTTGATAAAAGCGACTGCCTGGCAGCTTTGCATACTCTAAGGCTAGCCGCGCACTAGCAATTTTTAGTTGCGAAACTGCTTGGTTCGAGCAACTAAAAAGTTTGTGTTTTGACACAAACTAAAGGATTGCCTAAAATAAGTTCGCCATTTTATTGAACATATAATTATCTGCAAATTTACCGACATTCAACCAAACAGTTCATCTGTTTTCTATAAGTATCCAAACCAAACAGTTTCGCAACTAAAAATTGCTAGTGCGCGGCTAGCCTTAAGTTAAAAAACTTTTGATATTGGTGCCTGTCTGGTGACTTTACACACTGGCCACTTTCAGTAATGTTTGAACACTTGAAGGGTATTCATGTAACGAGATAATTTTCCGCTTTGTAAAAAGATATAATTTTCCGCAACATATTTGCATGAACACCCCCTAAAAAATACTTGCGTAAATGGGGAAAATAATCAAATTATAAGTCAAAATTGACAATTCTTTATCAGATTTGCAGAAAGTTTTTCCCATATAAATTTTTACAGCTCGTTTCTGCAGAGATAAAATTATGTGGTTTCCAAGGTTTATCAGGGTTTTCCGCGTTTAAATGAATACCCTCTTGGTGCTTCCTTACTTACATATTTCAAATCTGTAATATTGACATTAGGTGTGTTTTTTTTGCAAGTCCATATAGAATAGTAAAAAAAACGACATCGGGATTTAGGAGTTTTTTTTCATATAGCTGGAAGCACTGTAATGAACCATTACAAATTGGCCCCGCCTCCCCCCCCCCCCGAGCTGCGCGCCTGTCGATGCAGAATGGACCGACCACATGGTTACCTACAGAGCACCCCTCCCTACCTACGCACCTGTCCTAAATAATAAACTTAAAATACTTACCCAACCAGCCGCATGCTCCCGTAGCATGCGTACACCACGAAGTGCGAACAACAACTGAATAATAAATCCTCTTATCAGTTGATAACATTTTCCCCACACCACTCAAAGGAACCAACCAGAGCAAACCAGTGTGGTGAATTCGCACGCACGAAAGATCGACAACCAGCAAGACCTGCACTGAGGACAGCAGCACGACAACGACCATGGTACCTCGGTGGTGAATATAAAACTAAAATATATGTTGCAGAAGTTTCCCCGCATATCAATAGGAGATATAGGATGACGTCGCACGCACCATTGATTCCAAAGGAAAATAAACTTTAAAAATATAAAGCTCACATTTAGTTTCACAAGAAAGTAGTATAAATAAGAGTCATGCGAGCCACCAAAAGTCAGTCATCATCAGGTACCCAACGAGGACAGGACTCCGCCGCCAGCTCCAGTAGAAGAAGGTAATTTATTCATTGGCTACCCCCCACCAGAGGTAAGGAGCCCTTGAAACCAGAACATAAAGCCGGTGAATGCCGTTGATAGCCGGCGTAAGCCGTTGATAGCCGGGTAAAACCGTTGATAGCCGGCGTAAGCCGTTGATAGCCGGGTAAAACCGTTGATAGCCGGGTAAAACCGTTGATAGCCGGCGTAAGCCGTTGATAGCCGGGTAAAACCGTTGATAGCCGGCGTAAGCCGTTGATAGCCGGGTAAAACCGTTGATAGCCGGCGTAAGCCGTTGATAGCCGGGTAAAACCGTTGATAGCCGGCGTAAGCCGTTGATAGCCGGCGTAAGCCGTTGATAGCCGGCGTAAGCCGTTGATAGCCGGGTAAAACCGTTGATAGCCGGGTAAAACCGTTGATAGCCGGCGTAAGTCGTTGATAGCCGGGTAAAACCGTTGATAGCCGGCGTAAGCCGTTGATAGCCGGGTAAAACCGTTGATAGCCGGCATAAGCCGTTGATAGCCGGGTAAAACCGTTGATAGCCGGCGTAAGCCGTTGATAGCCGGGTAAAACCGTTGATAGCCGGGTAAAACCGTTGATAGCCGGCGTAAGCCGTTGATAGCCGGGTAAAACCGTTGATAGCCGGCGTAAGCCGTTGATAGCCGGGTAAAACCGTTGATAGCCGGCGTAAGCCGTTGATAGCCGGCGTAAGCCGTTGATAGCCGGGTAAAACCGTTGATACCGTAAGCCGCTGAAAGATAGCGTGGACCGTCAATATCGATACCAGCCGGAACTCCTGAAGAAGCCAGTTGCAGAACTAATATACGAGGACCGTATCCAGTACCCGCTGCAAATAGTAAACCAGCTACGGAGCTCAAGCCATCGATAAAATCAAGATTGAATACCAGAATCATAGTAAAATTAATATTGTAACCTTCTGTATGTAATAAATGTTTATTATTTTAATGAATTGGATTTGTAACTAAAGAAAACCCCTTTAAACTAAAGCTTCTGTACGTACTTTAGTTAGTACCCTGGACACCGGCGAGCGAAACCTCAGCCTTCGACAACAAAGTACATCACAGCACTGTGTACGCTATGACATTTGTCAGCTTATTGACGACTAGCATCAACCAATCCAAAAACTTCACTTTTGACGTCTCTGAGCAAATTATCGATAACATATAGATAATACTATTTTGGCATCACCATTTTTATCGGGTCTTAGATTAACGCTCGATAATTATCTGGTCTTAGCTAACTCTGTATAGATTTAAGTAGTTGTTGCATTTGCATGTAAAGCGCTTAGTCCCGATGTCGTTTTTTTTTTACAATTCTATATGGACTTGCAAAAAAAACACACCTATTAATAGCTTACTGTGAAAAAAACATCAATATTATATATGCGTGCTACTTTAAAAGAAAGTTACCGTGAATTTCTTGTTCATTACTTTGAAAAAAAAGGTATACAAAAAACTAGCAACAAAAATACGTGTCAAGCGAATTACGAACTAGAATGACAGTTAAGACAGACAGACAGATAAGGGCATGCGTAATGTAATACCATGTAGTCTGTATACATTCGACGATGCCAGTTTCAGTTCGCATATTAAATGACACATTTCAGACTATTTACACGTTGAAAATCATATTAATGGCAAGAAACTGGGAAAATTATGAGACTTTGTCAGTGGTATGTCAGGCATTGTGACAATAAATGACTAATGCTTCATTTGCACGAGTCGCGATGAAATGTTGCCATAATTTCGGCGATATCTTAGGCAAAACTTGATTAATCGTATTTACTCGCATAAGGACAAAAAAAGGTTGAAAAAAAGACAGAAAAGAAAAAGCATTTTGTATAAAATATTGCAAAATTGTGAAATGTTTAAAATAAATATCAAATAAAGAGTGTTTTGAAATAAGAGTCTAAGCAAGTAAATTTGATTAAAAAAATCCATTTGATTTGTGTATCGATAAATAAGGCTTGAAAATATTAAGATACCGGATTGCGTTAGTTGTTAGTAATAACTTGGGACTCGAATCTTCGGATTTTATTCAACTAGGGGATGCGCCTACGGTGGCAGCTCTTAAGATTTATATCACGTGGCTCTTCATACCATCTTTATTAACAAAAGACAAAAGAATTGTAGAAAAACCCGATATCGGGACATCCAAAAAGTTGGAACCACTGTGCACGCTATGGCATTTGTCAGCTGTATAGCCGACTAGCATCAACCAGCATCCAAAAACGTCACTTTTGACTTCTCTGAATAAATTATCGATAACATGTAAAATAAATAAATTTGGTGGTTCAACAGCTCGGAGTGAACCAGGACCTAGTGACTTATAACTCTCAACCATTCCTGGGTGCGTGTTACCTGGGACGGAGGAGACCTACAATTTTCTGCCGATTCCGAACGGCTAATGAGCAAGACTTTCCATGACAAGAGATACTCTTGGAGAATTCGTCAATTCAAGAGACAGTACACACCCTTGAAAAAACTTTCTTGCAGCGACTGAGAATCGAACTCGAGACCTTCCGCATGACAGTCCAACGCAATAACCATTATGCTATATACTACATCGATAACATGTAGATAATATTATTTTGGCATCGGCGTTTTCATCAGGACTTAAGTTAAATCTCGAATATTATCTGGACTTAGCTAAGTCCATATAGACTTCAGCAGTTGTTGTATTCATATGTAAAGTGCTTAGTCCCGATGTCATTTTTTTCTACAATTCCTTATGGACTTGCAAGAAATAGGCCTATTTTACGACATTTACTTATTATGCCTTTTTTGACAAGGTTGAAGCCACTAAATATTGTAATGTAATAAAGTGTAAGATGGACCTTAAGTTTACAACACTATCTAATCAACTTTTTCTTTTAACATTGCTTACTGAACAATTTAGATGATTTTGGGCATTCTTAAAATTGGATAAGAAGACATTATGTTAAGTTTTTTGTAAAATAATAGATAAAATATTGATATTTTATTATATTGTTGTTTTCAAAATTAAAGCTCACACTAAACTCTACAATTTAGCTTTAGGAAACGTCAAACACTTTGTTGATATGTCATATTGAAAGTGACACTTTAATGGTAAATGAATGACATTTTATGACAATGGCTGGTATTAAACTGAAAACTTACGTTGAGGAAAGTTATAATAGATTTTCAATTGCGACGTTGGCTGTAAAACGGCAGCTAACTTGCAACTCTGCTGGGGATCTGATTTTAAGAGCATCGGTCATGCCCAGGAGAGGGTATGCGTGTATGTTGGTCTTACTTCTAATACCTGTTTTTTTTTTAGTATTAAGCTCAGAGGTTTCTTTAGCAAGTTCACGTTTTTGTGATTCAAGAGATTTAAGTCCTTCCATTTGACAAAACCTGTTCAAAATTTCGCCATATGATTAAAGACAGTGCATATCTCATTTTTATAAATTGATCGATTACGATCAGAAATAATTGAATTTAGAAAAAATGAGTCTCAGTGTTTTGACAGTTTGAATTTGTAAAACATGTTTTGAAGAAACATTTTGAAATCTGTAAAACTTATTAAAGAGTCATGAAACACACGCCTACCGTTGCCAGAAACAAAAGAAAAAGATTTGAAAATTTTAATACTTTCGACAAGGTGACGTATTTATTTTTAGATAAAAAAAATCATTTCTATTCACAGATATTTCTCCAACAGATTTTTGAAGAGAAAATTTCAAAATGTGTCGATACAAACACTATAAAGGCTTAGCGGAAAATGAGGAAGGAAATTCTTTATTCGAACATACCTTCAAAATATTATATTAATGATTTTAAAATCATATCAAAAAATGAAAATTGATATGCGAAGATAAATTTTAAAACATCTTTTATTGACTACGCGGTGAATGGCATTTAAATTCAGAAGCCTTTAAGTAATATTACTTAAATTTGAAAATTGGTTAAGGATAAGATACCGATTTTATACTTAAAAGCTGTTTTTAAAATTGTGTTAAAGATTCGGCTGTAAGTGTATAATTATATTATAACCTGATGATAAAATACGAGTACTTTGCAGTGGATTGACATTCATGAAAAATTTTGGGTTTTGGACCTCGGGTAATACATCAAAATTGGTGAGTATAATCCTCGAATTGAAAATTATCAGTATTTATGCACAGTTTACCTTCAAATCTTGATCCGAAGATCAAAAAAATTTTTTCAATTAGCTTTTAATCAAGTTCAGATCATGAATTAGACATTAAAGGCTGGGCCCTCATCGCGTAATTTTTAAGATGATCGTCGTCCAAACAAAAGTCGAACACGACGTCGTCAAAAGTTTGGTTCGTGTAGAGTTTCAATCGTATCGTTCGGCCGTGTCGTCCATCATCCACAGTTTGGAAACATCAAATGTCATTTGGGCTGTCTAGCATTAATCAAACTAAAGTTTTCGTTGGAATTGAAAGAGAAACCGATGTATTCCTTAGTGTCCTTTGCATTCGCATTAATGCGAAAGTTGATTCGCTTTCATTATCATCGAAAAACAACACATTTTAATGTCGCTGCATATTTTTTAATTAATTTAAAATAAAAAAAAACTTTCAAAAAATTCAAAAAATCCACAAAATGTATTAGACTAAGAGCCCACAGCAATTTTTGGGTGTGATTGATAACAAAAAATAATTAGCATAATTAGATAGGCCTTTTATGGTTATTTACAAATGTGAAAGCCTTGCATACTCTAGTGGGCGCAATAGTGCATTAAAGTGCATTAAGTATATGCAGTTCTTTCCAAATCCAAATAATTGTGATAACAACTTTGCCAAAATGTAGAGTTAAGCCCCCTGATTGAAAATATCGAGGTCCAAGACATTCTACAGACAGCCTTCTGCCTGCCAAACGCGATAAGAATAGGCAACTTCTTGCACTAAGAAGGCCACCTTCAAAACGTCATGGACCTCGATATTTGCAATCAGGGCACTTAGCTGTTCATTTTGAAGTTATGGCAAATTTTTTTTCCCAATTTTTTAGACTAAGGAAAGAACTGCATACTTGATGCACTATAATGCACTATTGCGCCCACTAGAATATGCAAGACGTTCACATTTGTAAATAACTACTAAAGGCCTAACTAATTATGCTAATTATTTTTTATCAATCACACCCAAAAATTGCTGTGGGCTCTCGGTCTATATGAGACGATTGTAAAATAGCAATCGTTCAATCACAATCGTTCAATCGTAATCGTTCAGTCGACGATATTTGACAGTTCAACAAGTTACATGAAGCTAAAGTTCAATCGTCTTAACGACATCGCCCAGACGGTTCAAGTTTTTATGTGTTGCACGAATTAATTCAATCGTTCAGACGACGTCGTCTTACGCGATGAAGGCACTGGACGTTAATAAAATTAAAACCTTTCCTCTGAATAAAATGGATTTTGGCATCACTTAACTCCGAATTTAATTTGGTTATGGGTACTGAGATTTGGGAACTGTCATGAGTGTCATCTCTGCATACCAATATGTGCAGTGATGTCATTGCCAGAGTAACAAGAAATAGAACAATAAAACTTTATTTGGAAAGAAGGACTTTATTGTGGAAACAGATTACAGAAATAGCAAACATTTTTAAATCAATAAAGTTCATGATTAGGTACGTTACCTTCCATACTATCTCAGACATTATTTATGTATATTTTTTTCACAAATCATGATGTATACGAGAACATAATAGTTTGTAAGCATACATTTGACAATACAAATGCAAAACAATACAAAAACAAAAATACAATACATGAAACATTTTTGGATATGCTCGTTCGAGGTTTTGGTGAAACTGAATTGTTGCGTGTAACTGTGGATAAATGTGTTAATACTTGGTGAAAAAGTGTGGAGGTACTTGGGTTGAAATTATTAACGATGAATAAAGTTAAAAGACTCATAAAAGCTTATTAATATGGCTAAAAAAAGACTTCGGTGGATGTGTCAACGTATAGGGACAGAAAACCTTTTAAGTCTACCCGACGGAAGTAGATAAATAGACCATGACTCGGTGACAAAAACAAGTAACACTTTGAGATGTTTTGGGTGACAAATACAAAGGCAGCTGGTTCTTATTATGCTGATACAATAATAGGAAATGCCAATGAAACAGAAAGGAATCGTACTTTAGAGATACAAATATCTCTCCTTTGATTTTTTTTTTTTAAAACTCAACAGAGTTGAAGGAGAATCTGGTAAAGCATGTGAGTTTTATATCAATACATAGGCTTTATAGATTATATCCAGATCAGAAAAGTTTTGACAAATTTACTGTTGCATAGCAGCGTTGGTTGATTCTACTTTTATGATATAAGACAGAATTTAAGAATTCCATCTTATTTGGGTTGTAAAGGACTATTCCCATGAGAGCGACCAACATTTTTTTTTATTATCGCGAATGGCGTTTACTTAGGCAACTTAGAATGATTTTGAGGTTAGTCGCGTGCGAATAATTCATTCATTACAATTTGGATGGTATGTAGAACGCGAATAGCAATCATATTGCAATTCGCGACGATCAATTTATTTTCTCAAATTTCTCTCATTTAGCAATAATTATAACGAAAATTTTAGTAAGTATATTTTTTTTATTTTTTTTTTTTATAATTTACTCACACTCAAGGGATTATGATTACCCTTTAAATGTTTCAACACAGCGCGGGCGTGAAGTTACGGAAGAGAAAGAAGGATAGGAAAGATGTGTGGCACGATGTTCTGAGACTGAAGGTGGTTGTCTCAGATTTTTTATCTCCAGGGATGGCGGCTGAACTAAAGCGGAGAACTGCCGTGTCTTATTTCTATGTCCCTTATAATTCGCATTATTTTTTATTCGTATTCATCCTTATTGGGTATACTAGTTTAACTCTATCACATGTTGTTAGTGTTATGCCTAAACAACATGTAATGAGTAAACCAGCAACCCATTGATGACAATTTTAGAAGGTTTTAATGGAATTAAAGACGACATAGACGACGGCAGGGATCGAACCTGTGATAATGAGGTTGGCAGGCGAGCACACAACCATCGCACCACGGCCACCCCCAGTTTATTAACATTAAATCATATTAGATTTCTACACTTTTGTACAGTTTTTGTGAAGAATTTAGGCTTATATATGTTTTAAATGCCATTCGTTTTTTTATTCGTTGGTCGCTCTCATGTGAATAGCCCTTAATAGTCAATAGTTTAAGCGGGAAGAAAATTCACAGAGAAAAATGCTAGTTCTCAAGCGATCTATTAGAAGAGTAAGCCAGAAAAAATCTTACGGAGTAGTAGCTTTGGCTTTGACACGTAAACGAACAGACATATTGTGCTGACATCATTTTGTAAATTATGACAAACCACAAGAAAGAATCAACTTGCCCTTCAAGGAAATAAGCCCGTTTTGGATATGCATACGTGGTCAATAAGATATTAATGATTTTGAGTTCCGATCAGATTAGGATAAAACTCAACAAGAACATACTAAGGTTCCCAACTATTATGAGAAAAGAAGATCACCAAACTCAGTGAAAGCAGAAACAAAAACAGATCCAAGACAAATTATTTATCTAGTTGAGGTAGACAGCTTCAGGCGAATCTATAAACAAATCTTAAAGGTTACTTAACTTTAAAATACCTCTAAGCAGCTCTTAAGTATGAAATTGGTATCTATAATCAATTTTCACATTTAAATAACGTTACTTAAAGCCCTCTTAACTTAAACGCCATCAACCGCGTTTAAGGGTCACTTAAAGGCATTTTAAAATGTATTTTGACATATCGATTGTCATCTTTGAAATTTTGAAGTTTCAAATTGTGTGTTTGTAGGTATTGTTTGTTGTGATATTATATTAAAACTATAAAGTGCAACGATTTAAAAAACATAAAATTTTTATTGATTAAAGTATGTGTACGCGCAAAGAAATTTCGTCCATGCTTGCCTCTTAGCCTTTGCAGTGTTTGTAACGACACTTTCTTCCTTCGTTGTTGGAAGAGAATAGGCGTTTCGTGGATTTTGATGCCCTTGCAACGTTTTTCTTCACTCTGAAATTTACTTTTACAATTCATTAAAAAAAACTCTAAAATTTAGAAATCGTATTTAATAACGTTATTTTATTGAAGCAAGTGAATAAAGAAAAGTATTAAAATTCATGATGCGCTGCAACACTGCATTTAGGAAAACGCCCAATCTGTTCATAAAATAATTCTGTTTTGTAGTGTATTATTGCAAATTCTAAAGTAAAAAGTAGGAGGCATCCCAATTTTCAGATCTTTTTCTTTTATTTGTGACAGCGGGTGTGGGTGTGTGTTCGAAAGCCATTTTTTTTTTGATTTCACAAATTAAAAAATGTGTCTTCCTTTATTTACTGAAAGGTGTCACAAAACAGCTATGTTGTATAAAATGAAGCAGCATTTGTTTTTTTTTCTGTACTAGATTTTCACATTCTTTTACGTTACGTGACACAACCATTGTTTAGTTAAGTACCAATGAAAAATCGATTATAGATACGAATTGAAGTTTCGTCATTTAAAGCCAAATTAAATATTTAAGTATGCTTAACTAAATAACCTCTAAGATGCAGTTTAAGAAAATCTTATAGATACGGCTGCTCAGGCGAATCTATAAACAAATCTTAAAGGTTACTTAACTTTAAAATACCTCTAAGTAGCTCTTAAGTATGAAATCGGTATCTATAATGAATTTTCACATTTAAGTAACGCTACTTAAAGGCCTCTTAACTTAAACGCCATCAACCGCGTTTAAGGGTCACTTAAAGGTATTTTAAAATGTATTTTGACATATCGATTGTCATCTTTGAAATTTTGAAGTTTCAAATTGTGAGTTTGTAGGTATTGTTTGTTGTGATATTATATTAGAACTATAAAGTGCAACGATTTAAGAAACATAAAATTTGTATTGATTAAAGTATGTGTACGCGCAAAGAAATTTCGTACACGCTTCCCTCTTAGCCTTTGAAGTGTTTGCATCGACACTTTCTTCCTCGTTGTTGGAAAAGAATAGGCGTTTTCCTAAATGCAGTGTTGCAGCGCATGGTGGATTTTGATGCCCTTGCAACTTTTTTCTTCACTCTGAAATTTACTTTTACAATTCATTAAAAAAAACTCTAAAATTTAGAATTCGTATTTAATAACGTTATTTTATTGAAGCAAGTGAATAAAAAAAAGCATCAAAATTCATGATGCGCTGCAACACTGCATTTATAGGAAAACGCCCAATCTGTGCATAAAATAATTCTGTTTTGTAGTGTATCATTGCAAATTCTAAAATAAAAAAGTTTCCTTGTAGGAGGCATCCCAATTTTCAGATCTTTTTCTTTTATTTGTGGCGGCGGGTGTGGGTGTTTGTTCGATAGCCATTTTTTTTTGATTTCACAAATAAAAAAATGTGTCTTCCAATTATTTACTGAAAGAAGGTGTCACAAAACAGCTGTGTTGTATAAAATGAAGCAGCATTTGTTTTTTTTTCTGTACTAGATTTTCACATTCTTTTACGTTACGTGACACAACCATTGTTTAGTTAAGTACCAATGAAAAATCGATTATAGATACGAATTGAAGTTTCGTCATTTAAAGCCAAATTAAATATTTAAGTATGCTTAACTAAATAACCTCTAAGATGCAGTTTAAGAAAATCTTATAGATACGGCTGTGGCATTTTATTATCTACGAACCTATGTATGTGAATCCGGTTCTGGATGAATTTTTAACATGTATTAAAAAAAACAATTTGGGATCCTGTTTTCGATCTGGATCTATTTCAAAGATCCAAAAATTAGTTCTTACTCTGGCGAGTAGATGCCTTTTTTTATGATAAGGTAGTGTAAACTACAACGTAAAGGAAGAAGCCAAGAAACATTTGCAAACCAACTAACTTAATAATACGGGAGGCGACCGTCAGATTACCTACCTCATTCGGAGATAGAAAAAAACTATAATTAGTCGATAGTGTTCATAAAAACATTTGTAAAACCACTGGTCGGGCAAACTTTTTCAGGGAAGTTTGGGTTGAAAAGGATCACTTCCGGTACCGTTTTTTGAAGAGAAACTACCTCATCGGGAGAACGAAAATCTTTATACAGGGTAGGATGGGTATTATATCTAGATTTGAAAACTTTTGGTCGGGCAAAAAAAATCGAGGAATAAATGCTTCCCCGACCAACTCAAATAACGGTTTTTTTGATGAAAATCTACCTCATCGGGAAATGGATGATATTAGTACCAAAACAAAGGGCAGACAGTCTTCTTTTCAAATCCATTGGTCGGGCAAAGATTTTTAGGGAATAACCCTCCCCCCGACCAATTTTAGAAAAAAAAATGACAAAAACAACTTTCTCTTTTTTTTAACTTCAAATGTCTAAAAAATTATTGCAAATTCATAATATTACTGATAACAAAAGCCAGAATAGTATTTTTATCAAATCCAGAGATTTTGTAGCTACCCACAACCACCCCCCCCCCCCCCCCCTTTCCCTTCTTCGATGAAAAGTATTGTATAATATTAATTTTCGTATGTTAAGTTCACTTCAAAAGTAAAATAAAAACAACTTTCTTGATCAAATAGATATTATTTTACAATATAAAGACAACATACATTTGTCCCTTTAACAAAGAAATACTTACTACTTACAAGGGTTTCTCTTCAACACTATTTGCCTTATCATTATTGTGATTATTCGCAAAATAAAATTAGTAACTTCGAACAGTTTAGTATTCGTAGTATTTATTTTTCATTTTTGTAGTGTTTTGAAATTTTGTATCACACTTAATTAAAGGACTTCTTAATTCTTAACAATTAACCAAAGAGACCCACTTTAATATCCAGCATTACAATATTTCAATTATTCAAATCAGATCAAAATAAATTACAAAAAGCTTTTAATTTTCATTTAGATCTATATAAAGTTTCAGTTCTTTTCTAACAATATACTTAGCAAAAAAAATATTTCTTATTCAAAATAAATATATGTAGATGTATAAATAAAACAATAAACAAACAAAATATAATTTGCACGAAATATGTACATATACATATATATTATGTACATACAAAAATGAATAATAATTCATTATTATCTTTTTAAAATAGTGTCGTCATCTGAATCTTGTTCTAAAAAGGAATATTTAGTGGTGTTGGTTCCCCTTCATACCAAAGAGGCAAGAACCTTTCATCTTTTAAAATCCAGCAAAAATCGTCGGCTTTAGTTTTTACACAATTTAATTCCGTCGCGTTTGTCCAAATCGAACTAACAAAAATTGTTCTTTTAATTTTTTGTTGAAGAGATTTTATGCAAGGCGGAATTAAACTAGAGTCGAAGTGTTTCATATTTCTGAAAATATTTCAAGCAGTGTTATTTTTCGCAGCATATAGACTTTGAAACATTTGAACCCTCGCTAAATTGACGTTGCTACAATTCTTAACGCCATATATTTGCAACGTAAAATTTTGAATCGTTTCAGTGTCAACATCATCTAGATTATTCTGACTTTTACTCAACGCTGCAAACGCTGTTTGAAAACGTTCATTTTTTTTCTAAAAGACTTAATGGTTTTGCTTTCGCTTTCCTAAAAAATGCGTGAAACGCTGGCAAAGAAGAGAGCAATTAATGCAATTAATATCTATTTTTAATAAATTTAATATATATTTTTGAGTGAGAGTTTGACTTGCTTATATGGTAAATGATGCGCGTGTCCGCTTCTTCATGGCTACAATTAAATGCAATTTCTTCAAATTTAAAAATTGATTTTGAACTGTATAGGAGTAGCATGTGTCATCTAAGGTCAAAAAAACTTTCTTATTTCCAAGAATCGGAACTAAAGAGTCGTTTTCCCAATGTTTTGCTAAAAATTTTACCAGAGCTTCTTTGAATTTGGGATTATTTCAGACACTTTAGGAAGTCATTATTTCGTTTTTGTAACGGTCCAAGAATCGTGTAATTAACTGTTTCTTGTTTATTACGAAAACTATGCTCAACGTCTTTAATAGATGGATGCAAATACCTATCAAAAACTAAATGCACTTCCGAAGCGTTTGTTCAGCATACTGTCCTCAAAATTATTTCGAAAATTTTTTCAAATGTTTCAGGAACTGGAATTGAAACTCCCAAAAGATGAAAAAAGTAAAAACCATCTATAATTTCAATATTTGGACAAATTGGTTCAGATAAATGAATTCGGTTTTTGAGCTTTTTGGCCAAAACAGCTGCAAGTGGATATGATAAGCATACTTCCATATCAATTTTCTTTTCCAAAGCTATAGCTAAAAGTCGCACAAACACATCTCTCTCCATTTTAATCAGTGCTTGTTTTTCGGCCATTTTTATTTTTTTGAAACCTTTTCAAACACTGAGATGAGAAATTTTGAATATTGTTCCGACTCAAGTTTTAACGAAACGTTCACAATTTTCGAAACACTCCTCTATAAAGGCGATTTTTTTACTGTTTCCGGTTTGAAAAGCACTTAAAAGAAAATCTGCAGTTTCTTCGGATGCTGCTATTCCTGTTGTAATATGAAGTAAATTACTTACACATTTGGTTCAAATTGAAATAATATTTTGTTTAAAAGAATTATTTCAAATAACGCCTTTCTGTCTTTTTGGATGCGATTATGTGCAAATTCATGGGTTATGTCATCCTCTTGATCAAACTTGATTTCAGCAAACATTTTGGAAATTATTTGTGTGCGTATGTTATAACTGAGGGCCCAACGCTGCCTTGCTGAAATCGAATTTGTGAATGAGTAATACCAATTAAAGAGTTCGCGGTATCAGCATTTATTATCTGTTCGAGTGTTAAGTCAACAGGAGCTCTTGCTAGACTCTTTGCCGTGCGTTTAATCCCAAAAGCACCGCGTTTAAATTCATTTATCAACACATAATTACGAATTTTTAACTATGCTAAGTTACTGTGGTATTTCAATATCCATCTTGCATAATTGGGTTGATTAAATACAAAAAATAAATTAGACAACTCAATATAGAATCCACATACAAATCAAAATCATTCGTTCTGATACTTCTCGAAAGTCTAAAAAATACGTTCATAAGCTCAACGTATTGCATGAAAAATTGTGGAGTTTTTCCATCACCTCCTTTTAGAGTAACATTACAATATTACCTTTATTTACTTATGACATCATCTAATAATGAACTCATAACAAGGACTTCATTTGGTTCTATTGGGTTATCGTGTATGCGATTTAAATCTTCTTCAATATGAACCTCATTTTCTAAACAAAATTGTTCAAAATGTAAAGTTTGAATTGCCCCTAAAAGCAAAAGATGTATTCTTTTGCATCTTTTAAAATGTTTGCCATCAATAAATCCATTTACTAATCCTTCGGCCAAAACTTCAGAATGAATTAAAATATCAGCTACACCAGATCCATCGATAAATTTTCCCAAAGCTTTAAAAAAAGTAATTTTGTGTATGAAATACTCCAAGTTAATAAAAACATTGTTTAAAGTTTGATTTTCATCTGCATAGCCATTTTAGCAATTGCTAAATCATAGGTTAATACGATTTCTTTTTGGCCAATTTCATTGGCAATCTTTTGGGCATATTTTAATGTTGTATGTGCAACAGTAACAGTATTCGAGGCAAATAATCTATAGATAATCTGAGTCTCGCTTTTGTCTATTGTAGTTTTACTGTTGAAATCTATCCACATTGGTGTTTCAGAAATTTGAGAGAGCGATATAGACCAAATTAAATCTTTAATAATTGCATTTTCTTTCGTAAATCGTGTTGAATCGGTTGTAGCATTTATGATATCCTCTAAGCGAAGCAAAGTTGTGTTAGAAGTAATTCTTTTCATATAGGGTTGAATATCACGTGGTATTTCCTCAAATGGTCTTCTTTTTCTAGAAGAACACTCACTCTGTTCGTTAGGGTTGTTCGGAACTTCTACAGAACTACTAGCGACATGCGCTAAATTTGGATTAGCTGTAAACTGATATATTATACCAACTGTATCATGTATCTTTTCCATTAAAAGTCTCTACATACCGATCAATATTATCAAATGCTACATGGGTGCTTAAATTTGTATCGGTTTCTATTCCAGGAGGTACTCTGGGCTTATTTTGTTTAATAGTTAAGTATTGAGGTGTATTTTAAGTATGAGTAGTGTTCTATAACACTAAATAAATTAAAGTTATTCTTATAAAGCTTTTTTTATGAATAATTGTGTTTTTTATGTTACAAATCACAGTAATGGTAAGGCAAATAGTGTTGAAGAGAAACCCTTGTAAGTAGTAAGTATTTCTTTGTAAAAGGGACAAATCTATGTTGTCTTTATATTGTAAAATAATATCTATTTGATCAAGAAAGTTGTTTTTATTTTACTTTTGAAGTGAACTTAACATACGAAAATTAATATTATACAATACTTTTCATCGAAGAAGGGAAAGGGGGGGGGGTGGTTGTGGGTAGCTACAAAATCTCTGGATTTGATAAAAATACTATTCTGGCTTTTGTTATCAGTAATATTATGAATTTGCAATAATTTTTTAGACATTTGAAGTTAAAAAAAAGAGAAAGTTGTTTTTGTCATTTTTTTTTCTAAAATTGATCGGGGGGAGGGTTATTCCCTAAAAATCTTTGCCCGACCAATGGATTTGAAAAGAAGACTGTCTGCCCTTTGTTTTGGTACTAATATCATCCATTTCCCGATGAGGTAGATTTTCATCAAAAAAACCGTTATTTGAGTTGGTCGGGGAAGCATTTATTCCTCGATTTTTTTTGCCCGACCAAAAGTTTTCAAATCTAGATATAATACCCATCCTACCCTGTATAAAGATTTTCGTTCTCCCGATGAGGTAGTTTCTCTTCAAAAAACGGTACCGGAAGTGATCCTTTTCAACCCAAATTTCCCTGAAAAAGTTTGCCCGACCAGTGGTTTTACAAATGTTTTTATGAACACTATCGACTAATTATAGTTTTTTTCTATCTCCGTATGAGGTAGGTAATCTGACGGTCGCCTCCCGGACTATAAGCAAAAGAGAGGTGAGCATACAACACAACTGTCACTATGATCCGTATCGTTTTATTTTAAAAGGTTAATCTATATGGGTCATTGGCGATTGAAAAAGGCGCCCAAGTTTCTTTTTAAAAATGCAATAAAATTAACAAAATTGAATTTTTCCCACGTATTATGGCTTTATTAATGATGGAAAACAACAACAACGTCGTTCAAGTGGCTGCTTCGGCTGGTCGTACGATTTCAAATGCTGAGTTAATTGTACCTTGTAAGCGAATGATACGAGATCTTTGTGCAAAATTCTCCTCAGGCTAGTGTATAAAATGTTGAGCTGTAGAGATCGATGACGATTTGATATTCGCAGAGGCGGTGGGTGCTTGATTTCGGAAAAAAACTTCTTTTCAAAAAGCGCACTGTTTGGGCTACACAGCAATCACTTTGGAAATAAGTTTTAAGTGTTTCCCAACGTTGTTCAAGCGTAAAGCGACTCATTGCCTAAAATGAGTTCGCTATTTTGTGTAACATATAATTTTATGCACCTGCGCGGACATTCAACCAAATAATTCATCTGTTTTCTATAAGCAACCAAGCAGTAGTTGTGCAACTAAAAATTGAATGTGCGCGCCTAGCCTAAGGAAAGAAAAACTGACCCAAGGATGTGTCAATAGGGAAATAAATAGTCCGGGGGTTCTTAATAGGCGTGTTTTTTCGCAAGTCCATACAGAATTGTAGAAAAAAACGACATCGGGATTTAGGAGCTTTTTTTCCAAATAGCTCGAAGCACTGTATACGCTATGGCTTTTGTCAGCTGTATTTACGACTGGCTGTATTTACGACAGGCAATGCATGGGATTTATAATGAGTGATTTGTTTGCTATTTTCTTTTTGGTAACACTGGTTTTGACAGCTCATGCACGTTTCGTGTTTTGTGTCACTGTCAAAAAGTTAGCCGAAGATCAACTTTTCTATCGAAAAATTGTGTTCAGCGAAGAAGCTCATTTTTGGTCAATGGATAGCAAAACTGCCGTATTTGGAGTGAAGAGCAGCCAGAAGCACTGCAAGAGCTACCAATGCATTCAGAAAAAGTCACTGTTTGGTGTGGTTTTTGGGGCTGGCGGAATCATTGGGCTGCATTTCTTCAAAGATGATGCGAATCGCAACGTTACTGTGAATGGTGAGCGCTACTGTGGAAGAGCTTGACTTGCATGACATGTGGTTTCAACAAAATGATCCAACATGCCACACAACACGCGTAACAATGGACCAATTGAGAAGCGAGTTCGGTGAACAGTTTATTTCACGTTTGGGGCCGCTTAATTGGCCGCCTAGGTCGTGCGATTTAACGCCTCTAGACTATTTTTTGTGGGGCTATGTTAAGGCTCATGTCTATAGCGACAAGCCCACTTCGATTGACGCACTGGAAGCCAACATTGAATCATTTATTTGTGAGATACCGGCCGAAATATTAGAAAGAGTACCTATGCCAAAATTGAACTAAGCGGATGAACCATTTGAGGCGCAGCTTCGGCCAATATTTGCATGAAATAATCTTCAAACATTAAATAATATCGACCGTACTATCGATTCAAATAAAGATTTCATGCATTTTTCAGAATGTTAATTTTTTTTTTTTTAATTTCCGATAGCTCTAAAAAATCAATCGTTATAAATGGTGTATTTTGAAGGTTGGCTATAGCTTCGAATATGTTCCATTTGAGGTATCTGAGAATATGACCTGGTCTTTTTGACCGAACGAAATCATTGTACTTAAAATAGAATTAAATTTAAAATTTGGCAAATTAGATTTGTATTTGTCTCCTTACTTCAAGTCCCACTTTCCTGATTAAAATCCTTTCCATATTGACATAGAACGTGAAGAAGTCCATTTGGATTTTCAACAAATTGAGTTGCTTGGTTAATTTTAACGAAAGCCTCAATATACGGTCGTTCGGGTGTTTAATATTCACGAAAGCTAGAATAAATTAGAATTGGACACAGTCAAATTCTCTTTATCTAATGAAGATTTCTCTGTAAGGATAATAAGACTTCTATAGAAGATGCCAACAGAATGTCTATGTAGGTATGTAGGTATATCTCTTAACACTTTCTTAAGACCTAGAGCTAGACATTTAAAGATACGATTACAGTTTCAAATAGTAATGTTTAAAGAAAAACAAACCAAGTGTTTCACACCTACACCTGCCCAGGCAGAAAGCCCAAATGTCCATAAGTCGAAAACGTATCATCATATCACCACATTTATATACATAGTCACATTTCAAAAACTTCCTCAATAATTATTCTTGTGTTTTACTCGTAAGATAAGATTAAGATTAAATTGAAACATAACCTGAAATATTCTCTGACCCAATCTGTATTTATATGAAAAGTGTAAATTAAGCACAATTAAATTTCAAAACAAAAGGATTAACCCGAATAACTCTTCCACTTACAGACAGATATTCGTATGCATACCGACTTTCAGATCCCTAGGATAGGCCAATTATTAAATGAAATCAGCACGTCCGGTTGTACAAGTCTTAGTATAACCTTTAATATCATTTTCTGTCCTCAAATAATAATGTTTCTTTCCAGAAAATCCGTATCTGTTATGTGAAACGTTATATTCCCTCTAACGCATCGATTTGTTCTAATTCGAAAACAAAGCATACATTTTCAGATGAGGACATGAGATGTCTGTAAGAGGATATCCATGGAATATTGCAGTCTTGGAGTGCATTTAACCAAGATTATGTTTCCACTGCAAAAACAATTATCTTTTTAACCCAAAAACAAATAGGTACACCTATACCGACATAATATAGAGATGCACAAGCATTCGAGCAAAGGATTGTTGCCACACCATCCTCCTGTCCAAAGTTAAGCTTAAGTTGTCTCTCTATATTTACAGTGTTGATGTATAGCAATAGGAACATATCATCACCATAAACTGGATGGATTTCCCACAGTATCCCAATAGAACTTGCTGAAAACTTCCTCGATTATCCTGAGCTTTGTTTGTAGAATGCATAAGATTTTCCTAACTTGTTAGTTCGAACGACCGAGTCGAGCTGGAAGAGCATTAGCCGAGCGTCCGTCTTACCGACCGAGTATCCTCAGCTTGCTCACTCAAAATTAAATCAACCTGTAAATAAAACAACAGGAAGTGAAGGAGGTCCTTCGGCACCTGCTGTCTGAGAAAGTTCAAACTACACGTCTACACCTACATACGTTCCTACCTGCAAAACTCCCAGCCACTCTAAATGAATTCATAATCAGCCAAGAGGAGCTGAAGAGATCCTATTGCAGCGATAGTTTAGGGTGTATCTGGGGAAAACGAGCAAAACCTGGTATGGCGGAGCCACCTTGCATGCATGCACAATAATTCGTTCTCAACCAGGTTAGAAGCTTTACTCCAAACGGAGATTTTTTGTTCGTCCTTGCTGGGTTGGGAGAGTGTAGGTGGGAGTGAACATGGCTTGGGAGGTTTCTTCCATCTCCATTTATAAAAAAGGTAAACCACGGCTAATGATGCTTATACTCGTAGCCCAGCCAGTACGCGCCATTTTGGAGACTAAGAGTCATTTGTTGTGCCATTAAGACCACGTGGGCAGGACTTTACAAAAAAAAAAAAAAAACTACCACCAGTGGATAAAAAAAGCAATAACAAGGGAAACTTAGCACGAACAATCCTTCACACTCAATGGGCCATTGCCAAGCGGAGCGAGCGAGCGTAAGAATTAACTTAGAGCCAACTTGCTTGTTCACCCACCCGCCACACGTCTTTCGACCGGGTTTTCAGGTGAGTATTCCTTCTTTTCAAGGACTATTTTACTTTTGTGTTTGTTTGCAAAGCCAGATACCATTTGGAAGTTATTGCATTTATCATTTTCATTTCCCACGATTATTTCCTTCTTTTTTTTTATCGTTAGGAACACCCCCTGACGCCCATCCAACCAGCCATAGCGCCCAAGTGCATGGGTCCTTGATTTACGAGGTGTCATTAATCCACCGCCGACGGCGACGTGGCATAGCTGCGAAATGGGTACGCAGGCAGGTTAGATTTTGCGAATATATTTCAAAACCCGTGGGGCTACGCGAGTACCTTACCCGTATCTAGAGAGTGTTCCGCACTAGGATTTGGTGTTGGTACAGCAGGAAAAAATGTGTTTTTTTCAGCTTAGGAGGAATTTTGTACTTTTTGAAATCTGGGTAGGCGGTTGAACTTAGAAAAAAAAAACACGAAACCAACAAAAACATGGAGTGGCCTACCCAGGTTTCTCTATCAGCCATTCAGTGGGTAATTTTTATTTTCCAGGTTCACAAGGATATTCTTTTTTTTTTGTTGATTTGCAAATTTATGTTCGTGCAAATTCTTTATTTTTTCACGCTTTTACAGGGGATTACAATCAACGAACAAAGCGAAGTCTTATTATTTTATGTTTTATTTATTGCCGTCATTGCGGGTATAAAGTTTAGTTTGGCCGCGTAGTTTAATGGAAACAATTTAAGACTTTGCGAGTATATGTAGGTATGTAAAATCGTTGAACTGACCATGAAAGTCGTTAATAAAAAATAATTCCCTTTGTCATAAGGGACTTAAGGGCAGAAAATATCTGCGATACATAACATTTTTTCGAAACTTAAATGAAATATGACACTATGACTTGGCAAGTCAAAGTTTAAGGATTTAACGAATGCGAGCTGAAACTTGAATTCGCGGGGAATACCTACCAACACTAACGAACGCAAACGTTTTGGAGATCTGGTAGTGATTCCAATCGACAAAATGAATCGTTCGATTGAGTTTGATTCAAGTAATACAATGGGTATGTGTTTGTGTATATATTTTGTGGTAAAAGTTGCATCAAAATTTCAAAAAAATGGTTCTGGTATATTTATATTTGAGGATAAATAATAAAAATAACCAAACTGGGGGTGGCCGTGGTGCGATGGATGTGTGCTCGCCTGTGAACCTCATGATCACAGGTTCGATCCCTGCCGTCGTCTATGTCGTTTTAATTCCAATAAAAAACCTTCTAAAATTGTCATCAATGGGTTGCTGGTTTACTCATTACATGTTGTTCAGGCATAACACTAACAACATGTAATTGAGTTAAACTAGTATGCCCAACAAGGATGAACACGAATAAAATAATGTGAATTATAAGCGACATAGAAATAAGACACGGCATTCTCCGCTTTAGTTCAGCCGCCATCCCTGGAGATAAAATATCTGAGACAACAACCTTCAGTCTCAGAACATCTTGCCACACATCTTTCCTATCCTTCTTTCTCTTCTTAACTTCACGCCCGCGCTGTGTTGAAACATTTAAAGGGTAATCTAATCCCTTGAGCGCGGGTAGATTATAAAAAAAAAAAAAAAAAAACTCGGGGTAAATTTTTGCCCGAAAAATTTGAAACGGAATGCAAGAGCAATATCCTATTCTATCCTATCCTATCATCAAAGGGATATTCTTGGAGTAAGAGCTGTAGGGTTAGCAACTTATTTAGCTCTGGATAGGGGCAAATAGACCAACATCAAATACTGTGGTTTATTCTACTTTTGTCTTGCTGCAGTGGCGTAGGTTAGGCTAGGTAAATGAGCTGACAGATGATCTTGTTACCGTCACAATTAGATCAATAAAGATCCGTTGCGATACCCTAGGGATTGTAACTCCCTTGTATTTAAACCTATGATAATCCTATGACATTCAAATCCCTTAAGGGTGTTGATGAGTTTCAGCAAGCTATAGCCTGAAATGTTGGAGGGAACTTCTCAGTCATTGAAGAAATGTATGTTATCAACTAATCACCTGGTTGAGGAGACGTAAACGCTTTTAAAGGGCGCGATCCTTTCCTTTACCCCCACTTGAGAAATCAACCCTCCACCAGACCCGTAGGAGCATAAGGCTCCTTGCAACGTCTGGTAGATGAGTTTAATAGGTCAGTGTTTGGTGTATTATGTCCGTTCGTTTGCTCAGTATTGCTGATTAAGTCGAAGGGGCTGCTTCCTTTCCTCAGGAGGAATCTTAGGGAGAGGTGACTTACTGACGCTCGTGTTTATCGGAGGAGTGGGAATCGCTGGTGTATAGGTGAAGTGACTCCCAAGGGTAAAGACACTCTTGCAGTTCAACGTGTTCTCTATGTTCCCGAAATAGAAGTGAACTTACTATCTATAAAGAAGATTGTGGATCATCAAAATGTTGTAATCTTTGACAAAAATAGTTGTCGTGTCGTGAATTCTTCAAAAGAAGTCATAGCTACAGGACGATCTTCAAATGGGCTATACGAATTGAATATGCAATCAGAATGCATATATTTCGCAAAGTAATTTTGGCAACATTTGGCATAGAAGATTTGGCCACTTGGGACAAGATAACATGAAATTACTTGCACAAGGATTATTAGAAGGTGTTGACTTGAGACAAAAGACTCGCTGTCGAATTGCCTATGCAGAAACGAAACAGCATCGGAACAAAGGTATTTGTGTACTTTATGAAGACTTAAGATTCTGTTTTTTTTTTTTTTTTTTATTTTTGTTTTTTAAATTCATTTTTATTTTTCATTTATCTTAAAACTACTTAAAGCTAGACAAAAATTCATAAAACTAGCCTAATTATCCAATAACTTAAAACTAACTTACTGGCCCTATGCGGGCGCTCTAAGCTAAACTCTATCTTAAATCTAATGCCTTTCGGCCAAAAAAACCATTTTTAATTCAAAACCTATCTCTATTTTTTTTTTCTCGAGAAAATTTAAAAAAACTCGGATTCTTTAACTTCTGTTCTTATAGCTATTTTCATGATTTCAAAGCCAAAGTAGAAATTCAGCAAGGGCCGCGAATAAAAATTCTGCGGAGCTCACCGTGTTAAAGAAACATGGAATGCTCATCAGAGAACAGTCCCCTATACTCCCGAGCAGAACGGCTTAGCGGAAAGGATGAACTGAATTTCGACAGAAAAGGCTCGATCTATGTAGTGTGATCTAACGTGCCAAAATTCTTTTGGGCTGAAGCAGTTTATTGCGCATGCTACTGAGTTAATCGTTCACCTCATAGAAAACTCGAAAAGACGCCGGAAGAACCAGGTGTTACATTCTATGCGGCTTATCGTTTCCCATTTGACAATACTATCGACGTCAGCCATCAGACGAATAGAGGGAACAACATGTAGCATACGAAAACATGCACGTGCCGTAACTATTCGGGACTGGTGGAAGTGTGATTATAGCCTCTCTGCGGCGGCCGCTAGAAACAAGCCTTTTTAAAAAGGTTTGGCTAATATGATCAGGCTGGTTCCTCAGGTTGGCGACAGGTTAATTCCCTGTCCCGTAAAACTAAAAGAATTTCGAGAACGACAACAAGCCTCGGAAACGGACTGATCACACGACGACAACCCACGCAACGAAAACTGAAAAACGAATTACGAATTTTCTTATGGAACACACGATCGCTCTATAGAGCTTGAGCTGCTCAGCAGCTAGCCGATGCCCTGTCAAAATATAAAGCTGAGATAACAGCTCTCCAAGAAATCAGATGGACAGGGAATGGTGTTTTACAGAAGAAATAATATAACATATATTACAGCTGTCATACAAAACACCATGTGCTCGGGGTAGGCTTCCTAGTCAGCGAAAAACTGAAGTCTACTATCATCGGCTTTAACGCTATAAGCGAAAGGCTATGCACTCTTCGCGTGCGAGGAAAATTTACAAACATCAGCCTCATTAACGTTCACGGACCTACGGAGGAGTCCTCAGACGAAGCAAAAGAAACTTACTACGAACAAGTTGAGAGGGCCCTCAATGCCTGTCCAAGGTATGATGTTAAAATCATCCTTGGGGATTTGAACGCAAAAATAGGTCGGGAGCCGGTATTCAGGCATTATTACGCAGGCACCCATAGTTTGCATGAGAACACTAATGACAATGGACTTCGAGTCTTAGAATTGGCAGCATCGAAAAATATGGTCGTTGCGAGTACCAGGTTCCCGCGTAAAGTAATCTACAAAGCCACCTGGGTATCACCTGATGGAGTCACTCGTAACCAAATAGACCACGTGTTGATAGACCGTCGCCACTACTCGAACTTGATGACGGTACGAACGTACCGAGGTGCCAATATCGACTCGGATCACTATCTTGTTGGTATGGATTGCCTTGCGAAGACGCATTGCATCCGCCGATCAGGTTCGAATCAACACGGCTGCCCTGCGCAATGAAAACACCAGTAACACCTTTGGTAATGCGTTAGGACTCGCCCTAGAAACACTTGATTTAGGGAGAGTAAGTCCTGGAGCCAGTATGCTGGGCGTAAATGAGAAGTGGACACGTCTTAAAAATACTGTCATTAGTACTGCCAACTCCATCTTAGGCAGCAGTCGTAAAAATCGGAACGACTGATTTGATGATGAATGCAAGCTAGCGACTGAACGTAAGAATGTTGCGTACCGAGCAATGCAAGAATTTCATAGAACGCGGTCACGCGAAGAGGAATATAAAGAGCTCAGAAGAACAGAAAAACGGCTTCACAGACAAAAAAAAAAATCAGCCTGGAAGAAGAACCTAATCTGTGAAATAGAAAACAGCCGAGAGCGAAGTCCGCACCAGGCGCGGAAGTTCTACCAATCCGTCCGAAACATGACGCAGTACACACTATGCTGCACATACTGCAAGAACGGAGAGGGAAATCTGATCACCGATCCTGAAAGCATACTGGAGCGATGGGAAGTGTACTTTAATGAATTGCTAAATGGTCAGCTCACTGCAGAAGTGGAGGCTCCACTACTTCAAGAAGAATACCCTATGTTGCCGCCACCAAGCATAGAAGAGGTTGAGAAGGCTATAGGCCGGCTTAAACAGAACAAAGCCCCGGGAGCCGATGGCATACCAGCCGAATTATTCCATCACGGCGGGCCAGCCTTACGTCAAGCAATTCATGATATTATAGTACACGTATGGGAGCAGGAAGAAATGCCAGAAGACTGGTGAAAAGGTTTGATATGCCCCATACATAAGAAGGGAGATGTCACAACGTGCAGCAACGTTGTTGAGTACCGCCTATAAGATACTTTCCTCTATCCTACAAGACCGGATAACCCCATACACTAAAACCGTCATCGGACAATATAAGTGTGGTTTCATTCCAGGCAAATCAACAACTGATCAGATCTTTACGCTTAGGCAGGCGATGGACAAATGTCTAGAATTAAACATCCCAACATACCATCTGTTTATAGACTTTAAGGCCGCCTATGATAGATAGCATAGCCAGGGTAGAACTCTACAAAGCCATGAGAGAATTCGGAATCCCAAATAAATTGACACGACTATGTAGGTTGATCATGACCAACGTAACAAGCCAAGTAAAAATAGCCGGATTGCTACCCAGACCATTTAACATCTTTAATGGACTCCGACAAGAGGACGGACGGTTTGGCCTGCCTCCTGTTCAACCTGGCGTTGGAGAAAGCAATCCGTGATTCTGGCACGGCAACAAGAGGGACCATCATCAACAGGTCCAGCCAGTTACTAGCTTACGCAGACGACATTGACATCATCGGAAGAACCGAACAAGCTGTACACGATTCCTTCATCCAGATCGAGCAGGCACAAAATCTGGGGCTGCACATTAGTGAATGTAAAACAAAGTACATGGTGGCGTCAAATACGAGAGGAACAGTTGGTCAAACAATCAAGGTAGCGGAGCACGAATTTGAAGTGGTGCAATCCTTTAAATACCTTGGGTCAATAGTAGCAGCCGATAACAATATAGAAGAAGAAATACGCGGGCGGCTTCTCAAATCCAACAGAGCCTACTATAGTCTGTCAAAGCTCTTCAAATCCACGGGGGTGGCCGTGGCGCGATGGATGTGTGCTCGCCTGTGAACCTCATGATCACAGGTTCGATCCCTGCCGTCGTCTATGTCGTTTTAATTCCATTAAAAACCTTCCAAAATTGTCATCAATGGGTTGCTGGTTTACTCATTACATGTTGTTCAGGCATAACACTAACAACATGTAATTGAGTTAAGCTAGTATGCCCAACAAGGATGAACACGAATAAAATAATGTGAATTATAAGCGACAGAAATAATACACGGCATTCTCCGCTTTAGTTCAGCCGCCATCCCTGGAGATAAAATATCTGAGACAACAACCTTCAGTCTCAGAACATCGTGCCACACATCTTTCCTATCCTTCTTTCTCTTCCTTAACTTCACGCCCGCGCTGTGTTGAAACATTTAAAGGGTAATCATAATCCCTTGAGCGCGTGTAGATTATAAAAAAAAAAAAAAAAAAATAACTTCAAAACTGCTGCTGTACCAGTACTCACATATGGATCCGAGACTTGAGTGCTTAGCAAAAGGCACTCCGACCTCTTAGCTGTGTTCGAGAGAAAAGTCTTAAGGAGAATTGTTGGCCCCATATGTGAGGAAGGACGATTCCGGAGACGGTACAATCATGAACTGTACGCAATCTACCTAGATGCAGATACCGTGACAAAAATTAAGCTCGGTACACTCCGGTGGGGAGGGCAACCAGCTCGTATGAGCGAAGAGGAACCTGCTCGGAAAGTTCTTTGTGGTACATTCTATGGTAGACGACAGCGTGGTAGAGCATGCTTGCGCTGGAGAGATGGCGTAGACCAGGACACCCGAAGCCTTGGGGTGCGCAACTGGATGACGTCGGCTGAGAGTACTGTCGTCAGTAAAATAATTTATCGGATTAAAAGTTTCAGACAAGATATCATCAATGAATATGAGAAAGAGAATCGAAGACAAAACGGAGCCTTGTGGCATACCAGCATTTTCTTATAAATTTCAGACTGAAATTCGTCCTACACAACGGTTCGAAAGCTAGTTTCTAATCCAACGAAGAAGAGATTCATCAATACCAAATGCATACATTTTCGATAAGGGAGCTTGATGTCAAACACTTTCAAATACTTTTGAAATATCAAGCGAAAAAAGTTTACTTTCTCCAAAACGATGTAACGATTTTGTAACACTGTTCGGTGAGATAAACCATCAGATCATTGGTGGACCTATTGTTATGGAGGCATACTGCCGGTTATTGAGAAGCTTTCGTTCTTCAAGATATTTCTTGAGCTGATAATTTAACTTCGTTTCCATAACCTAAGAAAGAAGGGATGTAAGTTATAAATTCTTGGGAAGAAGAATCATCTTTTTTGGGGACATCCTTGCCTGGCGTACTCGCCCGCCCGTTCATTCACATCAATACCACAATGATCGGGAATGCAGATAAAAGTGACATTGATGTACTACAATATCTGTCCTTAACAGCCGCCTGACTGTCTGTGATAATAGCCGTATTCCAGTTCTATTTTGGGTCTTACTTGAGTACACCTTTCATGATTCCCTGAATCCCACATTCAACTTGAAAAACACTAGCAAAGTCGGTTAGAATAAAAGACCTAAATAAATAATACAAAACAGATGTTTATAAAGGTTCATTTTTAAGATTTAATTCACTTAAGAAAATGTACGTATTTTCCTTAATTCTATATTTAATAAATTAAAATTTCGAATCAAAATCAAACCCTTATTTGAATATACCCAAAAGTTCTTCTATCATCCTTTATAAATTTCTTGTTAAAGTGTATGCATATTATGATTGTCATCGATGATCCTCAATTCTCGTTAAAAGTTAATCTTAAACTCAAATTTCCTGTGATATAAATGTAAATCACACAATCTGACCATACCATATCATGGTATCCCTTTTCATGACACACCTTCAGAAAAAAAAAAAAAAACAACCTCAATCTCATGCATATTCGTTCTTCATCTCATCCATTGAAAGTCAATTTCAAGTCAGTTCCAGACGATTGAAAGCTTCACTTGCATCTGCCAATCTTATTCAACCACACGACCAAAATCAAATTCCGGATACCTTCTCCATGAATAAGGAAAAAAAAAATTATAAACAAGAAAAACGGAAGAAATCCTTAAAGGGCTATATATGGGTGTATTTTTGTATCATCCTTGAGCTTGAGCATTCTCAAGAGATTGAACGAACGTACCGTTCGCAGGACGTTCCATATCCGGTCATCCATATTAATATTGAAAGGCAAATCGATCTGATGTGCATTCATATCAGCATGATTTATTACATTGAGGGTAGAAGTCTCAAAAAAAAATGTTCCTTCGCTTCGGCTATATATGATGTATGGATGACCTTATGCTCTATGCTCTGGCCATATCCATCGTTGCCCACTCTCTTTTTCAAAACTTCTGTTGGGCTGAATTCTTCTTAAGCGAAAAATGGAATTATGATTTCTTCTATCGATATACAATCATTTATTCGTCCTGGACCATGGGTTCTCGTTTACAAACAAACCTTGAAATTTGGGTCAATTGGGGTATAAATGAATAAGTTCTACCGATATTTAAGATTGGTACACTGTACAGGTAGGTATAGAGTTTTGTGGGATTTTAAACGATGGTAGAGTGGTTTCGTTGTTGTTCATTTTCTGTTTTTGTGTAGCTTCGAAAGGGGTTTTGATAATCAATTAAAAAATGATGGGGTATAAGCTAGCTGGAATGCGAAGGTAATTGGTTTATTAAAAGAGCATAAACGGAATATCATTTATAGAAAATTAAAATACTATGTATTTCTGTATAAGTTTACTAACCTATAGAGTATTTCTTTCATTAGAGACATAGGTAACACAATTTTTTCTTAATTTTTGAAATAGCAACGTTTCTAGCAAACTAGGTACCTAACAACTGAAAACGACACATACACACATCAATTACTTGCTTCTCTATGTATCATTTCTTCTGAATCTTGTAGCTTCCCTTAATGGTAGCATAAATACATAATTATATTATAAAACGGTTTCAAACACTTATCTTGGTTAAAAGAGGCGCGGAAAGAAAATTAAAATGTTAAACACAATGCGAGCGAAAAAAAATAAGGAAAGATTTAGGAGAGGTACCGATGCACATTGGTTCTGAAGTTCTGGATATTGAAATCGTAGTGGAAAAAATAACTGAAGGAGATTTTTGTATGATAAGAGAACTGTTCAAAATGTTCCACATACGTGTAGTGCAGCTTAAGAAGAAATCTCTGTACTTAATCCTTGTACGTCCGAAATTGGACACAAGGATAAACTGATGGGCATTTCCTGTAACGCTTTTATTAAGGTTTGTTTGAGGGGAGGAATTCAATAAAAACACTGTTTAAAAAACGATGAAATAATGAAAGACATGAAACATTGCGACGGTGGTGGTCGAGAGAAGCTAATGTTTCTGTTATAGTTGAATCACCTATCATCCTTAAAGCTCTTTTCGGATTATACTCGTATCCAAAAGACTCAAGTGGGTAATTTTAGTATCTGCTTTAATAATTTGGGTTCTGCTTCAACTACAGGAGACAGCATTTGAAGCATTAAGCCTAGTACGCAGATCGGGAACAATTTTGTCTCTGATATTTTTCCGAGCAGTACGCAGTTCGCGTAGTACCCCTTGGCAAAATGATTAGTGCGTTGGACTGTCATGCGGAAGGTCTCGAGTTCGTTTCTCAGTCGCTGCAAGAAAGTTTTTTTCAGGGGAGTACTGCCTCTTGCGAGGAATTGACAAATCCTCCAAGAGGATCTCTTGTCATGGAAAGTGCTACTCATTAGCGTTCGGAATCGGCAGAAAATTGTAGGTCCCCTCCGTTCCTGGTAACACGCATACAGGAATGGTTGAAAGTTGTAAGTCACTAGGTCCTGGTTCACTTCGAGCTGTTGCACCAACAAATTTAATTTAATTTAAGTACGCAGTTCGCGCACAAAATTCATAATTTTGTGCATTGCTGTACAAAATATCTCCACTTAATTTTGCCAGGAAAAAGAATGATACAAGAATTATTTTGCGGGACAAATTTTTGATAGCCACCGTATTTCCGAAAGTGATTTTTGTCAAAATTTTATGTAAAAGATGCTGATGCTTCTCTTGAAAGCATCAGGAGGAGATTCCAAAAAGGTATGAACGACTTTTGTAAGACAAACCGTTCCAGAGATACACTACAAAACACATTAAATTAGATTTTATCTCCCCAAACTCAAACTCTTGCGCGACATTTGGAAACGGTTTGTAGAGATTAAAATTGTAGAGATAAAATTTGTCTCGTTTCGATCTGTGTACTAGGCTTTAAATTCTAAACGGTTTTTGATATCACATTGGACAATACTAATCTAATCTAAGTTGCCATTCTAGTTCCACAAGGACAAGAAAACAATTTTGTTTCAGATAGAAGATCATTGATGAATATGAGAAAAAGAGTCTGAGACAAAATGGAACCCTGTGGCATACCAGAATATCAGGTTTAAAACCGTCCAATACGACTTGTATTGAGCGTGTGAAAGGTAATTTTTAATGCAATGGAGAAGAGATTCAATATCAAATATTGATGTCAAACTCTTTTAAATGCTTTCGAAATATAAAGTGCAATAATATTACTTTCTCCAAAACGATATAAAGATTTGTGCCACTTTTTTGTGAGATATACCATTAGATCACCAGAGGACCTCTTGCCACGAAAACCATAGTGTCGGTCATTGAAAAGCTTTTGTTATTCGATATATTTGCTCAGCTGATAAAATTTATCAGCGTTTTTAATCCACTCGGAAAAAAAGGCAGTAGAATAAGACAGATGGAAAAGTCTTCACAATAGTTTTGTCAGCATTGAAAATCACCTATACAGAACAATTGGAGGTGTAATACCTATCACTTTTGAAACTCTTGCAACTGTACGAATGCGGAAGACGATTCATTCCAAATGGTATACGATCTTAAATACAGAAGCAGTCATGACATTTTCTGGCAGCGTCCAATTAACAGCAAACTGTGCTTCAAGGAAATTCGCTCTTTATCGTGAGCTGAAAAAAGGAGTGTCACTGAAGCCGAGCGTTGGAAAAGAAGATGAAGATGGGATACTGTAGTATTTTTCTTCCTAAATTTTTGGTCATGTAAAAATTAGGTTTGTGAAATATGATCAATACGGTTCTTTCTAGTTTGCTTAAACTTATTCCGGTTTTCCTTAGTAGGGCTGACTTTATAACATTCGAAACTTACTTCTCTAGCCCTAATAACCTCTATACAGCTCGAATCAAATCAGTTTGACAGTTTTTTTTTTGTTAAAAATCTCACTTTCTGAAAAGTGCTCCTGAAGAAATCATTGAGATCGTCCCAGTTGGCACTCTAGTACTGCCAAACAGTTTTTCATTTCATTTCATTTCATTTTTATTTATTTAACAAGCCTTGAGATAGGATCTCATTTGTGGCTTAAAAATATATACATATGTACATTTAGGAATTACATTTAACATACATATTTATATGTATGTATTAAAAAATTCAAAATATAAAAAAGATATTAATACAAAATCAAACATTTTATAACAATCGTTTTTCAGAAATTAAATAATTTTAAATTTTAAATAATTTTAAAATTTTTAAAAGAAAAAAGTAAAGAAAATTAAAAGAGAAAAAAATTTAACTAATTATTGAACAAATAAAGAGTGAAAATGCAACGCTTCGTCTGGGTTCTGTAGATGGTCTCTTATAGAGGAGATAAAATTGTTAATATTTATAATTGTTTTATAAGGAGTAGGTAAATTGTTCCAAATTCTGGCACCAATTATGAAGAACGACCTGCGTGTCTGCAATGTTGAACTGCCTGGAATATTAATATTATTTGTACGCGAAGAAGTTGAAAATACAAGTTTCTCGTATAAATACGTGGGGGTTTGAGTTCTTATTAATTTAAAGATGAATTTGCAAATTTCGATGGTGAAATGTGACATTAATGAAACACCAAAAACACAGTGCGACAGATGTGATACATGGTCAAACCTTCTTAACGAATGAATGAAACGAATGCATGAGTTGAAAGCTACATTTAATTTTTGTTTGCTTATTGAATCCATCCCACCATAAATAGGAGAACCGTATGTTATTATTGGGGCCAACAATGTTTTGACCAGCATCAATCTTGTAGTTTTCGGAATGTAGAATGAAATTCTCCACAAGCGTCTAAGACCTCCGTAAATCTTTCTTATTACAGTTTTTACATGATCATTCCAGGTGAGAGTTTTGTTAAAAATAAAACCTAAATTTTTTACTGTAGAGCTGAAAGGAATCACATGACCATTTAAAATTAATTGTGGAAAATAAGAATCATCCAGACATTTTTTGTATATAATTATGCTTTGCGATTTTACTGGGTTCAAAACTAAATAATTTCTAACTGCCCATTCATGTATACTGTTTAAGTCATAATTTATATTGCTTGATGCGTCTTCTAGAATGCCCAGAGGAAAAGACGAATAGATCTGTAGATCGTCAGCATAAAGGTGGTATCTGCTGTATTTAATAGTATTAACAACATCATTAATAAACATGCTAAAAAGAAGAGGTCCCAACAAAGATCCTTGAGGGACACCCACTTTCAGATCTACCAAGTCAGAAACCAAGGTTCCAATGAAAACGGCTTTTCTACGCGTTGTCAGATAACTTCGAATTAACTTAAGGGCAGAAGAAGAAAAATCAAATTGATGTTTTAATTTATGAAGTAAAATCGAGTGGTTCTCTTCATTAAAGTTTTGCCATTTCATCATTAGAGCCATAGACAACGACTCTAACATGTCTGATTCGGCGCTGGAATTGTTGGACAATTCAACAAGTGCTCGGCCCGGTGGCATCATCAGACCTTATTTCTTTCAAAATGAGGCATGAGACATCGTTATCGTCTGTGGTCTCGAGTAAAGAGCAACGTTATCCGAATTTCTGTGACTAAAGCTCGACAATAGTTTATTTAATTCAATGAATACCTATACACATTAAGAATATACTTCTTATAAATTAGTGTAAGGCTAAAATTTACAATGATGTGAAGAATAAGCTACTTTGATTGTATGTAGAATTCTATTTTATAACATTTAATTCTAAAAAGTTACAATTACATCTCTATTTAAAAAGAAATATTATTTTTTTTTATATAATTTTGAAAATATGTACATATGTGGGATGGAGAAACAAACTCGACGGACAGTTCTGACTATGCGTACCAGACAAACAGCCCTAACAGAAGGGACTGCGTCCCTTCCATCAAAACCAGAGTTCAGTCCTTTGTAAGACTTCGTATAAATCGGTCGTTGCTGCTCCTCATAATAAGATAACTTGTATTCAAACAAATGAAATAAAATACTTAAAGAAACCTCGACGAAAACTCTATTTATTCTTTCGGACAGTAGACTATATTGTGCGGTAAGAGCCATACCCCATGTCCGTTAAGTTAGCACTAGCACTTCAAAATTTGAAAAAATTAATAATTGGATTAATTGTCGTGAATTTGTCGTAAATTTGTCGTGAAACGAGTAAATTTGTCGCGCTTGTTTTTTAAAAAATAACCCCTGGTAATGTTAACTTGACAGTCAAGTAGGCACTACCACCCCTCAAAATAGGGTAAAATTAACTCAAAAAAGAAAAAGGACAGCGTAAATAATTGTCGTAAATTTGTCGTAAGTATATCGTAAAAGAACAAAAATGTTCGCATCTTTTTTTCTCAAAAAAATGCCATGAAAATGCAAAAGTCCATAAAATAGCATTTTTTTCATAAAACCTAGCACTTACTAGCACTACTTTTTTACTCTGAAATTTGTTTAAACAATTGTCGTATGACGGAACTTATTCAAAGACGTCTTAGTACAATTGTTTACACAAATTTCAGAGTAAAAGATTAGTTATAAGAGATAGTTTTGGTATGGTAGTGCTAGGGTTTATGAAAAAATGCTATTTTATGGACTTTTGCATTTTCATGACATTTTTTATGAGAAAAAATGATGCTAAAATTCTTTTCTTTTACGATATATTTACGACAATTATCTGCGCTGTCATTTTTCTTTTGCGAGTCCATTTTACCCTATTTTGGGGGGTGGTAGTGCTAACTTGACTGTCAAGTAAGCATTACCAGGGGTCATTTTTAAAAAAATTAACGTTCGTATCCGCAGGCGTACCGCAACAAAATTTTTGGTCTTACAGCATATTTACGACAAATTTACGACAATTATTAACACCGTCAATTTTTTTTTCGCGTTCATTTTACCCTATTTTGAAGGGTGGTAGGGCTAACTTGACTGTCAAGTTAGCATTACCAGGGGTTATTTTTTAAAAAACAAGCGCGACAAATTTTTTCGTTTCACGACAAATTCACGACAGTTAATTCAATTATTATATTTTTAAAATTTTGAATTGATAGTGCTAACTTGACGGACATCCATACCCCACATGTATGAAGGTCTCTACGAAACTGTACTTCACCACTTACTCTCCTCAGAAGGGAGTTCAACAGTCGTATTGCGTTGATGAAGAACTGTCGCTCAGAAGTAAGACAAGCATAACGTGGATGCCTGAGATTTTGGGATCTATTCGAGAACCCAAACTGTATCCTATTGAATAGACTACATGGTTCATGAGTATGGATTATATTGAACAGTAATACAAGAGTTTGGAAGCGGAATAAGTTCATCATCATCGGCTCGACAACCGGGTTCCGGTCCTGGCCTCTTTCAACAAGTCTCTCCACCTATCCCGGTCTCTAGCCGACGCCATCCAGTTGCGCACCCCAAGGCTTCGGGCGTCCTGGTCTACGCCGTCTCTCCAGCGCAAGCATGGTCTACTACGCTGTCGTCTACCATAGAATGTACCACAAAGAACTTGCCGAGCAGGTTCCTCTTCGCTCATGCGAGCTAGGTGCCCTGCCCACCGGAGTCTACCGAGCTTAATTTTTGTCACGATATCTGCTTCAAGGTAGATTTCGTACAGTTCATGATTGTACCGTCTCCGGAATCGTCCTTCCTCACATACGGGGCCAACAATTCTCCTTAAGACTTTTCTCTCGAACGCAGCTAAGAGGTCGGAGTGCCTTTTGCTAAGCACCCAAGTCTCGGATCCATATTTGAGTACTGGCAGGACCATGGTCCTATACAGCAGCAGTTTTGAAGGTGAAGGTGAGATTTCTGAATTTGAAGAGCTTTGACAGACTATAGTAGGCTCTGTTGGATTTGAGAAGCCGCCCGCGTATTTCTTCTTCTATATTGTTATCGGCTGCTACTATTGACCCAAGGTATTTAAAGGATTGCACCACTTCAAATTCGTGCTCCGCAACCTTGATTGTTTGACCAACTGTTCCTCTCGCATTTGACGCCACCATGTACTTTGGTAATGTGCAGCCCCAGATTTTGTGCCGCCTGCTCGATCTGGATGAAGGAATCGTGTACAGCTTGTTCGGTTCTTCCAATGATGTCGATGTCGTCTGCGTAAGCCAGTAACTGGCTGGACCTGTTGACGATGGTCCCTCTTGTTGCCGTGCCAGAGTCACGGATTGCTTTCTCCAACGCCAGGTTGAAGAGGAGGCAGGCCAAACCGTCACCTTGTCGGAGTCCATTAAAGATGTTGATTGGTCTGTATAGCAATCCGGCTATTTTTACTTGGCTTGTTACGTTGGTCATGGTCAACCTACATATTCGTGTCAATTTATTTGGGATGCCGAATTCTCTCATGGCTTTGTAAAGTTCTACCTTGGCTATGCTATCATAGGCGGCCTTAAAGTCTATAAACAGATGGTATGTTGGGATGTTAAATTCTAGACATTTTTCCATCGCCTGCCTAAGGGTAAAGATTCAATTCAATTTCAATTTATTTTGCATTCATTTCACTTAAATCTTAAATCTTATAGGCGGTACTCAACAACGTTGCTGCACGTTGTGACATCTCCCTTCTTATGTATGGGGCATATTAAACCTTTTCGCCAGACTTCTGGCATTTTTTCCTGCTCCCATACGTGTACTATAATATCATGAATTGCTTGACGTAAGGCTGGCCCGCCGTGATGGAATAATTCGGCTGGTATGCCATCGGCTCCTGGGAATTTGTTCTGTTTAAGCCGGCCTATAGCCTTCTCAACCTCTTCTATGCTTGGTGGCGGCAACATAGGGTATTCTTCTTGAAGTAGTGGAGCCTCCACTTCTTCAGTGAGCTGACCATTTAGCAATTCATTGAAGTACACTTCCCATCGCTCCAGTATGCTTTCAGAATCGGTGATCAGATTTCCCTCTCTGTCCTTGCAGTATGTGCAGCGTGGTGTGTACTGCGTCATGTTTCGGACGGATTGGTAGAACTTCCGCGCCTGATGCGGACCTCGCTCTCGGCTATTTTCTATTTCACAGATTAGGTTCTTCTCCCAGGCTGATTTTTTTTGTCTGTGTAGCCGTTTTTCTATTCTTCTGAGCTCTTTATATTCCTCTTCGCGTACCCGCGTTCTATGAGATTGTTGCATTGCTCGGTACGCAACATTCTTACGTTCAGTCGCTAGCTTGCATTCATCATCAAACCAGAGGCCCTATTTTGTATTACGAAACGAGCGGCAAGTCAACGATACTGAGGAATACGATAGTCACGACAAGGAGCGATTAAGTAAAACGAAAAAGGGGTACAAAAGATGTTGCCAAGCTTAACCGAAAAAAAAACATTTTTTAACATTTTTTTTTTGAAGCGCAACCAACTTTTCGACTATTAGGAATGTCAAAAATTGACATAAATAAATGAAAAAAGAAATTATAAATCAAGAAACGATAAAACGAACGTTCAACGATAGGTATATGGCAGTGGTTAGAACTAACGAGTATCGTTAAAATTAAACGATTCTCGTTAAACATAATCGCATTTCAACGATAACAAAGTAATTTCAACGATAATCGTTTTACAAAATAGGGCCCCAGTCGTTCCGATTTTTACGACTACTGCCTAAGATGGATTTGACAGTACTAATGACAATATTCTTAAGGCGTGTCCACTTCTCATTTACGCCCAGCATACTGGCTCCAGGACTTACTCTCCCTAAATCAAGTGATTCTAGGGCGAGTCCTAACGCATTACCAAAGGTGTTACTGGAAGTCGTTTCATTGCGCAGGGCAGCCGTGTTGATTCGAACTTGATCGGCGGATGCAATGCGTCTTGGCAAGGCAATCCGCCCTCGGAAAACCATACCAACAAGATAGTGATCCGAGTCGATATTGGCACCTCGGTACGTTCGTACCGTCATCAAGTTCGAGTAGTGGCGACGGTCTATCAACACGTGGTCTATTTGGTTACGAGTGACTCCATCAGGTGATACCCAGGTGGCTTTGTAGATATCTTTACGCGGGAACCTGGTACTCGCAACGACCATGTTTTTCGATGCTGCCAATTCTAAGACTCGAAGTCCATGGTCATTAGTGTTCTCATGCAAACTATGGGTGCCTGCGTAATGCCTGAATACCGGCTCCCGACCTATTTTTGCGTTCAAATCCACAAGGATGATTTTAACATCATACCTTGGACAGGCATTGAGGGCCCTCTCGACTTTTTAAAGGCTTGTTTCTAGCGGCCGCCACGGAGAGGCTATGATCAGACTTCCACCAGTCCCGAATAGTTACGGCACGTGCATGTTTTCGTATGCTACATGTTATTCCCCCTATTCGTCTGATGGCTGACCGCTAAGTTATCAAGGAAAATTGTACATATTAGTATGCACAAATTTTACACACCGTTAATTTTATTTAACACGAATCTATAACGTGCGGTATTGTTACAAGCTATACGTTAAGACTTCTCCTGCTGACTGCATCGCATTTCCAATAGATCTCGCACCCATATGTAAGTATTGGTATAGGTAACTAGTATTTTTGCCAATAACAAACGAGTTGTAATAGGGATGTAATATATTACCTCGTCGAACTGTGTTTGCAATTTTAACGCGAGTGACACAGTAGGTATCTTCTTTGGATTGTTTTGATAAAAAAGATACGATAAACTGACTTTGATTTTTAAGTTTTTCATCCAATTTATTCATTATTTTGATAAATCCAAGATTTGGAATCCCAGGCGTTCATCAATTATCCGCCGTTAAGTTATCATGCTTCTTGACACAACTCCATTATTTTCTCTGGTCCTAGGTCAAGTCCGTCAAAGCTAACAAGCCAATTAATTTTGGCGAGCTAAAGTCCAGCAATAGAGAAACTATTGCCGGAATAAGCCCGTGAATCATCAAAAATTGGAGCAACCGCTTGAGGCAATGTCATCGAAGACGAGGCGGATATTTAAATGATCTTCCATTCCCTAAATGATGACATGAATGTAGCTTCAAAATAAAACCAGAATTAATTTCATATCTCACACCATTGTTATTTTAAATGAACTTATTTTTCTATCGTTCTTATCTCGTCACCCTACGATAATATTAGTTATTCTCCAAAAATGAATTTTAATATTTAAAAAATGAAATCCTATTAACGTTCGAAGACCGTTTTTGGCAAAAATTTTGATTATTTTTTTCTATGATTCGTAATTTGATTAAAAGTAGGAAAAGATATATATTTAAAGATAATTTTTCTAATATTACTTAAATTATTTTCTTCACTTGACGAAAACAAAAGAATTCCTTTAAAAAATGGAAGAAAAGAGGAGAGACCTGTTCAAATTCAGGCATAATATCAAGAATACAAAAAAAAAAAAAAAAAAAAAATAACAAGAAACAGTGAACATGAAATATTCACTTAAGTGTAGTAAAGCTTAATAGCTTTAATCTTCCAACCCAATATGAACCTCGATAAGAGCTGAGCATGAAATTTCCTGCCAAGGTCCATCACATTACATCTGGCTAAATTCGAACATACATATTCATTGTGATTTCTTTTATATTTATTTGTATTTTGTTTCTTCATTGGAAACACACATTATTTGCTGAGTCGACAGGCAAAAGTAGATGTATCCAGATACTCATTGGTCTGAAACCAGCACAGCACATCTGGGAAATACAACCCATCGAAATGGCCTGTTTTTATTGAACACTTGAATTATTCAAGAGATTGAAAAAGGTGCTAAGCATTAACTGACGCACGTATCCAGGTTATTTGTGTCAGGCTGTTTGGGTTATCGGTTCGGTATCTCTCTAAATACAATACAACACCCATACTATCGTCAGTTTTTACGCCCACAAGAAGACATTAAATCGATTTTCCATTTCGTTTCCGGAGCTAGTTGTCCGGTAAAAGTAAAATGTACTTAGTGCAATTTACGACTGCATGCCACTTAATGCCTTGCAAGTAATCACAAAAAGGCGTAAAAGGATTAAGGATTAACTGACACGATAGCCATGATGGTAGTTCGTCCTTGTCCATAGTGTAGTTGGTCTGGCCAGTAGTGTGTGTTTATATTCAAGCAAAAACGAATAATATCCTTTCTTGGCCCAAAAAAAAAGTACAAAGAGAAAAATGTAAAGGAATTTTCTTTATGTCTGAGTCCACTTCACATGACTTCACTGCCGTCCGGCATTATATAGAGACACGGATACGGACGGATATGTGCCTTCATAAACAACACAACATTCCATACACGAGGAGCAGAAGAAGAAATCATAAAGTTTTATGCTTCGAAAAGTCGGTTTATTTCCCTGACGATGAATGCTTGCTGGATTGTTGCTCTAGATCCGGCCTAGTTCCTCTTTATTTACTAGCTGAGATGAAGCTGACAATTACAAAAAAAAAAAAAAAAAAAAAAAACAAAACGGGGCCATTACTCTTTTGGTGTTTTTTGTAGCATAACATTAAATAGGCCTAGACCCTTTTTGATATCAACTTTTGCTCTAAGACTATTGAAAGGAATTATTCAAGTGAGGTTAGGGAGAAGATAAGGTGAAACTAAGTAAATTAGCAAAGGCTTTCGACACCAGAAGTTCTTATGTGGAAGGTGATAATGTTTAAAATTAATTAAATTAATACCTTTAGTTTGATTTAGTACCTAAACAGTTTTTCAAGCGTGCTGATTTATTGAGAATATTGATGACTTCTTTTTCTTTTATGATTTAACTTAATTTATCTTATACAACTAGTTTGCTCGTTTTTAATAGCTCAAATGGAAGCAGAGCCGATCTGAATAGTTAATTTAGATTATGAACTTTCGACTAGAGAAATAAGCTCCCATGTTCCATATCAACTCAAGATTCTTCTAAAACGAAAGAATAAGATATCACATCAGGATCAATATCTAAGAAGTCGGCTCGAAAGTTTATGTTCGAAGTAAAAGAATCATGGGTAGAATCATACGGAATAAAAACACTTCCGATGCAAATAGTCTTTTCAAAACCATAGAAAAGGTAGAATAATCACATATTTGCCTACAGATAAATGACAATGCGCCTTCGCAGACCTACATAGCATGCATAAGGGAAACACTTTTAAAACGGTGCGTCATGGATATGTTCAGCAAGATAGGTTGATCAATCCACTTTAAAGAATTTAAGTGCATTTAGCTCAAAACTTCCCGTAGGCAAAATATACCAGGTACTCAAAAAAGATGAAAACCAGAACCGGAATACGGTTATTATCACAGACAGTCAGATGGTCAGGTGGCTGTTAAAGCTACTTATTCTAGTACATCATCATCCAAATTGGTCCAGCAATTCCGGAATGAACTTGCTTTTGACTATCGTTCAATTGGTGAACTTTCTAGTCTTTGACATTATTTTAATATAATCTTTGGTGGATTAGTTGGAAAGCACAGCCTCCACGAAACGACAACAGATAATGGCTTCCGACTAATCGACTTTGCTGCAGCTCGGAATACGGTGATAAGTAGCACTAGGTTCCCCAGGCGCAGGATATACACAGCAACCTGGCGATCTCCAGATAGTCGAACCGCCAACCAAATCGACCACGTGCTAATTGGCGCAAGGCACCCGTCGAACATCTTGGACGTGCGAACTTTCCGGGGTATAAACGTGGACTCTGACCACTTTCTTGTTGTGACAAAGTTCAGAGCCCGACTGTCCAACGAAAAGAAAGCGAGGACCGCCCAAAGGAAGAAATTCAATATTGCATGCCTTAGAACACTTGAGAAATCCAGAGACTAGAGTGAGCAACCGACAGGGCAACTCTCTGGCGTACCCCCAGCCACAAGCGTCAACAACCAGTGGAACCAGTGGTTACCGAGACCACCATAGGCTATCAAACACATAGGAAAAAGAACCCGTGATATGATAATGATTCCGCGGTATTGAAGCAGGAGACGGAAAATGCACGAATGCAAATGCTGCAATGGAAAACAAGAGCAGCAAAAGAGGAGTACCGTGAAAAGAGAAGGAAAGATAGAAAACCCTGCGCAGAAAGAAAAGAGCATCCGCAGCTTCTCATCTCAGGTATCTCAAGGAGTCTAGCACCGCCACCAACAGCCGCCGGTTCTACAAAACAGCCAAGCAACTGGCATCATGTCATAGGACCGGTGAGCATGCTCTTCGAAACAGCGAAGGGAACCTAGTCACCGAAGCACAGGGAATAGTAGACGTGTTTAAGCAGCATTTCCAGCATTGATGAGCATTATTTAGAGGAAGCCACAGGAGAACAAAGAAGCATAAGACCAGTCAATGAAGATCCAGTCCCACTACCCAGTACTACACCTGCGGAACTCTTCAAGTATAGAGGAGATGTCCTGATAGGGTACATGCATCAGCTCATCAACCAAGTTTGGGAGGAGGAAAGTATGCCCGACGACTGGTCAAATAGCTCCATATGCCCAATCTACAAAAAAGGCAATCCTATGTCCTGCGAAACTACAGGGGCATATCCCTGCTTAATGTTGCCTACAAGATTCATCCACCGTACTATGTGAGCGTCTAAAGCCTATGATCGGCACGTACCAGTGTGGCTTCAGGGAAGGCAGATCAACGATAGACCAAATATTCACATTGTGGCAAATCGTGGAAAAACCAACGAATTTCAAGTCGAGACCCTCCATCTATTCATCGGTTTCAAAGCCGCATATGATAGCATTAATCACCAAGAGCTTCTATTGGCGATGTCGGAACTCGGGATCCCGAAAAAACTGCTCCAGCTATGCCGCATGACGTTAAAAAATATGCGGTGCAACGTGCAAATGGTCAACAGCTCATCCAAATGCACAGGGTTCAGACAAGGAGATGCACTATAATGTGATTTCTTCAACCTAGTCCTAGAGCAGATAGTGCTCAAGAGTGGTGTTAACCTGGAAGGCACTATCTTCAACAGGTCTTCCCAACAGCTTGGCTATGCGGACGACATCGACATCATCGGCCGCTCCAAGCAAGCTGTGCTAGAAGCGTTCACAGCTATTGAAGAACAGGCGAAACGCGTTGGTCTTGAAGTGAATGAGCACAAATCAAAGTATATGCTATCCACAAACAAAGTCTCCGCTGTTCATGGCCTAGGACAAAACGTCACTGTTGGTAGCAGTAATTTCGAGGTAGTCAAGGAGTTCACCTACCTCGGATCAAACATCAATCCCACTAACGACACCTTAGTGGAAATGTACCAAAGAATTACCCTAGTGAATCGCGGCTACTTCGGTTTGGTCAAAGAAATGGGCTCAAAACTTCTTTTTCGAAAGACTAAGTGCACGCTATACAAAACCCTAATTTTGCCAGTCCTACTCTACGGGCACCGCCGAGTGCTGGACGATAAGTCAAAAAGGGGAACTGATACTGGTCACTTTTGAGAGAAAAATTCTTCGGCGGATATTTGGTCCTATATGCGAAGAGGGCGAATGGAGGAGAAGATTCAGATTGCATTGAGAAAAAAGATGAAGTCTTTGATATGCATTTCCAACAGTTCGCCAATGTCTCCACAAAAATTTCCTTTCTAGTGATTATGCTCTAAACTTGGCCTCACCTGGGCATTTTCAGAGGAAACGGGGCAAAGTTTCCTTTCCAGCTGATCCCAACAGATAGCACAGTGCACAGTGAGTGTTTTGAGGAGTGCATATCAGATCAAGTGTTCGAGGTTTACTATAGGCGAGCGAAATCTTTCTAGATAAAATGCAGTTAGTTAAACTGCTCCACCTTTTACGGTTTGATTCGTTAAAATAAAAATTAGAGAAAATTGCTTGCCTGGCCAACTTGTCATCCCGTTCATTCACATTAATACCATAATGACCCGGAACCTATATAAGAGTGGTATTGTGCTTAATATTGAGGCTAGCAACGTGAGACTGGTATGTTAGTGGACTACACTCATGGTGTCCGTCATCGTACGAGAATGTGGCTGCTGTAGAGTGTGAGACTCAACTCACGAACATAAACTCGCCATTGATCTCAACAGCTCAACATTTCACGCACTAGCCTGAGGAGAATTCTGCACAAAGATCTCGTATTATTACAAGGTTCGATTGACTCAGCAATTGAAGGCGCACGACCATCTGTTTCTTTATCGCTTCGCAGTTTGGGCCTTAGAGCAGCTTGAATTGGACCACTACTTTGGGCGAAAAATCATCTTTTCTCACGAGGCGCATTTCCATCTGGGCGACAACGTTAATAAACACAATTGCCACATCTGGGACTCAGAAAACCCGCAGTTCAATGTATCCACAGAGGGTGACAGTTTGGAACATTTTTCTTCGAAAAAGAGGCTGGAAATAACGTTTCGGTCGACGGTGGGCGTTACAGAACTCTGTTATCCGATTTTTTTAAACGGAAATTAAAGACATGGATTTGGACAACCTCTGGTTCACGCAGGATGGCGCGTCATGCCACAATCGATCTTTTGCGCACCAAATTCTCAATCGTTTTATCAGCCGTCTTGGCGATGTCAATTGACCGGCTTGGAGCTGCGATTTGAGCCCTTTGGACTTTTTTTTTGTGTGGAGCCGTGAAGGACCGATCGATGGCATGCCAACAATCCGAATCTGGAAACGGTTCGAGCACTTAAGGCCAATATCATCCAAGCAATCCGTGAGCTACAGCTAAAGGGTGCACCCTTTAAAAGAAAGAGTCAAAAAGTACACAGTTGAACTTTCCTCACAATAAAGCCATTTGCAGTAAATAGGATCTCAATTGAAGGGTTACTTATTGGCTATACATTTCAGTATTTAGACCCATTTTAACTAACGGGCGTGACAGTATGATATGGACTGTCTTGAATGTAGCGATACATTGCGATAAACTTAGCAAGGTCCAAAGAAGAGTGTGTGTATTTATAAGTGGAGTGGAAATGCTCACACTGTGTCTCTGGCATATTAAGGGTATACAAAAAACCCCTTGAGTGTGCGCCGATTATAAAAAAAAGGAACAGTGACTACACCATCCCAATATTAAGATTCAATAATTGTAATTCTTATATGATGAATTTATTCATTTTTACACCCATGGATCCAAGACAATAATGCGGGGTAGACTTAATTCAAGTCTTTGATTCCGTCTTTCTAACCACTGTAACCATTCCAAGGGGAACTTCTTGCGATAAAGCAAGTCCTATCTTGGCTCAAAGAAAATGTAATATCCATTATATATCCGCATAGTAAAGCCGCAATCAATTCTCTGGACTATCGTCTCTATAAGCCCTAGAAGACCCCTTAACCTTAGGAAATCTGTATCGGAGATGGCGGAACAGTTTAATTTTCACCTATGTTTGTTGCCGGGCCATGAAGACATCTCAGGAAATTCTAAAGCTTAATCAACTCGCTAGAAGTGGAACAATATACCACCTATTTTATCTGAAAAGCTAAATATTGGTATACCCATCTCTACGTGTAAGCTTTTGCTGAATCAAAATACGTTAGAGGGAGTAAGCCCCCGGCTGTTGTTCACTACTTCTTCTTTTGCGAGAAAATAAATTTGTTCAAACCTGAACTTTAAGCGTTCTAAGTGTTTGAAATAGCTCACTTGCTTGTACATCCGTTTAAGGTGTCATGATGGGATTCTATTTCAAAGGTAGGTACACTGTGCGGTTTGACTTATTTTCAAACGATTTTTAAAGAAGCTGTATGAACGAAGAAGGAGGAAGAAATGATTCTTCGCCTTCTCTGTACATGTCCTACTCTTTCCCACAGATGCAGGCTCTATTTAGAAGACTTTTTCTGCAACAAATTTAGTGATCTGGAAAACACAGACTGGCAGCCTTTGTTACCTAACCTAAGCTGTAGCAGTAGGTGAATTTACAAAAAAGTACGCTTCTTGGTTGAGTTTTTGGAAAGCTTCAATAGAAAATTTAGGTATTTATAAAGAAAAATTAAAAGTAGGTTCCAACGCTTATCTACAACAATAATTAGATAATCAGATAAGTTAAATGGACACACAGTTCTTTTTGCTCTATGTTTCCTGACAGAAACATTGCTCCTCCTGAACTTGAGAACATATATCATTCAATTAGACAGGTATCCTTTTGCACTCGTACAGTTGCAATGGCCCTTCGAGATCTCTATTTTAACAAATCCGCTGGTCCCGATAATATACCACCCATTCTTCTAAAGAGGTGTTCTTCAACGCTGACAAACCCATTGCGTAAACTTTTCCATCGCTCATACTATTCTGGAATCTTCCCTAGAAGTTGTAAAACAACATTTGTCGAGGCTGTTCCTATAAGACCTTAGGAGAAAAAGCCCCACCGCATCGCTTTTTAAGAAAGGTGTACGAAATGGCTTAGGTACACAAAATTCAGCTTTGTCAAGAGAGTTTTACCATATTTTGGTCTAATTTTCCTAGGCTAGTTATTTATTCTGATGTAAAACACTTTAAGGATACTTAAGTGTTTATGCTTGAGCTCAAGGCTAACTACACCTTTCTTAACACCACCTTCACCCTTAACCCTAGGAAATAAACGTTCTGCAATATTATCAAAGAAACCTCCAACTGAGTTAACCATCCACGCATTCCGAACCTTTAAGCACCTACACTTTGTCGTGTTGGAAAGTTTAATAAAAAAAAACATTGCGTTGGCTTAAACTTAAATCGCAATAACATTCTAGAAAAGCCAAAAAAAAAAAAAACTTTTCTTGGAACTTTTCTTAGCCCGTAACCACAAACACCACAAACGGAATATTATGAACGTTTATTTTCGAGAATTTTCTTTTCTCAGAGAAAAACAAAAAACGTGTGTTTATGGTAGGTTGCGCTCAAAAATGTACATCTCGTCCTCTGACATAAAGTATAGTTCTTGTCCAATGCAGAAATCAAATAAGCCTTTCATTGTGTTAGTTGCACGAAACTCATACTGATGCCGCCGTTGTGGTGTGTTATATGCACTTGCAATGCAAAAAAAACTCAAAACTTAACTTTTGCAGCGAAGGTTATGGGTAGAGGTACTGACAAAGTTTTTCGGCAGAAATATTTTCGAGTGTGGGCGACGACGACGGGATGCGGGATATCCTGCCGTCAGCAAAACCGTCCTCCATTAAATATGAAATTTTATTTTTACCATTCTTTTGAGCTGTAAAAATACTTCGCATCCTGTTGTGCAGTAATATTGAAATTTAACATGATTCCAGGTCAAAGGTGGACTATAAAAATGCAAATATGGGTTTTATTCTGCACATATACTTTTCGCCACCACACATGATGTTCTAGACCGGATTGACCTACGTGGAGGTACTACAATAGTAGTTTTGTAGGGCTCTATTAATAGTGCTATCAAGTTGGGTTCGTTTCGTGAAATAGTTCGTGAATGTTTTACTTTATCGCTCCGTTAACTTATTCTCAAAATGTAAAGTGCTACAGAAGCCCTAGGACCGGATGCATTTAAGGAAATACGCCGGTTTATAGGGAAAATCCAGCCTTTACCGGAAGTCAAATCAGCAACAACGATAAGGTGACATCAACTGCCAACAAAGTTTTTGCGAATTACAACAAAACTTCACACCGAGCCAATCAACAGACCTGGTCTTTTTGGACGAAGTCGAGACAGACTTTGCAACCAGATTTAGAAGCAGTGCAATTTGAAGACACTTATCCCCCAAGTTGCTCAATGTACAACCATAAATCCAGAGGAGATAGCAGAAATCATCGCCAATTACCAGCCAAAGAAGTCTGATGGACCAGAGAGCGTCTCCAACTTTGTTCTTAAAAGGTTTCCACAAGCAGTATTGATTCTTCTTGCAATAATCATAAACAACTGCATCAACAACTGTTACTTTCCACACAAGTGGAAAACGGTAACGATCATGGATTTTCCGAAGAAAGGTGCTAAAAACTTGGATACCACTTATAGGCCCATATCTCTCCTCAACAAAATCAACAACATTCTGGAAGAAATCACACTTAGGAGACTAAAGAAGTATTGGAACAAGCAGAATATCATTAAAGACTTGTAACTTGGCTTTTGTTAAGGGCTCCCTAAACTGTATTCGTTGCTGAAGTTCTAAACACTCCTAAAGACTCCTTCGAGTACTACACAAAATGGGAAATGCGAATCGACACAACTAAATCGGAACTTTTGATCTTAGGAGACCCGTCACTAACGACAACCTACAGAAATATAGTCCTGAAGCTTTCTGATGGATTTCGAAGACATTTATACATTATGCCAATAAAGGTTTCAGACAAGGCGATATCCTTTCATGTGACTTCTTCAACATCTTTCTATCTGGAAAGAATAGTGCAAAACTCTCGTGTGAACATAGGATGCATGATCTTTCAAAATTCCATCCAATTATTCCGATATGCTGACAATATTGTTATACTTGGAAGAACAAAGGGTGCTGCATGAGGGACAATTAAGACGGAACACGGAAGATACCCTACCCCGACCACGTCTTGGACCGTACACAGTATAACTTTTAGGTAGTTACGTACTTTGTCTACCTAAGCACTGTTATTAATTTAGGGTCTGAAATAGATTTTAATCACTGATTCAAACAATAACCCCAGCGCTGAAATTAAACGCAGAATAACTCAGACCAATCGCTGCTTCTTTGGACTAAGATGACAGTTGATTAGCGAAGTAAAGTACTTTCGAGCAAAAAAAGTGTCTCTTTATCAGACTCTTATCATCCCGGTCATTATTTCAGTGTTATGGACCTTCTCAAAAGGCGATGAGAATGCTGAGGATTTTTCGAGAAGAAGATTTTACAGTGTTACAGATGTACAGTGAGAGTGACGTAGTCAAACGAACTAAATTCTAACAACTGAGATGGCTTGATCATGTAGAGCTAATGAACCTAATGATCCCGCCCGAAATATCTTCGTATCCAATTCTGAAAGAAACCGCAGTAGAGGAACACCAGAACTGTCTCGCACGCAGGTGGGAGAGGACCACAACCAACTTGGCGTGCGAAACTAGAGACCTGGCTAAGACCTGGTTGGCTGGAGAATGTTGTTGGTTGAGGTCGTGTACCAGTGAAATTAAGAAGAAAGATTAGGACAAGCCTTATTTAATTAAAGTGATATTATTCAGTATTTATTTATTAAGGGATTTTCATAAGAATACTCGACCATTTTATTTGTCTGGATAAGGTTCTTTCTTTGAGTTCCAACCGTTTTGTTTTCTAGCTTGTGCAATAGGGACAAGGGTTTAGTTCCTTTAAACTTCTCTTTAAGAAGTTTATCGGACAAGAAAACCTTGAAAGAAAACGACAGATAGGACCTTTGTGTTCGAAATTCCAAATTCTGTTTGCTAAGGACAAGGGTGTTCTATAAGGCTAGGACCGCACTTGCGATTTTTCGTCGAGGCGATTAAAAAGTCGTAGTCGCTACAAATCATTGTCATGCACGCACTTGCGATTTTTTGCCGCGCGATTATTTAATCGCGAAAAATAAAACACACTACTTCTTAGGCTAGGACCGCACTTGCGATTTCAATCGCACGATTTTTTAGTCGCAAAAATAGAACACATGAATTTAAATGAGAATGAACGCACTTGCTACCAACAAATCATGACGATTTAAAAGTCGCAATTTGTTTCATTTTTCTTGCGATGCGATTGTCGTAAACCTAAATGAAACACATGTACGCAAATGGATATGCCCACACTTGCGATTTAAATTACTACGACTTAAAAATCGTAGTCGCAAAAAGAAATTGGCATGCACGCACTTACGATTTTTAATCCACGATTTTTTAGTCGCAAAAAGTAAGACACATGGCCATAAATCTGAATGCACGCACATGCGACTTAAAAATCGTAGCGATTATAAAAATGAAACAAGTTCTATTTTTTCAAGCGATTTTTCTGTCGCTACTTATTTGCAGCAAATGCGTGCACTCACATAAAAAGTAGTGTTTTATTTTTCGCGATTAAATAATCGCGCGGCAAAAAAATCGCAAGTGCGTGCATGACAATAATTTGTAGCGACTACGACTTTTTAATCGCCTCGACGAAAAATCGCAAGTGCGGTCCTAGCCTTATGTGAGTGCACGCATTTGCTACAAATAAGTAGCGACAGAAAAATCGCTTGAAAAAATAGAACTTGTTTCATTTTTATAATCGCTACGATTTTTAAGTCGCATGTGCGTGCGTTCACATTTAACGCCATGTGTCTTACTTTTTGCGACTAAAAAATCGTGGATTAAAAATCGCAAGTGCGTGCATGCCAATTTCTCTTTGCGACTACGATTTTTAAGTCGTAGTAATTTAAATCGCAAGTATGGGCATATCCATTTGAGTACATGTGTTTCATTTAAATTTACGACAATCGCATCGCAAGAAAAATGAAACAAATTGCGACTTATAAATCGTCATGATTTGTTGGTAGCAAGTGCGTTCATTCTCATTTAAATTCATGTGTTCTATTTTTGGGACTAAAAAATCGTGCGATTGAAATTGCAAGTGCGGTCCTAGCCTAAGTATACTGATCAAGGTTCTCCTCTGTGGGTTCCGACTGCTTTTCTACTCCAGGTTGCGTGCAATGTACATAGGTCTTATGATAAAGATCGCCGCACTAGTTTTGTTCCTCGGAACTTCTATTGAAGTAGCTCACTGGACAAGGCTTTTCTTCAAGTTTTTTGCTCGCTTTATAGGTTACGTGCTAGGGACAGGGGTTTCTTATAAGTTTCTTTTCAAGAAGTTCAATGGGCAAAAAGTTCTCCTCTGTGGATAGATCCCATTCCTTAAGTGACGTGCTAGGGACAATGTTTTTGTTTATAAAGTTACCCGAATATTTTCTTCTTTTGGCCTCTTAAATAAGCTTACTGAACAAGGTTCTCGTCTGTGGGTTCAGAACTCTTTGTTACAACATCTTGCGTGGTCGATATGTTTTATTGATAAAATATAAGCGCACCCATATTGTTCCTCCGCTCGCCGCTTCAAGTAGCTCACTGGACAAGGTTCTCCTTCAAGAGTTTTACCCACTTTATCATTAGGTAACGTGCTAGTAACAAGGGTTTTCTATAAGAATGTTCCAACGTATAGTTTATGCTCCTCTTTGACAAACTCATTGAGCAAAAGTTCTCCTATGTGGGATCCTAATATTTAATTCCTTTGGCGACATGCTAGAGACAAGTGTTTCTCTTAAGAATCCTTTCCACTTAGTTCCCATGTGTTCCATTTCACTGATGGCGCTGGACAATGTTCTCTTTAGAGATTTCCTGACTTTGTTTTATCCATTGGTCCCATGCAGGGACACTAATATGAAGTACTCTGTTAGTACATTCTTTTTGAAGCCCAAGAACCCAAGCAAAACATTCCACATTCGCGGGGTTCACAGCTAAGGAATAAATGTCTGTGCCTTACAGCATGTCCAAAGTTGACATGAACGTTAAACTGATGGGCATTTCCTGAAGTAACAGTTTAATCAAAGCTTCTATGTACAAAAAGCAGCTTTATAGAATTTCTTACTTGTCAAAAAATAATAGCATTCACTCAACTAAGGGGGCTTCTTAAAGATACAGAGCCCGTTTCCAAGTTAAATATAGGTTCTCTTTTAACCAATCCGGCACCTTTCCTCACAGCTTATACAAACTGTATAGCTGTTTCGGCCACGAATATGTGTTTTGTTGTTATTTTTTTCTTTCATTTTTATTGTAAAATCCGAAACACGGTAATTTTCCTTATTTTTATGTTTCGTTTGTAGAAATTAGTGCAACATAAACATCTCCTACATTATAGTGGAATTTACCAAAAACATTTTTTATGGTGCAGATTTCTATGTACTACTTCGTTGGCTATGAATGTTTGCTTTAGTATGTACATAAGCTATGTATGAAGGTATGGGTTAATTCATAAAACTTTCAAACCGTAATTTCCGTGCGAGTTTAGAAATATGAAAATGGTTTCCCAAAAAACATGAATCAAGAGGAATAGAGAATTTGTTAGTAGCTGAGCTCGTGTGTGGTTAAGGATTAAATAAAGGAGCAATCTGAAAGATGTTATTGCTTGCTATAAAGAAAACCATTGTACTTGATGGTTGCTGAGAGTAGGTAAAGGTAACCACGAACTAATTGCAGCGGTTTCATGCTAATTTATAAGGCTTTTTGATTGTATAATTTTATTCAAATATGAACTTTGGGCAGTGAATTTTGTTGACTGTTGGAAGGATTATATAATTGGAAGGAAGAGTGGTGTGGGAGATAATCCTGGGATAACAAAATTATTTTTGTATTTGCATTTCCTGTCAATGATAATATCAGTTAATCATACAGGAGTGATTCTTAAAGACAATTCAAAAGATTCCAAAAAAGCAGATGGACTGCAAGACCATGTCTTGTGGAAGAAAACATATTTTTTATAAATAAAGAGTGCTTTCTTGCCAAATCAACACTGAGATTTGCAATTGATGATCATGCGGCTTCTTTTTGTGGGTTTTTTTGGTCAGGTCTATGCCAATAAACCACAAACCGCCACTGTCCTGAAAACCAACATAATCATTCTCATTGGTTATATTTAGCTTGATTTATTCGCCAAAGTTATGGAAAATATATGTCGTTTCAGATAGCGCTTTTCAGTGAACCCGCATAGAAAATTCTTTCCAAAGTGTAGCCAAGCATTTTAGCCGAAAGGTAAGCAGATTCAGCTAAAAACCAAATTTTCGTCTAAGTGGAGGTACTGTATTTTGCAATATCTAACATACGAAATAAATGTTCGTCACGTTATTCTCAAAGTAAATTTTGACAGATTATGTTATTCTCTAACTTCATGTGGACCCGAATTCTTAAATGAACTGTAATAAAATGCACGACTAGATCACACGTACTTGTTCTTATACACTGCCGCTCATCTGAATAGGTTCACTGTTTTTCGTAACTTACTGTAAGTCTATCTGCATATATATAGCAATGACACGTCTGTGATATGTACATGTATGTATGTAATGAAAGAGGATTATTATGCGTTTAGTTTGGGAGACAAATTATTTTCTTACAGCTTACCGTTATTTTCACACGATAGCTAAACTTAATTCGTTAAAAAAACTTACTTTTTTTTGGCTCATCTGAATAGGTTCAAAAGCAAAAAATTAAAGAAAACAAGAAAAATAACTGTTATTAATGATTTATTTTGCACATTAAATAGGTAGGGATATAATAATTCATATAAATAATGTGTACTGCCACTTTTTTTTTTTGAAATTGTTTCGAAAATTGGATTTGGAATGGAGTCATACAGTTTTTCTAGAAATTGCAGCGAAATCTCTGCCCACGCTTTTTTAATTCCCTCGTTTAGGGACAACTTGCTTTCATATTGTCTCTCCGACTCATACACCTTACGGGAAAGAAGTCCCCAAACATTTTCAATTATGTTAAGGTCAGGTGAGTATGAAGCCCATACCAACACCTCTAAATTTTGGTTCTCGATCCATTGTTTTACCGACCTCGCTGTATGGATAGCGGCATTATCATGCTGGAATGACCATGGTATTGGTCCTAAAAGGTCAGAGATTTGTGGGGAGATCTGTTCCAGCACACCTTTGTACACATTGACATTCATTCGCAATGTAAGAAATTGCTGCAGAAAGGTTCCATAATATGAAATTGCTCCGCCCACCATGACACTGCCTTCACAGCCTATATAATGTTCTTCTTTACGAAGGTCATGAAGGTCATTTTCATTTGAAGATTTTTGCAAAATTGGAGACGATTTTTTTTTTCGTTTTTCTTTCAAAGGTGTTTTTTTTTCCATTTAAATGTTAAATACTGTTAATAACGCGTAACCGTCGCCAAACTACACTTAACCGGCGTTGCCGCCAAAAAAAAAAAAAATTTCGTGCCACACTCTTTAAAAAAACGTGCCATTTGTGACATTTTCGTGCCATATAAAAAAAACTCAAGTTATTCTTTAAAAATAAATTTTAATTAAATACTATTACAAACAAATAACAAACAAAAAATCACTTCCTCTATTCGTGTATAAGTATTTTCCAGAAGCAGGATTTTTTGGCAAGTTCATAATAATTATAACATAATAAGTAATAAAGCTTTGTTATAATAAGTTAAATAAATAAATTGGCTGGAGGTTTGAAATTTAATCAATTATTAGGCTTAATAATTTCATTATACTCGTATGTCATTATAGCATTAATTGTTTTGTATGACAGTCTGTTTTTGTTGTTTGTTTTAATATTATTTAGCCTTGAAAACACTCGCTCTGCTGATGCACTTCCGTGAGGCAAACTAAGAAGAATCAACATTAATTTTGAAATATTAATGAACATTCCTTCGTCAATATTGTTTTTTAATTTGTACAACTTAACCTAGAACGTTTTTGAATCTTCAAGAAAAATACTTTCGGCTAGTTCAATCTCAAAATTTTTTCTTTTTCTTATTTCGCCAAAAAGAACATCTTTCTCGCACTCTAATAGATGAGAAAATTCTGATACCAAAATATTGAAGTGTGGTAAAATACTTTGTATGTTTGGATTATTTTTTAAAAAGGTTGAGTCAATTATCTTAAAAACATTTATGTAAAATAATGAAAAAAACGTGCCATATCGTGCCACTTCGGCAACGCTGCACTTAACACCAGTTTTGAGTCTAATTTTTGACGCGGAATCATGCAAATTAGAAGCAGCTGTTATGATTGCGCGTCTATCGGCCATTGATGTGGCCTTATAAGTTCTACCTTTCATATATTTTCCGTAGTTTTCGATGTTCCGCAAATATTTGCCCATTAAATTTTGGCTTTTTTTCAATTTTTTTGTGATTTTTCTTTGGCTTAGTCCTAATTCACGAAATGCTTTTATTTTGACTTTTTCTTCCTCGTTTAAAAATTTTCCGCGACCCATTTTTCTTGTTAAACGGTTTAAAACAATTCGAATTACCAAAAAACTTAACTTTCAGTACACATCACCCGCGTACATCAATTAAAAATGATTTTTTTGCTTTCGAACCTATTCAGATGAGCCAAAAAAAATGTTAGTTTTATTAAAATTCAGTGAGTAGTTTTTTCACTATAACGGTTTAAAAAACAAGTCAAAATTTTGGTTAGTTTCAAATATCTCACGAAAAAATAATGCTATTGATTTCAAATAAAATTTAATGTACTCATTATAAGGTCATACAGATTTGGTATGAATTTGGAAAAAAATGAACATACCGTTATTTTTTTAAATAAAAAAAACTGAAAAAAAAATTTCATAACCCAGATATTCTAAGAACGGAAAACAATTTGAAACTCAAAATAATTTTATTTTACGAAAAATAATGTGTTTGACAACTGGTGAAAATTTCAAAAAAAAATAGTTTACAGTTTTTAATAAAAAACTATATAAAATTCTATTGAAAATTGGTAAAAATTGTTTTTCGACTCAAATTTCTCGAGAATTAGTAGTGGTATTGACTTCTAATTTGGTTTATTTTATACATAGTATAATTTTGTACAATTGGTAAAATGTTGACAAATATTGAATTAATAGTTTTTTTTTTTAAATAACAAAACTATTAAAAATTCTAGTGAAAACTAGTTAAAATTGTATTTCAAGTCGAATTTCTTGGAAATGAACACCGATAGTGCCTTCTAAAGTATGTTGTTTTATACATCGATACCTTACCGTAAGAATGTATACTAAGCGACATTTCTAAAATTGTTCAGGAAACGAAAAAAAAACGAAGAAAGTTCTAGTTGAAACTAAATGTAAAGTTTTCAAGACCACAAATGGGAAGTTACCAGTGTGGGTCGCACCCAGCCTCTTTTTTATCAAGTTTTTAAAAAATCGAGCATGGGTTTTTTTGAAATATAGTTTAAAAAAAATTAAAAAAAAAAAAAAAAAATGTTCAAACCGCTGCGTAGCCTCAGCATATAAAAAATTGTCAAAATTGGTCCTACGGTTTTTGAGAAAATCAAAAAAAAAAAAAATAACCATTTTTGGATTTTTTTTTCAATCATTTCTTAGCTTCAACTAAATGTAATTTTTTGATTTTTTTTCATCTTTGGGACAGTTTTTGAGAAAAAAAATTTTTTTATAAAATTTGGAAAAAAATCGTATGGCAGGTATCGTTATTTTCGGTCTTAAAAAAAAAAAAACAAAAAACCCTGTTGGGTGAAAAATTAAAATTACTATCTACCAAGTTTTAAGAAAACAGGCCGAGCCGTTTAGGCTGTAGTCGAAAAGACAGACAGACTGACAGACAGACAGAATTGCGAGACACACTTTTTGGTCTTTGCTATCATCGTAATGTCAACTTTGATCAAAATCTCGAGTTTGATTTTTTTCCGAATGCATAACTTGCCTTACAGTACCTTTAAGTCGCAAGTAAAAAAGTGCTGAAAAAGTTTTTTATCTTATACGACATTAACATTTCTATTTTTCGCCTATGAAAGTGAAAGTTAAATTTTCTTCTCAAAAGAAATCATTACTGGATTGCAATTTATTCTTAGTTGCATTTTAGATAAATTAAAAAAAATGTATGCATACATACATATATATAATAAATATGTATATGTATATTCAGCCTTTTAATCTGTTTAAATTAAATCTTGCGTTGATTTCGCTGAAAATCCTTTGAATCCCAATCCCATTCCCAACACACAAATCACTCTTTACTTCAAATGCACAAACACCTATTCCCTACTGGTGGCTGTCAATCTTTCGAATGTCATAGAATTCAACAAATCATTTGCCATTCCCGCACCGTTTATCCTCAGTAAACTGTCTCTTGACTGAAGGATTACAGCCGAATTGAGTAAAAAATCCCTCATACAATCACAGAGATTGCACTTCAGTTCAAAAGCAATCCATCTGTGTGAATATGACATCTTGCCAAAGAAAGGACCAAAGCATCTATCGTCTATAAAGTTATCTGCTTGTTTTTTTTTTTTACTGCTGTGTGATCCTAGAGTAGCGCTAAAATACTCCATTTCCTGGACGAAAAAGGGAAAACTAGGACTACACGCAGAGAGAAGGAGAAAGATACCAAAGAAATAAAGTCGTAAATCTTTTAAATTTATTGAGCCATGTATTTTTAATTTATATCCACCGAATGGGATTCAAAGAAGCAAGAGAATCGACTTTCCTTTCTAGATATTTCTCTAAGCCCCACATGCACATAGAGTAGTAGCAGTAGCAGTTGCAGCGGCAGCAACACCACCTATAACAATCAGTGTCCAGGTCAAAGGATCCCATAGACTCCAATTGGAATTCAAATCCTGTGTGCCCCGGCAGGCTGTGTTATTCGGGATGCTGTGCGCGCGTTCTATTCGATGCTTTGTCTTTTCGTCCCCGAAACTCTTCAGTTTCTCCTTTTCTTGTGTCTCGAACTAGGTCATGGAAAAACACTACTGTGCTCTACAGAATTAAAAAGAACGAAATTCTTAAATTGTAGAGAACACCCCTTGAGCAGATAACAACAAAAACAAAAACAAAATAAACCAAAAGGATGACAACAAAAAGGATTTAATTCAAGAACACAAAACGAAATGTTAAAAATGTAAAAACAATTCCCTGTGGTTTCACTAGTCAACCGAATAAAACAAAAAAAAATAGAGAAAAGGGTTAAAGGTGAGCTCCATGTATCATCGTGGCAGTAGAGCACCAACTGTAGGTGGAGTGTGCAGTACATGGAGCACAAAAGGACAACGACTCATATTTGTCGCCACTGAATGTCCTGAATTCAGAGATTCACACACCGAAGGCTCACTCCACGCTTGCACCCGCACCTGCACCTGTCCTGACAGTAGTTTTTCTCTGCTTCGCCTTGGTGGAAAATAAATTCCACACCAGATAGCTTATGGATAACCTCTTGCAAGTGATGTTCACTCTCGTATACCTTTTGTCAAGGGATATGGAAGTAGTCCTTCTAGCTTTTCCCACAAAATACAGAAATGGTAATACGTACCCTTAGCTGCAGTAGTTGTGCATAGATGTAGGGTGCATTTCGGTGGGCATGACAAGGGTGGAAAAACAGCGAAAAGGTGGTCGCGTTGACTTACCTTGGCCCTCTAGCCAAGTACTAGGTTCTCGAGCCACCTCAACGACGATGACGAAAACGACGACCCATTCATCCCCTTCTCTGCTCAAATATGTGTTTGCGGTTGTTATTCGGGATGCGGTGGCGTATACGTACTATTTGTTGGACTGAACGTTGCCTACCAACCGAAGCGAAAAAATGTTCAGGGCATTCAATTCAATTGCAAAAGCAGAGCAGAGCTGTACGTGTGTGGTCTATGGCATCGTATAAGTGTGAGTAAGAAAAGTAATATCTTTGCTGGGGGGATCACCAAGCTAAAAGCAAGGACATTTTCATCATATAAAATCTCTCTTTCATTTGCTTCCTTGGTCTTCTTAACCAAGAAACATTTTTGGAATTTATTTTCCTTGCACGCATTATGTTTAAGCTTCGCTTTGTATACCATCTGGATGGGAGTTTGGTGGAAGGTAAATTGTAAGGAATGTCATATCTTCAGGGTATATCTCCTTGACGATGTGAAGGTTCTCTTTTGGGAATGAATGTTGTAATTTAGAAAGAGCTAGGTGTAATCATATGACGAATATTATTTTTCTTTTGTGTGCAATTATTAGAAAGGTTATGTTTGGGTATTGTATTTGGCTTGGGTAGGTTGCTTGGTAACCATTTTCTCTTACGAAGATTGTATTTGCTGATCAAAATGTAGTTAGTTAAAAAAGCTTTAATATAATCATTGACACTGAATTGAAATATCTTCCAATTTGTTTGATACAAAATCGTTTTTACGATATAAAAACTTTAAAAAATATTACCCTTCTTGCACTATATCCACTTAAGAAAGATCTAAATTCTGTAGGGGTTATTCAAATAGAAATCTGCTACTGGTGTGAGCGGAATAAATATATAAATATTTGTTACCATTACAAATTATATACTTCATTGCGATATTTGGAATATTTCTCGTTTTACTTTTGGCGCAACAAAGCGTTTGATATTTCCTTTAAGTAAAGTTAGCATTGCTAGGGCTACGGTAGGTAAGGCTGAGCCAACCGGTTGCTCCGTTTAAAATTTCATAAAGCCTTTGTAATGTTATATAACTTTCCTGAAAATATAATTGACGAATTTCTTGGAAAATTCAGCCACGAAATGGTAGATATTTTCATTCTCTCTTCTGTTACATAGATTACAGAACTGGGGCAGGTCATCTCTGTGAGGTATAAAAATGAGGTTTAAAATTTCAACTGTCGTTCCTAAAATAATTCTAATAACAGATGATGAATATTCTCATTACGAAAGTAATTCGCATCCGATCGCAGTTGATAAATCTTGATGCAGAAGAAGTTGCTCTAGACAGATTTTATCTACAAATAATTTATGATCAACGTTAGAAATTAAATCAGCAAACTGGTCTTGCCACTGGTCAACATTATTTTCTGGCAGGTTCAGTAATGTGTCATGTCGAAAAGCTATTTGATTCCAGTCTTTGAAAAGGGATGCAATTTTTTTTTAAATTATTTTGTGAAGACATGAATCACCTCTTTTCATTACTTTAGTAATATAGTCCGCGCTTGCTATCAGATTTTCAATGAATTTAGGGGTTATACCCGATTCTACGTATATGGCATAATTTGGAGTTGAATTTGTAGTACCCCTTGGCATAATGGTTAGTGTGTTGGACTGTCATGTGGAAGGTCTCGAGTTCGATTCTCAGCCGCTGCAAGAAAGTTTTTTCAGGGGTGTACTGCCTCTTGCGAGGAATTGACAAATTCTCCAAGAGTATCTCGTGTCATGGAAAGTTCTGCTCATTAGCCGTTCGGAATCGGCAGGAAATTGTAGGTCCCCTCCGTTCCTGGTAACACGCACACAGGAATGGTTGAGAGTTGTAAGTCACTAGGTCCTGGTTCACTCCGAGCTGTTGGACCACCAAATTTTATTTTTTTTTAATTGACAATCTTGTTAAAAAATCATATTTAGTTATACTGGAAGATTTTAATCTCTTACAAATAATTTGGATTTATTCTGATGAGGACAAAAGTTTATATCCTTCCAATGTAACCTCAAAACTAGAATATGATACCTTAGATTTGCTCTTACCTATGAATTTGAATCAAATTAATAGTATAAGAAATGATTATGGACGTATTCTTGTTTTTTTTTTTTTTATAATTAGCACACACTCAAAGGTTTTTTGTATACCCTTAATATGCCAGAGCATTAGGAAAAAAGGGATGGGTTAGAAAGAAGGTGTCGGTGTACATTGGTTTTGAATTCTTGAACACTGCAATGACTGGGAAAGACAGAGCGTGGTAAAGAATTCCACATTCGCGTAGTACGGTTAAAAAACGAATCTCTGTACTTCACAGTACGACCGAAGTTGGGCTCGAGAGTAAACTGATGGGCATTCCTAGAAGTGCGAGTATTACGGTTAAATTGTTTAAGGGGAGGAATACAACTGGCTATTTCACTAGAGCAAAGTCCGTTAAAATAACGGTAAAAAAGGGTGAGGCAAGAAACATTACGACGATGTTGGAGTGACGTAAATGAACCAATGATGTTATTCTCACCAATCATTTTAAAAGCTCTTCTTTGAATACTATCCAAGAGACTTAAGTTAGTAACTGGAGCACCAGCCCATAGATGGGAGTTATACTCAAGTTTTGAACGTATATAGGTTTTATAGATTGTAGCCAGATCAGAAGGAGAGAAAAATTTCTTGCACCGTCTCAGAAAACCCAAATATCTTGCGGAAATTTCGGCAGCATCGCGAGTGTGATCGTTCCACAAGAGGTGGTTCGTGATGCACATACCGAGAATATCGAGATGCTCAGTTTCGTTGATGCAAGTGCCACTCATAGATAGTGGCAAGGGGGGTATATCACGCTTTAACGATACGAGACAGCATTGGGTTATCAAAGCATTAAATTCCACGCGGTTTCTTATTCCCCATTGTACAATGCTGTTTAGGTCGTGATTTAATGAACTTATCATATTTTGACGTTGCAGTTCTACATCCGAAGAGGAGGGATGTGAGTCTGAAAACAAATATGAAAAGCTAAAAGTACTATCGTCAGCGAAACAATTAATTGGATTAGAAGTTGCAGACAGGAGATCATTAATAAAAATGAGGAAGAGGGTTGGGGACAAAACGAAGCCCTGGGGCACACCAGCATTTATATTGTGGGTATCAGACTTGAATCCGTCTAATACAACTTGTATTGAACGGTTCGAAAGAAAATTTCTAATCCAAAGAAGAAGGGATTCGTCGACACCAAAAGCACCCATTTTCGATAAAAGAGCAAGATGCCAAACTTTATCAAATGCCTTTGAAATATCAAGTGCAATAATCTTACTTTCTCCAAAACGATGTAAAGATTTTTTCCACTCTTCGGTGAGATATACCATCAGATCACCAGTGGTCCTATTGCTACGAAAGCCATACTGCCGGTCATTAAGAAGCTTTCGTTCTTCAAGATATTTCTTGAGCTGATAATTAATCAGCGTTTCCATGACTTTGGAAAGCAGGGACGTTAGTGCAATCGGTCGATAATTTGAGGGAGAAGAAGAGTCGTCTTTTTCGGAATTGGCTGAACAAATGCAGTTTTCCAACTTCTCGGAACGAGCCCAGAAGAATAGAATAGATAGAAAAGCTTACGCAGGGGTTTTGCTAGCGTAGAAGAACACCTCTTTAGAATAATAGCGGGGATATCCGGACCAGCGGATTTATGTATGTTCAGATCTTTTAGGAATCTTGCAACGGTACGAGTACGAAAAAATATTTGTCCCATAGAATCATTAACGACCTCAAGAACTGGGGAGTCATGACACTATCCGGCAAGGTGGAATTTGCGGCGAACTGCCTTAAAAACAAGTAGGAACCGCGGAAGAGGAAGAATTCCTCATATTTTTTACAAATGACCAAAAATTCTTACTGCCTTTGGGACATTGCACTATTTTTTGCCTTGATTTTTGATCATGTAAAAATTTGGTCCGTCGAATATGGGCATTGCAGGCCTTCCTGGCTTGTTTGAACTTTTTCCGGTTATCCTCAGTTGGGTTGGCTCTAAAACACCGGAAGCTTACCTCTTTTTCCTTGATAACCTCTTTACAGCTCAAATCAAACCATGATTTATCCTTGAGTCTGATACTTTTAATCCTATTCGGGATAAAATGTTTCATTCCCAAAAGAATTATGTTAGTTATCATATCTGCGCTGGAGTCTACGTCACTATCGAGGAGGCATAGTGACCAGTTAAAGATCCTGAAAAAGTTATTCAAACCGTTCCAGTTGGCTTTCTCGTACTGCCATACGGTTCTTCTAGGAGCTTTTTCTCTAACTGGATTTGTTTGACACGAGAAATTTGCAGATATAACACTATGGTCCGATGTGCCTAGAAGCGTCAATACACTTATTGTGTATTTATCAGGGCCAGAGGTAAGAAACAAGTCAAGAGTATTTTCTGCTCGGCCATTAACGTCCGATATTCGAGTAGGCTCGTTGACAAGCTGAGTAAGGTGGTTAAACTTAGCAAAAATCTCAACACACATTCCTTCGGATGTTGTCTGGCCCGAATGGAGAAGCCAAGAAGAATTGTGAACATTGAAATCGCCCGTAATAACGATTTCAGTGCGAGGATATAGGGAAACAATTCTTTGGATGTAGTCGGGCAGAGCATCAAATTCGTGAGAATTTGAAACTCTATCCAGATTTGGGCTTCGATAAAGAAAACAATAGTGAATGATGTTCTTATTAATGGAAAATTTAAACCACATAAAATTGAAGAAGGAGTTGGTGCAGCGACCATATTGTGGTAAAAACTGATATGCAACATCATTCCTAATATATATGGCGAGACCATGGTGGGAAAAGAATAATGGCACCAAGCTATACCCATGAATAAAGAATTTAGCAGGATCGGAATCCTCACCTACTTGGGTTTCACTCAGTGCCAAAACAGCTGGCCTGTTAGAAACAGTGTGGATATACGTAGCCAGAAAATTCGCTCTAAGCCCACGAATATTACAATAATCAACTCTAAAATTACCAGCCATTGCAATATAACAAAAAAACTAAAACCAAAACAGACGAAATCTAAGAGAAAAATCACTGAATAAGATTAATTAAAAAAGCCTTCTCAATGCAACATCACTAAAAGTGTTATGCCTTTAGTTAGTGACGTTGAATTGATCCGAACCCTAACAATCAAACAGTAATCCTCTATACATCTGTTATCGTATGACCTAGCAAATGCAACACATGAGAGAGCTCATATAAGCTCAGCACAATGCATGCACCCACTAAGCCACACAATCTTTCGAGTTAACAATTAATATCAGATTGAATGATATAGTATCATGTGTTGAACTTGAAATTTGTAATTTATTTGCAGATTTTTTTCAATCCAAGTTCATACTTGAAAATCCGATATTCAAAAATTCACTTAATATTCAACCAACTACGAGTCTTGGTAGTCTTACTATAACTGATGAAGAAATTTTGGAAGAGCTTTCATCTCTTGATAGCAATAAACATGAGGACTCCTCTCCTCTGTTTTTAAAAATGTGTAAGGAAAGTTTAACTAAACCTTTAAGGACAATATTTAACTTATCACTAGCCCAAGGAGTATTTGTTGATGAATGAAAGACCTCGGTCATAACACCAATACATAAAGCAGGGTCCAAGCAAGATATTACCAACTACAGACCCATTACAATGTTACAAACAATTCCAAAAATGTTTGAAGCCGTAGTTAAAAAACGTATGTATGCAAACATAAACCGTGGAATCTCCGAAAACCAACATGGATTCGTTAATGCTAGATCAACTACTACCAACTTATCTCTTTTTTCGCAATTTTGTACTAAGGGTATGGAGCGCGGTGGTCAGGTGGACTTGATTTATATGGATTTTTCGAAAGCGTTTGACTGAGTTTAACACATTATTCTATTGGAGAAGTTAGAAGCTTTTGGATTTCACTCTAATTTATTAAAGTGGTTTCATCAGTATCTTATTAATCGAATACAATATGTAAAGATAGGTAGTAATTTATCTAAGCAAATTAAAAACTTTTCGGGAGTTCCTCAAGGAAGTCACCTTGGGCCTCTCTTTTTTGATCTTTTTATGTGATCTTGATCTTGGGTGAAATTTTCTGGAAATTTGCTGTTTGCAGATGTTATGTTATTTGCATAAATGGAGAAGTGCGCATTTAGAAAAAGATATTTTAGAAGCAAAGCTATGGCCCTATTCTGATAAATTTTCAATTATTCTTGAGAAAATTACGTGTAAACGATCTTTTAATTTTGTAAAAAGAATAAGATCGTCCGCATAAAGAACGTGCTTTATTTGTGAATATCTAAATCTGAATATCTAATATCTGAAAGGGCTGAGGATATAAATGTGTCAATGTGTAAGAGTGAGCCTAGGGTGCCTCTCCCGTTTTTGAAGGCAAGTAGATTTTTGTCAATAAGATTGTTTTTTTTTTTTAGCCACCATGATAAGCGTTTTGAAACAATTTTTTCTAAAATTTTTGAAGTGAAGGAAATGAGAGAGATAGGACGGTATCCTTTTAAATGATAAGAGGGTGAGATCAACATGAAAATGTTCCGTCTGCCATCATTTAATATTGAAAGGTGTTGGCTATAAAGTTTTCAACTTGTCGGCCACGAGTGTTAATGTAGTTGGAGAACCCCACGAAGGAGACCAAGAATTAAAATCACTTGTCAAAACAATTGGTGTAGAGATATTGTTTATAAGACTTTCAAGATCCAGCTGTTAATAGTTTGATCTGGAGGGATATAATTTGACAAGATAATTAGTTTGAAACTCCAACGCGATAGCAGGTATATGAGAGTCAATGGAAATGAATCTGTGAGGAATCGATATAAGATATAAATTTTAATATACGGCTAGGAACTAACTGGGTTTTAAATAAATTAGTAGGCTCATCAACACCTTGGTCATTCAATTATTCATCATAGGTTTCATTACATGGGAGTAACAATCCCTAGAGTATCACAACGGATTTACATTGACCTAAGTGTGACGGAAACAAAATCAACTTCCAGGCCACTAACCTAACCTATGTAGTCGCCTAGAACAACTACCTTCACACCAAAAATCTCTAACAAATTACCTTTATGAACCTCGGAGCTATTAAGAATTCTATCATAACTTTCTTCAATTTAAAATAACCTTTATTATCAAAAGATCTTGACCATTATTTAATACCCAAATCTCTATGCCACCTTTGCAATGATTAAAGAAAATCTACTCTAATAAACATCCATGAGTCTTGCAGCGCCTATGGTTATACTAAACCAACGCCTCCTCCCGCTCCGCTTAGGGAAAACACCACGGTAATATAATTTTGAATAAACATAACTTAAATAAAGCATCGACATCCTATTGCCTTTGGATGTGTAAACGACCTTCTATTATTATCTCCAAAGATATTTCCCTTCGGAATATTCAAAGAGAATATAAGGCCCTCCCTTACGTGCAAAATAATTTCTCCAAATATTTCGAGGAAGATTAGAAAATAAACATCCGGCATCCCGAAAAAAAAAATTAACCCCCACTCGCATGATAAGCTTAAAATACCTCACTTTGGAAAGCCTTAATATCCAACCTACCTATGGGTCCTTTCTCCGTATCTCCTTACTTTTGAATTCTACAACTTTTGGTTTTTCAATTTTTCAAGTGAAAAGTGAACGCCTTCGCTTAAAAGCTCGAAGGGGTTTAGTCCGCCGTGCCATGCAAAATGAAAACCCCCTGTGCTAATATCTACTCCCAATCTTCATTTGAAATTAAATCCCCGGGATTTGTTAAAATCCGGATGAGTAAAAACACTGTTATTCCCCATATACCGCAGATACCACCTATACATTTAGGTATATACATATGTATATGCGAACCTTTATCTAATGGCAAAAAGGCTGGAAAACAGTAAAAGGGACCAAAATGGAATTTCATACAAATTCACGCCATAATTTACGAAAGATTATCAACGGCAAAATTTGAAAGAGCAGAATGTAGAGCACGATAAAACAACAGATTCCTCACACTCTACATCTATGTATGTAGAGTACCACAGTAGCACACTCGATGTTTGGGGTTAATGTGAAAATCAGAAGAGAGCTGCTGGAAAACCACGATGCTCCTGATTCCTGATGGAACACCAAACCTGAGCTTGATGTTGCGAATGCTAATTATGTATTTTTTCCGTGATGTTGCACTTCCGTTGAATGTCGTATAGTCGTGCCAGTTTTGGAAAAAGTTTCAGCAAAAAAGACGCCAAAACGTGATCGGATTTTTAATTTGTCACTTGCTTTTACCATGGAATGGAACTGCAGCATCCCTAATGTGCACTTTATTTTCTGTATAGGGGCAGCAGCTCCTACCGCCACTGAAACGCCATCGGCACCGCCACAATCACTGATTGGGGATGATGAGCATGAGCAAGGCCAGACTGAGTAATGTGTAGGCCTTTGGGAAATTTTTGAAGGCTTTATCTGTTTTGCTATTCTCTGGGACATAATCCCCCAATAAATCTTATGATGTGGGACAGAAGTCCTTAATTGAATTAGGAACTTATGTTCCACACCTCATCTGCTTTAATGCCTAGAAGAAAATTTATGGTATTTATATTCCATCTCACATGTTTCTGCGGGCTCATATTGGGGACATAAGTCCATAATGGACTGAATTCAGGAATGGAGTAGAACTTCACGTCAGCGGGAATTAACCACCCAAAAGAAAGTGTGTGTCCCACTTTCTCACAAAATTTTAAATTAGGAAAACCATGCGTTATCGATATGGCGTGTATCTATTTATTTATTTGCAAAGCTTAAGCCGTGACCACACTTGTCTCGTGTGGTGTGTTGCTGATTGGTGTGTTTTGTCCAAGTCCCTCGTGTTCCAAGTACGCAGTTTAGCAGACATTTTCTTTAGTTTTTATATAAGAGAAGATAGTATTCCATAGTTCAAATCGGCAACCTCAAAGCCAGATCACTTGTCTAGTGTGGTATGAAGCGGTGTGGCGCTATTTGTTAAATAAACCATATTTGTCTCATATGTTGTATTGCTATTGTTTTGTGGTGTTATAAAATTGCCTCCGTTCCAAGTGTACCGGAAAAAAACAATGACTGTTTAAAAAGCAGCAAGCTTGACTATTGTAAGCATGTTTAGGACAAAACACGCCACTTAACACCACAACTGGTGTAATAAGAGTGATTTACGTTTTTTGAAGATTTGAACTACGAAGATTTCCAAAAATGTTATGTATGTTATTTAGGGGAAGAGACAAATAATTCGTTCGGAATTTTGGCAGAAAATTGCGGATCCTCTCCACTTCTGATACAGAGATAGTTGAGAGTTATAAGTCACTAAGTTGAGGCTTTCTACGAGCTGTTCGCGTCTAATTTATTTAATTTTTGTTTTAATTTACCACTAGCGCCTTGCAAATCACCCACCCAGATAATCCAGCACTGACTAAACGGAACAATGATTCCAAGTGAAAACCAACACCTGAAAAAACATTGTCGCTGAGCTTCGTTTACCGTACGAAGAAAGTAAAGTTTTCGATTACTTACAGAGAAACGGATCGTATTTTATGTTATATGCAACCACCTACCTGAACCCATCTCCTAGGTATCTGCTTCGTCCTTTTTGCAGCATCATTAAATTCGATCGAATTTCCTAAGACCCTTTACCCATCTATGGTCTTTGTGGAAAAGTGCAGAAAATATTATTGATTGTAAATTGTAAAAAATACAAGTGGCAACGGTCCCTTACACACCTCCTTAGTATCGAGTTCTTAATAGAAATAGTCGCCAGCATGATTCTTGGTCGGTGGTTAGTTGTGAATGTCCTTCTTTGTATCGTTGTCGTTTGATAGTTTTTTTTTCCCTTGTCGGGTGTTGAATAGAGGCAGGTGGGAAATAACAACATCCTGCCATACAAAACAGTACACGGAAAGTACTGAGTCCGGAGTTTTGAGTTCTCCTGACACGAAAAAGAAGAGCTCTGGTTTTGTGTTGTGTTATTCAATCACGGGTCACGCAATACGCTTTTAAGTGGTGTGTCCTTGCGTTCGTTGTCGGCAGCGGTATATACACGTGTATTTACTCCTTCTTTATTCTTTACCTTTTAACTGTTAATGGAACAGGATTTCCGGTTACCTATCTTAGTGCATACAAAGTGAAATGCACTTTAGTTAGTTTACTTGGTTTTCTTTGCGTTCTATGCCAAAGTTGTTACGTTGTTCGTTGTCGGGGTGTTTAGTTTTTTTTTCTATGATTTTTTCCCTCGTTTTGAAAAGTATCCATCTTTCGAGTCGTGAGCTTTTTTGTGTTTAAGTTTTCGTGACAAATTGCATTTGAAAACGTAAACTGAACTGTCATGGGTTGAATTTTCTATTTGTTTTTTCTTCTTCTCTTTTTCTGTTTCTTTTTTTTTCAGCTTCAGGATATCATTCATTGCCGCTACAGTTGAAAGTGAAATGTGGTTATTTAGGATGAAAGAAGGAAATGAGATTTCATAACTAAAATGCAATTTGTAGGAGTGATTTTCTTTTGTAAGAGTGTTAGAGAAAAGGAAGTACTTTTGGCTGAGATGCATGCAATGATTTGAGACATTTAAGGCAAACGATCTAAAAGAGAAATCAAGTAAAAATGTGGTTTGAGGGTTTTTGTGAGGTTTTGCTATACCTTGAGGTCGTAAAATAAACGATTTCATAAGGAAGATAATACAAAAATTGGTTTTAATGGTAGAAAATGATTGAAGTTGGTAAAAATCAGAATTCAATGAAGGGTTGATGATTCGGCAAGCACTATCATCCAAGGAGCGGATTGAGGTGAGTCTAGATTTTTGATCCCTCCCTGAATCATCCCAATTTCTGAATGAATTTTAGGATATTCCTTAGCGGCAGAACAGGGGCAAAATTACCGCATCAGTTATCGAGTAATACGTGACTGAATTATGTGAGTTTGGCATTACCGCTTAGGTTGTCGAGCAATAAATTACTCCAATTTGACATTTTCATTCGATCAATGATGGGACTCACTCACTCGTCACTGAAGCGGTAATTCGGCCTCAGATTTATAGCCCAATTAGTCGAAAAACTATTCTCAGAGGGCTGCTTTTCTGGTTCTGGATAGGCTGAGGTATTCACAAAGGAAGTGATATTATTGTTCCTTCGTCTTTTCCTACTGACCCCTTCTACAAAAGTCCAGCAAGCTAATACCCATTATGCATACATGCTAGTTTCCAATGTGCAGTGGACCGTTAGGACTATAGGAATATTCTAGTATTTTCATCGAAACATTCTGCTGTAGATTCCTCGAAATCCGACAGCTGTCGAATTGAATCAGCGGTGGATATGCGTTGATAATGGAGGAGAAAGAGACGGGGAGGAGATAAGATGCGTTTTTATGAGAAAGGAATTGAATGGCATGTGGAAATATTTGGCTTTAAGCAATTTTTTAGGCACCAGACAGAGATTACTGTCGAGGTCAAGTTGAAGAAGAGTAGAATCATTTATCGAAGAAATGGTCTTAAAAAACTTGTTATCGTCGGAGTAGAGTGAGATATGGGAATATTTGATGACCATTTCAATACATTTAATAATAAAAAATAAAAAGTAGAGGTCCTAAGTGGATATTTTGTGGGACCCCGGAGGTAGCTAAGAAATCATCATAGAAGGTAGATCTGAATTAAAATTTATAGTAAGGGTTTTTCAGGTAAAAAGAAATCCATCTTAAGAAAGTAGGATGAAGCTCAAGGGTGGACAGTTTAAATAATAGAAGCTTATGTAAAATTTTGTCAAGGGTCTTACTGAAATCGGTTGAGGCAACATCGAATTCTTGTCTGTTTTCTAAGGCTGAGAGACTAATTCAACGAAGTTAAAGCATTTTTGACGTAAATAGATCAAAGGGGGCCACGTTTGGTGTAGTTTTAATAGCAAGAGTTGTGCCAGTAGGCGTAAGTCTTTTAATTTTTGGGTTTTTGATTGATTCTTTTATCTAATTCTGGCTATCAGGACAGGTTTCTAACGTACGTTAGAATTGGTGTTATATCTAATTTTGACTGTGTACATTCAATGAATGTTTTATAAGGCTAGCACACTTGCTTTTGAGGCCTTTTTCTCTCTTCTTTTAGTATTTTTTACCAGTTTAGTTTACGAACAAGTACAATGCGAAGATATTTGACAGTTTCTGAAGCCAGAAACGCCATTCCATTAATGGTTGGCGGGTATATTTTAGGAATATTGTGTTTCCAAGTAAACAACACCAATTCTGTCTTCATTTGGTTAACGTTGAGTCCACTTCTGGCCCAATTACTGAACTTATCAAGGACCGTTTCTACGAGCTCGCACAGAGTAGAGTCGAATTTTTCCGAGGATATTAACACGGTTTTTGTCAAGAAACTGTTCTAAAGATTTATTTTAAAAGTTTGGAAATTTCATTTAGTTTCGACTAACTAATAATGGAATAAAAATTCCAAAACATCGTTACTGATTCACAGTACCTTTTTTTTTGAAAGCTTGATTTTTTTTTAAACTTATTAACTAATGGGTTTTAAGTATTACTTATGGAACGGAGCAAACACATTGATATTTGATCAGAAAATAATACAAATGTTGAAAAATTGTTTTAGAAAATCGTATTTTTCCCGAAAGCTTCACCTCGAATTTCGGTAAGTTGTTTTTATTTCACTTAATTCTTATAATCAATAATTCTCGAGGAAGGCAAATACTCGAGATGGCCGCGAGACGTGGACTTTACGTAGTTAACGTAGGAGACACCACCACCTTCAGGAGACCAGGACACAGAGGCACTATTCCAGATATTACCTTCGCTAGGGGCACCACATTCGCAAAGATCAAGAATTGGAGAGTAATCGAGAACTACACAGGTAGCGACCACCAGCATATCGTTTTTGATCTGGCGGATAACCAACGAGCCCTAAACCATCACCACCAACTACAGGCTTTAAGGTAGAACAGGCTGAACGCAGATCTTTTTAAGGGAGAGATCGAGGAAGAGGCAGATGCTGTACTGCAATTACAAGGACCTGCCGAAATGAAAGCTGAAGCCACGATGCAACTTATTCGGCTCGCTTATGATTCCTCAACATAAATCCAGTGGATAGATCCAGTGTACTGGTGGACAGAGGAAACAGCTGCGCTTCGCCGGAGATGTTTACAACTTCGACGCACAGTCACCAGGGGTAGGAGAAGAAGAAACGCTGAATCTATGGAGGACGCCTTAGAACCAAGAGATCCGAGCTTAAGAAGGCCATAAGTTTCGAGCAAAGGAGAGAAATGGGAGGATCTCCGCTGCGACGTCAATAGTGATCCCTGGGGAGATTGAAACTCGGTTCTCAGATGGCAACACCTGTCCTTAATGGAGAAAAAATGGAGCGCATCGTGGAAACACTTTTCCCAACCATCCTGTCAGGCCACCCGAAAACACACCGGTCCAAAGACAAGACATTCCAGCTTTTAGCGAGGAGGAGTTGAGCATAGGTGTGCAGTCCCTGCAAAATAAAAGAGCCCTTGGTCACGATGGAATCCCTACAGAAGTCCTGAAAGTGACCGCCCAAACATGTCCCCACTTGCTGCTGAACATTTGTTTAACAGCTTCCTCGAGGAAGGCATCTTTCCTAAGAGCTGGAAAAAACAACGGTTGGTGCTCATCAGCAAAGGTTAAGGAGATCCGCATTCCCCATCGGCATACAGGCCTCTGTGCATGCTAGACTCCACAGGGAAGCTCTTGGAAAAGCTATTGTAACCGCGGCTCACAGTGGCAGTACAAGAGTCGATATATCAGAGGGACAGTACAGTACAAGAAGTAGTGCACGCTATCCAAATCCCCAACAAGGAAAACACTACTCGAAGAAGATCGTTTTGCTAGCAACGCTGGACATACGAAATGCCTTCAACTCGGCCAGATGGAGCGATATACTGGATGCGCTCGAACAGAGATTCCACATTCTAGCATATCTCCTGCGGATGTTGAAGGACTATCTCAGAGATCGAGAGCTGCTTTACGAGACCAGAGAAGGCCCGCGCATGAAGAAAGTCACATCTGGCGCGGCCCAGGGATCGATCTTAGGACCAGACCTCTTGAACGCCTGATACGACGATATTCTTTGCATGGAGATGCCTTTCTGGTCGGGTACGCTGAGGACATCGCTGCGGTGATTACGGCACGAGACACCGTTAACGCGCAAGGAAAGTTGAATCAGGTTGTGCGACGAGCAAACTTGTGGATGGAAGAGGACTGGCTCAGCGTAGCCACGGAGAAAACTGAGATAGTCCTTCTGACGAGGAAGAGGATTCCCACACAAATCGACATCCAAATTGGGTCCGAAGTGATAAGAAGCAGCGTGGTGGTGAAGTACTTGGAATTGAGACTCGACACAAAGCTTACCTATTGGCAACAAATAAAGGAAGCAACGGAAAGAGCCTCAAAAACAACCACAACGCTGAGTAGACTGATGACGAACGTGGGGTGGCCAACTGATAGTAAGCGAAGGCTACTAATGGCAACACTTTCCATCCTTTTGTACGGTAGCAAAATCTGGGCGAACGCACTTAAGCGGGAGAAGTACCGGAAACAGATGGCAGCAGTGCAAAGACGAGGAGCCCTAGGTGTGGCCAGCTCTTACCGAATGGTGTCGGAACCAGCTGTCCTTGTAGTCGCTGAAGTGACCCCTATAGATCTCCTAGCGAAGGAAAGGAAGTACGTCTACGACAAAAAGGCAGAAATGGGAGTGGAAAGAACATCCCAGGAAGCTGACGAAACAGAAGTGGCAAGAGCGTTGGAACTCGAAAAGCAGAGGACGATGGACGACGAGGCTGATCAGGAATGTGGCTGAATGGAAAGACCAGAAACTCGGTGAGGTTAACTATTACGTCACCCAGTTACTCACCGGACACGGATACTTCAACGCCTTTCTCCACAAGATCAGCAAAACGAGCAGTCCAGCCTGCCAGTACGAGTACTCTCAAGAAGACGACGCGCAACATACCTTCTTTGCCTGCAGCAGATGGCAACCCGAAAGAGAAGAACTAGAGAGAAACATCGGCATCATCACTTTAGAGAACATTGTCGAAAAGATGCTGGCCAGCGAACAGAACTGGAACAAGTTCTGCATCTACGCCAACCACCTTCTCAGAAGGAAGAAAAGAGAGGAAAAGCAGAAAGCGTGAGCCCACAATGGGTTCTTAAACAGGACCCCCCGTTGAAATAATATGAAAGTGGTTCCGAAGGGGTCGAAACATTTTTGGAGGTTTAGCCGGTATGCCGTTATAAGGTTGAAATCCCTTGGAGAGTCCGGCACACAGGGAAGGTATGGATACCTACTTAAGAAAAAAAAATATTGAAATAAATATAATTGCATAGGTACGTCCTCTTTCTCTTCCTATACTCGCACTGTGTTATCAAACATAAAATATTTTAGGTGGAATCAGCTGGACTCGAATTCGAACTCAGACTACCGGGGTGACAGTGAATTTGGCAGTGAGATATAATTGCTTTCGATCTTTTTAAGCCGACTCCTCTGCAAATTCAGAAGAAAATTTGATTTAAATTGAATTAAAACGAAATTTTTATTATCTGGGAGAAGTCCTAAGGAAAAGATCGAACTCTTAACTGGAAATCGTAAGTGAATCCTCGTAAAACCTTCTCCCTCATCCCTGACGTTTATAACAAATAATAACCAAAAAAAGAAACACAATTTTCAAATACAGAATTTGTATAAAAATTTTAAATATTTTTTTGTATCTAATATTATAACATCGTCCCTTTGTCTTTGATACCACACCAGTATCAAAAGATCAAGGATTGACAAAACACATCTAAGACAAAACATCCAAGCATACTTGGGTCATTCATTGTTTTAAGCCTTTCTTACCATTTCTATTACTTTTTCTTTCAGAAAGTCAAAGAGACAAATTATCAAAAACACAAATTCCAAATCAAATTTAGTTTCCTTCTCAAAAATAGAATCAACAACTCAAAACTTGGTCAACAAATTCAAAAAACCAAAGAATTCGAACATTCTACAACTTTATACTATGTTGCTTTGAAATACCTCTTTAGATACGTCCTTAATTTTATCTTTTAATACCTTCCCTTCACTTCTTTTGGGGAACATCTTCAAAGGGATGGGAATGATATTCTGTCGAAAATAAATTGGCACTAAAAGTATATAATAACATCTGAAGTGAAATAAAGTTCCGAAAGTCCTGGCTGGGACAACAGTATCAACTCAGTTTCGAAAGTAAAGGACAACTCAAATCTAACAGAGAGTCCCTTGTGGTAAAATTCGTATGCGGTCAAGAGGAATAAGAAAATATTGTACCGGCTCAATGAAGCCGTTTGCAAACAACCTTTCGGTCAGAAACGATACCCAGAGAACTAAAGAACACACTTTTGCAAAAGGATCTGCAAATTTATAGCTTCCTGTATTGCATATAACTATAGAGTCCTCTTATTTCAATACATCCCAATTACTTAAGAAATATACACAGAAAACACATTTCTGCGATTGGTTTCTTCATCCCAAATGGAATGTCACCATTCCTCTGCTCTCCAAGCAATCGCATTTAATACCTCAACTTTGGATCCTTTAAAAGTGAACAGTGTGGGAGCAAGCAGTTAGTAGTAGCACCAGCAGGACTAAACGATGCAGAAAACTGCACGAGATTATTATTCGTATTATTATTTCTCATACACATCGATATCGATATCGATATATTAGACTGTTCCTTTCCTGGCCTCGAACTAGGAACTTGTGTATGTGCGAATTCTGTTCGTCTTTGCCATTATTGTGTGTCCTCTCTAATGGCAAGTATATTGAGTATTGCATGCATTTTATGGAAATTAAATACCGAGCGTAAAACCTTTTGATCCTGGTGAATGTTATTGGTGTGTGCAAGTTTAATATTGACACTCAAAAGGAATTGAATTTTATATATACACATAATGTATGGAAGAGTAGTTCACAGTGGATCAATAACAGAAAATATTTGTCTACATTTTAGTATTTTTCACTTCCATATTTGTTTTTCTCTAAAGACTATGTTTGATTTACGATTCTTAATACCTTTGGAATCTGATGTGGGCTTGGTAAAAATAACGCCACTACTTCAGCTTTTCTAATCTCTATTGTTGTTATAGTAGGCAGTGGCGTAGATAGCTTTTCGCTATGGGGGGGGGGGGGGATAGATCTAGTTCGCTCGTTTTTTTTTTAAGTTTTAATAATTAAAAAAAACAAATAACAAGACTTCATTGAATTTATTATGTATGCCATAAAAAAATTATATTTTTTAAAGATAATATATTATACGCATTAATTTGAATATGAACTAGAATAAATACTGATATACAGTGCCTTGCATAAGTACCTATAACCGCACCTGTAAAAATGCGTTTTGTAGAAAATTAAAATGGGAATGCACTTTACTATTTTTACTTACGATATAGGTACTATAGGGCAAGTTCTGCATTTGGAAAAAAAATCGAACTCGAGATTTTGATCAAAGTTGACATTACGATGATAGCGAAGACGAATAAAGTGGGTCCGGCAATTCCGTCTGTCTGTCTGTATGTCTGTACCTCGAACTACAGCCTAAACTACCGGAGGTATTTTCTTCAAACTCGGTAGTTAAGGTTCTTCGGTGATTCCCTAGAGGAGAAATCGAAATTTTTTTTTAGCTCCAAAACTAAGGGTACCTCCCATACACCCGTAATGCAAAATCTTATTTATCTCGAAAACGGCTCTAACAATTTTGATAAAAAAAAATTAAGTGTGATATTATGGACATGGACTACATTTTGGTCAAAAAAATTTTGGGGGCAAAATGTTATTAGGGGTACCTGCCATAGACCCGTTTTTTTGATTTTCGACTTTCTCATTAACGGCTCTAAGGATTTTAACCCAAAATTTTTAGCAGGAGTCCCCTTAAGTTTAAAATAATATTTTATATAAAAATATTCGAAAAAATATTTATTGGGTTTAAAAAAAAAAAATTAAATCAATATCTTCAAAACCTATGAACGATTATTTTTTGAAATTATTTCCTAAAACCAATATTATTAAATACTTAAAATTCGCATCCCACATTTTTTTCTTGAAAAATTTTAGAGAAATTTCGTATATAAAAAATGTATTTAATAATAAAACGATTTTTTAAGGTTTATTTGCATAAATTCATACATTTCCGGAAACCAGACGGCAATTTTATGCATTTGAACATTATTATCTCATTAAATCCTTGTTTTATATTTATAAAATGTATCTTAAATTCCAAAGTTCTTTTACGTAAGAGCAAGTTCGTGCGATCCAGTCGTGCATTTTATTTTTATTGAATGGCATCACTAATCAAGTAAATTGAGAAGAAAAAAAGTCCGTTAGTTTCTCTTCTGGTGTTTAAAACTTAAAAACAGATTTTTATAAATTGCAAAAGTATAACCGCACAATGCAAACCTCTCTGAAGCTTCATTCAGTTATGTGCTTCGAAATGAAAGAAACAATGCCGCGTGGTAAACAGTTAAGCGATACGGAAAAATCAAAATTCAAGCTTTTCGGTTAACTGGCCTAAGCTTAAGGGCTATTGGTAGGAAAATTTAAAGATCCGATCGTATCGTCCGAAATTTCTTACAAGATCCAGAATCTTATGAGATGAAAATAAGACCCGGGGATCTGCAGAAGCTGACACGTCGAGATAAGAGGCGTTTAATAAATGCTGCATCCGATTCGGCGCATTCTTTGCTGGACGTTCGTGACGAATTGGGCTTAGGAATTTCGGTTTCAACGGTTTTTCGTGCCTTAAAAAGCAGTAAAGTGACTGTTCGGTGCAAAATGATGCCAGTTCCAAATTTGACAACAGTCTTAAAAAAAAGTAAGAATTTGCCCAGCAAAACATGAAACGGAATTGGAAAACAATAAGTAACATTCCATTAATTTACACTTAACTCTTGTTATTCTAAATGGCATCATCTTCAGTGGCGAAAAAAAGTTTAATCTTGATGGGTCAGGTGGTTTTAACGGATATTGGCACGATCTGAGAAAGGAAAAAAAGTTTTTTTCCAAGAGGAACTTTGGCGGTGGCAATTGTAAGGTTTGGGGGGCCTTCTGCGGCCGTGGTAAGGTTGCACTTGCCTTCACTTCTGCACAGATGAACAGTTCAGATTGCACCCAGGTGTTACTCTACTTAAGACGATTTCGTCGAGTTCGGCATGTCTTCCATCATGATAATGACCCAATTCACGCTAGTTGTCAAAGTTTGGGATGGTACGAATCGAATAACATACATTTTATGGTGTTCCCGGCACGTTCACCAGATTGTAACCCTATTGAAAATCTTTGATGAATTTTGACCCGCAAAATTTATGCGCATAATAGGCAATTATACAGTGTTGCTGAGCTGCGAGAGGCGATTGTGGAAGAATGGAACTGTATAGACGATTCCATATTAAATAACCTTGTCAACAGTATGTCAAAAACAATTTTTAGATTGGTCGAAAATAGGGGCAGCAATGTCCTTTACTAATTAAGCCGACAAAAATTACTTAAAATAAAAAAAACAGATCAAAATAAAAAAGCGGTTATACTTTTGCAATACAAAAAAAATCTGATTTAATTTCTAAACACCATAAGAGAAACTAACGGAACTTTTTTTCTTCTCAATTTAATGAGTGATGCCATTCAATAAAAAATAGTACGGTGTCATTCCCATTTCAATTTTCTACAAAACGCATTTTTACAGGTGCGGTTTTACTTATGCAAGGCACTGTAGTAAGTAAAATAATATTAATTTAAAAAATAAATCACAAAATAAAATCCAGTTTTCTGTTCTTTTTAGATAAAACACTTATAATCTCATCTGCTAGTATAGGTATTTCGCGATGAATAGCTAGAGCAGCCAAACCATTCAAACGATCCTGCAAATAAGTAAACATCCAAAGCTTATCACACTGTTATTAAAATAGACATATTTTTAATAATCTCATTTCGTTGGTCATGCTTCTTTGTATTGTTTTTATTCTCTTTACTGACTGGAGAAAGTTCTTTCGGGAGTTGACCCCCCTATATACGCCACTGATAGTAGGTGCTGCAAAAGTACTCACCCTATCGTATGATAATTTTTTAAAATGGCGTCGTACGTCAATTATATTTGACATTTGTGAACTAGACAGCTGCATTAAGTAAAACAGACAAACATTGGAGTGCTACACTCCACAAGAGCGCGGAATAATCGTTCGGTGGTGTTAGTGCACCGTTAATTTCCTAATCCAACTGAACAAACGTTCCGGCGCTTAGCTACTCGACTCGAACAATCTGGAACCACATGAGACCATGCAGAAAACTAATGAATGAACTTAATTCAAATGAAAGCTCAAGTGACCTCAACTCCAAGGTGCTTTTCGCCGAGGTACGACAGTGAGTTCATCAGTTAGATGCTGTTGTACCCTTCTAAGACGTACCCTTCTATTGGTCGATGTTTAATGAATCTTTTAAAATTTACAGCTTATAGAAAAGATTATCGGGGATAAGGTTCTATGGGCACTAAAAATCTTATATTTTGCAAAAGTTTAAACAGTCACAATCCGAAGATATGTCACTGTTTAATTTAACATCGTCCGCAAACACCAAACAGTCCGAAAAATTAAGAACTTGCGGAATATCATTTATGAACAAATTGAACAAAACTGGTCTTAGGTGACTACCTTGGGGAACACCTGAATCAACCAGAATAAAGTTTGATGTTAAACCTTCAATCTGAACAACCTGGAACTTAGGAAATTCAAAAAATTAGCATTCAAACCCAGCTTTCGAAGTTTTTGAAGCAATAGTCCGTGGTGTCAAAAGCCTTTACGAAGTCTGTGTACAGGACATCCACTTGCTTTCTTTTTTCCATGGAACAAGCCCATGTTGTTTTGGCGTTATAAAGGGTGGTTAAATTTTAAGGGCCGATGTTGATTTTGAATAAAACATAAATTACTTAGGAACTTATTGTCATTTCTTTTTAATATTATAATATTGGTATGGTTCAATTATGTATGGAACAAAATATCGGACAAATGGCCGCCGCGACCTTGGCGGCACACCTCCATCCGATGGTCCAAATTTTTGATGACCCTGAAGAATAATTGAGGTTCTAGGCCGTTAAAGTGCCGAATTATCTCATCCTTTAGTTCTTGAATTGTTGCTGGCTTATCGACGTACACCTTTTCTTTCAAATAATCCTAAAGAAAGAAGTCCAACGGTGTCAAATCACATGATCTTGGCGGCCAATTGACATCGCCACCACGTGAGATAACACGACCATTGAAACCACATATGGTCCACATCCACATCTTCCAATTCGGGCCATAAAAAGTTCATTATCATCTCACGATAGCGAACACCATTCACAGTAACTGCCTGACCTCCTCATTTTAGAAAAAATACTACCCGATGATGCCGAGAGCTCATAAACCGCACCAAACATTCACTTTTTGTGGGTACATTAGTTTTTTGATAATCACTCTTGGATTATCAGTCGCCCAAATGCGGCAATTCTGCTTATTGACGAAGTCACTGAGGTGAAAATCTGCCTCATCACTGAAGATGATTTTCTTCGAAAATTGATCATCCACTGTTGCCATTTCTTGCCATTATTCTGACCATTGACGATGCTTGAAATGGTCAAGAGGCTTTAGTTCTTGAGTCTATTGCACCTTGTAAGCATGTAAATGCAAGTCTTTATGCATAATGTTCATCAACGACGAGTGTGAGAGGTGCAATTGTTGGGCACGACGACGAGTTGAGGTGGACTGCTCTTCAGCCACACTATCGTGAACAGCAGCAATATTTTCTGCAGTACGAGCTGTACGAGCATGCACTAGTGTTTGCTCAAATTTTTGCACGATTTTTCCGATTGTACGCACATTTGGACGATTAAATTGACCGAAAAAATCACGAAGTGCACGATATGCATTTTGATTTGAACGCCCATTTTCATAATAAGCCTGAATAACTTTAACGTATTGCTCGATTGTGTGTCTTTCCATTGTTCAAATTGTTAGTCTGAAATTGAGAAATGTCAAATGAAATGCAGAAAAAAACTTGACGTTTAGTTGTGGTTCACATTCAACATCGGCCCTTAAAATTTAACCACCCCTTACATCTCTTATAAGTCCTTATGAAATTATGTTAATAGCACTAAAAGATGAAGAACATGAAAATCAAATTGCGGATGCGGATGTTTATCTTCATTTGAATGATAATATTACACATTTTTTTATTGATGAAAACTCTCCCCACTTGGTGAGTTTACATTACATTACATCTTACACTACTCCGTAGATAAATCTACGAAGTAAAGACACTGAAAAGTACTGGCAACTGAGGCTTTAGACAATACAACGGAGAGAGAGCGACGCACAGAAAGATAGAATCAGACCAAAAACATAAATGTTAAAAAAAGAGCCAAGTTCTTCCATACAAAAAGCTTTGTGTAACAAGTTAGCCGTGAAAAGTACTGAGATTTTAATATTTTGCCATGTCAAAATTTCGAAAGATACGGAGAAAGATAGAAGGGTCGACTCTCCCTACTAAAATCAACTTAGTTTATAGCTTCCTATTTCTTTTGGTATATTTTCTTTTTGTTACTGGTTGTTTTGAATCCCGCTTCAATTGTTTCTTCTTGTCCTGGCAAGATACCTAACACTAACATACCTACCTTAATTATAAATACTAGTACCTACATACGAGTACATCCGCTCAGTCATAAAAAAGCAATAATTGTTGAAGATGCGATGATGTTTTTGTTGCAATTTTAACTCCTTTTTTATATGAATGTAGCCCACCAATTTTTTTAAATTAAATTAAATTTGGTGGTGCAACAGCTCGAAGTGAGCCAGGACCTAGTGACTTACAACTCTCAACCATTCCTGTGTGCGTGTTACCAGGAACGGAGGGGACCTACAATTTTCTGCCGATTCCGAACGGCTAATGAGCAGCACTTTCCATGACAAGAGATACTCTTGGAGAATTTGTCAATTCCTCGCAAGAGGCAGTACACCCCTGAATAAAACTTCTTGCAGCGGCTGAGAATCGAACTCGCGACCTTCCGCATGACAGTCCAACGCACTAACCATTATGCCAAGGGGTACTAGCCCACCAATTAATAGCCTAATTATTAGTGGTTTTATTATAGTTCACATCACAGTTAAGAGTTTTTTTGTATGTAAACTCATAATTTTTTCAGGTATGTAAATGTTAAATTTTTTTTCATTCATGTTAACATAACATAGAGTACCAAATGGAGCACTTTAGTTCTAAGAAAAGTCATGAATTTGCAAGATGCATTTATAGTTTCAAAATGACAATGAAAAGACACTTCGAATGAAAAATCTTCGATTTTCTATTTTTCGCTTTGAATGTACATTAAGCTATACCGCTCTACCAAATGTCATCATTCTACAACAATCGGAAGTGCTCCATATAAATTAAACATTTTCTCAGAAAGTGGGCGGATACCACACCCCTGAATGGAAAACCTCAAATTTTATATTTTTTCTTTGTATGCAATTTAAGCCCTATCACTTTACCGAAATTCATCGTTTTACAGCAGTCGGAAGTGCCATTCAACCAATACCAGTTCGGAGACAGTGGGCGGATACCACGCCCCTTGAATTTAAAACCTCAAATTTTCGATTTTTTCCTCTGCTTGCGTGACAAGACCTACCGTTGTGCAAAATGAAAGGATTCTACAATTTCGGGAAATGCTCCATAATTTTGATGATCTGTCAGTCAGTCAGTTACGGTTTTTGTGATTTTTGAGGCCTTATATCTCAGCAACCGCTTATGCTACGTATAAAATTGAAATTTGGTGAGGCGCTTTTGCCTGACTAACTTAGCAAATATTCGGAATTTTATGTTTCTGACTTCATTGGTACTGAAGATAGGAAGGGGTCAAAAATCTCCTGAGTTTGTTCCTGTAAAAAGGGTGTAGTGCCAGAACTTGGCTTTGATAGTGCTATCAATAACTATCCAAATCACATCCAAACAACTAATGGGCAATTACAATCAAGAACGTTTCAAAAATTGCATAAACTTAAGAAAGAACAACAACAATGAATAATAACAGGTATCCCAACTGCAAACTTAGAAGACACCTAGGTTTACTTGGTGTGGTAAGCAGTGTCACATGTAGACTTTGTAACATGCATGAGAAAACACCAGACCGCATACTAGGAAAACGCTTTCTATTCATGGACCAAGGGAAAAACTATCTGGCACAATACCAGGTGAAAGAGAGCAGCGACATAGATATCCTCTCTAAAGGTGCCCCAAGAACTAAGATTCCTAAGAACAATGGATTTGGAGGAAGAACTGTAAGATGAGCAAGCTTATCTATATTCTGGTGGTGACTGGTTGCAGAGCAATAGCTCCAATACATAAGCCAATGGGCCTTACCAACAATCAAATTAAGAGACGACTTTAATATTTGAGCGGAATGAAGCATTATTTAATGGACTCTGTATAACTGACCATGTATGCTGCATTTTATTTTTTAGGTTCCTTACAATAAATGGTTCATAATTTAGAGTTCACATAAATATTAAGTTCATAACATGTATGGTTAACTTTATAGAGCTCTTTAAATAATGGTCCATTTCGCTCAAATATTAAAGTCGTCTCTTAATTTGATTGTTGGTACGGCCCAATAACAAAGTATATCACCTGCTGAATTTGAGTTAGTTAAAAACGACCACCATGGAATGTTTCTACTCTCTCAAATCAGGAATGTTGGTTTTTACACGAACTGTCATCACTTAGGTGTGTTCCGAAGCAATTTATTAAAAAATATAGCCTCAGCAAGAGACTATTTAGTAAGTTAGTAACCCGTTTTGAAGTTAGAAAATTGTTAAGAACTATCAAACTAATCCATTATCACAAGACTTTTATATTTTGCTCCGTCTATTTTTTTTAATTCACTGAATCCATAATGGAAATGTAACAAAAATGAAGAATTGCTTTCAAATTAAATACAAACTTAATTGAAAATAGAAAAAAAAAATACCAATAACAAGGTCTAAGGCATTGCAAAGCCCCATCAACGGTCTAATCTAAACATATTTGGCCAAATTTCATCCACTTGGGTTCCACATTTCAATTTAAATGGAATTTCTTTGGTTTTTCAATACAAAATGCACGACTGTGATGTCGATTGGTCCTTATTGTGAAAATAGCTGAAAATAAATTGCACACTTTGATGCCAACAAAGGCGCAATGACGAAGAGGAGGCAGTGGTGGAGGCGTGCGTCGGTCGTCGTCGTCGACAATGCCAAAAGGGACTCACAAACGAGAAAGCTCGAAATTGCAATCGACCATCTGTTTGAATTCGAGTCCTACTTCTCGATTATAGTGATGGCTTCAATATGCAATGTAGCAAAATCCTGGATTCCAAGGATACACTCTCCTAGAATATCATCGCACCTACATAGAAGTATATAGGTATAGAAAAGATGGAATAATGAATAGATTCGACCAAAGAATGATCCTGTATCTCTGTTTAAATGTTTTTCTTGATGTGAAGCAAGCAAGGTCCTTGCAAACGCTGCTCCTTGTCATCGAACGTGTAATGGTCGTCGCACAGAAGAAGGTGGCACGGCTGTTTTCGTTGGCAATGTCGTGCAAACCACAAAAGATACAATCACTTTATCCTTTTCACAAGCAAATCCAATCGAATGCGACCGACAAAGTGGGACGAACGACGAAGATAACCAAAGCTGAAATAAATCGCTACAGTTATCAACTAAATCGGTATAACCTGATGGTTGATTCACTGCATTTCAAGGATCCTCTCTCCATATAACACACAACAGCAGTTTAAAGATGGTGTCGGTTTTTTTGTTGGTCTTAATTTTATTTTTCTAACTCGGTGTACCTATCTCTCTGAGATTAATGTCGATTCAATGAGAATAAAGCAGCAGCTTCCAAGTGCTATTTCCTGATGAATCGGATGGTTAGATATCTAATATATTAGACTAAGATATCCTAATTCTCAACCTGTTCGTTCTGGTTCATTCGCTTCATCGTTCGTTCTTCTCAGACCAAGGTAAGGTATGCTATACCTAGACGGAGGGACAGTCGGACAGCCGAGGCACGCAGGAGGAATGAAGTGATGGAAATTTAAGATTTTCTCTGCCGACAATAAATATCTTTTGTAAATTTTCAGGTGCTACATCCTAAAACCAGAGTTTGATGATGTAGCTGTGTTCAGATATTTATACATATACATACTTGTATGTATGCATATACTCCTGTTAGCTTTCCCTTGAAATAGAAATGTGTAGCAAGTAGCAGTAAGGCTTTGAGAATGAGGTATAAAGTGCAGTTAAGTGTGTCGAAAGAAGAAGAATGTAAACGGAAGTATCTACCTTTAAGTTTATACCTAGGTACTCATATGCTCCTATGTAGTATAAAATTCCCAAGTGTAAAGGAGATGAAATTTTATCCTGAAAATAATGGCTGACTTAGCGATCTGAGAGGTTGTTATGTTGATGAATTGACTGAACATTTTTTTGCTTTCTCAATTTTTGTTTCGGTTTTCTTTTTTTGCTTTTGAAAGAGTGTAAAGTTGTGAAGTATAAACTTTGAAATGAAGGTCTTTAAGAACTCATCGTGGATTATAAGCGTGCATACACAAAAGAGGAAGAAGTAAGAAGCCATTATTCTATTTATACATTTTTTTTATAAGAAAGAAACGGAATTATAAGATGATGGAAAGTAAGGCGATGTAAAGTGAAGGAGCCTTGTTTTGAGAAAAAAGGGATTTTAATGCCTTACCTGAGATTCGAAGCCGGACATTTTTATTAATAGCTCGGGTCGTATTAGAGTAATTCTATTCACGAACTGATAATTTTCCATTTTGTTACATTTCGGTATTGGACATAAGATGTTTTCATAAATTTTTTTTAGTATCTTAGGCATGAAATGCCGTCTTAGTCTGGCTATGCTTCAATAAAGATACCTATAAACTATAGAGTTACATTTTTGACAATTTTGTTCAGTAAATATTGCCTTATAAATTTCTCTTTCGATATCACCCTTCTTAAAATGTTTAATATTAAATCTTCATAAACTTAATACAGTGAAACCTATCTAGTTAGCCACTCTACTAAATTGGCCCCCCGAACAAGTAAAGGGTAATTTTTTTTGCTATTTTCTTTTTGGCAACACTGGTTTTGACAGCTCACGCACGTTTCGTGTTTTGTGTCACTGTCAAACATCTTCAGTTTGGTCTTTAATTTAACCATGAATCGTCTTACAAACGAACAACGCTTGCAAATTATTGAATTTTATTATCAATATGCGTCTCTGTCAAGAAAGTTCATTGCGCGCTTCTTCCATTTTATGGTCAGTTTAATCGACCTACTGAGGCAGCTATTCGGGCTATTCTGACTAAATTTCGAACCAAATTTACATTGTTGGACATTAAGCCACCAACACCCTTACGTAGTGAGCGAACTGAGGAAAATATCGCAGTTGTATCGGCCAGTGTTAGTGATGACCGTGAATTATCGATTCGGCGCCGTTTGCAGCAATTGGGCCTCTGTTACTACACTACGTGGAAAATTTTGCGGAAAAATTTAGGTGTGAAGCCTTTCAAAATATAGGTGGTGCAAGAATTGAAGCCGAACGACCTATACCACAATGCCGTGTTTTTGGTGAATGGACTCTTGAAAATTTGGCCGAAGATCCACTTTTTTATCGAAAAATTGTGTTCAGCGACGAAGCTCATTCCTTGTTGAATGGATACGTGAACAAGCAAAACTGCCATATTTGGAGTGAAGAGCAGCCAGAAGCATTGCAAGAGCTACCACTGCATCCAGAAAAAGTCACTGTTGGGTGCGGATTATGGGCTGACGGAATCATTGGGTCCTATTTCTTCAAAGATGATGCGAATCGCAACGTTACTGTGAATAGTGAGCGCTACCGTTCGATGATAATGAACTTTTTTTGCGCAAAATGGAAGAGCTTGACTTGCATGACATGTGGTTTCAACAAGACGGTGCCACATGTCGCCACACAGCACGCGTAACAATAAACCAATTGAAAAGCGAGTTCGGTGAACAGTTTATTTCACGTTTGAGGCCGGTCAATTGGCCGCCTAGATCGTGCGATTTAACGCCTCTAGACTATTTTTTGTGGGGCTATGTTAAGGCTGATGTGTATAGCGACAAGCTTGCTTCGATTGACGTACTGGAAGCCAATATTGAAGCATTTATTTCTGAGATACCGGCCGAAATGTTAGTTAGAAAGAGTATGCTAAAACTGGGCTAAGCGGATGGACCATTTGAGGCACAGCCGAATGAAATAATCTTCTAATATTAAATTAAATTGACCGTACTATCTACTCAAATAAAGATTTCATGTATTATTCTCAATTTTATGTGTTTTTTTGTTTCCGATAACTCTTAAAAAATCACTCGTTACCTACTTATGTTGGAAATTGGCCGCAAAGTTGCTTTTTTTTATCCCATTTGTCACATAAAATATCGTCCAACAAGGGTAATGTATGTCGGATAGACTTTGTTCCACATTTTCTAGATAACCAACGAACAAAACGTCAAATTGTTTGCTCTTGTAACATCGTTTCTACAATATGAGATGATTTATTCCTTCAGTTTGTGATTAGCCATCAAGGGTTGGAGCGTTCCTTTCTAATAGATTTAGGCCTTATTAGCAGTAATTATAAAGACTGAGCTATGTATGAGGAGCATATGTACGGACATTCTATCTAAAGAAATAGAATTTATCCAGCTTTGCTTAAGTATATGGAGTATTTTCAAAGATTTTAGTTCACTCTCTTCTATCTGGTGAAGTCCCATATACCTAATGCTTTCATGCCCGTGTGCATCACGTCTACCTTATATCCTTATGGTCCGGTGTTTCCTCGTGAGCATTACCGAATACTACTTATAGCACTGGTCACCAGGCCAAGAATACTGAGGTGTCTTCTCAGTCTGTAGTTACCAGTGAGGAAACCCATAATTATTATGAGGTTATTTCTGCTTAATCCGATAAACGATGTAAAGCGTATTTGGTTGTATACTCTGTTCAACAAAAATTGTCCGTACAGGCTTTATGGGAGAGCTTTTTCCAAAGTAGTGGCGCCTGATGCATTTATTACTACACTACGTTGGGAAAAATGCCACTTACTTTCCTTAAAGAATTGTTGTTGTAATTCTTCGCAAAAAGTTGTACACCCCAACTCGGCCGTTGAATCCCACTGCTGAAGGGAAGGGATACTGTCAAGTCATCGTGCGCTTGTTATATACATTAGAACAGAGTTACCATTATCATTCTAAATTACAAGCAAGGAGCTTGTTCTGTGGATTTTATTAAGGAAGTTTCGCGATTTGAAGCTTTTGAGAACAAGTTTTTTGAAGTTGAGTATGTTGAGTGTTGGCGATTTATAATGCAAACTAGGGAAACCCTGTGAAAGCTTTAAAAGGCGGCACACTTATGGAAGCCAATGAAAACAGAGTGAGAGGCAAACGTCCTATCTTCCCTGTACTGACAATTTTTGTTGAACAGAGTATAGCTCCCAAGAAGCATTTTGGCCTAGCTCAGTCTTGGGAGTTCTGTCCATGTTTTTGATCTTTTAGCACCATTCCGCTAAATATTATCATTCTTCGAAAATATACTCAGTGTGACAGTAAAAATTCCGAGAATGTGGAAAGATGTCACGCCTCTGAATAGAAAATCTCAAGTTTTCGATATCTTTCCTTGATAACACCATCGAACCTACCATATGTCATCATTTTACGACATTTATAAGTTCTCCATATAATTAATATCAATTCTGAGAAAAAGGGCGAATTCCACGTCTCCTAAGAGGAAAACTTAAAATTTTCTATTTTTTCCTTTGAGAGCTCTCATCAAGAAGAGCTTCATAATTTTAATGATCTACCAGTGAGGGAGTGATTAAATCAATCTGTTAAAATTTTTTCGATTTTCGCAGTCCTTTGCATATCTTGGGAGCCACTAACGTGCTAGGGATCTGAAATTTGGTGAGGCAGATTTACTCAACAGCTTTTGTAAATTTGATACATGAATAATTCTTGATCAATAAAGATTTACGGTTAAGATATTGAAATTGGGAATTCATTAAATTCAAGACATATCTCTCGCAAATTAAGTCTCAATTGATGGCGATTTAGATTAAAAATAACCACAGAATATTTTCTTCAAAAGATAAAACATGATTACATTCTGGAACCCTCCCTTCTTAATATCAAACTCCGATTTAGACAAGAATGATGAATATTTAGGCTCTAGAGATATAAATGATAAGCAGTGTCACAAGGAAGTATTATTAGTCCAGACCTATTTTCTTCTTATTGTGTTAAACGTTTTCACCGTGATTTTTTTTCCAAGTTTCATATTAAATTTTAAAAAAATAATAATATATGTAATTAAAAGAAACAGAGTTTGACAAGTTAGACATCGTATAAATCCTGCCCATTTCTCTCAACATACTGTTGCAATCGGACTCTTAAATTATTGAGCACACGAAAGCAACGCTTTGGTTCAATGGCAGCAACTGCAGGGGAAGATATTTTCTTCTACAGCCTGAACTATTTGGCGAATCGTTGCTGTACTTATGAATCCTGGGAATACACTTCAACGAGTTGCTAAGGTTTAGCCTGCACTCAATAAATGTGCTGAAAAAAACCAGCTGGGCGTTCAGATGTTTGTACCCATTTCTGAAAACAAGATCAAGCCTAAGCCAACCGACAAAGATACTAATCTACAAGCAGTCCCAACGACCACTGATCAATCAGCTATTCCTTCCCAGTCTGGTTTTCAATCTCAAAAATAGCTATGGAGGAACTTCAATTATTCGAAAGGAAGATACTCAGGATCTGCACTGGACTCTATTTCGACCGGCAACGACGGAAACACTATGGAAACGATCATCTCTACAAAGAAGTGAATTTAACCCCACTCGACAAACACCTAGTACTTTCGACAAAGAAACTAGTGCTAAAGATCATTGATAACCCGAATCAGTTTATGGGAAAGAGGTACCCTCGTCTGATGGAAACTGTGGATCACATAACATAATCATGGACAACGAGGAAGCATGATTAAACTTTCAAATTTATCACTCAAAAGTATTGAACCGATATTGTAGTCTAATTCCCTTATTGACTACAACAAATAATCAAAAACTGAAAATAGAAATAAAAACACTAACGAATTTATTCAAAAAACAATTTTTATTGAATGCCCATCATCAGCGAATTGCAATTGTTACTAAGACAAAACTTGTCAAAAAAATGCAAAAAATTGTATCGAACATTAATTCGCCCTCGTTAATGTCTCTAAATGGTGGAAATGGAAATGGTGAACACCTTTGATTTCATTGATAAAGTGAAAGATATAAGCCTTCCAGATGATGAAACCATGATCTCATTTGATGTTCAAGCTTTATTTCCAAGTATTCCAGTCGACGTGGCTACAGAATCTTTAAATTTACATCTCGAGACCAAAAATATAGAAGAAAATAAAAAGAAAGTATACAAGAAAGCAGCAAAACAATATATTTTGAATAACGAAAATATTGTATGTGTAGCATGAGGATGGTAGGTAACTCTGCATTCGATCGATATTGAGCGAATATATAAAGAATTGTATTTAATTTACGAGAGTCAGTCGTCTTTCAGCAGGCTAGCGAGCAGGACCGAGCAGCGTAAGCATCATGTTATAGAGCATCGTGTGCAGGGCTATGAGAAGGTTTAATGAAAGTGATTTCTTGTAACATTTTTCCACTGTAATTGTTTTGTTTTATTTGTTCGGACGGTCATAATTTTACCTCGCGTGATGCTTTGTATTTTTTATTATATTTGTTTCCCTGAGCTACGATACAGTATGCCTGCCATGGCCAATTGCCGTTATTTTTAGTCTCTTTCGCCGTAAAGTTTAAAATTTGAGTTCAAATGCATAACCTGCCATATTATATTTAATTCCTATAAGTAAAAATCCGTAAAAAAAAAACAATACTTTGCGTAGTACTTTTGACTTTTTTTTTACATCTCCCTAAAACAATACTACTAAAATAACCTTTGCCTATAGGCCTTGTAATACAAGTGCGATAAAGTCGTGAGTATTTTTCTCAAAGTTTTCTGGGATTATTATCGAATTTTTCGCAAAATACAATTTTTATTTTTTAATCCAAGACCATGTAGGTGGGCTAGAGTTAACATTGCCTTTTACTTGTAATCATTTTTTTAAGTTTCCATAATTAAGACGAGTTCCTCTGCGTGCATGTTGGATCTACTAATTAAAAATAAATAATAAATAGCCACGAATTCATTTGCAATTAAAAACGAAAATTTTAATTACAATAAGTCATTGTTAATTCATAACCCAATAATACTGAAAGGAACCTTCGCGAGAAGGAACAAATCATTATTATTCTGTCAGACCTGAAAAATTACGTCTTTGATTAAAAATAAATATATGCACAGCAACAAAAATTGACCTTTCAATCCGAAAAATGTGTGTAAGCCCAGCTGATTGTGATTAATTAATTTCTTTATTATAACCATGGACCTTCAAGCTTCAACTTTACGCTTAAGTTATCAGATAATCCACATTTCCATTCAAACGACACAACATTTTCATTTCGTTCGACCTCCTACACATACACATCCATACATACACACTTGCTCATATTCACAACAAATTTTGTTGATATCCTTGCGCTTCATTAAAAATTGATATTGTTGCTGTGTTTGCAGGGAGAAAAGGAGATGGGTCCTGTGATGATTGCGATCGGCATTATTTCTCATCATCGTACACCAATAAATTGATTCAGTTTCTGGGCGTTCGATTGTTACGCTTCGAAGAAATTCAATACAAGAAAATGGTGTAATCAACAACAAGGACGAGAAAATCATCCCACTTCCGGACCTTTTCCTCTGCTCCCTATGTGTTCCACCCAAGCCATCCCTTGGAGCATATTATGTGTGTAATGGGTATTATGCTCCACGCATACACAGAGATTCATTAAAACATTAATTTAGGACACATCATGCATGATGATGAAGAGTCTCTCTACTAGATGAGGAGCACAATATAATATATAACCCTCTTAGACATGAAGCTTCAAACCCTATGCCCCACCGGCCCCATTATTGTTTCTGCCAATGGACCGAGTTGGTTGCAATGAAGGGGAGTACATTTTAGCTTTGAGACAGTCATTTCATTGCAGAAATAACATTGACATGAGTATTCCGTGTGCAGGACTTCAAAGTCCATGCCTACCTTCTATTGAGACAACTTGCCTATGATTGGTTCTGCCTTGACAGGATCTGGGTCATAGATTCATTTGGGCTAATATGCATATGTACGAGTGTGTATTAGGTACGTCCAACAATTAGGAGGAAATTTCAAATTAAATTTTTAAACGCTCCAATGAATCGGTCATGGAATTCAATCCGAGTGAATTTATTTCTTCCCTTCATTCGTCGACGGTGTACGTTAGCTCTTCGCGTCTGCTGCCTGGCACTGTAGATGTAAACTGGAAACTGCAATCTCTTCTCTGTAACCTCACAATTAAGGGATTCTGTCGATTAGGACTGTTTTGCTGACCATAATGTGACACAGAGTCGTACAAACAACACACATAACGCACATGCGAACATTAATTACTACAAATTAGCCTAGTAACTAAGCACTGTGTATTAGTTAACGTCACTGCACACACATATTCATCAAGGACCCTAGTGCTCGGCCGCGCGGCGCCTCTAGCAGCATCATGCGGATGAAGCCATTCGGTTCTTTTTTTTTAATTTTTGTATGTTTTACCATTCCCAATGCGGACATGTTCAGCGGACCAAATGCATGTTTATTTGCACTCTGTCTCTCTGGAAGTGCAGCACACTACACAGACTAATCAGAGGATGTGTTTTTTTTTGTTTATACAAAAGGACCCTTTCACCCAGTTCGTAATGTTAAATTAAATTGTTTAACAAAAGGATCTCATTATAGAAGTTATATGGATTTCATAATGGAACCAGTAGTTGAGTTAGGTCACCAAATGAGATTTTGAGATGAATAGACTCAGTAAGAGTAATTGTTGAAGGCTTAAGTGGAATTTTAATTAAAGGTTCAAAGTGAATGATATAAATTAAATGAAACACAGCAACAGGCCCACATTAATGTGGCGTTTTAGAGCATTTGAAGTATAGAAGTTTTGATTTGTGGATACGTGATGCGCCGATGGATGGGAACAGCAATTGTATTTGGAGCTTCAGTTTTGGGTCTCCGGGAAAAGGGAAAACTGTACCAGAAGTAGACCAAGACCCGACGAGACATTTTGGGCGTTTTAACTTACTTAATTTTCTTGTTAAGTTCGTTAGGTGGAATATTTTGACTGATGATCTAACTCTAAATATTAAGACAGAGGATCTGCAAAATATGGTTTTCGCTACTAAGCGCAACGTTTTGAAAATAATTGCTATGCTACATATATGTAGATAATTGGGTTATATAAACCCAGTTTTAATTCGACTTAAGATTCTTGTACAGTACAGATGAGTTTCACAAGCCGATACTATATAAAGTGGCCCTAAGACTACCTACCTCATAAATTCAAACATTATTTTTCGGGGTGATATGTGAGGAACGAGTCGGCGGTGTTACGGGGAGGTAGGCTCATCTACCAGCTGAGTCAGTATTTTACCCGGGTTAGATACCCAAAGTACCATAACAATCTAAGGGTTTGTTTATAAATTTGTATGTTAAACATTATCTGGAAGAAATCAGGGAGCTTATAACATAATTCATTTCACTAGAATTTGTCGAGCTATTCCAGCGGTTTGCAATCACGTTTTTATAAGATTAGAAGGAGATAAAATGAAAAAACAGTTATCATATATTAACTGTCTATCTTCTACCTGTTTTCCTTTGGTTAGTGTTCCCATCAAAGTATATTCTATAGTGGTCAAAGTTAACTTACCTGAAAAAAAAAGATGGAAGAGAATTTATTAGTAAATTTTATTTTTTGTTTTAAGAACTGATATAATAAATCGATTTTGAAAATTTATATAAATGGCAACATATGGTCGAGTTAAATTTTTTTTTTTAAATAAAAAATATATAGCAAGCCATTACAGCGGGTAGAGAGTCTAATTCTATTGACTTACAAAGTTACAACTCTCCACTATTCCTGTGTACGTGTTACTAGGAATGGAGGAAACTTACAATTTTCTGCCGATTCCGAACAACTAATGATAACCACTTTTCATGAAAAGGGATATTTTTAAAGGATTTGTAAATTCCACGTATGTAAGACGCAAGTCCACCCCTTGAAAACTTTTTCGCTGCGGCCAGTGGCGTAGCGTGGGTTTTTGCCGCCCGGGGCAGAGTCAATTTTGCGCCCCTAGCAATTTTTTTCTGGGCCTTTAATTTTGTTTGCTGTTTTAAAAAAAACATCAAAGTGAAACAGCTACTTAACTTACCTTGTTATAATTTAATTTTTTATTCACAGATTTATTATATTTATTTATATTATATTATGTAGATAGAAGTGGATGCATTCTGATTAAAAAATTATTAATTGGAAAATTTATAAGCTACGAGTAGCATAATATTTTCATGTCACACAAAATTCTTCAAAAGCTTTCGTTATTAATTCAATAATTTTGTAGTCAAAACAAGCTTAAAAATTTCCAATCTACCAACTAGTTTATGAATTAATTTTTTTTAATTCATAAGTCACTTAGTAGGTTGCGAATTAAATTTTTACTTGCGACTTATAGGTAACGTACTATAAGGCAAGTTATGCATTCGTAAGAAAAAAAATCGAACTCGAGATTTCGATCGAGATTGACATTACGATGATAGCGAAGACCAAAAAAGTGGGTCTCGCAATTCTGTCTGTCTGTCTGTTCGACTACAGCCTAAACGGCTTGGCCGTTTTTCTTCAAACTTGGTGGATATCATTTGTAATTGTTTCCCCCTACACATTTTTTTCTTTTTTGTTTTAAGACCAAAAATAACGGTACCTGCCATAAGATTTTTTTTCGAAATTTCGTAATTTTTTTTTTCCCAAAAACTGTTCAACAGATTTAAAAAAAAGATACAAACAAATTTTATTTAGTTGAAGCTTGGTACTGGTTGAAAAATTTTTTTTCGAAAAATGGTTATTGAGGATACCTCCTATTTTGATTTGATCAAAAACGGTGCAACCGATTTTGATCATTTTTTTTTTGCTAAAGCTCCCCAAAAACGTAAATAGAATTGTGTATTCAGATTTTGAAAAAAAAATTTTTTTTGGATTTTTAAAAAAACATTCAAATTTTTGTTTCAAAACTCAATATTTCGAAAACCTTATGCTAGATTTTTTTGAAACTTGGTAAATAAAAGTTTTTCAACATAGTCTACAAGACTTATGAAAAAAAGTTTTATTTTACCTAAAAATGAAGGTACCCACCATACAAATGTTAAAAATGGTTTTCAAAAATCGTATTTTTCTCGAAAACGGTGCCTAGAATTTTGATAAAAATTTTTTTGTTTTAATTAATTTTATCGATCTTTAATTTAATAAGAAAAATTTGGAAATTAAGATATTATAGCTTGTACTCACCATAGAATCATTTTTTTAAATTTTGAATTACTCATTATCGACATAACGGATTTTAATGAAATTTTTTGTAGAGATACTTCTAAAAAGTTTAAAAACAATTGAATTTCAAAACTTAAAAAAAATATTTTTTGAATTTTTAGGAAAAAAAAATCATTTTTTGTTGGAAAATTCGATATTTCGAAAATGGCTCAATATTTTTTTTGGAAATTTAATTGTTAATCGTACAATAATAAAAACTTAAAGTTGGCGCACCAAAATTTTTTCTTAAAAATGTTTTTAAAATTTTGTTAAGTTATTTTTTAAGGAACCACTACAATGACTTATAATTTTTGTTCTTGCATAAATTCATATTTGCATAGCTCAAAACTAATATCATACCTCCGCGGAACGAAATGAGTGGCTTTACGCTTGAACAACGTTGGGAAATATTGAAAACTGTCCGTCATCAACAGTTCAACATTTCACGCACTAGCCTGAGGAGAATTCTGCACAAAGATCGCTTACAAGGTCCAATTGATTCAGAAATTGAATGCGCATGATCATCGGCTTCATTATTGCTTCGTAGTTTGGGCCTTAGAGCAGCTTGAATTTGACAATGATTTCTTTTCTGGCGAAACTTATTTGCATCTCGGCCGCATCTGAAGCGGCCAGAAACAAATGCATTCACAGAGAGCGACAGTTTGGTGGGGATTGTGGAGTGAAATCTTTGCACTTTTTTTTGTGGGGAATCGTGAAAGACCGATAGTATGCCGACAATCGGTACACGATTTAAGCACTAAAGGCCAATATCATCCAAGCAATGCGTGAGCTACTGCCCGAAATCATCAAAAGAGTCTTGGACAATTGGAATGACAGAATGCGCTACTACGAGACCAGCCGAGACAGCCACTTGAACGACGATGTGTTCCACAATTAATGGGAATGTTTGCTCTTACTAATAAAGCCATAAAACATGAAAAAAAATTATTTTGTTTATTTTATTGTATTTTTACGAAAGATGCATTTGGCCCACCCTTTATTTGATTTTGAAATTTGAATTTTCAGTTGGAAGAAGGAAATAAATGCGAGCTTTTTCAAACGGTATATCTAGCTACTAAGATGCGACAAAAAAAATGTATCTCATGCGACTCAAAATATCAAATATCCATATGTGAAAAATATGAGAACCTTCCAAAAAATTATTCAGTTTTTTGCGTTTTCCCAAAAGTTAGGTCAGCTGGATTTAATCCCTTTGTCCAATAATTGGTGATTCGATTGTCTTTCTTAGTTTGAATTCTTATACGGGTCACAACTCAATGGGAACCCACATGAGCAGAATGATCATCAGCACATCTTACTTATGCATGGGGTGTCAGGATGAAGAGAAAGAAGAGTGCTCATCTTACTGCCTTTGTAAATCATCTAGTCTAGCCAGAACTAGAAGAGATTCCCTTTGTAAAATAACTGGGCGATGTCTCATTTTTGGCACTATCAGAAATCAGGATGGTTCAGAGATATAACCAATACCTAAGACTTCCACTAAATTTTTTCAATTGCCCTTACCCCTCCCATTCCTACATTATCCATACCCTCGGGAGCAAAATGGATCTACTGAGATCCGAGTGAGCAACAATGCTCAATGGCAATTTACAGTTGCATTCCTCCCTAATAATGTATTCCGCCATAATACTTTCCTAGCTTCTCACCAGCTTACCCTTGAGCTTAACTTCGGACGTACTATCAAAGTTAGATGTTTTTTCTATACTAGGATATGAAACAATCAAAGGGCACGGTAGTGCCCAGCCAAGTTGTGGCACTACAACCTTTCTACAGGAACAAACTCAGGCGATTTTTGGCCTCTCCCTATCTTCAGTACCAATGAAGTCAGAATCTTAAAATTCCGAATATTTGCTAAGCTAGTCAGGCAAAAGCGCCTCACCAAATTTCAATTTTATAGCATAAGCGGTTGCTGAGATATAAGGCCTCAAAAATCACAAAAACCGTAACTGATTGACTGAATGACTGACTGACAGATCATCAAAATTATGGGGCACTTCCCGACATCGTAGAATCTTGTCATTTTGCACAACGGTAGATCTTGTCATGCAAGTAGAGGAAAAAATCGAAAAATTGAAGTTTTCTATTCAGGGGGCGTGGTATCCGCCCAATTTATCCGAATTGGCGTTGGTTGAATGGAGCACTTCCGACTGCTGTAAAAGGATGAAATTTGGTGGTAGGGCTTAAATTACATACAAAGAAAAAAATATAAAATTTGAGGTTTTCCATTCAGAGGGCGTGGTATCCCCGTCCACTTTTTGAGAAAATGTTTAATTTATATGAAATTTGTTAGAGCGGTATAGCTTAATGTACATTCAAAGCGAAAAATAGAAAATCTAAGATTTTTCATTCGAAGTGTCTTTTTATTGTCATTTTGAAACTATACATGCATCTTGAAAATTCATGACTTTTCTTAGAACTATAGAGTCCTCGATTTGGTGGTCTATTTTATGTTAACATGAATTAAAAAAGAAAACAGTTGCATTCATCAAAAAACTACGAGTTTACATAAAAAAACCCTTAACTGTGATGTGAACTATAATCAAACCACTAATAAGGCTATTAATTGGGAAGTTTTTTTCTATGCCCAATTCGAAAGGTTTTAAAAACTTGACCCGTGAACCCATCAAATTTTAGTCAGGAATCATTAAATAATAAAATTTCTCTATTACGAGTACATTGCAGCTGTTTCAATATTATTCTACTTTAAATACAAGGTATTAAACGTTCATGAAGTAAGAGCTTGGCGTACTTTAAGATCTCAGTACTTTTAACGGCTGACTTTTAACACAAGGGTTTTTGTATAGAAGATTTTGGCTCTTTTTTTAAAATTTATGTTTTTGGTCTGATTTGCCTCTCCCGATGTTCTTCCTCATTTATGTATTTTTTTGTGAAATAAAATGGAGTCAATCAACTAAAACTAAACTAATGTACGTACGTATTTAGCATGTAGTATCAAAATTATTTTCCTTGAACGTATGATTTGTTTTTGAAGAACAAACATTCTATCATTTCTGTGTACATATAATAACTTCATGATTTCGTAATATGTAAAATAAGGAAACAATTTTCAAGAAAAAACTCCATTTATTTATTTCACGTCATTAGGCTTTCGATGGAAAATTTCCATTTCAAGTCGGAGCTGAGAAACTACTCACTTGGGTGCATTTTCTTAAGATCTGACATAAATCCACCCATGCCAATAAATAATGTAACAAACATACATATTTACATCCTTCCACAGTGTGTTGGTCGTAATGTTCCTTTAAGATTCATATCCAGTGTGAGGGTACCTTTTTTCTTGTTGGATCCTTTCATCCTTTGATAGCAGAAAAAACAAGCCGAAGAAAAGAATCAAGATTCCCCAAGTGAGTACACTGAACATATGTTTGCTTTGCCCTGGATGTATTTTTTTTGTTCCTGCCACTTTATATACCCTCTGAGCCATCTTGATCTCATTCTTTATTCTACATCGATGTAGACTCGCCGCGCCGTACGCCCATTCACCCTGGTAAACGTACCCATAGACCGGACCAGAATTCAGGAATCCTGGATTGGGGTACGAGCAGAATTTGATTTTCCCACGTGCCTACCAAAGATTCAACAAGGGTAGTCGTGATGGTGGTAGTAGTCGTGGCATGTAGATAAAAATCCTCTGCTCCGAAATGATCTGACAAAAGGAGCTCAGGGGTAGGAGAAATCTGGAGCAGAAAAACGCAGAATAAATGGTTGGGAAAGGATAATAAATATTTGCGCGGAAGTCACTCCTTATTGGACCCCTGTGGAATGTTCTTAGAATCCCTTAGATTCTTGGTTTTTTTTTGCTCATCTGTCCTCCTGCACTTCTGCCATCCATTGAATATTTGCCCTCGTGCCCCGGCCACTCTCCTTCACATCGTAGAGGAAATATTCATGTGCCATGCCTTCATACAACGCCAGTCAGTGCTGACGTCACTAACGTCGTCGTCATCTACGTCCTAGGCGGCCATTGCATGTGTGCGGCAGTGTAGTGACTGCGATGACATACGGTGTGCAGATGGCTCTCCATATTCCACATCTAAACTCCATTTCATACAAAAAAGGAAATTCTCCAATTTTGAAAATACAGAGATTTATTGAAATGCACTTAGGAGCCGTTTTGAATGCTAAAGTAATTCCAAGCCAGTAGCGTAGGGTAAGCCCTTTGAAGGTTAGGGAAACAGGACGAGAGAGGACATCGAATTTTTGTGTGCTGCCGAACAAATTGCACATAAAATGATAAAATATTGACGAACCCGGTCCGTGCGAGAAACGTGTATAAATTGCCACTTAAATTTATGTCCATTCTTGTGATCCCTGGTAGCAATTGGCCATGGCAGCAGAAGTGCCGAGCTGCCGAGGATGCTCATCATTCCCATGCCCAGTCCCTGCCAGTTGCCGACATTCCATTTGCGAAATTCGTTGGTTCTCAATCAACGACTGTCGGAAATGGAACCGCAGTTGTTGACATGCAGTGCATGTGCCGAGCATACACTATATGCATGCATGCAATGAATGTCAAAGGAAATTAGCGTGCGAATTCGAAATCAGCAGCGCACTTTTCGAAAATTTATTTTACGAACGTTTTTCGAGTGATAAATTGGTGTATTTTATAACTCATGGTCTGTCGATGGGTGGAAGGGATATGATTGGAAGATAAGTTGGATGGTATTTGATGATGGGGTCGCAGCTGCAGTTTTGCAAATGCGGGAAAAATAGGAATGCTATTCAAAAAGATCTGGTAATTAATTTAGGTGAAATTTACGTCCAACAGGTTTAGAGTCGGCTTTAAAATTTATTTGAGTCAAAGGTTCTCAGAAATGCTAGAATGTGAACCTTATTGATATTTCAGGAATCTGTAGCGGTACGAACCAGTTACAGCGATGGCAACACTTTAATTTGGAAACCAGCAAGTCACATCATATAAACTTTATATACAGCGCAAGCAAATCGTATCATGCAACGTATATGCATAAACATATGCTTAGCTGTTTAAACCACCGCATCGGCATCAACCGTAAGCAGATCACACCACCAAATGTATATACCTATCACTAAGTATATAATCAGACTTAGCTGTTAACACAACCGGCATCAACAGTTTCTGCTCTTACTGAAATTTTAATCTTTTGTAAACCTTCAACGAGCGAAGTTTATCTTGAGCTCCATTAATTTGTTAACTATTTATTTGCCAATTTATTTAAATTTAATTTAATAAATAAAATATTATCTATTTAACATTAAATTTACGAATTTCTTTTCTTGGGCTTGCTATAGCTAAATTGGTGACCCCGACGTCAAGAAGCAAACATTATGCCAGGTGGTGTAAACGGAGATGACGGTGGAAATGGTGATGATGACGGCTCGAAAGCAACAAGCTATGCTCCTTCAACAGTCGACTCTTACGTGTTTAATGCGTCCCGCATAAAAACTCAAGAGTTTTTCACTTCTGATCCAGAGCTTTGGTTTTTTTTGTTGGAATCACAATTTGCAGTTAATCGCATTACATCTGACAGCACAATGTATCACACCGTCATTTCCCAACTTAACCAAATTGTGGCCGAAAAAGTTAGAGCTTTCCTTCGCAACGCACCCGCGTCTGGCAAATACACGGCTCTCAAGCTGAAACTAATCGAAGAGTTTACTCCCAGCCACCAAGGCAAAATTAAGAAGTTACTATCGCAAATGGAGCTAGGCGATAAAAAGCCGTCACGTTTACTCGAAGAGATGCGTAACTTAGCTGGTGAAACAGTGGACGACCAATTTCTTGCAACGCTTTGGCTGGGGTGTTTGCCCATGACGTTGCAGCAAATTTTATCACCTTGGAACGATGAACCACTAGACAAAATAGCAAAAATGGCGGACGGCATTGTAGAGACAACCAATGTGGTATCAGTGGCCGCCACTAGTACATCACATAACCACAAATCACGACCTGCCACTGATTCTGCGATCGACAAGCTATGTGACCAACTGAATGACATCTCTAAGCGGCTGCAGATAATTGAACAACGAAGTCGACGTGACCGCACCCCAGCACGTGTAAGAAATCGACAGCAAAATAAAAACACGAGTGAAGTTTGCTGGTATCATAAAAGGTGGTCCGATCAAGCAACTAAATGCAGACCACCATGTTCATTCAAGGCGGGAAACTAAGTAGCCAAGCTCATTCTAAGGCGACTGAGTTTGGCGCCACTTCCGCTCGCCTTCTCTTATACGATGAAACAACATGCCGCAATTTCCTCATCGACACAGGTGCCGACGTTTCCATCATCCCACCGATGAGATCTGCACGCTGGTATGTCAAAAATCAGTCGAGTCAAGTAAAACTTTATGCTGCCAACGGAACGCTGATCAATTCCTACGGGCAAGAACGACTTGTCTTATCGCTAGGTCTTCGACGAAAGTTCCCTTGGCATTTCACCGTAGCAGATGTAAGCGTTTCTATAATTGGCGCAGACTTCCTCAATTTTTACAACTTATCAGTTGACTTGCGCCGCCGAAAACTCGTCGACAATTCTACGGATGTATGTCAAGACGGTATTATCGATCGCTCTGACGCACCCCAGGTAACAATAATAGATCAAAATAATCCATTTTCATATATCTTAAAGGATTTTAAAGACATTTTGGACGACCAGCCAATTAGAAGATCAGATATAAAAACCGAAGTGACACACTGCATTCTAACCAAAGGCCCTCCAGTTACGGCTCGACCAAGACGCCTCCCGCCTGATAAATTGGCTGCGGCAAAGCTAGAATTTCAAGAGCTTATGTCACTCGGAATCTGTAGGCCATCCAAAAGCAACTGGGCCTCACCACTACACATGGTGCCCAAAAAAGATTCTACTTGGCGGCCTTGCGGTGATTATAGGCGCCTTAATGCCGCAACTGTACCAGATAAATACCCGGTGCCTAATATTCAGGACTTTGCCCACATAGTGCACGGCCGGAGTGTATTCAGTACAATTGATTTGAAAAAGGCATATCACCAAGTCCCTGTTGAGCCGAGCGATATACCTAAAACAGCGATTATAACCCCCTTTGGGTTATACGAGTTCATGTTTATGACATACGGACTTCGCAATGCAGCTCAAACCTTTCAAAGGCTAATCGACGAGGTACTTCGGGGTTTGGACTTCGCTGTGGCATACATCGACGACATCCTGGTGGCTTCTGAGAATTTCTCAGAGCATGAACATCACCTGCGAACCATTTTCAAGCGAATTCAAGACAATGGTTTGATCATCAATCTGTCCAAGTGTGTGTTTGGAAAATCCGAGGTCCAGTTCCTAGGTCATTTGGTACTCCCTGAAGGCATAACACCCTTACCAAGCAAAGTAGCTGCAATACAGGAATACAAGAAGCCAGAAGTTGCCAAAGATTTACGAAGATTTCTTGCTATGATCAACTTCTATAGACGATTCATCCCAAATGCAATTGCTATTCAGGACCGCCTACAAGTCTTAATTAAAGGCAACGTTAAGAACGATAACCGTAAAATAACGTGGACACGTGATGCAGAATCTGCTTTTCAAGAATACAAATCAGCACTCTGTAATGCAACAATGTTGGCTCATCCAGCGAGAGATGCTGAAATTTCAATAGCTGTAGATGCATCAGACTTCGCCATTGGTGCCGTATTGCAACAAACGACAAATGCAGTTACCAAGCCTTTATCTTTTTTCTCAAGGAAGCTGTCGGCATCACAGAAAAAACATTCGACGTACGACCGTGAATTGTTGGCTATTTACGAAGCTATCAAATATTTTCGCCAGCTGATAGAAGGAAGAGACTTTGCGATATACACCGACCATAAGCCATTGGTTTATGCGTTCTCGCAGAAAGCAGATAAGGCTTCACCCAGAAATGCACGCCGATTAGATTTCATTAGCCAGTTTTCAACCGACATACGTCATATCGCTGGTAATGAAAACATAGTCCCTGATATGTTGTCCAGGATCGCTATAGTGCAAGCTGAAAACAAAATAGACTTCGGTCAACTAGAAGCTGACCAAAAGATTGACGTAGAGCTGCAAGCTCTGTTAAAGGACAATAAAACTTTACTTGTTTTAAAAGTCATCAAAAATGCAGAATCACCAAACAATATTATTTGTGATGTGTCAGGTATGTACGTCAGACCTTTCATTACTAAACTTTTTCGAAACACCGTTCTAGAGAAAATCCATGGTTTAGCACATTTGGGTTCTCGAGCGACTACAAAGTTGGTCCAACAACGATTTGTTTGGCCGAAAATGCGAGAAGACTGCAGAAAATTCGTCAAACAATGCATCGCATGCCAGAGAGCGAAAATTCAACGACACAATCGATCTCCATTACAACCGTACGATGAGCCGACTGAGCGTTTTGACCACCTACATATCGATTTGGTAGGTCCTTTACCACCTTTGAATGGCTCCACCTATCTGCTCACTATCATTGACAGAGCAACTCGTTGGCCGGAGGCATTTCTGATCAGTGATATTACGGCAGAAAGCGTAGCAAAGGCGTTTGTAGCAGGCTGGATAGCACGTTTTGGCGTTCCATCCCGCGTCACTTCAGACAGAGGGCGGCAGTTTGAATCAGCTTTGTTCCAGCAACTAAACAAAATCCTAGGCGTTCACCATTTGCGAACTACCGCTTACCACCCTCAGGCGAATGGAATGATAGAGCGTTGGCATCGTTCTTTAAAAGCTGCCTTTAAGGCGAAGATGACATCCAACTGGTCGGACGAGCTACCTCTTATACTGCTTGGCCTTCGAGTGGCCTGCAAAGAAGACTTCAATGCAACACCAGCCGAGATGCTGTATGGTAAGACGCTTAAAATACCTGGGCAATTCTTTATTTCGCGACAGGAAAATATTTGCGACAGTGATTTCGTCCGACAACTTTCCAATTCTCTTAAGAAGTTGCAGCTTGGAGATAACGCTCATCACGAATCATCGAAAACATTTTTCGTTCAACCCGATTTGGCCACTTGTACCCATGTTTTCGTCCGGGTAGATGCTATGCGCAAACCTTTGCAGCCACCCTATAATGGACCATTTAAGGTCGAGCGTCGTTATCAAAAATACTTCAAGGTTAACATCAATGGTGACGTGCAAAAGGTTTCAATAGATCGACTGAAAGCTGCCTTCATCACAGTCGAAGAAACTACAACTACGACTAATGACTCTCAAGCACCTCAAACTCCAAAAACATATAGAACTAGGGCTGGTAGGCTTGTAAAGCTGCGAATTTAAAGGCCTCTCAGTCTAGCGGGGGAGTAGTGTAGCGGTACGAACCAGTTACAGCGATGGCAACACTTTAATTTGGAAACCAGCAAGTCACATCATATAAACTTTATATACAGCGCAAGCAAATCGTATCATGCAACGTATATGCATAAACATATGCTTAGCTGTTTAAACCACCGCATCGGCATCAACCGTAAGCAGATCACACCACCAAATGTATATACCTATCACTAAGTATATAATCAGACTTAGCTGTTAACACAACCGGCATCAACAGTTTCTGCTCTTACTGAAATTTTAATCTTTTGTAAACCTTCAACGAGCGAAGTTTATCTTGAGCTCCATTAATTTGTTAACTATTTATTTGCCAATTTATTTAAATTTAATTTAATAAATAAAATATTATCTATTTAACATTAAATTTACGAATTTCTTTTCTTGGGCTTGCTATAGCTAAAAATCACTTTTTCTAGGCGCTGTAGTTTCAATAAACTTTATTTTAGTCACCTCAAAATTAAAAAAAAATAGGGATTTCATTTCATTTCAGTAGTGGTTGGGAAACGAATCTAGGTTTTCCGGATAAAAGTGCGACTTTATGTCATGTAGGTTCCAAAGGTATCAAAGAACTATACTTTTATCCAGACCCTTTGAAAAATAATCACTCAATACCTTTTCGATTCATCTTTTACATTAGTGCAGCATCAATAAAATGAAGTGAATTCTACTTAAGTTTCTCACAATTCACAGTGAGTTCCGGCAAGAATTGTGACAAGACCATATGTAAAATGAATAAAAATGAAGATGAATACCGGCGACTCCATTAAGAACTTCAGTACATACATCAAAAGATTCTTCAACCAGGAAGTGAAACATCAGGAAAACGATTTCAGGAAGATCCTTGAAGATATCAAATTGAATTGATATCGAAGAGGCAAATCTTATTGTTGGAAGAGCGAACTCAATAACAGAGGCGGTCATTCTTCACGGACAAAAAGTTTCGACAACTTCTGCTGAGAAAGGCTGAAGCCTTTGCCAAGCACTTTGAGGATATTTTCGAAGACCGACCCGGGGGTATCGGCCAATTTCACTGCTTTGCTGTATGAGCAAGATATACAGATATAGGAGGCATTAATATTGCAGAAACTCAATGTTTCTTTTTATGTCATACCGGACCTCTTGTACGACTTTCAGAATAATTACTCTATACATCAACTCAATACATCCACTTCAAGGACTTTATAGTGACGTTCAACTTGGAAACAGAAAAGAAACAAATATAGCGTGCTTGCTCGACTTCGGAAAAGCTTTTGACAGCATTTGGATAGATGGAGTAATATTCAAACTGTTAGAACTTGGACTCCTTAATCATTTGTTAAGAATAATCAAACATTTCCGTACTCATAGGTTATAGGTACAGGTAGAAAATCTTGAATCATCAACCAAGGCAATCATTACTTGGGTACCGTAAGGATGACAACTTGGACTCCTGATGGTCAACATCTACATATGTATACTGCCGGTCAATCAGGCAGGACCAGGACAAGGTCATTCGAAGCAAGTGTTTGCAGTACGCTGTTATGTCATTAAAGTCAAGCTTCCAGACAATATTGAAGCAGCAGTAAAATTCATCAATGAAGTGCTATGGAACCAACTTTTCCAAGAAGCAGAAAATCAAGAAGATGTTGAAGAGTGCCAACACTGAGTCCACCCGCTATTGAGGGAGTAAAAAGAACTATAACTTTGAAGACCAAGATGCTTGTCTACAGCTTAGTCGATTACAGATACTCGGAAAATCATCATAAATCAGAAGTTCAACAACTACAACAAAATCATTTTTAGCTCATTGACTCTTCTTTTGTTAGTGGATAAGTTTTGTTTAACAAAAAAGTTTGTAACAGCTAAAAGTTGTTTCAAGTTTATTTATTTGGTACATATGTGTCGAGGTTAAGCCAAACCTTTTGATACCCATTGTTTTCCCTCGGATTGTATTTGGGCTGGAATCAGATTCTTACCGTTCAGATTACCCTAGCCTATAACGAGCTTATCCCAGTCTCGAAAAAAACATCACAAGGGTTTTTTTATAGTTCACACATACTACAACGTCAAAGTATTCCACATTCTAGTAGTGCAACTAAAGAAAGAATCTCTATATTTGAAACTTCGTCCGAAGTTAAGGTCAAGGGTAAATTGAAGAGCATTCGCTGCTAAACGAGTATAACGGCGGAATTGCTTGAGGGGACGAATGCAACTGGCTATTTCATTATTGATAGAAAAAGTGATAAAATAATGTAATTCCTGTCGACTGTGTTAGGACGTTGTTTAAGGGAGACAAACGTTTCAGTAATGGATGTGTCTTCTAGAACATTAAGGGGTATGGTTCTGAATTCTACCCAACAGATTTAAATGAGTAATGGGGCACGAACTCAGGGATGAGAATTATACTTAACTCTTGGGGAGATGTATGCTTAGAAAATGGTAGCCAGATCGGAAGGGGAAATAAATTTCTTGAATTTTTTAAGAAAACCTTAGCATTTTGCTAAATTTTTTAGCTACGTCAAATATATAATGATTCCATAAAAGAGGTCGTTAACACACTTAACGACTTTGGAAAGCTTTTGAGCTCCCTTGATACTAGTGCCATTCATGCATAAAGGCGTGGGTGATATATTTTGCTTTGCCGACAGGAAACAACTTTGTGTTTTTAAGGCAATAAATTAAATTAGTACCACATTTTATAAATAGGAATCTTGTGACGTATCAGTTCCAAAGTCATAGAACAGGTTTGTGAGACTGGAGCAAATATGAAAAGATGAGAGAGCAAAACAATGTTAAACAAGGTTAAAAGTTTCAAACAAAAGATCATTTATGAAGATAAAGAAGAGTTTCGGAGACAAAACGGAGCCTTGCCGCACACCAGAATTTATTTTATTTATATCAGACTTAAAATCGTCCAGACTCCAGAACAACTTGAATGGCACCATCAGAAAGATAAGAAAGAAGAGGTTCATAGATACTGTTAACGATCGCACAAGTGTAAACTGCTGAAGACGTCCACCCAAAACTAAACTCATCAGCTGCGGAACGCACCCATTTGAAATATATACACTCAGAGAAATTTACATAAAAATTACATGTCAAATTATATACCTATTCAATTATGTTCAGTTATCAATAAAAAGGCATACACATTCCATTTTATAATGTCAAAGCGAGCTGTTCTTATTTACGCAGTTGTATTTCTTAACAGAACTCTTTTCTCTATTTCTATTGTTCACTGTCGAACAGATACCAAATGCACGCATTTCCAATGAAAGAACTTCTTGTCAAACTCTATCAAACGCTTTCCCCGATGTGGTTCCACTTTTCGGCAAGATATGAATCAGAACATCAGTAGACCTATTGCTACGAAAGCCGTACTGTCGGTACGTTGTTCGCTTATTGTTGATCAGAGTTTCTATGATCTTAAAAAAGAAGAGACATGAGTGCAATTGGTAGGTATTTGGAGCGGGAGGAATATTCGCCTTTTTTAGGGACCAGCTGGCCAAATTCCGTTAACCATCTACTTGTAAAGATACCCAAAGAGTATGACAGATGAAAAAGACTACGCAATTTTTTGCCAGAATAGAAGAGCACCTATTCAGAACTAAATGGGATATATAATCTAGACCTGAAGATCATGTATTTCAAGATCTTTGAGGACTCTTGCGACTGTACGAGTGCCACAGAAGATTTCTCCCATAGAATCATTTACACTCTTAAGTACAGGAGGAGTCATAACGCTATGTGGTAACTGCGTCGAAAAATAAGCTACTTCTTACGAGCTGTGTTATAGTAAATGACTGTTGGAACCAATGACTAAGAAAAACTTTTAATATTTTTTACAAGAGGCCAAAAGTTCTAACTACATTTGTTCTTCGAAGAGAGTATCAGCTTTGTAGGTATTTATCACTTGCATCATTGGATTTGTCTTGTAGGATCGGAAGTTTAACTTTATCAACCTGATTAATTCTTTACAGCCATAGTTGTACTACGAATTATCTTTGGAACTAACTTCTTTAAACCTTTAAAGATAGGATTGGTCATTCCATTCAAATAAATTAATATCATATCAGCATTGGAATCTATGTCATCATCGATGCGGAAAAGTTCTTTAGACCGTTCCAAATGGCTTTTTCAAATTTCCAACCGGTTATCTTTCAAATTTTTTCTTTAATAGTGTTCGTGGAGCATGGGAAATTTGCTGATACGTTATAGTGGTCCTACTCGTCTCCTTGGCTCCTTCATTGAGTTATATGGCTTAACTGAACAAAGTTCTCTCGTTAAAATAAATTAATAAGAGTACAATAATTCGAAGAGAACCACAACCCTTATATAAGCTTATAAATTTCAACCGGTCTTGTGTACGTGTGCTATTAACAAGAATGAAGGACGTCTACGATTTTCTGTGGAGTCTGAACGGGTGAGATGAGAAAAATTTTCAAGACAAGAAATACTCTTAAGGCATTTGTCACTTCTTCGCAAGAGGTAGTATCCATGAAAATCTGTTTTTTTTTTTTTAATATAATTTTTAGGTGGCCGTGGCTGGATATTGACCTCAGACCTCTTGCATACCCAACTAACAATTTGGCTTTCTATTTCTGAACTATAACCATTCTTGCTGGATCAAATAGCTATAGAGTAACCTTGATAAAATTCATCGCCTACACATTCTAGGAGCACTTTTATCACCTCTATAGTCGTAAGCAGACTCAATTCTTCTTTAAATATTGCGATAACTATAAATCACAGGACAGTTTATGCTTCAATAGTAATCAAAAACTGCTATAAAGTCTCATATACTTCGTATCTTATAGAATCGTTATTCGTTAGCTTATCGATTAAGTCAAGACTCTATATCATGATCAATTTTTCTGTCGGACTCTTATAGTGGAATATAGTTCCTATAGTACTATTATAAAACTGTGCAATTGGCGTCGTACACCACGTGCTTTTGCACTATAAGAATGAATTAAGTACAACAACAAAATGCGGAATCTGAGTAGTTTTCGATAAAATACAATTTGGAAAACCATTACTTGACATTTTCAAAAAAATTTTTTGTCATATATCTGTAGACTGTATTATAAAATTTAAATTTTAAGCTTTACAAAAATAAAGCATCGTCTTTATTTTTACGAATAGATAACTTGCCATATGCCTATATGCAAGTAAAAAGTCTAGTGCAATTATTTAAAAAAATATAAGTTTCATTCAAATTTCATATAAACATTGAATCATGTTGTTTCTTGAGAAAAAAACTATTTTTTACCAATTTTTTTAGCGACTTGATCTGTATTGTCGATTGATTGACGAGACTTTTTACTGCAACTGCAACACACGACACATTTTAACAGTCGATGAAGAAGCTGAGAATAATCAATTTATCAATAAATTAATACTGGAACATATGCTAGGTTATACCAGAACTAAACTTTTTTCACAGCTTATGCGAATTACGAAGCGATAAATATCGCTTCCTTCTAATATTTAAGTGTTAAAAGCACCTATAAAGGAATTCTATGTGGGTTTATAGGATAAAATTCATGATAAAAGTGATCCCATTCAACGCTAGGTTTTACACATTCCCACATTCTGCCTACACATGTAGTAATTTTTAAATTTATTTTGAAAGTAAAAAGTAGAAATAAAATCAAAAAAATAATCAACTCTAAGATCATTACAGAAATCATGCAGAAAAGCCGAAAACATGCAACATAAGTATTTTATTCTTGTGACAGTAATCTTTTTTTCATTGCACTATCGATGCAATGCTGCAATAAAGCATACTCGTATATTATGTTCACAGATATGATTTGTTGATCTTATAGCAGTTTTTTATAGGAGTTGAAATGGATTCTATGATAATTAAGACACCTATAGTGATGAACTAAATATTCTCTGATCACTTATGGACGTAGATGGTCATATAGTACCTCTATAACTAACGAGAAGTATGTTATTCGGAGTAACACAATTTACCCCATAAAAGTGGAATATGAGTTAAAAAAAGTCGCCCTTTTAACTCTTTGGAGTTTTATACAACCTTAAATGGTGCAAGAAATATTAATAAGAAGCTTCTCTAGATGAATATAGAAGTAAAATTGTTAGTTGGGTACCCAAAATATTTACCATTTTAAGTTCTTCATAATTTTAGATGATGGTATGTTAATGTTTGACAGGTTGCAGTTGCATATCTCGAAGGTAGTTAAAGATTCACAGCCAGTTCAAAATATCTTTCAAGCTTACTTGTCTATAACAAGGGTAACCTATTATTAAATAAGAAAAAGCCTACGTTTTTGACAATTCAAATTTATAACAATATAAATTATTAAAAAAGGATTTTGTAGTAGGACATATAACCTAATACCAAACTATATAACACTTATCTTCTATAAGAAATAACCCTAATCCCTAGCTATGAGTCAACCCATAAAATCTGTTAAGAAATTATTATAATAAAAGCATATAGACCATGAAATTCTGTGAGATTTCATACGAATGACTGACATTGATCTGCCTACACTCATGCAGCCATAAAGTTCTCTTTCAAAAAAACCCACTTGCTTATACTTAAATAAATCTATTCTAAAATAACAATAAAACACTCTGCATCATATCAAAGAGTTTCACAAATACGTTTATCGTCATCGTCATCATGCTCGTATGCTTATGTCATTAATGTCATCTCCTTGACACTAATCCAAATATGCTCCTTCACATCGTTAAAGTCGAACACAAGGCAAAAACATTTCTTCCAGATTTTGTTATTCAACACACAGGTCATTCATTGGATTATTCAAATTTCAAAAATAACAAAAAAAATCATTCAAATTCAAACTAAACCCACCTCTATCTTTCCTTATTTTTGGATTCAAATATATCATATTGCACGTGAAGATTGATGATTGTATGTACGAGTATATAAGTCAGGACCTTCATTCGTACACATTCATAAATTTAAAGAACATCTATAATAAAAACAGGAGGAAACACGGCGTAATCCTTTTACCTCGATCTGACACGTACGATATCGATGTCATCTTATCTTTCGTCCTTTTTGACATTTTAATACAATGACTCAGCTGAGAGTATAGAAAACGAGAAACAATAACACAAAGCTGTCATCATCATCATCATCAAAAGCAACCTGGGAACAACATACCTACCAAAGGAGGATTTTTTTTTGTTTAAATTTTCCCTCTCCAGCCTGTTGAGAAAATCCCAGCTCAACCCGGCTTGAGACGAAACAAAAAGAACTTTGAAAGCAAAAAACGAGAAAGAAAATTGTTCTTCTTCAAAAAACAAAAAAAGCCCTCGCACTTCATACTACATGAGCAGGAGGAGGCAGCAACAAACAAAAACAAAAAAACTACACGAAAACGAACAAAAAGAACACCCCCCACAAGCCCCACGCCCTCATGTATGCATATTGTTGAAGCGAAAGGGTGTCAATATGTGTCGCGTAAACAATATCATATATTGACACACTTTCAAAAATAGACGCTTTCATTGAAAAACAAAACAGGCACACACGTCCGTGTAGGTTTGTGTTGATGTGAGACACTGCAGATGAAATGTTTTTGACAGCGGGGCAACAGCAATCCAACGAAACAACACTCACACGCATACACCCAAAACTGGCAAAATATCCTTTGCACCATAAAACACGAACAATGAATAGGTTCGTGTATCGGGTGGAGGTGGCACAAGAGAAAGCCTTGGATTACCGCATCAATGGCTGATATGCCAAAAAAAAGTTTTGAATAAAATTTAATTTGAATTCGACAGATGATGTCAAGCTTCGAGGGAAGTCCCTGACGTCCTGACTGACACCCCTGCGGGATCACACGTTTATGCTTCCCGAAGCTGAAGTCGTACGTACCTATGTCATTGTTTGAAACTTCACGTATTTTTGAGTGTGTGAAAGGTGAAAATTATTGAACACGTACAGAGCTGTGCAAAAAAAACAAGTTGGTTAAGCCTTTTAGTCGGGTCTTTCACGTGGTTAAATTTTAAAGAGGTACTTTTTGAATAAAGTTAGATATATTTTTGATCTTGATGCGAAACAAGATTGAAAAATTAAAATCAGAAAATTTATCTAAAAAACTGTACTGAGTGATGTATGCTCCTACTTTTTATCAAAAGCTGATCTGACGGTCACAGGTGTAAAAGCGGAAGAAAATTGTATGTGAAAATTGGTCACTAATTGCAGTAAGATTTCACAATTTTAAAAATGTAAAATGGCAAATCTCCAACTAAACATATTCAGTCTGCGGTGACAGTTCGGTTTGGCGTTTGTGAAACAGAGTTGTTACATTTAAAACGAGAATTGGATGCACCTTCTTAATAGATATATGTTTTTCATGATTTTTTAAATATGCAGGGGCAGGGTCAGCTTTAAATTTCAACTATTTTTTGTCATTCTCGTCACGATTAAAAATAAAACTCACGACTGGAATCGCACTAACTTAATTTATATACAATTTATAACAAAATATGTTATTGGGGGAAAATGTTCAGAAGCACGAAATTTGATTTTAATACTCTAAAATATTTGTTTAAGTAGTTGAAGCTAAAAAGATAATTTTAAATCCTTAAAATAGGTTCATACGAGTATTCATATATAATTTTTTTAAAGAGAAAAATTTGGTGCAACAATTTTAAAATTCAATTGGTGTGCAAATATAAATTAAAATTTCAAAAAAATCACTGACCCTTATTTGAGGCAACGAATTTGAATTGAATTTTTGAATCGAATTGAAAACTCAAACATATTTTTTGTTTTTAGTTTTGTTATGCAATTTTTTAATTTTTTTTATTTGAAGCTTAAACTTATTAAAATGCTGGTAATGAGAAGGTTCAAATTCGAAAAATGGTTCTATAGTAGGTATAGTAAGGTCATAATTCCAAATATTTTTTTATTGAATTGAAGATCGTAGAAAATGGTTAAAACAAAAAAAATGTTTACCAAAATTCCGAGAAAATACGATTTTCAAAAATCATTTCTTAACATTTAAGTGGTGGGTTCTGATATTCCAAGATAAAATAAAAAAATTGTTCAGACGAGTACATCATGTAAAGGGTGGGCCACCTAGTGGTTTCTTTTTTAATCATATGTTATTTGACACGACCATCCGCTTCGTCATCGCTTCTCAGTTTGGACCCCAGAGCAGCTCTAATTGAACATTAATTTTTGCCGAAAAATCATCTTTTTGCACAATGCACATTTTCTTCTCGGCGACAAAATCGCCCCATCTGGGGCTCGGAAAACCCGCACGTTATTGTCCAGAAGCCAATGTATCCACATAGAGTTGCAGTTTCGAGCGGAAGTGAAGTTGGTGAACCATTTTCTTTGAAAATGAGACTGGGAACAACGTTTCGGTCAACTGTGTGTTTTACAGAAATTAATGACATGGATTTGGACGACCTCTGGTTCATGGAGGATGGCGCGGCATGCCACACAGCTCATGCGACAATCAATGTTTTGCGCACCAAATTCAAAAATCGTTTTACAATCCGTCTTGACGATGTCAATTGGGTGCCTCAGAGCTACGATTTGACCCTTTGGACTATTTTTTTGTGGGGAACCCTGAAGGACCGATGTTATGTCAACAATCCGGAAACGATTCCAGCACTTAAGGCCAATATCATCCAAGCAAGAAATTCGAAAAAAATTGTTTTATGGGGGGTACCATTAAAACCATTTTTCAGACATTTTTTTCAACAATTAGCTAGTTTTTACTAATTGCAATTTTTTTCAATTTGTGGAACATTTTTCGAGAAAAAAAATATTTTATAAGATTTGAAAAAAGAAAATTAGGTGTCAGTTACGGTTATATTTGGTCTGAAAAAAAGAGAAAAAACTATGTGGGGGTAAAACTTTAAAAATGCTATTTACCAAGTTTGAAGAAAATCTGTCGAGCCTTTTGCGTGACACAAGTCGAGTTCGATTTTTGAATATAATTTGCCATATAATATTTTTGTATCGCAAGTAAAACTGCACTGCGATGTGCGTTCTTACCTTTAATAAATTACATCGGTCCATTAAAGAGGATTCATTCTTCTCTCATCAAATGGAAAAATGAAAAGGCCAATAATGTCTACAGAAAGCATAATTGGCGAATAAAATTCTATCTGAAATTTTAAAAATCGATCAACAGCAAGCCTGCCAAATATGGCTTGAGGTTCTGGTGGCTCAATGAAAGCATAAAGGGTTATCAATTAAAATTTTCCATCTACACTGGAAGCTTTGACCAAAGTACAGGACTGGATCGTAGATCTGATGTGGTGATGTCGTTGATGCAACCATATTTCAAAATTGGACGCAACTTTACTATTGATAACTTCTTCACATAAGTGCACTTGAGAGTGCTCAATAAAAAAATCACCATCCTTTGCACAATCCGGAAAAAAAGAGATGTGCGAAAAATTTTTTTCGTGAAAGTGTTTCTTGATGATCGGAATGAGCCCGTAAAAGTCAATAAGAGAAAAAGTATCGCCTATCATCAATCTTTGGATTTTCTGAAAAAAAAACGGCGTCGGTGAGTTATGTTCCAAAACCAAACAAGCAATTGCTTTTGCTATCTACGCAGCATAACTGTTATCCGGTTATCTAAATAATCATGTAATGGTACTTGACTACAACCATACCAAAGGTGGAGTCAGTGTATTCGATAACAAATAACGTATGCGTCAAGTGCCTCCTGTAACTGTCAATTTCAAGTTAAATTTGTATTAACAGAATTTCAGTAGTAGGATCCAAATGGACGCCATTTCTGATGTATGAAATATTTCAAGAAGAAAATTGCAGAAAGTTTTGCAAAATTTCAGTGATCATAAAAGCATACAAAATTAACAGAAAATTGAATTCTGCTCACTGAGTATTAATCCCAAGAAGAGAAATTGAAGAACAAAAAAGTTATTAGTTTTTTGATATGGTCTGGAGTACAAATAGACCCCATTACATAGAGGATTTGATCCAGGATTTGATACAGGGACTGTAGGAAAAAACTAATTTTGTATGGCCAAATTAAGAAAAAAAAAAATATATTTAAGATTAACTTCGGACAAAACGTTGATATCAATAAGTTTTCGAAGATGTTATATATTCTTAAACAGAAATCTTGGTAGTACCTGGAAATCTTTGATTTCTCATCCCATTCATTATCATACTTTCCTGCAAATTAGATCAATACCAGTAGAGCGGTTTATTTTTGATAATTTTGCGCGCACTAAAATGCGAGCATTTAATAGAGTTAAAGAGGATATAAAAGGAGATACCTATGCACATTTGTTTTGAATGTCTGAATATCGTTAATATTGAGAGGGATAAAGCATTCCAGATTCGTGAAGTGCGGCTTAAGAAAAAATCTCTGAACTTAAAAGTACGTCCGAAGTTGGGCTCTAGCGTAAAACTCGTATTCCCTTAACCCCCAGTAGAAGGAATGCAACAGGCTATTTTACTAGAACGCTTTTTATAAAAATAACGATAATATAAGGAAAGACAAGAAACATTGTGGCGGTGCTCGACCAAATCTTGAGTGTTCGGTAATTGCCCTGAAACGTCAGCAAATCACATTTTAGTGAACGACCTGTGTCAAGTTGATTAACTCCGCGGCAAAATCAACGGATGATGCAGAAAAGTTAGCAATGTTCAGTGAATTAACTGATAAAGCAAATACAGGACAAATCAGGTAAGCCAATGTACAAATCCAGCAAATTAAATGAATATATAAATCCGCAAATCAAATGATGAAAAACAAAAAATCAACGATTCATAATGCAAAATAACGATTAAATAAGGTAAACCCACGAACGAACCAAATAATTGGAGGAACAAATTTATAAAATAAAGTGATGAATAAGAAAAAATCGACTGACGAATTCAGTAAACCGACTGACAAATCAGGCAAAACAACGAGAATCCAACAAGTCAACTTATTTGGACTAATATACAAAATCAACTGCTGAATCAGGAAAAACAAATCAACTGATTAATAAGGCACATGAACGAACGAATCAGTCGAATCAATGAATGAACGAACGAACGACTAATCCTTCCAAACAAACATAAACGCAGAGAGAATTGCGAGTTGGGTCTTACCAAACGATGAATATATTAAAGTTTTCATCTTTATTTAAAAATATTCGGGTTTATTTTTATAATTAGCTATGCTATCAAAAAGAAGGTCTAGATGACAAGATGAGTCCTAGCTTGCTCATACGCCTGCGAGTAAATGCAAAGTCCTCCAAGACTTTCTCTTGTCATGGAAAAGTCACCATCACTTGGTCAATTGTATTTGGAGGAAAATTATTCTAGGCCTCCTCTATTCCTGATAGTCATAACTAAACACACTTTCGATTGGAACTTCTTCATAATTAGTGACTGTCACCCCTTTAAATACTTATTAATTTATTAATTAATTTATTTAATGTCGATTGTGAACCTTGGATTCAAATAACATAATCCATAATTTTTGCAACAGTACTGTGTGTTTGAATGTTTGATGCTTGAATTTTCAATAGACACTTTTAATTTTCGCTGACAACGATATACTGTCGATTGAACACAGTTATATTCACAAAAAATAAAAACACCTTTTTCCTTTATTTTAATTGCAAAATATTTGACATTTATTTGTCAGTTTGTCAGAAACAAAAGTCACGTTCAGTCTAGTACCCACCATTTAAAAAAAAAAAAAAAAAAAAAGAAATAGAATACAATAAAATGATTTACAGTTCTCAAAATTCACGTAGAATTTATTGAATTTAATTTATACTCGGGAATTTTTAGCAGAAACGAGTAACATCTCTATTTCGATTAATGTCTTATACATATGTATATATTTTTATTATTAATAAAAAAAAGTCCATTAGCAATATCAATCAACCTTTTATGACATTTTTAACGATATTATTTGGCGGACAAAATTGCAAATACATACATTATGTACATTCATAAATAAAAAAAAATATTTCCTTTGCGTTGTCGGTCGTCTTCTATCGACAAATACTTCAAAAAGATATTTTTCTTCTTTTAATGAACATCAAATATAAAAACATACATACAAATGTAAGTATGTTTAAGTTAACAACTCTCATTCTTTGTTTTGTATTTCAAAGATGGATGGTCTATAGAATCCCGAAGTTTTAAAAAGAAATTCCTTTTGCTTAACAAGAAAATTTATTGGAGTTCGTTCGTAGTTATTGCAAAGAATTCTTCTAAAGGTAGGTATAGTAAATGTTCATTAGAAAAGACTTGTAAGGATGATGGATGGAATGTCCATTTTCCAAGAACAAAAAAAAAAAAAAAGAAATAAAAGATCACAAAATTTGCCATTGAATTTTTTTTCTTAAAGTCGATTTAAGAGTAGGTATCTGAAGTTATTTAATTTTTTTTGGCCTTAGACACAACAGGTCCAGTGGTGATTTGATGGTATAGCTCACCGAACAGAAGCATCGTTTTGGAGAAAGTAAGATTATTGGACTTGATATTTCAAGCGAATTTCAAAAATTTTGACATTATATTTCAAATTTTAAATTAATTTTTCGAAAAAAAAAATTATAAAACACATATTTAATCCAGATCATTAAAATGTATGCTCTTTAAACGTAAGAACAGCAGAAATAGCGAAACAAGTCGCGTTTGATTGCATTGAAGGATCTGGTGTTGATGGTTGTTTTAATCTGATGTAGAGAGAGTTGTCTATTGTTCAGAAATTTTCTAGTGGCACTAGAATATTAAAAGTTCGTCGAGATCTGGCAAATTTAAGATTCTCATAAATGTAGCTTGGACCACGGTGTTTAATTATTTTCACCAATAAAAGAACTGATTTAAAGTTCAGGTAAGTAAATAAATCGCATTCGAACAGGAACATTCGATACTGTAAACATGGTCAAACTTTCGCAAGTTAAAAATGTATCTATCGTATGATGGAATTGAAGGCTATTGACAGTTTGTTGAAATTCACAGAATCTAGACTCTCAAAAGTATGTACAAGCCAATATATAAATGCAAGACTGCATCGCAGAAACTTGCTCTTATGTAAAAGTACTTTGGAATTTAAAATACATTTTATAAATATAAAACATGAATCTAATTTCAAATTTCAAATTTTTCTAAAACAAAATTTGGGATGTGTTCAGTAATATAGATCTTAGGAAATAATTTCAAAAAATAACCGTTTTCAAGATATTGATTTTTCAAACAAAATTTGGAATTTTTTTTTCAAAAAACCCAATTAATATTTTTTCGAATATTTTTTTTATACAATATTATTTTAAACTTAAGGGGGCTTCTCCTAAAAATTTTGGTTTAAGATCGTTAGAGCCGTTGATGATAAATTCGAAAATAAAAAAAAACGGTTGTATGACAGGTACCGTTAATAACATTTTGCCCCAAATTTTTGTTGACCAAAATGTAGTCCATGTCCATATAACACCTAATTTTTTTTTATCAAAATCGTTACAGCCGTTTTCGAGATAAATATTATGGAGGGTACCGTTAGTTTTGAAGAAAATAGCTCCAGTGATTTGGGCTGTGAGCCAAGTGAGCCCATCAAATTTTTGTCAGTAATCATTAAATAATAAAATTTCTCTTTACATTGTAGCTGTTTCAACATTATTCTACTTTAAATATTCTGTATTAAACCTTCATGAAGTAAGAACTTGGCGTACTTTTAGATCTCAGTACTTTTCACGGCTGACTTGTTACACAAAGGTTTTTTTTATAGAAGAACTTGGCTCTTTTTTTAACATTTATGTTTTTAGTCTGATCTCACTCCTTTTTGCAAAGATTTTAATATTTTGCAATGTAAAAATCTCGAAAGATACGGAAAATAGAAGGGTGGACTCTACCTTATAAAATCAACTTAGTTTATAGCTTCCAATTTTTTTTGTATTTTTTCTTTTTGTTATTGGTTGTTTTGATTTGCGCTTCAATTGTTTCTTCTTGTCCTGGCAAGATACCTAACACTAACATACCTACTTTAATGTTAAATACTAGTACCTACATCCGCTCAAAGCCATAAAAAAGCAATAATTGTTGAGGATGCGATGATGTTTTTGTTGCAATTTTAACTCCTTTTTTTAAATGAAGGTAGACCACCAATTAACAGCCTAATTAGTGGTTTTATTATACGTAGTTCACATCACAGTTAAGAGTTTTTTATGTAAACTAATAATTTTTTCAGGTATGCAAATGTTTTCTTTTTTCATTCATGTTAACATAACATAGAGTACCAAATCGAGCACTCTAGTTCTAAGAAAAGTTATGAAATTTCAAAATGCATGTATAGTTTCAAAATGACAATAAAAAGACACTTCGAATGAAAAATCTTAGATTTTCTATTTTTCGCTTTGAATGTACATTAAGCTATACCCTTCCACCAAACTTCATCATTCTACAGCAATCGGAAGTGCTCCATATAAATCAAACTTTTTCTAGGAAAGTGGGCGGATACCACGCCCCCTGAATGGAAAACCTCATTTTTTATTGTTGGTCCTTCATATGCAATTTGAGCCCGATCGTTCTATTAAATTTCATTGTTCTACTGCAATCGGAAGTGTACCATATAATTTACATATCAGTTCTGAGAAAGTGGGTGGATACCACGCCCCTGAATGGAAAACCTCAAATTTTATATTTTTTTCTTTGTATGCAATTTAAGCCCTGCTACTTTACCAAATTTCATCGTTGTACAGCAGTCGAAAGTGTTCCATTCAACCAACATTCAACCAACATTCAATTCGGCGAACGTGGGCGGATACCACGCCCCCTGACTGGAAAACCTCAATTTTTATTTTTGTTCCCTTATATGCAATTTGAGCCCTACTGCTCTACCAAATTTCATTGTTTTACTGCAATCGGAAGTTTGCCATATATAATTTACATCAGTTCTGAAGAAGTGGGCGGATACCACGCCCCTGAATGGAAAATCTCAAATTTTATATTTTTTCTTAGTATGCAATTTAAGCCCTGCGTCTTTACTAAATTTCATCGTCTCACAGCAGACGGAAGGGCTCCATTCAACCAACACCAATTCGGAGAAAGTGGGCGGATACCACGCCCCCTGAAAGGAAAACTTTGGTGTTTATTTTTGGTTCTTTATATGCAATATAAGCCCTACCGGTTCACCAAATTTCATCGTCGTTTTACAGCAGTCGGAAGTGCTCCATAATACGATGTCGGGAAGTGCTAAAATGCGGAGAAAATAGGCGGATACCACGCCCCCTGAATGGAAAATTTCAAATTTTCGATTTTTTCCTCTGCTTGCATGACAAGACCTACCTTTGTGCAAAATTACAAGATTCTACGATGTCGGAAAGTCCTCCATAATTTTGATGATCTGTCAGTCAGTCAGTCAGTCAGTTAGTCAGTCAGTTACGGTTTTTGTGATTTTTGAGGCCTTATATCTCAGGAACCGCTTATGCTAGAAAATTGAAATTTGGTGAGGCGCCTGTGCCTGACTACCGGAGTTTTAAGTTTCTGACTTCATTGGTACTGAAGATAGGGAGGGGTCAAAAATCGCCTGAGTTTGTTCCTGTAAAAAGGGTGTAGTGCCAGAACTTGGCTGGGCACTACCGTGCCCTTTGATATCGCAAGTAAAAATTGTAACAAAAGAAAACTGCCAAGGAGTTTTAGTTATAGCAGGTGTTAAACTGCTTGAACGCCAAAGGGAACGAAGTCTTCCAAGTATGCTATATGTATATATGGTCGTTCTATTGGAGAGTAGAGTTTATGGTAAGCCCAAGATTATGAGCTTTCTTTTACAAAAGGAACTACAATTCCATTAAGCACTATAGGAGAAAACTCGTTTATAGAAATTATGTTTTAATAAATTACAAAACTTAAGGATTTACAAGGATTTCAGACCAATGAGTTGTTACAAGCCCACTTATGGATAGCTTCAAGGTCCTCATTAATGCAACATAAATGTTATCTTCAACTAATCCCAGAGTTCTGTTAAGTCATAACTGAGCATCATCGGCGTAAAAATATATTCCGCTGTGCGAAACACAATTAAAAATATCACATGTGTATTGTATACATGATTATATACAAAGGAACCAATATGGATCCTTGCGGAACAGGGAGAAAAGAGGCTTCTGTCTCTAAGAATAACTTAGCAGCTAGATTTGAAAATTTGTGAAACAAATTTGTATTGAGTTCATCTGGCTCGTTTGATTGATCATTACTTTTATGTGAGTGAACACTAGCTTCAATAAGACTAGAACCTAATCGTTTTGTTGGCTGCTTCGCATTATAGCAAAATATTTTTCTTTGAATTACAAATTTCATAACTAACAAAATTACGAAATATATTGAAATATATATTGTAATGAAATTCTGAAACGTTTCCAGCTAACATTAGCTTGATTGCAATCTGAAATTGAAGAAAGCACCCTTCGGTGACCCATAAGGTCAGGGGTTGAGTTCGGCTGACAAAAGGAACAAAAATACTATGGAAAAAAGATATTGCATCATTAGTAAAAGTAACTTGATCATCGATACTAGTCATATCTAACAGATTCCCAATTGATACCATTTGCAGCAGATTCAAGAGCCGATCTGCTAACCAAATTATAATTGAATTAAACCCGGCTCTCTTATCGAAAATGAGTGCATTTCGTATTGATGAATTTCTTCTTTATTGGATTAGAATCTACATTTTGAACCGCTCAATACAAATTGTATTTGATGGTTTTAAGTCTAAAATTCAAAAAATAATTGCTGGTGTACCAGAGTACTCCGTTTTACCTCCGACTTTCTTTCTTATATTCGGCAATGATCTTTTATCTTAAATTTCAATCCATTAAATTGTTTTTCTGGCTATAGAACTTTCAGCTTCTCATATATTCGTTCCTAGATTCAGATTCAAGTTCTTAATATAGATTAGCAGCGTATGATTAGTTCATTAGTTTCTGATCTCTACAGCATTGTCACATAAAGAAAAATAAACCGCATGGAATTTAATGCTTCAAAAACTCAATGCTGTCTCATGTCGGTAAAACTCAACCAGTATTCCATGGCGCTATGTAGGTATTCATGAGCGCCATTTGCACTGAGGAAGCAAAACAGCTATCTTTTCTCTGTATGTACATCATAATCAATATTGTGTGGAATGATGTAGTCGACGCCGCCAAGAAACGCAAGAAATGTTTCACTTCTTCAGATCTAGGGGTAACCTATTAAGCCTATTCCGCCAAAGCAAGAGTAAAATTCTCATATTTTCCAAGTGGTCCAAAACCAAACTTGAATCAGTTGGATATAATCCAAAAAAGAACTTAACAACTGATAGGTGATAGAAGTACAACAGAAACATTTGCATCTCTTCAACAACACGGCAATGTTTCTTGTCTTTAAGTATTTTTACATATTACACTAATCCGTAGATAAATCTGCGAATTAGAAACACTGATATCACTGGCAACTGAGGCCATCGGCTTAGACAATACACAAAAAGTACTAACCATGCAGAATGATGCTTGATTTCGCTGATCGATGGGAAGCGATGCTTTCATCAAAGCCAAGGCCGTTGACTCTTCTTAAGCAATTCAACTGTAATACTCGCGCTTCTGGGAGTTCCCATCAGTTTATCTCTGATCCAAGCTTCGAAGGTATATTGAAGTTTAGAGTAGTAAGGGCTAGTGCTGGAAGTCTTGGGCCTAGATCCAAACTTTCCTTACCAAAAGGACAATCCACTAATATTATCCAAGGAAATGTCAATACTATAGCGAAATGTGCGGATTGAAACGTTGAAGTGAAGCAACGAATAAAATTTTCATTATGTCAGATATACAAACCGCACTCAAAGTACTAAGGTTCTAAGCCAAAAGTTCTAAACAGGGTGTGGAAATGTGTAGTGTAGGCAGAATTGATGTTATAATTTCAGATAGCCAAGCTCCACTCAAAGTACAAAGGCTGGGCCCTACTGACAAATAGGAGAAAACGTGACTAAAAACCAAGTCAAAACATAAGAGGGGAGGGGACCAAGCTAAGACAGGCTAAACTATTACTTGGAATTAAGTAACTAAGACCATTTCATGAACTGAAACTAAATTTTAAGCAGGAACAACTTAAACCTAGCAACAGGTCTTCTCAAGGGCCACTGTAAACTTAGAAGATACATTTATTCTGCACTACTCATGAGAAAGCACCGGAGTTAAGCAAACGAAAAATCAGTATCTGAGACGCCACCAGATGGAAGATACTCCCAATAATGACATATATTAAGAAGATAAACTTGGAAGAAGAGCTGTAAGGTGAGCAGCATCTTATCTATAGCTTTTAATAAGGACAAAATAGATCTTTAAGTCGCAGTGTATGAAGCACCCCAATATTCATTCATTCATTCGTTCATATTTTTTTGTACTTCCAAGGACGCATTATGAATTGAATATATCAAACAAAATACGAAATACTGAATTTCCATAACGATACGAATAAAAAATATCAGATCATTATATAAGCCAATAAAAACAAATTTATTCAATACATTTAGTAGGTACTTGCTTTCCATTGATTTTTTATTCCAAAAAGAAATATTCAAATATGTATGTAACCTTGTGAGTTTTCATTTCTTTTTTCAAAAATAAACTTCTAAAGAAGTTCTCTTCAATTATTTTTTAAATATACCAAAAGTTTGAAGGCTACAGGGAGTCAATAAAATCATTCCATTTGTACAACAAACAGATACCTAAATCGGTATCTATGAAAATAAAAATCCCAATCAAATGGTCTTTGCCCAACAGAAAACCATTGACCTCCTGCTCCTGCTGGAAGCTTCCTATAGCGAATTCTTCCTTAAACCAACATCATCTCATAACCAAACATACATATCCTTCCCATTCCACTCAACTCGAGTTAACGAAATTTACGTTCTGCAAAATGACTATCAATTCTATTTGTTTGCCGAAAAGAAATGAAATCACTTATTCGTCTACTTCACGAAATATCCGCCATTGTTGAGGAGGATCTGAAGCCCGCTTGGGAAAAGCAAACAGCTCACTGAAAAAAATAACAGTTATCTTGGCAAATGTTCACCCAGGTCTTACATTATATCCTTAGCAAGCCTGCGTCTGGTTGTTGTTTGTCTGTCACATATGCCAGTTCTAATATGATGACAACGTGCCATTGCTGACGCATCCACCTACTCAATAAGGATCCTTCTTGCTCATTCCCAATAAGGACGTTTCTATGTCTACATATCTGCTTATTTATCAGTCGTCGTTGTCGTCCTTGTTCTATTGATGTGTGTAGGTGCTTTGCATATATGGCATCGCTCATAAAAAAGAACAACTCTCTGGAGTGGCATTTGCACGGCACCTCTTCCTTTTGAATGTCGTTGTCGTCAATGAAATCGGAAAAGAAAACCCAAATGCGGAAGGAATAGATAAATGGGTAGATACCGTACGAATTGAGTTTCGACAGCCATAACTTGAGAATTGAAAGATTTTTCCTTTTGTTCCTGTGTTTTGGTTATTCTTTTTTTGTTTGCTTCCTTTTTGCCCGTCATTTTTCATTTTGTCTTGATTTAAGTTTGGGTTATTCTCGGATCGTATTTTCAATGTGGTTCTCCTCGGCTGCTACGAAAATGGGAAAATGTGGTTTTTTTCTGGGAGCAAGCAACATCAAAGACCGAAGAAGCTTTGGTGGAAATGAAAATGGAATGGTACTTTAGAAAACAATTTTCTCCTTACCCAAGCAGATGTCATGAACTATGACCGAATGGTGGCAGTAAATTTAAATTGTTTACCCTTAAGAATTCGAGTATCGCTGGCTGTGAGAATGGTATGCCGGTACTGATGTTTTGGAATTGGGAAAATGTGCGGCATTTGAAATAGTGTGGCAAACTCTGGATTTGATGGTAGTCAGGTGTTGATGGAAATGCTATTATGTGAGTTCTGCATTTTATATTTGGGAAGAAGAAAAAAAAAAAAATAAAACACGAACGAATGATTTTTGAAAGTGTATGGCGTATACGTAATCTATTTTTTAAGAATCTCTGTAAACTTTACTCTTAGGTAAGCTGGAAGGTATTGAAAGCACAAACCTGTCACATATAGTTTTTCCGAAGTATATTGTTCCTATTTCGTTGCTGCAAATGGGGGAAGAGAGTCATGAATGAAATTACGATTTTTAATACACAGCCATCGTCGATAGGGGTTGTATCGACTTTGCAGAATTCTAGCGCCACTTCTGCACGTCGCATATGAAAGGAGTTTTGTTTTCGATATTTGTCTTAAGCTACCTACATTCTTTATTCTACTGTAGGTGGCACTCACAGCACAGGATCAAACAACAAACCCTTTCAGCAATTTGTGTACCCAGCCTACTTGCAGTTGGTTGATGTCATCGTTGATCCAGTTGCGCGTACCACCTAAAGGAATTTTCCAATAAGTGTTTTTAATCTTAAACTTTATATAAAATAGACTGTGAGTGAGACATCATTAACATTTATTTAAAACACCAATGTATGCCATAATGGACGAAATTGAAAATCGTTAAATTGTCTGTCGGGACTTCACCAGGTGGCTGGCATTTGAAACGTCAAATTTTGCATACCTCTGGCGTATAAATCACTCTGATATTGACCAATGGCATTGAGTATGTTAGCTTTCAGGGCAGTGATGGCTTGTTGTTTATTGGAATAGAGCTGCGACTTATGAAAACTCAAGAAAACGAGATCAAATGGCTCGATATCGGTGGTAAATACAAATCGAAACTGATCGGAAATCGCACGTACAAAATCTCAATTGTGGCATCGGCTCAGTGGCACGTAGCGCCATCGTATTGAAACCACATGTCGTCAGTCGACATATCATTGAATTCGGGCTAAAAGAAATCGGTTACAACTGACCGATAGCATTTGCCATTGATGGTTTGGATTGGCCAACGTTGTTCTCAAAAAAGTTTTGCCCGATAATGACGCCAGCATAAAACCCACACCAAATAGTGATTTTCTCTAGATAAATTGCGATTTGGTGGATCTCATGTGGATTGTGATCGGCCTAAATTTGACAATGGACTTGAGATCCTAGTTAGCGAACGCATGTTGTTGTCTGTTATGTCGTTTTTGTTTTGTTGAGCGATATTACACTCCATGTTGATTTGACAAGACATACTAAATGAATATCAGCTTATTTGACAGATGCAGTTTCAATATGGCCGCAATGACCTGTCAAAATTCAAAAATCAAAATTGAAAAACCCTTTGTTTTATTTATTATAGGCTTAATACAAGCAGAACTAGCAGAACTAGACATAATAATCTTAAATCTATACTTAAACATAATAAAGGGAGTAAAATTTGTATTGATAATTATTAATTCAAGCAAGGCCGGAGAGTCAATGATACAAGTGATAAGTTGGTGGACGAATACTATATCGGCGATATGACGACGTTGAGCAAGGGTATGTAGGTTGATCAATTGTAGACGGTCTTCATACGGGGGTAATATATAAAGGGATCGGACCAAGGCAAATTGCGCAAAGCAAAACGAAGAAATCTTCATTGTACTGCTTCAATTCTATGTGAGTGAGTGAAGACGAAGGGTGACCAAATCTGACTAGCATATTCAAGAATGGGTCTGACAAATGTGACATATAAAGATCTAGTAACAAATGGGTCGTTAAATTCCTTAGACCAACGCTTGATAAGGCCAGGAGAAGAATTTGCTTTCGCAAGTATATGATCAATATGAGAGCGAAAATTTAGCTCTTTATCACATATTACCCCAAGGTCTGTAATTGAGGAAACAATAGGGACAGGTACTCGTACATTACGGAAATGATACGTTCGAGGAATTGAAGGTAAACGTTTACGGGAGAAACTCATAAACTGAAATTTTTTTATATTGAGTTCAAGAATGTTTTTATTGCACCAAGTAAAAAAAGTTATTAGGTCATGTTGGAGAAGCGAAGAGTCTTGAGAAGATGCGATTGTTTTGATTATTTTAATATCGTCAGCATAGATGGAGATATCAGAGAAGGAAATGATGTTACTCACGTCATTGATGGCAAGAACAAATAGGATTGGGCCGAGATGACTGCTTTGAGCAACCCCTGAGGATGCGAAGATTGGATCAGACACCGCGTTTCTAAAAACAACTCTATATGTTCGGTTCACTAGGTATGATTTAATCCACTCAATAAACAATATTGGAAAACCAAGAGCTTTCAGTTTTATATGGATAATTTGGTGACTGATCTTGTCAAAGGCTTTACTAAAATCAGTTATAACATCAACTTCCAGACTTTTTTCTAAAGATATTAGTGTTTTGGAGACAAATTGGATAAGGTTAGTTGTGGTGGACCTACCTTTTAAGAATCCGTGTTAAAATGGGGAAACAATAGATTTACAATGGAAGTAAAGGCAATCGTAAACGATACTTTCAAAGAGCTTGGGTAACGCAGAAAGTTTAGCGATCGGTCGGTAATTAGAGATATCATTTTTACAACCCTTTTTGAAAACAGGAAAGATAAAAGACTCTTTCCAAAGGGAGCGGAACACAGCTTGTGAAAGTGATAATTGGAAGAGTTTGGTAAGGGGTTCACAAAGTACATTAGCACATTTTTTAAGAAAAATTGCAGGGATTCCATCAGGGTCAGGAGAAAAATCATCTTTCAATGAGTTCAACTTATCATAGACGGAGGGGGAAGTAATTGTAATTGAGACAAGAGACGTTTGCGGGAAATTGGATAGAAATCTGTGATATTCCAGATCAGGTTCATTTGAAGTATTGCTATAGGATTGGCTGAAAAAGGTAGCAAAGAGATTAACTATGATTTTTGGATCAGATGAAGATGTGCCAAGAAAATTGAGCATTGAGGGAAGGCCGTCGGATTTTTTCTTGACGTTAATGAATTGGTAAAAGCACTTAGGTTCAGTGATGAGAGAAGTCTACCTGCATTTGATTAAGATACGACTGGTAAAGGGATTGGCATAAAGTCGAAAAGGAAGAAGATGCTTGTTGGTAGTAAAAATAGTTTAGAGGCGTCTGAAATTTGAGATAAATTTTCCATAACCTATTTCTGACATTATGGATACTACATAGCTCTCTTGTGTACCAGGGGAGAGATCAAACACAGTTCTTTTGTAGTGTTAAAGGAACGCATTGGACAAGACAAGCGAATATTGAGGTATAGAAGAAGGAAAGGGCTATGTCGATAGGAGTAGAAGGGTTAATAAAGTGGTGAAAATCAATGCTGTTGAGATGAATAATAAGTTGATGAAAATCGGCCTTACGAAAGTTGAATGTAAAAGAGTTTTCAGACTCAATAGTTGGAATATTATCATCGAGACAGAAGAAGAAGAAGATCAACGACAGAGAGAAGATGAGAACTTTCGGAGACGGAAGAATTAAAGGGATCTGAGGAGAAGGCGAGGTCAAGTTGTCTTCCTAAATTATTGTGGATACCACTAATTTGGAACAGACCAGACTCAAGTAAGTTATCTGTAAGAATTATTTCTTTTTCAGAGCATGGATTAGAGGAAATAAAACAAGTTTCCTCATCGGATAGTGATCATTTCAAATCCGATAAGTTAAAGTCACCGAGTATGATAAATTCATCATTGGAGGTAGATCTCTCGATCAAAGAGCTAACAGATTTAGTAAATTGTTGATAGACAAGACTAGGTTGGGAAGGACGAATGTAACAACAGAGAAGATAGAAAAACCGTTTAGAGTTAGTTAATTTGATGCAGACGAACTCGAAAAGTGGTGATTTAGATATTTCGATTAGAGATGCATTGAGACGATTGTGCACAGCGAAAAGAACACCGCGTCCATTGGGAGCACGAAAGACAGTAAAATCAGAAGTAAAAAGTTCACTTTCTATGAAATCTGAGCAAAGGTTAGTTTCCCTTAGGGCAAAGATATCATAAGGGAGATTTTGGGAGTTAGGATAAACGTTAGAATTTTTGGTTTGGAGGCCTCTAGCATTCTGATAATAGAGGGTTAAAATAGTTGTAGTTACAGGCTGTAAAACAGAATTGTTATTAAAGACTATGTTCCTGATTGGGACGAGCGAAGGGTAAACGTTTGGAATTTAAATGTGAGGCGTATGTAGCCAGATCTTTGGAAACTGTGGAAGGAGAAATTCCTAAAGATTCATGCAAGCGGGTGTAAAATGGGTTCTTGCATCGTTACGTAAAACATCAGGGTTGGATTTGGAGTCTCGTCAGAGTAGTGAGCTCCGCAGCATATGCTCAAGGTGGCCTAGCCATGTATTTCTTGCTTTTTGATCAGGTGGTATTCTTGACGATTTTGACGGATGAGCGCGATTTCTTCATCTTGCACATGTGGACGAGTTTGACAGTAATGATGAGATACGAAAATGCTGTTAAACTCGTTCGTTTTTATTTTATTTATAAACGACTTACCATCTGTGTTAAGATACTCCAAGTGCCTCATTTACGCCGATGATGTAACAATCTTTAAAACTATTACAAACACTCGTGATTGTGAAGAATTACAATGTGATCTTAATTCGTTTTTTGACTGGTGTACTCGTAATTGTTTGTTTCTTAATATCTATAAGTGTAAAACTATGTGTTTTACAAGAAAGTTTTCTTTTATTTCGTTCAACTATTTGTTTAATGGCATATCAATATCCCGTGAAACAGTTATATCTATTCTTGGCGTCACATTTGATCGCAAACTCGAATTCATTCAACATATAAACTCCATTTCAAACAAAGCTAATTGAATTCTTGGTTGGATAAAAAGAGAGTCGAAACAATTTTCCGACCCTTTCGTGACAAAGCAGCTTTTTATATCTTTTGGTCGACCCATTCTAGAATACGCTTGTCAGGTTTGGTCACCTCATTACGAATGTCATAAAAATAGACTAGAACAGGTGCAAAAAAGATTCATTAGGTTTGCCCTCAGGGGACTTGGCTGGGATAATCCTTATGATCTTCAACCTTATAATAACAGACTTAGACTTATTGATTTACCTAGTCTCGAAAATAGACGTTCCTATTTATGTTTCGTTTTCATTGTAAAATTAATCAACGGTAACATAGACTGTTTGCACCTTCTGTCTCGTATTAATTTTAATATTCCTCAAAGAACTTTGAGGAACATACCGGAGAGTATACTTATTTCAAACTATCGTACCAATTATGAAAAATTTTCTCCATTAAATAAAATGTTTAATCTATTTAATATTTACAATCTTAAATATAACAATTTGTTTGATAAAACAATAATTAATTCATGTCAATTTAAAACAACATTTTTCCATGAAATTGTTTAAGAATCTTAATTTACACCTTTGTAAGAAATTTTTTGTAAAACTAGCAATTTAGTTATGTGAATAAATAAAAAGCTCTCATATCTATAAAGAGTTGGTGTATATCGATCTGTGATTCAGATTTTTTTCTCTTAAATCTGCCAGAGTGTGAACATAAGATCGATAGAGTTAAATTACCATTCCTAAAAGTAGACTGATAGAAGTCAATGAGATGGTTGGCAAATGATATAAAGCGATCTCAGTGACTAAATTTGATAAACTACATTTAATAGACTTATTCCTCACAGTTGGCACAATTCAAAGCATCTTCTTTTTTTATAGACGGGAAATACTATACCGATGTTCCATTCATCCAGAAAAACTTTCATAAATTTTGCATATCAGTTGATGATGAATACTATACCATACCAAGTCCTTTCCCGGTTTTTTGAATAGTTAACTGGTAGGCGATTCCGGAGACGGTACAATCATGAACTGTACGCAATCTACCTTGAAGCAGATATCGTGACAAAAATTAAGCTCGGTAGACTCCGGTGGGCAGGGCACCTAGCTCGCATGAGCGAAGAGGAACCTGCTCGGAAAGTTCTTTGTGGTACATTCTATGGTAGACGACAGCGTGGTAGACCATGCTTGCGCTGGAGAGATGGCGTAGACCAGGACGCCCGAAGCCTTGGGGTGCGCAACTGGATGGCGTCGGCTAGAGACCGGGATAGGTGGAGAGACTTGTTGAAGGAGGCCAGGACCGGAACCCGGTTGTCGAGCCGATGATGATGATGATGATGATAACTGGTAGGCTATCTGTACTTGCAGCCTCGATTAACTTAAGGTTAAAAATCTCTAATAGCTCTTTATTAATGTCGGGTTCCGGGACATCATCATATAAAGGTCTCAAATAAATTACGAATTCAGGATGGTTCAAGAAAGCATCCCATTCCTTAAGTACCCCCAATTTATTCCTTCCTCACTCTTATCTTACCTAATAGAGTCCTGGAGAGCACAATTGTGCCACTGAATCGGAGTGAGATGGTACGGCTTACCAGTATCATCACTGCTTCAAACCTTACCGAAACTAGCTCGAGTGGACGGAAATTTTGCCCATCATTGTCCAAGATCCGCAACACTGACTGTGTATCAACTACCAAATTTCCACTCTCGTCTTGGTAGGTTTTCGTTCGGGCCTTGAAGCCTTGGGATTCATCTATTGTTACAATTTTTGAACATCACTTCTAACTCTACAATCCTCAATAGAGCTCAGCACTTTTTTTCTATTCCTGAGAAGCAGGCGTTTCTCCTTTATTTTTTGGCCTAGTGAAACCTATCACATTATTTGGGGAAACCGAACAGCTCTCAGTTCTCAGCATGAGCATCACAAACCACCTTGTGTGCTACTACTCTACTTTTAAGTCCTCTCTGAATTTCCTAAACGCTCAACTGTGCTCAAGCATTTTAAGGTTAGTCATAATCCCTTTAGTGCGCGCAAAATAGAGGAAAAGTATCTAAGCGATAGTCATCGGCATACGTACTCTACCTACTTCAAGTAAGTGGTCCAAGTCGGTGTTTGACCCTCTCAACATTTGAACATCTAATATACTGAAAGCATATCTGGCATCCATCGTAATTTGGTCAATATGGTTTCCGGTTCGTTGATCACGATACTGCCTAGTCCATTTGTGTGTGTTAAGATGTGGATATGATACCATTTCGCCTTGCCTAAAAGCCTTCTACTCAGTTTCCGTTCCTAGAATTTTCGTCGTGCAGGCTATACACAAATTCTTAACTCTTCTTAAAGGCTTCAAAAATTTATAAGACTCATGTCCTACTTTGTAAGCGATTTTGAAATAAATGAATTGAATTGAATTGAATATACCTACATATATCTTCCGATTATCTAACCTAAGTTGTCCTCATTTTCGAGCCGCCTATTATGTTTGCAAATGAAACGTATTCGATGAGAACTTACCAAAGACTGATACATTATTCATAATTCAGATAAATAACATCGTCAAGATAAATCTTAAAGTCCTACTTCGTCCACTTTTCAAACGTTTATCCAAAAAGAAATAATTAAATCATTGAACTCTAGGAGCCAAAAAACACACCCTAGCTTCGTTGTCAAATCTTATTGAAAGCACCCTGTACACGAGTCTCTGACTAATATTGATTACCTTCACCTAATTAAATTTGCTGGTACGGGAAAGTAAGGCAGAGTAAGGAAACTATAGCTAACATTAAAAATCATCTCTCAAAAGTCAAAACTAATTGATGACAGAACCAAACGGAAAGAAAGAAATAATAATTATCTTCATTGCGAAATGAGAAACCCTCTAACAATATCCTTTTAAAATATTATAAGTTGGAGTCATTCAATCTCAACAGGAGAGTTATCTATAAAAGCTTCGTTCTGTGTTCTTTGATAACTTCCTTAACAAGCCACCGCACATTTTTATGTAGCTACAAAGGCTCTCCCATTTATCTAATCCCTCTTACTCTCACTTAATAGTTTATTCGCGCACACAATCGAATCATTGCAATTGCAGACAAAGAGAGTGCTTCCTCTGTATTCTATTATGGTATAATCATTGCATCTAACTTCATATATATGTATAGATGTATATATCCTTAGCGAAATCTCAAAGGCGCACAACTGCGAGTTAACAATACGTCTACGTCCTTCGTGTTGTTGTTGTAGTGGGAATAATTCAGGAAAAGCGAATTCCCTAATTGTTTTCTTCTTATTTCCTGATAGAAGCAAATCAATTTTCTTCTCGGAGATTACCCGAAACGAACGGGATTCAGTGTATAGGTATATAAGAAAACTTTTAACAACAAAACAAGACAATAGAGGAAATAAACAACCGTAAGATATATAGTGAGAGGGCGAGAGAGATGACAAGGGAAATAAAGTCCATGAATTCACCACATTCTGTACTGCGAAGTAGAAGAAGAATTTTTATGCCGGAATTGCCGGTGCTGGGCTCTTTTTCAAAACCCCTTTTCATCTGTTTGTATAACATTGTTGTGCATTGTTCGCACTTTGGTCCTCGAACGACAACAACGACTTGCAACTAACTGTCTCTCAAAATCCTTGCCAAGTGAAGAGATAATGCAAAAGAATTTGTTACACCAGCTTAACATTTGTTATGCTCCTTTGGCGAAAGTCTCCTTTGTCGAAATACATCCTGCTTCGTTATCGCTTTCGAAGCTTGCTGATTTATTTCAAGACATTGTCATTGTTCTGTTTGGGTTTCTTCATCCGTATTTTGTGCTGGTTTCGCCTCATCTGACATTCATCATGGATTTGACATAAAATCCGCCTAATCGGCAATGATCCTGGTCATGTGCGTAGATATAATAATAATATCACAGTGGGGGGGTTTGTGTTTTTGGGTGGTTGAATGCGCGTGGCTTGGGGACATAGGTTTTATATAATTAGATTGAATTGGAAAATATTAATGTTTTTGAAAGGTGACAGCTGATGATGTCTTGCAAATTGAGAGGGACACAAAAATTGCTTTCTTCATCGGCTAATGTAATAACAATGAAATATTTTGATATTGCTTGTCACAAACAGTTCGATTTAATGATGTGTTGGTAGAAAGAATTGGATTACAGATTATGTTCCCCGGGGGGTCAAGAAAATCCCAGTGATTTTTAAAGTAAATTGAATTATTGAATTTCTTTGTTTGTGTTTTACAATAATGCGAGTAGGTACATCAAATGGAAAAGAAATTTGAAAAATAGACTTTGAAGAAAATTTCGTAAAATCGCAATTGTAAAATATCTCAATTAATCTATGTAAGCGGTAAGTATTGGGTTTTTAAATGAACTGGACGACTGAGAGGAGGCTAGGGGTTTAAAAAATCAATAATAAAAAAAAGAAATTTTATCGAGAGAGAACTACAAAATATAATATTAGTTTTTTCTTTAATTTGTTTTTATACGAAAAAAAAATGGTTTGTTAAATTTGTTAAGTTTGAATTAAAGGGTTTTCCAACAAAGGCGCTATCTAATAAATATAAGGCAAGTTATGCATTCGTAAAAAAAAATCGAACGCGAGATTTTGATCCAAGTTGACATGACGATGATAGTGAAGACTAAAAAAGTGGGTCTCTAGCCGACCCAGCTCTCGAAATTCGAGTGCCAATGTATTTATTTAATTCATTATCATTCAATAAAAGACAGAGAATTTATAATTTTTTAAATTGTTGAATGCAATGAGAAGTACCTACTAAGCACTCAATCCTGGAGTCCAAAGGAAAACCGTTAATGGTAAACAAACTTTCAAACCTATACACAAATTTTTGACACATTAACAATTTTTGTTTCGATTTTCATGTCATTGTCCTTCAGCTGTTGTTATGGCCATAATATTGGAATCGAACCCACGTCGTTGCAGTGACCTCAACCTGTGAAATTTGTGTTACATACATGTGATTTTTTTTTTTTTAATTTCACTCTCATCATTTTTTCATAACGCGCTTAAAGAAATATAGCTAACCTCAAAATAAAAACATAAATTCAATTTACTTTTGCAAGACTTTTTTTGTTAGCACATCGATCGGCCAGCTGTTTACTGTCAACAAAAAATGACAAAGATAAATGGAAGTGTTCCGAAAATGAGGTAGGTTTGAGCCCATGGAACGCATTCAGCCATGGAGATTTAAATTTGTATCGTAAGTCATGTTCGTCCGCATTTTTGACTACGCGACGTCTCACGTCTGCATTTTCTATCTTCTCTCTTTCCCTGACAAATACATTTCGAGTATTTTGTATTCTCTTTTTTTCGCAAATATTTAAAATTCAAATGCAGGCAAATGTAAATAAGTTTTGAAAATAATTGACTTATATACAAATACGCAGAGCTTACACTTTTGCATGAATACCCCTATTATTGTAAAGCCATAATTGCAATGAACTTGAAAAGTGAAAATGTAAAAAAAATCTGCTCTCATTTTCCAACTCGATATAGATGTCGCCAAACTGAAAGCAACAGATGTCGCTAGTGTATGTATGTATATATTCTTTTTCACTTTTTGCAAAAAGTGCCGAGTGTAGTTAACGCATAATGTTTCAAAATTTTATTATAAGAGCTCAAATACTAAAGAAACACATGCCTAATATTTATATTGATAATGGGCCTTACCAACAATCAAATTAAGAGACGACTTTAATATTTGAGCGAAATAAAGCATTATTTAATGGACTCTATATACTATACATATCTGACCGAAAATGTTGCATTTTATTTTTTAGGTTCCGTACAATAAATGGTTCATAATTTAGAGTTCACATAAATATTAAGTTCATAACATGTATGATTAACTTTATACAGCTCTTTAAATAATGGTCGATTTCGCTCTAATATTAAAGTCGTCTCTTAATTTGATTGTTGGTACGGCCCAATATTTCTTCATTTAGGGAGGTTCACATTCAACAACAACAACATGTTCATCAACTTCTGTCGTGTTGGCGGATTTGTGTAATGTGAACACCACTGTGAACCCACCTTAATGTTCTGGCTTTGGATTTTCGCTGAATGCTTTCATTTTTCATATTCTGGATTTGACATTTCTAATTATGTGTCAGTCGATTTGACATTTCTAATTGTTTTTGTTTTCCGGGCATTTTTTTGCAGTTTTTATTTATTGTTTTAAGCAATTTCGATGTAGTAGGTATATTTTAATAATTTTGGCATTCTGCACATCTATGCAAAAAATGCTTTCGTTTAATTTAGTAATTTATGCCCCTTCGATTTTTGTGGGGCCGCGAAAAGTGCACCACAAAAAACATGTTCGCCGTTGTATTATACGATATTTTTTTTTCTCAAAAACTGTCCCACAGAATTAAAAAAAAAAATTAAAAAATTTCATTTAGTTAAAATGGTTAAAAAAAATTTCCAAAAAATTGTTATTTTTGGTACCCCCCGGGGTCTATTTTTTTTGTTTTTGATTTTCTCGAAAACGGTACAGACGATTTTGATCATTTTTTATGTTAAGGCTCCTCCAAAGTTTAAATATTATAACATATTCAAATTCTGAATTTTTTATTTTTTTCGATTTATAAAAAACATCACAATTTTTTTTGGAAACTCAATATTTCGAAAACCCCATGCTCGATTTTTTTCAAACTTGACAAATAAAGTTTCTCAACATAATCTACAAGATTTGAGAAAAAAAAATTGTTTTACATATCTTAAACTAACGGTACCTTCCATACAAATGTTAAAAATGGTTTTCGAAAATCGTATTTATCTCGAAAACGGTTCCGAGAATTTTTTATTTTTTTTTATTTTTGATTAATTTTTACGATCTATAATTTAATAAAAAAAAGATTTGAAATCTAGAAATTACTGACTGAACCTACCATAGAACGATTTTTTCGAATTTTGAATTTCTCATTATCGGCATAACGGATTTTAATGAAATTTTTCATAAAGAAGCCCGTAAGAAGTTTAAAAAACACTGCATTTCAAAATTTAAAAAAAAATATTTTTTCAATTTTGGAAAAAAAAGTCTTTTTTTTGGAAAATTCGATATCTCAATAACGGCTTAATATTTTTCTTGGAAATTTTAAATTTCTTAAAAATGTTTCAAAAATTTTGTACATAAAAGCTTATTATTTTAAGGAACGACTACAACGGCTTATAATTTTTGTTCTTGCATAAATTCATGTTTACATATCATTCTGTTTTTGTCTCTTAAGAAATTTAAAAAATTAATTTTACCCTTATGAACAGTTTTCTCTAATAACATTCGTTTTTAAAATTCCTAGTCTATTACATAGGAGCAATTTCGTGGCTTCGTGCGACCTAGTCGTGCATTTTATTTCTTAATGCTCACACTGTGTCTCTGGCATATTAAGGGTATACAAAATGCGATAGTTGTAAAAAAAAAAACTAGAACCGTTTTTCTTATTTTCGACTTTCTTTTTAACGGCTCGCCCTTAAGTTTAAAAAAATATTGTACAATATTATATAAAAATATTGGAAAGCATATTTTTTGGGTTTAAAAAAAACAATTCCATTTTTTTTTTAATCAATGTCTTCAAAACGTGTGAACAATGATTTTTTGAAATTATTTTTTTTAAGAATCTGAATAAATTTTTGAGAAAAAAATATTTTATAAAATTTCGAAAAAATATTCGTATAGCAAATAGCGTTATTTTTGGTATTAAAAAAAAGAAAATGACGTGTGGTGGGGAAATTTATATTCCAAAGTTTTAAGAAAATCGGCCCAGTCGTTTAGACAAATAGACAGACATAATTGCGGGATCTACTTTTTTCGTCATTACTATCATTGCAATGTCAAGTAGGTATGACCAAAATTTTCATTTTTTTTCAAAATCTACCTACATATGTATACTTACTTATATAAAGTAATTGATAAATATATATCCTCGTTCAAAGTGTGTAAAGTTTTATGGGTTACAGTTTTGTATTAAAAGATATTAAAGGTACCTAACCCCTTACATGCAATTTTTTTAACTCTTTTATTTTTCAAAAGTGATTTTGCTTTTTAATCAGAATAACTTAAATGTTTTACATATTTCACTTTCGGGGCTAAAAATTTATAAAATTGATTTTCTCCAGAACGTATTTACACGCGCCAAGTATATTGCTCTATTAATCGCACAATAATAGCCTTAAATTGAAAATAAATTACATAATTGAGCTTTTATGTTACCGTCACAGTAATCGCTTTAGCTCCGTTGGTTGTGACCCTTTTGCAATGTAACCCGTTACCAGGGCTTACAATAAGTAGTAACTCCTATAACCATACTCTACCTGCACGCAATTTAAATTAATTTAGAAGACCGTTTTCAAACTCTACCTGTCCCTTTTAGCCTTACCTTTGTCTGAAAAAAAAAAAAAAATAAGCAACCATCTCCTACGACCGTTCACAAATACCTGCCAGCTGCCTTCGTTTTCCAATTCAATTTTCTAAATTCCAACTCAAATACCATGGACATAGCACGCTGGCGAAATGAAGGTTTGGAATTATTAAATGAATCAGAAGACCTAAGAATTCCAAATATTGGTATTTTTAAATTTTATATATTTATATTGAGAACATTCCACTCCGCGAAGGATTATCGGACTTAAATCACCTGCAAAACACAGGTGCGGCCGACATAGCCTTAGGCATATTTGCCTTCCATTTAAATCCCTGACATTGAATACACACCTCTAGGATTTAATTTGTAAGTCTATGGGTCGTCTTTTTGATCCCGAATGGATTGTGTAATTGAATTTTTCGAATATTTAAAATGTGTAATGGTCCTCCAGGACATCGCCTAGCACGACCGGCAATAAAAGAGAAATCCTCAACAACGGCACACATTTCAGAAAATAGCAAAAAAAAAAATAATATATACAAATAAATCCCGACATTTCGCCCTCTGGAGAGCGGAAGGTGAAATCAATTGATTGAAAAATTCAATGGAATGGCTTGGGGTGTCCAAACCAATGGTGCGGTGCGGTGCGATGGAGACGGAAAACATTTATTTAACCGCCATATGCTGCGGAAGATTTAAATTCCCCAGAATATGTCCTTGTTCCATGTTCTTGCAACAACAACCACCATAAAGCAAACGCACAGAAGAACTTTGTTGCAAAACTTTCTCAAATCCCAACCCTATTTTATTCTTAATTGGCTAACATATGTTCACTTAAAAATAACAAAAAAAAAATTGAAAATAAAACCGAGCGCAACGATGGAAGGACACGCCAAATGTCCTTTTGTGTGTCCGTCTCTGCTCTGCTTAGCAAAACTTTATTGCATTGCCATCATGATGCAGCGGAAGAAAGTCTCCGTCCGGACTGGGGAGCAATTTCGAAAGTTTATTTTTCCCAGAAAATCACAAAAAAAAAAAATATTAATCTAAAATCACCAGGATGACGGAGTAGGTTTTGGTAAGACTTAACAGAGCGTTTTATTATCAAAGGGCTTCCTTGCTGAGCTGCAACAACGTGCAGAATTTCATCATTTTCCCATGCACCGGCCACCCAAATAAAAATTCTCTTTGTTGCAACTGCAAATTGATTATTATTGTCCTTAAATTGATAACGGTCATTTTGATATAGTTTTTTTTTTTGTTTGTTTTTATTTTCTAACATGCCTGGTTTTACGGTCTTGATTGCAGGTGTGTGTCTGTGTGTGTGTGAAAGTGCAGCATTCGGACTACTTTTTGCCATAAAACCATAACCTGTGTACATACTGACCAAAAAGGATATACTGGATTTTTCATTTCAAACAAAAACAACAACAAAATAGAGTCTTGCTTGAATGTCAAAGCACACCTGGAAACTGGACGTAAAAGGTCCTTTTCTGTTGTATTGCAAATATTTTTATTTTCAGTGTTTTGTGGGTTTTTCGGATTTTTGCTCAAAGGTGTTCTGCAGTAACAATGAGTGCATTGGAACGCATGTTAAATCCCTGTCATACATGTATGTGAAGGAATATGTGATCAAAGAGATTTAATTACACGTGTGCATGGGGACTTTGGCCCTGTGCTGCTTTTGTTGTTTCGCAAAAGAACGCGATTGCGTTTTAAAGAACAGTACATATGTAGGTATGGTTTAGACTGTGGTTGAAAAATTAACTCATAATATTTCCCCGGTTTAGAATGCAGCAAGCTTAAACGGATTCATTCATATTTGGATAAAATATAAGTTGAATAATTACCTTACACTTGCTGCTTTGAAGTTATTTGATGTATGTAGTAATATAATGTGTTTTTTAAATACATTTAATACAGCACCTACCTCCCTTATCTTTAAGTTTTTACTTGCGATATACCCATACAGGTACTATATGGCAAGTTAAACTCGAGATTTTGATAAATCTTTGTCTTCCTCCAAATTCTGGGAGTCTATTTGTCTGTTCGGGTCGATTTTTTTAAATTTGGTATATTTCAACCATACCTCGCGTAGAAATATTTATTCCATTTCGACTTTCTCTAAGCCTGCACAACTGATTTTGGTGTTTGATCAACGCTCCAATGCAGCCAGATCTATGCGGAAGAAAATTTGTACACCTTGGATCAATGCCACCGTAAAATGTCATAGTGTCTGATTCATCGTTTATTCTTTTGTACGATCAATTATCTTTCTATATTTCCGATCATGATCTTCTTCTTTTCATATACAATATTAAATTATCAAAATCTCCTAGAAATGAAACATTTGTATTCAACCATCATCTGGCTACTGCCTCGGCTCCATGGCTAAGTTGTCGTCTACATCCGAATGTAACGAATAAAGCTAAGTTTTTTCAACATCAGATGCTCCAATTCTGAAATGAATACAACTGTTAAAATTTAAAATAGTCGTTGCCCTTGGTTTAACTCGGTAGTAATAACTGCCATTAAATTTTTTTTTTTAACGTATGGAATTACATATTACATTGGTTTGTTGTTGCACGTATAAAGAATTAAAGATATACTTTAAGATTCACATTAACGCATAAACATTATTAAGAAACAAAAAAAATCTAATTTATATTTTAACATAAGTAATTATAAAATAGCTATGCTTATATCACAACATCTAGTTTTCGTAACCAATCTTTCACATTTATGTTGTTGTTAGTATCCGCAAAATCTTGAATGTCACCAGGGTAAGAAGGTTTATTACATTCCGCAACAATTTGACATAATGGTTTGTCGTTGGGCCGATGTCACAAGCTGGAGAACTGACGCTTCGCCATTGGAAAAGAAAGTCTGCACATTTTCCATTATTCGTTCGGATTCTGTTAAGAGTCGACCAGAGGTTGTGAGGTATGTAGGTCAGACCCAAAGAGCTGGCAAGATAGGTTCAAGACGGTAATGGTGTCAGCTTGCATAAAGCCCATTCCAATATCCAGGCAGAATTTGTATAAACCTCATCATTGGCCAGTTCTTCAGCGAGCTTTATAGTTGGATGACGAGATTTAAGCCTTTGCTGCTGTGACTAAAGGGTAGAAATGTCTGCGTGGATAAGAAGTTCGGCGTTAGTCAGTATTTTGTTTCGCTCCCTTAAAAGGGTGTTTAGGCGTCGCAAGTGATGTATAGCAATGTTGCTTACTCAGGAAGCCATCGTTTTGGTGTCGGCCTTATAGTGCCGGTTATGAGTCACATGGTATTGTTCAGTTGCACGTCCACCATCTGTACATGGGCACTATTCAGTCACACAGGAGCCCAGTATTCCGCTGTAGAGTACACCAATGCAAGTGCTGCAGTATGAAGAGTTGATGCACATGAGCCCCATGTCGATTCAGTTAGTTTTTGCAAGATGTTATTGTGAGTTCTCAGTTTGCCAGCCACGTTTATTAAGTGCTGCTAGTGAGGAAGGTATCTGTCCAATGTTACGCCTAGGTATTTTGGGTTTTGGTTGTGGTTTAATGTAGTGTTGTTGAACTGGATATTTAGCCTATAGTTTGTAATTCAGTCCGTTCAATGAAAACAGTACACTTTCGTTTTAGACATGCTTGGACACACAGTCTCCATTGTCGAAAGTATATGTTCAGTTGCTCCAGATCTAAAGTTAGAGTCCTCTCTGTTTTATTGATGTCCTTATCTTGGGTAGCTATTGCCAAATCATCCGCGTACCCAAATTTCCTCGAAACGGTCGTAGGTATATCGCTGATGTAAAGATTAAATAGCAGAGGGCAAGGACGGAACCTTGTGAGAGCCCATTATTTAGCTCTCTTACTTTGCTTTTCTCATTATTTATAAAAACTTCAAGAAACCTGTTTGAGAGTAGATTGTTGATAAGGCGAGATGTCTTTAGACAGAAAACTACTTTTAGAAATAAAATGCATAGTAGATGGAAGGGTATACCAAGTTTCAATAACCTTAGAGCTTTTACAATAGCCCGTAATCTAGCAACAATTATTATTCGATCAGTAAACTATTATTCGTCCAAACTAAATACCTCATTACCTCCCAAACGAGGGTTAAATTTTAGTAAGATATTGGTGTTTGCAAAGAGAAAAGCTACCAATGCTCTTTAGACCCTGATGACCTCAATGATTTCTTTCATAGTAATTCTGGTCATGTTGATGATTTTTAAATAAATACAATATTTAACTCGTCGGTTTCTGTTCCTAGGTTTGAGGATTTTGAAGTTGTCAATGAGATTGAAGCTATGAAATGTGTGATGGCTGTTAAGCCTGATTCAATTGGTGAGGACGGGGTGTCCATCCGTTTCGTTAATTTTATATTGCCCCTTATCATAACCCATCTCAATAACATTATCAATTTGCATCGTCACATCTACCTTTCCTCTATCTTGGAAAATTGCGATCGTCAAGAAACGAAACTGCACTTCTTCAGCCGATTTCAGGCCTCTCAGTATAATTCATTGTCTCTCCAAAATCTTTGAAAAGATAATGGAGAAGCAAATTCTAAATGCCGTCACTAATAATATTAATCTGTTATACAAAACAATTGGGCTAGAGAGAAAATCATAGCTGCTCCAAGGCTATTATCAATGTTCTCGGAGACATAAGAGTTGGCTATGATAAAGATCACATTAATCTCTTCTGCTTACTCGATTTCTCTAAAGCCTTTGATAAGGTGAATCACCAGCATTCTTAAGTGGAAACTTCTTCGGGTTTAGCTACAGAGAATTTTCGCTGATAACAAACTATCTGTCTGACAGATTTCAAAGAGTCATTTCTGACAGAAAATGCTTAACTCTAAGACAGTTACACTTTGATACGTTCAAGAAAAGCCAATTTTCTAAACACAAAAGATTAAGATCATCTTGGTGTAAATGAAAATCATTAATTGACTTATCACAACGGAATATTTTAATGTCAAGCAAGAATAGAAAGGGTCTTACTTGTGGCACTCCTGAGGTGTCTTCAATTACGTCTGATAGTCATTAATAAGCACAAACTGTTTTATACAATTCAGGTAAGATCTAAGCCACTTTAAGACATTTTAGTGGAAGCCAAGGGAATCTAAGTTTTGCATTAATACTATGGCGGTTTACCCCCTATCAAATGCCTTAGCAAAGTCCGTATATGTATATGACGACTGTTAGCCATTTATAAGATTAATACTAATTAAGACTAATATTATGATTACTAAGTATTGTCAGGTTGGTTGTTGTTGTCCCGCCAACAAAAAATCCATGTCGAAATAATTTCTTTAACAACAAAAGTAAGCTTATGACAAAACATTTTGGGTGTCGTTGATAATTTACTAATACAGAAATAGTTAGAAACGACTTACTAAAAAGCCTGATTTATGCATAGAAATAATATACGAGACTTTCCAATCATCAAGAAAATTCAAAAACATTAAAGTTACTGGTTAATTTAGAACCGATTGTACCACCGTGCGTCGATTAGAATCATTTTGAATAGATAATTTGGGAACAAATAATTTAATTACCTCTTTAATTTCCCTTACAACATGTGATAGGCTTTGGATAGCTGCTTACAGCAAAATATATTATGCTATGAAAAACTGTTTGATTAGACCGGCATGTTTACGAAGTTAGCTTTATTGTAATCATGCCTGAATATTTTTCCCATTAATGGTTTCATCTTCCAGCCCTTATTGAAAAACACCTTCATAATGCCTGTGAGGGTTTTTAAACTTGAGTTCAGGAAAAAAATTCCTCTATAATTTGCAACTTATTGTTTTTTGTTTGAGCTCTCAGAGCCACAGAGGCTTCCATAGGTTTAAAATAATTGCGTCCCTAGACCGAGTTTCCTATAATAGAGACATGATAAATTATTGAAAGATAAGATCACCTCCAACTACCCTGTACCAAATTCCTATCAAATCAATTTTTTTTGCATCATCGTTCTAGATGCGCTCACAAGAAATTTTAACACTTCTAGTAGTTTGGGTTTTAGCTCGATTTACATACCAATCGGATGAACAAGGAGGTAGAAGTGGAAACCCTAATGTTTCGAAGTCCTCAGTTTGGTTTTGTGATTATTCATATATGTACGATTACTATTTTACAGGAAAAATCGTTTATATTTCAAAAACGAAAAAAAATTTGGTCTCAGCTAATGGCTGTAAAGGCTTAAACCGGAACTTATACTGATTCCTTAAATTCAGATTTCGGATAAATCCTACATCTTATGCACTATTATTAAAAATGCTAGTCTGTAAAATGATGTAATGATGTAAAATAATATGACAGGTGATTGCGGCCACATTTCTGCAAAATTGGCTGTTATTTAGTAAATCTGTGTTGCCAAATAAATATGGTTTCGCATAACAGCGTTCAAAACAATGTAAAAATTATTTAATTGTTTTATGAGTGTGAGTCTTCTGTTGGAGCAGCATTTGGCGAACTTTGCCCAAATTTACGTCGTCATAATTGTCTCTTGAGTTTACCGGTTCAGTAAATAATCCGCCGAAACCAAACGTGCCAAAAAATATCGCCTCTATCAGTGAGAATAGACAGTAGAATCCGAGGCGATAAATTCCCAGCCACGTACAAAAACTCGGCGTTTAGAAGAACAATAGCTCAGAGATTACGACCATATAGATGACGGCATGTGGTTGCTAACTGGTATCTCAAGCTGTGGGAAATTGACTCCAATTTCATTCGGAAAGTCATATTCAACGACGACGCCCATTTCAAAATGAATGGGTTTGTCAACAAGCAAAATTGTCATTCATTCACATTCACACAAATTGCAAGGCATCCATAGAAAATCACTGTTCGGTGTAGCGTTATTATGGAAGCATAGTTCCTTGAGAACGACGTTGACCAAAACATCACCGTCAAAGACGTGTACTATCAGTACATAATTTTCAATTTCTTTTGTCCGGGTTGGATGATAAGAATAGCAAAATGTGGTTACAGCAGGACCACGCTAATGCCACACAGCCCATACCTCAACGAGCATCTTACACGAGCGATTTCCGAAATTTTTCGATGTGAATTGGCCACTTCTTCTTTTTGGAGTTTTCTCAACTTACAGAGTTATGGCAATAACCAACAGACCACATCTGCCCTGAAAACCAACAAAGTCAAGTTCAGCCTTCTTTATATCCCAGAGTTATTGAAAATTGGACGTTTCGGATGCGCGTCATCTAACATAGCTCCGACTGATATTTGAACTATTTTGCGTATATTTAAGACATAATGACGGACCTTTCAAATAAAAACAAATAAATCATGTATCACTCACAGTTTGTTTTATTCAAATTTAAATATGGAAAACTCTTCTTCCTAGAAGTAATTTTTCTTCACTAAGCTCGTAAAGGCATCTAAAAGTAAAAGAATATTCAATTTCGCAGTTTCGGTCCTACTGTGTACCGTAAACCAACTTTGTTCTGCTTCTCCACCATCGAAATGTTTAGTTTGAATAAAGCTTTGAAGTTCTTGCTTACTCCGAAGCAATACTTGCCCCGCGAGCAACTAAAAATTATTATCCCTCTACCAACACAAAAAAGATGTTCCAACGTAGGTAGTCAATAGTCAATTTAAAATTTAAATTTCATTACTCAAGTATTTACTCAATACTTAAAAGCATTTCCAATTTCAAACTTTGCCTTCTCCTCCTTGTAGCAACCAACACTAACACTAATATTCTATTTAATTCAAAAACTTTCACAAAGGAGATTAAAATAATGTAACCAGGGGCCTTTGAAGAAATTAGTTCCAGTAGACGGTAGGTAAATAAATAAAAATAGCTTACCCTCAAGATAGGTACTCAGAGAGCCTCGATAGCCAAATAATTAAATATCCTGTAATTTCTTTACCCAAAATTATACCTTACATCTGCTAGTATTTGCATTGTGCAAAAAGTTTTACATTTCCCAAATGGTTTTTCATTAATAGATTAAAATAAATCTTAAGTACCCTCCTGAGAAAATAGGAAACAACAAAGTACCTTTCTAATAAAGACCTTTGTTCCGATTCTCCTTCAACTTCTATAGCACTGCCACATGAAAAAAAAAATTGACAATAATTGAATTTCTTGCAGCAACATTGTTGAACATTTACTTCTCACACTGCCTTCATTGGTGTCATCACCAAACTTGGATCCGTACGTCTTTGCCGAAGAACAACTCCTAAGAACACTTCCCATCCATTACAGTTTTCCAATTTCCCAAACTTGTCCCGCAATGGGAATTCCTACTCCAATGCAGCGCTCGACGAACGACAAAACTCCTCCAGAAAATGTTCCAAGCAAACCTCCTCCTGCCTTCAGTCAGTCTCTCTTTGTCTCTTATAAACCCAATGACGAAACCCAAAATTGAATTTCGATACAGTAAAAGTTTATTTCGCAATGTGACGGTGTCATCTATTCCGCCGACAGAGTTGATGGTGATGGTCGGTGGTTGAGAAACCGGAAGTTGGAATAGAGGCGATGAAGATCATCTCTGTCGAAAAAGAGAACTAGAACGCAGAACGCTATCCGAACGAATAATACCCTTAGCAAAACACTCAGCCAGCCCCGGAGAAAATGAATTCTCACCCAATTTCAATTTCACCGCGGAATGCTTTCAACAAGACCTTAAAACTTTTCCATTCCGGGAAATACAAAGAACGAAAAAAAAAAAAAAAAACTTGGAAGAAAAATTGAAAAACACACCGGGAAAACTTCAAATGAAAACTATTTTCCCCTGAGAACCGTTTCGATTTTCTGTACACATTTTCATGATTTTTCACTCAGATTTCTCTCTGATGGGTCGGTCGACACCAAAGACCAAACAAACGATGATGATGTGGAAAATAAAGTTCATCATGGGGTCTTACGAACTTGCTCACATTTGGCTGTTTGTTTTACTATCTTAAAATGGGGGAATTAATTAGTATTTCAAGTGTAATTCGGCTTCAATGTAGTAAATACTTATTCCGGCGAAATAGTTTACTTTGTAAGGTTGAACAGGTTTTTTGGAAAAGCTGTAATGGTTATGTACATGATAATTAGCCCTGTCCGAACTTGGGAATTTTATTTTTAATTTTCTGCCCATTATTAGTTATTTCTTGCTATTGACTTATTGAGTTCTATCAAGAAAAATATGGTGCCTTGGTCGTATGTTTCTTTAGCTTACCATCATCTCTCCACGATCAACATTAGAAGTCAAGCCGAGTACCACTGCTGGTGATTGGGCAGATGATTGAGCAGAAGTGCCACAGCTGAAAAACTCTTCTTACCCTCTCTCGCTTGGGTTCATTCAGCAGTGGAAAAATTCGCTATTTGGGATGAACAGTGCATCAAGATCTAGAGTTCTAGTTAGATCTGTTCAGCTTCCCATTCTTTGGGTTATAACGAGTGATATTTTAAGAGCTAGGGGAAATTAAAAAAAAACACATAAAATTCAGAAAAATGCATGAAATCTTTATTTGAATCGATAGTACGGTCGATATAACTTAATGTTTGAAGATTATTGTATGCAAATGTTGGCCGCTGTTGCGCCTCAAATGGTCCATCAGCTTAGTCCAATTTTGGCATATTCTTTCTAACTAACATATCGGCCGGTATCTCACAAATAAATGCTTCAATGTTGGTTTCCAGTCCGTCAATCGAAGCGGGCTTGTCGCTATAGACATAATATGTCTTAACAGAGCCCCAAAAAAAATAGAAAAATAGTCTAGAGGCATTAAATCCCACGATCTAGGCGGCCAATTGACCGGCCCCAAACGTAAAATAAACTGTTCACCGAACTCGCCTCTCAATTGGTCCATTGTTAAGCGTGCTGTGTGGCACCGTCTTGTTGAAACCATATGTCATCCAAGTCAAGCTCTTCCCTTTTGCTCAAAAAAAAAGTTTGTTATCATCGCACGGTAGCGCTCACCATTCACAGTAACTTTGCGATTCATATCATTTTTCAAGAAATACGGCCCAATGATTCCGCCAGCCCTTAATCTGCACCAAACTGTGACTTTTTCTGGTTGCATTGGTAGCTTCTGGCTGCTCTTCACTCCAAATACGGCAGTTTTGCTTGCTCACGTATCCATTCAACCAGAAATGAGCTTCGTCGCTGAACACAATTTTTCGATATAAAACTGGATCTTTGGCCAACTTTCAAGAGCCCATTCATCAAAAATTCGGCGTTGTGGTAGGTCGATCGGCTTCAATTCTTGCACCAACTGTATTTTGAAAGGCTTCACACCTAAATCCTTCCGCAAAATGTTCCACGTAGTGGACTAACAGAGAACCAATTGCTGCGAACGGTGCGCGCCGAATCGATAATGCACGGTCATCACTAACACTTGCCAATACAGCTGCGATATTTTCCTCAGTTCGCACCCTACGTAAGGGTGTTGGTGGTTTAATGTCCAACAATGTAAATTTGGTGTGAAATTTAGTCAGAATAGCCCGAGTAGCCGCCTCAGTAGGTCGATTAAACTGACCATAAAATGGAAGAAGCGCGTGATGAACTTTCTCAACAGAGCAGGAGCACGCATTTTGATAATACTCGTAAAATTCAATAATTTGCAAGCGTTGTTCGTTTGTAAGACGATTCATAGTTAAATTAAAGACTGAACATGTTTGACAGTGACACAAAACACGAAACGTGCGTGAGCTGTCAAAACCAGTGTTGCCAAAAAGAAATTGGCAAAAAAATCACCGAAGTCCGGTCTTTCATGTTAGGAGTTGTGTGCTTGTGGTGACTTACCAGATATGTGATTTCTTCGGATTTCTTAATGAAAAATAAGCCGAGGGCTAAGGCTTCTGGAAATCAAATATCGCGAAAACTGTGATACACACTACGCCAACTGCTATCAAGAACAATAAAAACGATTTTCTTGATGTGGATTCATCATCGGAAATAGGGTGCTTTAAAGGACTATTCACATGAGAGCGACCAACGACCGACGAATGAACGAACATTCGCTCATTTTGACATTTCGTTCGCATGCATTTTTTTTATTCGTCGCGAATGGCGTTTACTTAGACAACTATTTTAGTTCCTTTTTGATTTTGAGGTTAGCCGCGCGCGAACAATTCATTCGTTGCAGTGTGGATGGTATGTGGAACGCGAATAGAATTTGACAGTTCCTAACAATGATATTGAAATTCGTGACGACCAACTTTTCGAATATTCTCTAATTTCTTTTACTTTAGCAATTAAAATGCAAGTTTTAATGTCTTAACATTTTAAATAAGTTTTCTACTATTTTGTCTAATATTTGTGAAGAATTTAACTTTATAAATGTTTTAAGTCCCATTATTTCGCCGGTCGTTGGTCGCTCTCATGTGAATAGTCCTTAAGTGTCAGGTTAACGAGTGCCTCCTGCCAATTCGCATTAATGCTAAATCCACCAATAACAGGCTCATGGATGTCCGAACATTCGAATATTCGAAGAAGCCAATATTGACAAGTACTTCGATGTCGGAGCTCATGAATCGCAAGAAAACTCGCCAGGTATTTCTAGTCTAGAATAAAATTTTAAGGAGGCCTCATTATTCGTACTGTAGACCTAGGATTTATGATCACTGGCAATTTTGTCAAGAAGCCATCATGGATGACACCTACACCATCACGAAATTCTTCGTTTGGCAATGGTTACCGCTGCTCACTAATTAACTAGCTTGGCCAGTAAAAGAAGGGAGGGGAACACTGGCTAAAGCTACGCAAAAGGAAAAAGGAGCGGTGATAATCAAAACATATAGAGATGTTTTATCGACCGTTGTCCATCAGGCCTTCACAAAAGTGTAACAATTTTTTCGAAACATGATACAAGTGAAACTTTTTAAAAACTATGTATGTATAAAATGGCAAGATTTTTCGACTTTCGAACTACGCTATTGAGTCGAACCAAGCCAGTTTCAAATGAGTGGAGGTTTAGTTCAAACTTTCTTCATTTAACGATATAAGGGTAGATTAAAAATTCAACAGAAATATTTGATAGAAGAACATGTAACAAAAAGGGAAAAAAGTAGTAACATAGAAACAAAAAACAAACATTCTATAAATTTTAAAACTTTTGTTACATTTATAACACTGTGGCAAACCTGGTCATATCTATACATAACTTTCGGAAGTTTAAAAAAAACTAAAGGCACAACGGCAGAATCGTATGACTTACAGCTTCAAGCCATTTTAGTGTGCATGTTTGTCGCTAGAAACGCAGAGGAACTACAATTTTCAGCTGAGTCCGAAAGGCTAAGATGAGAAGTACTCGTACTTTCAATCACAAGAGATACTGTTGGAATATCACTTTGTTGATTTCTCGAAACATATTTTGGCTGGAATTCGAGTTTAGAACTCTGGTTTGATACTACAACACACATACTGTTAATGCATATTTCGTGTCGACACTCCGTATTCCATCCCAACTGCGCAATTCGCATTTAGACAGAATGCAGATGACCATCAATTGCTTTGTGCATGGAAATGCCTCTCATTTTATATTAATACCTAATGCGAGAAACAGATTGACACAGCAACTTCAACAGCAACAAAAACTTCAACATCAAAAGTCTTGTGAAATAGATTACAACGTGAACAGCGTTTTTGACAGCATATAATCAAAATAGTTTCAAATGCGAAATGATTTGCTGTAAATTCAAAATTAACTTGAATTGCGTCAATCAATACGACTTGCGTAATTTGTCGTACTAAAATTAATTTGTTTTTAGTAATTCTTCCATTGCCAAAACCAAAATAAATAGACGAAACAAAAAGATGGTTTTCGCATTTTCATTTAAGTGTTGATAATACTGACAAATTTCGCCTTAAAATTTGGTAGCATTTGCACAGCGACATCGAATTTAGGGCTTAGGTCCAGCGTTGCCGCCAAAACAAACATTTTCATGCCACACTCTTTGAAAAAACGTGCCATTTATGACATTTTTGTGCCATATGAAAGAAAACTCAAGTTATTCTTTAAAAATCAATTTTAATTAAATACTATTTCAAACAAATAACAAACAAAAAATCACTTCCTCTGTTCATGTATAGGTATTTTCCAGAAACAGGAGTTTTTCGGAAGTTCATAATAAGTATAATAAGTATGTATTATGTAACTACCTATTTCACATCACATGATGAGTACCTATTATTATTATTTAAAAATATAAAGACGCAATAAATCTTTGTTATAATAAGTTAAATAAATAAATTAGCTGGAGGTTTGAAATTTTGACAATTATTAGGCTTAATAATGTCATTATATGACATTAAAGCATTAATAATGTTTTGTATGACAGTCTGTTTTTGTTGTTAATTTTAATATTATTTAGCCTTTAAAACACTCGCTCTGCTGATGCACTTCCCTGAGGCAAACTAAGAAGAATCAACATAAATTTTGAAATATTAATGAACATTCTTTCGTCAATATTGTTTTTTAATTTGTACAACTTAACCTAGAACGTTTTTGAATCTTCAAGAAAAATACTTTCGGCTAATCCAATCTCAAAAAATTTTCTTATTTCGCCAAAAAGAAAATCTTTCTCGCACTCTAATAGATGAGAAAATTCTGATACCAAAATATTGAAGTGTGGCAAAATACTTTATATGTTTGGATTATTTTTTAAAAAGGTTGGGTCGATTATCTTAAACGCATTTAGGTAAAATAATGAAAAAAAACGTGCCATATTGAAACTTTTCGTGCCACCGTGCCACGAGAAAATTTCCGTGTCAAAATGGCACGATCGTGCCACATCGGCAACGCTGCTTAGGTCTAACGTTGATGTTCATGTCGAAGTTGCTGTGTTAATGTAATCAAAGCCATTTAAAACCAGTGGCGCAGAATTTTAATTGAATTAGTACGATGCTAAAGCTGTTTTAGTATGATACTAGATTAAAACAACGAATATGCAAATTTTAATCGAATATAGCATCATACTTTCTCCACCCTTTTACTAAAGTTACAATCATCGAATACCTATTTTATTTTTTTAGTACCGTGCTAGCTTCATATTATGACTCTTTGTCATGTGCAAACATCAAAAAAGGTTCGTGTACTTACTTTTTTGCACGAAATGTCATTGTTTTAGGTGTGTTCAGAAGCAATTTATTAAGAAAATTCTTTTAGTACGATACTAGTTAGAAAATGTTCAAAATTGTTAAGTAGTATCATACTATTACCTTAATAATAAGCTGTTTAAAATTTTGGGCCATCGGCTCTAAAAAGAATGACGTGGTTGTCAAAGTTGCTGTTGAAGTTCCTGTGCCAATCTGTTTCTCGCATAAATACTAGATATGGGTGCCTTCAACTGTGGAAGACATTTTGTTTTCGAAGAGACGATTTTAAAAACCATTTCTGGAAACCTTTAGACAGTGATGGGTAATTAAGCTTACAGGCAGAATGTACAATTCAACCATACCAAGACCACATAAACCAATATTAAGTAACGGACTCAATCTCGGTAAAGAGATAGAGATAGCTTTACCTAAAACTTTTATGGCTGACGGCTATGTCATCAAGCAGTTAATAGAATCCAGTTGATGACTTAGAGTTATTACTCGTACTATGAATGAATTATTTATGTATTGGGGTATTGCACTGCGACCTGGAGATCTATTGTGCCCTCACTTAAAAATGGATGAGCTTGCTCATCTTATAGTTCTTCCTCCAAATATATTGCTCTTAGGAATCTTAGTATTTGGGGATTGGGGCACCTTCAGAGAAAATAGGTCGCTCTCTTCCACCTGGTATAGTCCCAGATGGCTTGTCGTTTGGTTAATGAGTAGACAACATCTTCCTTATATGTGGTCCGGTGTTTACTTACGCATGTTGCAGAAGCTACATGTGGAACTACTTACCATACCAAGTAAACAAAGTTGTTTGCTAAGTTTTCAGTACCCAGTACTACTTAAGTTAATGCAGTTTTTATTGCTCAGTAGTAGTTTTGCCTGCCTCAAATTTGGAAGTTCTTTCCAATCCCTAGATCTGTTTGCCTCTTCTTCTTGTTTAATTTAGTTTTTGATCCACGTATTTCTCTATGGCGTTTATCTCCGCTTGGAAGATGCTGATGGACTGCCACATCGAGATGGAAACTTTGGTTCTAGTCTCAAAGATTCTTCCACCAGTCCCTTTGCTTTATCTCGATCCATCAGTGTACCACTTGATGATATTCGTTTCGTAGTTTGTGCATGCCGCCTTCTCCTACCCAATCTTTTTTGTTGCTTAGCTCTGTAAATATGTTTTTCTCGAAATTATATTTTTTGATCATAGTGGCTCTTGGGATGTCAATAAGGTTTGTTACTGTGGACCTGCTGATTATGTCTCTTTCAATTAGACCTGTCCCAATTTCTTTCTTTGAGAATTTCATGATAGCTTTCATTGTCGCTCTACTGATGACCTAGCGTAGAGGGTGTAGATGGGGGACAACCTTATATAGCTACAGTAGGGCTGGTTATCATTGCTTCCGTAATACATAAAGATGCGAACCCTTGAACTTTTTCTAGAATTTTTCTAACTGTTTACAATGATCGGTCCTACCATCACAGCGTACATCCACCTGAGGATGTTCGGTTTGCTTGCATCCCTATGACCTCCCTGAAAGTCTTGCAAATCATTAGGGCTTTTGTGGCTTTCCCGACTGTAGTTTCTAAGTGTCTGTTTCAGAGGAGCTTACTTTCAAATCTAACGAAGCTTACAGCAAAAGTCTTTTCCTGATAAGTAGTATCATTGTCGCATTGGAGGGGCTTAGTGTTAGTACTAATAACTCATTCCGGTGTAATGAATCTCAGGACTGCTCAAATAGTGGACGGGCCAGCTAAAGATGCCTCAGTTTCCTAAACAGCACACAAATAATGTATTTCCTGCATCCTGCCGCATTATGAGAGTGTCTGAGTAAGTCGTAAGTCAACTATGTGATTAAATCAATGAACGATTCATATGGGGGTGATTTCACGCCGAGAAAGGCGGAAAGGAGAAAAATAATCCAGGAACTTCAAATGCATGGGAATTCGGGGCTGCATAATGACAACCAATTTCGATTCTTCAGATGGAGAGCGCACGAATCTCCATTAAGCTTGAAAAAGACCTCATTGATACATTTGAAGTCAAAATAGTTTTAAGACATGGATGTTTTACATTTTCTTTAGCAACCTTTTTCAAAGAATAGTGCATAATCTTCGACTCTCGCGTCAACACAGGAAGGACAATCACTCAAAGGTCGGTTCAATCTTTCGCTAATGACAATATTTGCATTGACCGGTAGAAGAGAGATACAACAATAGGTTGTAAAGCGACACCAACTTAGTCAAAAAAGTTAAGGACTGGCTCAGGTAGAAAGGATTGATATCAATGTTACCGATTGGAAAATCTTTTGGTCCATGTTAAGAGCTTTTGGGTTGAGGGCCAGGTCCACCCGGGCTTCAAAAAGAAAATATCAAAATTCAGGCAGAAATTTACAACCCCTCGTTTGCTTACCTTCCACATTTTTTTAAAGCAGAATACTTTTTTATTTTCGTGAACTCATAACAAGCCTTTATAATTACGTAGGTGGTATATCGCAAATGAAAACAAAAATCGAAAAGAAAAACTAAAAAAAAGAACAAAAATCACATGAGAGATAAGTGTTTAGGGGTTTGAAAAGTTGAGGGATTGGAATGACATAACATGAGCTATAACGGATAAATGAAAAGGAGGATGATGCCCAACAATAACAGGTGTTTCCTTACGGCGAATCTCCGTTCGAAGATGAAGATTATGGGACGCACAGAAAAAAAAAAGATGAAGCACAGAAACTTTTACAAGGCCATCAGGACAATTAAAATGTTATTAAAAAAAAGTGAGCGAGAAGAAAAATGGAAAACAGGAAAACTTTTCCCAAGCACACGTGTGCTACGGGGATGGATTTTTAAGAAAATTGTTTTTCCTTGTTTGTGTTTAATTTAATTCTTTAAATGGTTAATGTTTTCTGGTGCGATATTTGTACTTTTGTTTCTGCTGCTGTTTCTCTTCTGTCTTCTGTTTTCTGTCTCTGTCGACCTTAATTAGAAGAGTTTTTTTCATTTTCGCTGTTGATGTTTTTTTTTTATTTTTAATGAGTTGGAAATTTTATGATTTTTTTTTGTTTTTGTTGCTTTTTAAGATTGAACGGGACAACAGACGGAAATGAGAGGATTGCGTGGCGACATTTTGTCGTGGGAGATATAACAGATGGCGCGCGTTATGGTGGGGGTGGCTACACGTCCATGTCGGATTTCGAGGAAATTGCTTTGTTATGCTCTAGAAAATTAAGGAACGAGCAAAGTATTTATTGAAGGGAAATACAATAAGTTTGCCAAAAGTTGACCCAATACTAGGAATACAGTTTAGCGAAGTACGAGTATTTATAGAAAAGGTTGACTGGGATTTTAGAATCAAATATTTTATGACTTGGTTTTGTTTTGCTAAAGTTTCTGTTTAAAAATTAAAATAAAACAAACAAGTCACTCAGACATATTTTAAACTTGGACTAATTGTGATTGATTTGGAAAAAGTTACTGAAAGACTTTACCCAGGTTAGGGCGTAAGGTTAATGATTTGGAAATAACGATAGTTGAACAAATTGTTCCTATAGAAAAAGTCTGGTTGAAAAGACATGTTTCACAAAGTGGAGTTCATTTTGAGACAATAGGAAAAGGGTATATTTTTTAGAAAGCAGGGGATATCTTCTATTTCAAACTAATGAAGAAAATTTAAGATAACATTTTTCATCTCGTTCTGATCGGGTTGGGTACAATATCCCACTTTTTATAATCCCGTTTTTATAATCCCATTTTTTATAATGCTGTTTCTTATAATCCCGCTTTTTTGAAATCCCGCTTTTTATGATCCCGCTTTTTTAAAATCCCGCTTTTTAAAATCCCGTCTCTTATAATCCCGTTTCTTATTACGACTTATAAACAGTAAGGCAGTGACGTTTATTCGAAGGTACGCAGGTGTTCACCGCACACCCTACCAAAATCATCACATAAGTCACATTCCATATTTCATGTTCTCCATGTTCTCCTTATTCAAGCGCACCACCGCAATTCATTCAAATGCAATGGATGAAGAATACATTTTCAAGCAAAATATCAAAAATAGTACTCTAGGGTGTTCTCCTCATGTAAACGCACCGACCGACCTCCGAAACCAAGGTAAAGCACATCCACATCCACACAAAAAAAAATGCAAAGAAGAGACAAAATGTGTATATATAAAACCAAAATTCTATATTCCTTGGTGTTCACCTTCATCGAGCGCACCACGATCCTTCATCCGAATGAACAGAGAATTCATTCTCACGCTACAATGTTCTCTCCATGTCAACGCACCGACGAAAGGCAAGGGCAACGCGACGTAAAGCAAATCAACATACAGAAACAACTCAAACTACAGAAAAGAAGACAAATTGGTTTGGTGTATGGTGTTCAACTTCATTAAGCTTACCATCCTCAATTCGGCATCGAGAGAGACAGTGAACTCTGATATGATTCATTTTCATTATGGAGTGCGAATTCATTGTATACCAGTTGTTGTTGTACACAAGGTCACAAGGGTACAACACAACAACACACAACCAGGGTTCGGACTTCATAAATCGCAGATCGCAGTAAATTGGCAAAGAAATCGCAGTAAAACCAAAATTTTCACAGTAGAAATACATATATTTTTTTCATTAGGTAACAACAAATTATAAACAAAGGAACCAAAGTTAAATCACATTTAAATCATCGTTGATTGTTAAAACAACACAATTTATTGATGTTTTAATTTTTCACGGAAGAAAAAAAAAACATATTAAAAAATCCTTAAAAATATAAACACTCTAATAGGATTTTTGGTTTAAAAAAATGACAATGATTACAAGGCCAAAAATGTAGGATTTTTTGTATCTCCTGAAAAAAAGTTAAAATTTCAGTTATGTTGTTTTAACAATCAGCGATTCATTTACATAATATTTGTGAACAAATATGGATACTCTTACTCGATAATGAAAATGTATAGTTTTAGCAAAAATATATGAAGCTAGGTAATCAAAATAAATTTACCATTTACAAATTTGTACTTTTTGAAGCAAGAACAAATTAAAGAATAGTAGAACTAAAAACGTATATAGCTGACAAGACCTGCACTAAAGAGACAAGAATCTTTTTGAATTTTGATATTTTGTTATGAGCACATTTATTTCTTTGATCAGTGCTGCTATTCAAACAAAATCTGAAGGATCGTTCTGGTCTTTCCGTAAAAAAATTTGCTGAAAATGAAAAAAATTTCCCAACTGATGGCTTCGAATGCCTTAAAAGTTCCTATGGTCCGTTTTTTGATTTTGTGAAGCTTGAGAATGAATTTACTGTGTTTTTTAAACTTACTCAGTCACAATTCAAAAATATTTCCATTAAGGACATTCCAAAAATGCTCGATAATAAGGAACTAAAAGACCTTTTTTCGGAAATTTTTAAACTAAGCTCACTAATCTTGACGATTCCAGTATCAAGTAGCTCTGTTGAGCGATCTTTTTCTGCCCTTAAGCGCATTAAATCATATGCCAGAAATAAAATGCTGGAGAACAGATTGTCAGAACTGGCAATTATTTTAATAGAAAAATCATTTCTTAAGGAAAGCGGTATTTTAGTCTATTCGGAGGAACTTGTTTTTTAATCAATAATCCCCCATGTACCTTACTTAAAATTGTTATTCAATTTATATACCGTTTATATATTAAAGCAAAAAATATTTTTTATGATTATGTTCTACAAGTTTTTTTTGAAGAAATCCCTTCGAATCGACCTTTATATACAAGTAAATATCTGTTAGACTGTGTAAACTTTACTAATTACTAAACAACACAAAAAAAAAAAAAACAAAAAAAAAATAAAAAAATTAAATATAAATATATATAATATATATGTATATATATAAAAAAATAAAAACAAAAACAAAAACAAAATAAAAAAAGAAAAAAAAAATGAAATGGGATGGTTGTCTATTACGTCCTCGTCGTGATCCTGGATTAAAACTTAAAATAGATAAATGATTAGAAAAAAGAAAGTTATAGTGAACACCCTACTGAAACCACCACGGCACGTCACTGCAGTAAGGTATGTAAGGAGGGCATGCTGTCCCCCTTAAAACCCCCCTGCTTGGGCACACTATACGATTTGGGCTAGGTGCGAGGTTAGGTGTATGCAAAATTTCTTTAGCATTTAAAGAATCTGGAAAATAACCAACATAAAATCAATAAGTTTTAGCTACTTATTCTAAAAAACGGGATAAGCGGTATAAGACGGGATTTTAAAAAGCGGAATTATAATAGAACGGGATTTTAAAAAGCGGGATTAAAAAAAATAAAAACGGTATTATAGAGGACGGTATTTGAAAACTTTTTTGCGGGATTTTTGAAAAAAAAGACGGGATTATAAAAAGCGGGATTCCGTTACGCTCCCGTTCTAACCTCATTTCGTTCTGATTTAGATTGTGGAGACTGTATAGTTGCATGAGCCAATATTCATTATCTACGATTTATACCAGATCTTACATCAAAGGTACATTTGATTAGATGAAGGTTTTTTATTGCAATTTAAATTTTAGATACTAAAAATAAGGGTTAAGATGACCTGGCCAACAAAAATGGGCAATTTTTTGATCTATGGTCACTTCATTTCCTGAAAAAATCTAAGGACCGATTCTTGATGTTGGCGCCTACATAAGCGATTATGACTACTCTTAAAATGTTTGAGAACAGTACGAGCGTTTAGGAAAGTTAGAGACGATTAAAAAGGGGATACAGAAGGGAGCGTGTCGGGATCCCGCTTTTTGAAATCCCGCTTTTCAAAAATCCCGAAAAAAAAGTTTTAAAACCCCGTAAGCTAAAATACTGCTTTTTTAAACTGATGGGCATTCTCTGAACCACGAGTATAATGGTTAAATTGTTTTAGGAGAGCAATACAACTGGCTTTTTCACTAGAATACCTTTTATAAAAATAGCGGCAAAATAATGATAGACAAGAAACAATGCGGTGGAGCTTGTACGAGTAAAGCTTTTTTCACTCGCTCTGCTTAGACTTTAATCGCGAAATATAAAAATTTTCTAATTAACGAGTCTTTGCAGAAAAATGTTAATATGTTAATGTTTGTTGGTTTTACTTACTTTTTTTTTAATTAACTGAAATTCTTTAAAAATCGACTAGAAAAAAGATAAACGTTAAGCGACGACGCCGACGGTGGAGCGAAAAGAAAAAAAAAGACGATTTTTTAATGATGTTTTCGTTTTGGTAGTCTGTGCTTGAATGCCAGCTCCTTCTTTAATCACCTTTCTTCTCTTTTGTTTTAGTACAAGAATTTACAATAAATATGGCCGCTGATTTTTGGTGGCGGCAAATTTAAAACGTTGATAATTTTAGTACTAGTTTAGATTTTAAGGTATAAACGTAATGATATTTAGATGAGATTTTAGGATTTTAATTCAAATTTAGATTTTAAGTTTTTAATTCAGTTGTATACATTAAGTTTTAAATTTAAATTAAGATTTTAAGTAAAAAGAAATTATATTGCAAATAAAATAGATTGATGAACTGCTTCTGCTTCAACAGAGCTGGAGCGATTTAAATGCTTTTGTTATAGTTTTTTCATATTTCTTAAACTTTTTGAAGGGGACAAAATGTAAATAAAGTAATTACAATAATAGGCTGTTCTCAGGGTGGTGTATAATCACCCTTATTGTGGATTTTTTTAGTTGATGAATTGTTAGAAAATCGTACCTCCCGATGATATCGCTATCATTGCAAAAGGTAAGTTTGAATAAATGCATACTATCATGGTAAGACTCTTCATTACCCATGGTGCGGATGCATGGCACAAGACGACCGAATTATCAACAACTAGAAAAACCCTAGAAAAAGTGCAAGGACTCGTGTGTATCTGTATTACGGAAGCAATGAGAACCTGCCCTACCGCAGCTATGGAGTCCGTGCTCCATCTATCCTCTTAACCCGTGGTCATCTGAAGTGCGGCAATGGGAGATTCTATAGGGAAGGAACTGGGATAGGCAAAATTATTGTTCTCATGGCAGGATACTTGATTAGCATTTCCGCAGTAACAAACCTTCTTGACATCCTAGGAGCTAGTATGATCAAAAAATATAATTTCGAGGAAAAATTCTTACACAGCTAAGCAACAAAAAAGATTGGGTAGGAGAAGGCACAATATACACCCTCAAAACAAATACCATCAAGTGGTACACTGAGCGATCGAGAACAAGCAAAGAGACTGCTGCAGGAATCTTTGAGCCTGGAGCCAAACTTTTCATACCAATAGGGCAGACCACTAGTCAATATTCAAGCGGCACGTAAGGCACTAAGTTCAAATGCAACCAGCAACGTTTCGAAAACTGTATGAACTTAAGTAGAAATGAACTAAGAATAATAACAGGTATCCTAACTGAACACTGCCAGCTTAGATCGTACCTAGGTTCACTTGGTATGGTAAGCAGTGCCAAATGTAGATTCTGCACCATGCATGAGGAAACACCCGACCACATACTTGGAAAATCTTGTCCACTCATGCACCAAATAAAAAACCATCTTAGTACCGAAGCGTGCCATTCTACTTTACTTTATGATACTTTGGTATTACTAGTAAAATTGTAGTTCACTAAATTCGATTCACACTCACCATAGACACATGACGTCACAGGAAAATCAACCACATCAATATTTTTCGTTCACCACTTACATAGTTCACATTCAGTCTTTACTGAAAAAGCATGATGAGGACCTTTTTGGATGAACGAAAAGTAACCCTTCCGATCATACACATAGTCAGGCGACATAGTAAATTGCTTTTATCAATCATTTGAAATCCAGTCGAAGACAAGTCATTTTAGCTTTTCTGGCTTTCTCAGAGCTTAACCCACCAGTGGTAAGGGGTCTTAGTTCGAATTTTAAAGTCATAATTTAATTGCCACCAGGGCCTTTGGTACCTGCTGATGTACCAGAGCGTTTAGCCTGCTGTCTTAGTGCCACAAGAGGCGTAGCACCGTCCGATCCCGTCATAAGCCCGACGTCAGAATAATAGGACCAGTTTTAAAGCCGGATTACCAGAAGCCAGAATACCCAAAACCAATTACCAGATTATGAAACCGAAATCCGAATCATCAGCAACCATTACAACCGATACGAGACAGCAAGACTAGAATCCAAAAGAGTTGGTACCCGTGAATCATTCGATTTCCAGAATTAATTGAAATATTAGTAGAAGACTGGCGATGGCGAGCAAAACCTCGGCTGGAAAGCAAAAAGCATAGCACAAACATTACCAAGTGGAAAAGAGTGACCTATCCTCTCTGAAGTTGCAACGATTCCCAAGAGCAATAAATTTGGAGGAGGAAGTGTAGGATGCGTGAGCTGGAGCTCATTCATTTTTAGATGGGGGCATAATAGATATCCAGCTTGCAGTACAATACCCCCACTCACTGCACACCAGCTGATCTATGATGAACATACCGAGAACTGAAAGTTGTGCGGTTTCCGCATTGCACGGGTTGTTCATGAAATAGGGGTGAGTTTCGCTTTAACGACAGAAGTAAGCATTGAGTTTTTGAAGCATTAAATTCTAAGCGGGTTTTTCGTTCCCCATTTGAAAATTGTATCGAGATCAGAGATTAATTTAAAGAGCTATATACTGCCTTTCTAAATTCAATTTCGCAGAACAAAGACGAGAATTTAGAAACGAATATGATAAGCTGGCATATAAAGTTTCAGACAAAAGATCATTGATAAATATGAGAGAGAGATTCGGAGACACGTCGGAGCCCTGTGGCACATCAGCATTTATTTTATAGACTTCAGACTAACAACCGCCCAACATAACTTGTATTGAGCGGATCGAAAGGTAGTTTGTAATCCAACGAAGAAAAGCTTGATTAATACCAAATGCACCCTTTCGTTCCTTAAGATATTTCTTGATAATTTATCAGCGTTTCAAAAACCTTAGAGAGTAGGGATGTAAGTGCAATTGGACGATAGTGAGAGGCGTAAGAAGATTCGCAGACTCGAAGATTTGTAGGGCGGGCTGAAAAAATGCTGTTTCCAACAACTCGGAAAGCGACCAGTGGAGTATGACAGAGGGAAAAGCTAACGCAATGGTTTTGCCAGCGTTGAAGAACACCTCTTCAGAACAATAGAAGGGATACTACTCGTATCTGGGCCAAAGGGTTTTTAATGTATAGAGGTCTTTCAGTAGTCCTGCAACTGTATGAGTTCGAAGAAGATTTGCCCTATTCAATAGTGTACGCTCTCAATTACAGGAGTCATGACACTTTCTGGCAGCGTAGATTTAACAACAAACTGTGCTGCAAGCAAATTCGCGTTATTTTTCAAACTTGGGCTGCGATAAATAAAACATGTATGAATGATGCGCTGATAGAAAGTGAATTTAAACCGCAAATAAGGAAAGTCACGACCCACTGTGTTATTTCATTTATTTGTTTTTCTCTAGGTGCACTTTTTTTTCTGGTCTATTTCTGGGACTTTGACTGTTTCTTTTCAGTAGCGGAGCGAGGGGAATTTTGTTTTCTGCTCCTCAACTCAGCCAATCACTATGAGGTGCAGATCAATACTGGGATCAGTGTTGTCGTTTCATAAATTCCGTGAGTAGCACTTTTCATAAAATTAGGGGAGCATTGAGGAGCCACGTTAAAATTCGGGATATTTCATCAAATAATAGATGCGGTCACAAATGAAAAGAAACAAAAATATTTTTTTTCTATTGATATTTTTATTCATACCTACACACAAAAATGTCTAAGGGTGTGTTCACAACGGAACTGCGATAAACGATTCAAGCTGCGATTTGATCAGAGCTGAGAAATCTTTACATTGAGCAGCGCTTCGAACAACAACAATAAATGTAAAAATCTCAAAGCTTTAGTCACATTGCTGCTCGAAACGTTTATCGCAGCTCCGTTGTGAACACACCCTAAGAAGGACACATGCACGTAACGTTCTATTGGACTAAACAAAACAAAAAGCAATTCATATCTGAAGTTATATATCTATATAAATATAGTCTCAAAAGAAGCCTTATTTTAAATAGGAAAATAAATAACTGAAAATTGATCATTATCAAGAAATTAATTAAAAATATTAAAAGTAGTTTTTTTAAAAACAAATATGTAACTTATATAATATAAAAATAAATATACATACATTATTATTTCTTTAAGTCCAGACCTCTTTTTTTACTTCTCAATCAAACTTTTAGACGGTTCCCACTTTTCGCATGAGTTATTATTCAAGAGTTCTTTTGCCGTTAAAATAGCATTCACTGTTTCAACGTGAAGGCGGTTTCGCTTTTTGTCTTTTATTAGACTAACATCTGAAAACTTTCTTTCCGCAGTCGCACTACTATGTGGAAAAACAATTAATGTTCACACAAATTTTTTTATCAAAGGAAACATAGTCTCATTTAAAGCATTTTTAGTGTTGAACATACTTCGGTAAAAAACTTCAAAGTCTAAGTCCTTTGACATTGAAGTTTGATTAAGAAATAGCCGCCATTCCTCATCTAGATTTTCAGACTCTGACTCATCCGCTAAATCTAGAAATAACATCATCAAAGGGACTAAACTTGGTGCTAGGTTCTTGGCGTCAATACCTTGTATTGCCACTAAAACTTTATCATCAAATTAAACATAATTAGGATTTAAAAAAATATTATCGTTGGAGAAATCGATTTTATGTAGCTGTAAACCATCTATGTATATATTTTGGCTTGACAAAATTTTGAAGAAGGGTTTTGAAATACATTCTTACAGTTTGGAGCAAGGTATGCATTTTTGGGGTTTCCGCTTGAAATTCTATGTTTATTTTTTTTTTGTTATATTCAAAACGTAACCCAAGAAACTTAGATATGTTTTATTTATTTCCGTAAGCTCTGAGAAGATATTATGGGCCAAAATCATATTGCTTTTTAACTCGTAAACAATGAAAAAATGTTGCAGAGGAACCCATTGTTCAAGAATTCTTAAAATAACGCTCTCCAACGAAAGCCACCTAGTTGACGACATTTTAAAAATTGTATGCACCTGAACTGAAAAATATTTTTGAAACTCTTCCAGTGTTGGTTTAGGACTATGTGCAAAAAAGTAGTATATATTACTAGTCAAAGCCTCAAGATGAGAGGGAGGAGCCTTTTTGTGGCAAGGGGAGCACAGTAGCCCTTCCCGCAGTAAAGGAGCCAAATGTTACTATAGTAGCCATTCCGACAACACTGACTGGGATTCGTCTCACTCCAGGAGCATATATGTACATATTTGGCTTATGACCTTATGAGCTAATTTGGCAAATGAGCTAATTTGCCCGTGAAGGAAGAAAATGAAAGAACCCGAGGGAACGCAGCATGTTTTTGAGAGCGAGTTGGCTTGTTTCAAAGACATTATAATTCTTTGACGAACACCATCTTTTAGAGATGTAAAAGAAGACATTTTTTAACGATTCTTTGAATGCAACGTCTCGAAATGCCAAGGGCACCCGCTTGTTTTCGCAGTGAACGCCTGGGAAATTGTTCATATTCAGCTCGTATTCTATCCATGTTTTGAAATGTATCGGATATTGAAATATGAATGGAAGACAGACTGCACGCGAGTGATCGAAAAAGCATTGCACACTAGACATGTGCAACGCAGCGCTGCGTAAGCGCAATGCGTTAAAGCAGCAGCTGCGTTATGTGCGCTGATACATCAGTTTGTAACTCAGTGACGCAATAGCGCAGTTCATCAACTCATCAACTCAATAATCGAATAGCGCTTTTGACAACCGCTGCACAGACAAAAGCCATTCAAGCAGATACAAACAGCGCTGACTTCCTTGTAGCGCTCTTATATTTTTCCCATTTTTGACGGAATTCAATAAAATTCGATGATGGTATATGATATTTTTGCTTTTTAAGGAAAAAAAAATGTTTGTGAAGTGTGTATTTCGAGAAAAAAAGTAATAAAATATCTATATTATTTTCACAATAGGGTGCTTATTACAAACGCGATCTTCTGCATTTTTTAAACAAAATTCAGTTAAATTCTGTGTAGGTAGGTGATGTTTGAATCAAATAATTGTAGAAAAAAATATTTCCAATGAGGTTGGTGCTTTGTAAAAAAGATTTTGGGAGAGTAAATAAATCCCACGGCACAAAATCCCGAATCACGAAAACCCGCCGAAAAAATAAATAAAAACCCCACCGAAAAATTAATTGAAAAACATTTTACGGAATTTTCACTACTCTTCTTAAAGTATTATTTTGTACTTTTAAAAAAATGTGTTATGTTACGATCATAATGGATAAAAAGAATGAATTGTTATTCTGACGAGATTTAATTTTTTTAAATTTTGATTTAAGGGTTTTTGGGTGACATTTGGAATAAAATATTGTCTTTCCTTCAAAATATAGCTAATATATGTATACTAGTCGATACTCTAAAATAACCCATGATACATGAATTTTCAAACAAAGAATTTCAAAGCCTATATTTTTTCTAGATTTCGCGTTTTTAAGTATTGCAGAAAACTTATTGCAGCTTGTGGGTAACGTAAGAAAATATTTTATATACGAAAATGACCGCTGATTGTTCAAAAAAAAATAATAAATTTTTTTTTTTTTAAATCGGTTAGAAAATGTGGGCAGAATTGTCAATATTGCCTAGGATTTCTTTTTTGACCTAACCAAGCCTCTAAACTATTTAAGTTGTATGGCAACCTACAATTTTTTTTAATATTCATATTTGAGATATTTTTACCTATCCGTGGACACTTCAATTTTAAAGACGTAAGAAGTATTTCTCGAGTAATAGTGTAATATAGTGCAGCAAAATCGAACATTTTAAAAATTTTCTTGCATTTCCCTGGAAAATAAAAAAAAATTGAAGAAATTGTTTTGAATTTTTTTTTCACATTAGATACTATAACGAAGCTTTTAGGCTATGCGCAAGCATGTTGTATGTATCAATATATTTGTAAGAATCCGTTAGAAATGCCAAAAGTACATAAGTGATATCTGAAGCAAGCACTGTGTAAAAAAAACCAAGTCTTAAAAAAAATTATCAGAAAATAGTTTATATCTGCCCTCATGTTGGACTGAGAGCTTTTCAATTTTTTAGTTTTAATTTTCTATTTTGAGGTTTTTATATTTATTTAAATTTCTTGTGTACGCTACGAAGTTTGTATGATGATGAGTTAACAAAATACAGCTGCGTTACTGATACAGTGAAGTGCGCTTGAATTACTGTATCAAGTATCAACGCACCAATTTTTACTGCGTTACCCATGTCTATTGTACACTAAAAACACACTTTTGAGCAGACGAATCCATCTAGGCCATTTAAACTAAAGTGCTCAAAAAATTTCCAAAAAAAGCATCACACTGATAAGCCCTCCTAGCGACCCATATACCTTTGGCGGAAAGATATGAATGGAGTAAAATTGTATTCATAAACTCCCTCTCTGTTTCATGAGATTGTTCCGGCAAATAGGAATTTCAATATGTTAATATCTTGTTTGCGCTGTTAAATACAGCTGACTTCCTCCATTTTTCAAAATCATTTCAGCTTTATTAATAAATTCCTTCTACAAAAAACCACACAATTATTTTCATGAAGTGAAGGTAAGATAAGTGAAATACTTTGCAAAAAAAATTCAAAGTTATAAATATTTGTGCGAATTTGTATCGACAACTTCCTCATACAACTTGTTGCAATATTAAAAATTCTAAATACCTTTGAAAAAAAAAAAAAAAAGCACGATTACCCTTAAGTCTGAATTAAAAAAAGGACGAAAAAGTAGAGCGTGCCCAATCAACAATTTGTGGTTTGAAAGCGGTTTATTAACCGGCTTTGAGCTCAAGCTCTCCAAACCAAGGGGTTACAAATTGGCTAAAAAGCCGTTCCAAAACCGTTCCAGAAGCATCTCCATAACCGAAAATGGTCAGTAACAAAATAACTTCAGTTATTACTGAACGATTTTTGAACGTATCTTTTGAACGCTTTTATTAGGTCATTTAAAACCGTTTGTATAACGCTTTTAGAAAACCTGTAATATGTACAATAATTGGTTATTTAAAAACGCTACTAGGACGTTAATTTGCAACGTTTTTAAATAACCTGTATTATGCCCAAAAAGTTATTTTGGTGGTTATTTTATAACCGTTTATTTACAGTTTGTAGGAAACCTGTAATAAGAATTAAAAGTTTTGTTGACGCCTTTTTATAACCGTTTATATATGATGATATAGGGTTATTTTGAAACTCTTTTCAAGTATTTTCTTCCCAGCTGAAAAAATAAATCCTTTTGAAAATAAAAACAGAAAAAGCAATATTTTTAATGAACATTATTAAATTTTATTTAAAAAGTTTAGTAATTTTAATAGTACATATGTATGTAGGTATATAACTTAAAACTATAACTTAATAGTGCCTAATATAAACAAATATTGATAAACCTAATACTATGTATAGTTGTATAGTATATACTTACATATATTATTTAAATATATGTATAGGTATAACTCTGGGTGGATAATTGAATTGTTTATTTTGAAAACATGATATGTCACATCTTCAAAAAATAGATAGTTAATGACGTTTTAAGAAAAACCAAAAAACCAAAAGTTTTTGTAACCTTAATGCAAAATTTTGAAGATGGACATGTCATGTTTTGAAAATAAACGATTCAATTAGAAAAAAAAACAAACAATTAAGCAAAATTGTAAGTATCTGATAATAGATATTGATGCTTGTGTAGTGATGGCGGTGGTGTCAGTTGATGAGGATTTGCTGTGCTGATGATGACTCGTTTCTAGTTTAAAAATAAAAATAAATTGAAATTTTGTTTAACTTACATTTTATCCTATTCTCACGAGTAATAAAATATCCAAGGGAAAATATGAAAAAAAAAACTAAAAAAAAATGTCTTACCAATCACTTACCAAATCACAGTTAACTTTTTTTTATTTAATCGCGCACGCGTACCGCGTACGAAAAAAAAACTCAACCAACCGCTCGAGAACAAGAAAACAATGACGAGACATAGAGAGATGACCGTGGTGGTTATTTTACTACCGATGGAATGGGTGTGTTCGTGCCTAAGTAGTTGAGCTATGGCTCGAGTTGTGTTAAAATATAGCTGGGGTTAAAGAATAAATCTGGATTTGGTTAATTTGCAACCTATAAGTTAAAAAAGAGCTCTTAAATAACTGAATATAAACCTGGGGTTAATTAAAATAAATTCCGATGAATTCGGTACAAAAAAAGTAATTTAAGGTTAATTTCGATCCAGTATATTTCTTTTACGGTTAAAAAAAAAAAGAAGTTATTTACAGCTTACTGTAAATTTGGGATAAATTGTAGTTAATTTGGACCCAATCTTAAGCTTTTTTGATAAAAAAAAGTTATTAAAGAACTTACTATAAACTAAGTATTCAATTGGTTTACTTGCATCCAATACATAACTTTTCCGTTTAAAAATGATTATTAATCGACTTACTGTGAACTTTATATAAAATTGGTTACTTTTCAACCAGTATATAACTTTTTTTGCAAAAAATAAAGCTATATAATTGCTTACTGTAAACTTTAGATAAAATTGGTTAATTTTCAACCTATATGAAACTTTTTATGCGACAAAAAAAAGTTATTTCAAGTCTCACTGAAAACCTGGTATTAAATGGGTTAAATTTAAACCAATATATAACTCTAACGGTAAAAAAAAAGAGTCATTTAAGGACTTACTGACAACTTAGCATAAAATTGGGTTATTTTTAGCCAATATATAACTTTTATCGTAAGAAAAAAAAGTTATATTATAACGTAATTTTTCTTAAAGGCTAGGAATAAGTGATAAATGTACTCAAATTTAACCTAGATTTAAAAATAGTTATTTTCGAACCAGAAAAATGACAAACTGGTTTTGAAAGGGTTAAAAAATATCCAAATATTATCACCAGTTTAAAAATGGAATTTTTTAAACCAATATATTACCAAGAAGTTGTGCAAGAGAGAAAATTTTACCAAAATCAACCATAGGATAATTTTTGGTTTGTTTCTACCGTAAAGCATACTAGACTAATAAAGTATCTCATTTCTAGCCCCACTATGACCAGAGTTATCTAAGGTTTTTTTGTTACCTGGGTTATTCTGGAGCCACGGCTAAAAATTGTTGCTTGGGTGTTCATGGATATATTTAGAGAGGAAAAGAATCCAAGATGAAAGAGCAGATCCATTGGTTTTAATGGGGTTTTATAAAATTAGTTTTTCACTTTGTATCCTGTGAGTGGCAGTTGCACAAGTTAGTATTCCAAGTTTTGTTTTCCCCTGCAACACAAAAACTATTTCTACATTCGTCTTCTTCTTCTTTTTCTTCTTCACACTTTCGTTAGAAAGGATTTTCTCTTAGCTTATATATGCTAACATAGAAAACCCTCGAACATAAAGAAGCTGTGCACCAGGACGAAATCATAGGAAATATATTTTCCATTAAATCTGATGCACAAAACTGTAGAAAGGGAAGCAGACGAGCAGCATCAGGAAGTTTTGGCTTATTCCTCTTGTCCTGGGTAACAGATTTACTCAATTGAGACACGCAGCACCATTCAGTTGCATCCGAGATTCAGATCCACAGCCAGATGCAGGCTTGACTAACCGCCTAAACATTGCCTCCCAATTGTTATAAGGAGTGTGTTATTCATGTTCTTGGGGAACAGATGATAACAACATTTGGATACTAATATCCAAACTCCGGAACTTGCATTCCCAAAATGTTAACAAGTAGGAGCGAATGGTATTGTATTGTTCCATTTGGTGTAGCTGAGCTTAGCAGCACCTACAGATGGAGAGAGGACATAACCGCTTCTTGAAATATATAAGTATATCAATGACGATGGTACGACCGACTGACGACAGGGGGAGTGAGAGTACTTTGAGAACTGCAATTTCATAAAGGACTCCTGCCTACTTCACTCGTTATAAGGGAGAAGGAAGTGTGTAAATATATGTATCTGTATAAGGGTAATGACAGCAGGCGGTGACGGTAAGTTGAATACAAATTGTCGAATTGTCAGATTCGGAGGCAACAATTTATTTGGATTTGTAAATTTATCAGCATGGTCAATGACAGACAACAGCATTTTGCTGTGTCCAAGTCACAGAAAAACTAATTAATTGTTCGATTATTTTCAAAACATGTGTGTCTGTCTGATAAATAGGACATTTCGTTTTTTAAATAAATTTTAAAGGCATACGAAAGGCCGATGGAAGAGTCATGTTGAAAAGGGAAATGTGGTTTTTGGAGTGTTCTATGCAATTTATCCTTATAAATTGGTCTTTATCTTACCTATAAATTGCAGTGAAAGTAGGAAAATGGTTTTTGGCCTACAGAAGGTTGTGCATGGGGGAATAATGGTTTTTACCCTTATGGTTAAAAGCTAGGAAATGACCCAGTGACCCCGTTAGAGCTCAGATGGCCTGTTTGTATACCATTGAAATTAGTAGCGAAGTCAAGGTATTACAGTTGAAAGAAGACACAACTTCTGAGACTCCCCTAATTCACTATAGTGACCTAAATTATTACATTCTTAGGTAAAAATGGTGGCCACAAGCTCAATGATCCAAATGGTGCTGGAGTGCGCCGCCGTTTTGATAGCATAAACTTCTTTGACCCATCATGGACTTAATGGGATATGATGTGGAATTTATGAGTTCCCCTCTACCTGACGGTCGCTAGTTTACTACATTAAGATCGAAGATTAACTATTACAGAAGCCGTTGAGGTTCGTCTCAGAGTAACTTCCTCATGTTAAGAAATCAAGTCTTCAATCTTCAGTTCGTTAAGGTCATCGTGGAATTACTTTTGGAATAATTGGGCTCTAGTTCTGGCCAAAGCAGGACACCTACTGAAGAAATGAAAGACTGATGTTTCCTTGTTCTGTTGATACCATTGCAATAGGTAGAAACCCGAGTTCAAAAATGTCACAATATTGTATGACTGCAATTTTGTTAGTAAATTGTTTTTTCGTTGAAAATATTTCATAACAGACAGTAGCTATTTGGCAGAAGAAATGAAACTTTAATTTTACAGTATTGCCAGTGATATGTGTGTAGACATGTAGGTACTATGTGGGAAGTTATGAATTCGCAAAACCGAAATTTTGATCAGACATGACATTGCGATGAAAAAGAAGACGTCTTTCCTTGATTGCAGTAAACTAAAGACAGGAGCGCCTTTCCTTGATTACTGTAAGGTAAACTAAAGACTAGGATGCACATTGAGTAATGGTTTCTACCCTGGCCGACTTCTTGGTGTGTATCCTAAGGGTTGACAGGCCCAGGGTTTTGCAGAAGCCCATCTGGAAGTGGCCTTGGTCGACCTCGGTTGACCTTGGTTGCGAAGCTCCACCGGAAGCTATATTCTGCCTATTCAGGCCCTAGGCTTGAACCCTATCTATGTGGTAGGCTCCCTAGTGGGAGCATCATGGTGGCTTGGTTTATTCCAAATGCGGAGGCATATGGTTTTCAAGATTTTTTTCTTTAATTCAAGAGGTGTTAGATAGACCTCGCCTCCAAAGCAAGAGGTGTGCATATGCGAGAAAGAACTGGCGCAAACTGGTGATCGTAGAGCCACATAGAGAGCCACTGGTAAGTAAAGCGTAGTAAAGTACCTTGGCATCTGTTTGGATCAGTATTTGTATTTTGGCTCTGACCAGGGATAGGGGAGCATTTGCACTGCAGCCTGCTTGACAGCAGGGTGAAGGTGGTTTTCTGCATGACCGTCATCCGGTCGATGATAGCCTATGGTTGCCCGGTGTGGTTCAACTTTTCCCCACCTCAAATTGAAAATAATCGGGTGTTTGAGAAGCTGTGACTTACACATTGCCTTGGATTACACGGAATACTAGAGTTGGAGTTCAAACATTATTATTCCAACCAGGTTTTATACAAAGGAGCCAACACAAACAGAATTGATAACTTTTTGATAAAGCTTGGGGTCACATTGCAAGAGCAATGTCCTCGACCAACAGCCTAATATTTGGGGCTTACTACCCTAACAACGATTAATATGAGGGAGTATTTTGAAAGGACCTTTTCCCACCCAATGTATTTCTCTACTTGGACAGTCGGGAGCTGGTCCAGGATAGAATGGCGAATCCGCTTATCTACCACTTCGGCCGTAGGACTGTGGATAGGCGGCTCCTTTGTAGTCGAGACGTTCTTGCACAAGCAGAGCAGACCGCCTTTGGTTCAGCAGGACTATGTCCAATCGGGGCAGCAGGGACAAGGTGAGACAGGGGAACCTGTCTGATAGTTGTAGGAACATTCAGACTTAAAGAATCGGAGTTTTACATTTTCTCGAAAAAAAAAAAAAATAAAATGATATAATTTCATATAGAAATTGTTTTTAGACCGAAAGCTATTAAAATTAAGAAATAATTTAGCTTAAGGCGCCCGCATAGGTCCAGTAAGTTAGTCGCAAGTTATTGCATAAGTAGGCTAATTTTTTTGAAGTTTTTTCTACCTTTAAGATTTAAAAAAAAAAGTGTTCGAAAATCGAAAGTGACTCATTAGTTTTTAAACTAGTTGAGACCTTTCTTATTTCCCAAGAAATTTTGAACGATCCACACAAACTCATTCCATGTCTTTTTCTCAATCTATGTACAAATTTCCTTAAAATTTGTGTCTTATATTAATGATCCTGTCTGCGGACAGGTTAACTGTCTTTTATGTTTTTTGTAGTCAGTTTTCGAAAGTTTTTTGATAGAAAAAGAGAAAGAATTTCCATTTTTGTTGAGACCTTTAACAAATCGATGTATAATGACTAATTTTATATGCGCCGTTGGCAAAATTATACGATTCCTTCACACTAAACGTGAGCTTATCAACTTTGGTTGTCCTGGAACAAGCACTTCCAGAGTAGACCAATGCTTTTAAAGTAGGTGTCCGAAACAGTTTTTTAAGAAAAGGAAAGAAACAGAAATGGTTTGGATCATTCAAAAACATTCTTCTTGATGATGCCATATCAAATTACAATAAGATAACCTAAAATTTTTAAATTAGCAGAAAATAAACACGGCTGTCTTTCCAGCGAATTTTTGATGAAAGCTATAACTGTTTAACTTGAGCTGCTATTAAGAAAATAAGGGTAAATATACCCTAGAATCATTGACGTCAAACTGGTTATCATCATGTGACATGCCTAAATGTCATTTAAATCAATCAAAAAGTGCAATTTTGTTGGCCAGTGATTTGAATGCGATTTCTATTTCTAATAATATGTTCCCGATATTTCTTTGAGTATTTGTTTCAATTTTCGGAATTTTTGTTCAAAATGTTTACTATTTTAAAAAAATCTGCTTGAAATTTGAAGTTTACATTGAGCGTTTTTCAAATTCCCTAAAACCAAATTTTGCAAAATCATATGCCCAAAATATAAAGGAATGAACAAACTCATACCCGCCTTCTATTTGAGGCTGCGAAATATTAGCATACATTATACCTACTAAATTGAACCCTTCTTCCATCGCACACGGCACACACACATACACACACACAACTTGATAATTAACTTTCAGAATTCCTTAATTTGTTTGTTCTGCCAAAGAATGCAAGAACTTCAAAATCCTCCCAAATGCAAACATCAAAATTGCTCCTCCTGAACGTTCAAAAAACAAACCATCTCCGAAAGCCAGCGAGCATTATATTATCCTACCCCATCGCAGAGTTCCCGCAAAATTCAGAGATCCATCTTCTTTTCCACCCAAAGTCAACTATTTATAATCACTGCGTGCGTAATCTCACATAATACGCTTTTTGTGTTTTGTTGAAAATGAAAATAAAATTAAATTTCAACACATAAAGCAAACAGACCCACAAAAAAAAATTAATCCTTTGAACAAGAAAGTTTATTTAACTTTTAATCTTCATCCCAGGACATATGCTCCACTTGACTTTCCCACTTTTCCAAAAAATAGCACAAAAAATAAAAAATATAGGAGGAAAAATCAAAAGGGATACAATGTAGATATACCGCTTTTCGTTCGTTCGGAAAAAAGGATAAAACAATATTTATAGGTAGGGCATGTGATGTCTTGCTGTGTATCCACCCGAATATCTTTTGCAGGATCAAACCCCTTTGGGCGGGTTTGTTTTGAAAACTTTTTCCAAAATCCGATTGTGTCTAACGCAAGTTTTGCTGTCATGGCTGTTTGCTGTTAGAAAAATTCAAAAAAAAAAAAAAAAAACTTCATTATCCTTGTCTGGAATAAATATCAAATATTTTGTTTTTCGTTTCATTTCTTCCAAAGGATATTATTATTTGTGTTTCATATTCAATGCTATTTATAATGGGAATAAACAAAATCATTCTATCTCAAAAAAATAAATAATAAAAATCCAAACGAACACATAAAAAGGTTTTCATTTCGCTTAATCCTTCGTAGATTATTCAGATGAGCAAAGCAGCGGGCTTCGAAATGAAAAATTGAACAAAAAAAATAATAATAATAACTGGGGTGCGATAAAAGCTATGCCCGGAATAATCGCGCCAAATACCGTTGCCGTTCACCCAAAGGCGAGGTGAAGCAAATAAAACTTTTTTTAAACAACATTATAAATAATACAATGCACTAAGCTGGATTATTTTATGCGCCATGTTATTTCATTCTCATAACCCAACAGCCCCTCCCCAGCCAACAACTTTGAACCCAACCAACCCGGCAACCCTTTCGGGTGAATATGTTTTTTTTTTTTTTGTCTTTTATGTGTTTTGCTTTCCCGGAAAAGTGGAGAGGTGGCAGAAAAAAATTTAATAACATTTGTCTAAGAAACTTGCCGTTTTGGGTGTCAGATGGAAATAATTGTACACAGTTTTTCTTTTTTAATCATTGCCGCACATGGGATTAATTGCAGTGAAAATCTGGGCAAGAGTCTATTGATGTGAGATTTGTATTCATGATATTGAGAACTTTTATTGTGAAAGAGTAGGGGGTTTTTTAATAAGGGCGGGTGGAAGTTGAAGATTCCATTTCGCACAAGCTATGTGTGATGTATTAAAAAAATCCTTTTTTTTTTTTAATTTGAAAGGCCCATGTATGCCATTGGGTATGGAATATGACATCGTTCAAATGTCCGCCTCGCCTTCTTACGGTATCGTGGCACCGAGTGGTCCAATTTCCAATGACTTTCCCGCATAGATTCGGTTTAATTAGAGCGATGAAATGACAAGAAAATATCTGGCGAGGTCAAATCGTATGACCTTGGTGGGCAATTCGCGTCACCTCTATGAGAGATAACCTTAGCCTCAAATCGTTTATGCAGACAGTCAAACGTGGGGTCCGCTGTGTAGCACGTTCCGCCGCCACACGTCCTGCTGGAACAACATGTCGTCTAGGTTCATTAGGTCAGCTTACGCCATAAGAAATTGGTTATCATCGTTCTGTAGCGCTCGCCATTGACAGTGACCACCTCACCCTACGTCCTTTTCCAAAAAGTACGTCCCAAGGACGGCGCCGCCGACCCAAAATCCAAGCCATATGGTATCTTCCTGAGGATGTAATATTGTCAATGGTGGTCTCCTCGTGTATGAGTATATTACGTTCGATGGACGAACTTTCATTATTTTACCATTATTTTTATAAACAGTATTCTAGTGAAATAGCCAGTTGCATTGCTCCCCAAACAATTTAACAGTAAACCTCGCGCTCCTGGGAGTGCCCATAAGTTATCCCTTGAGCCTAACTTCGAACATTATGTTAAATTCAGATATTCTTTCTTTAGCCGTACTACACGAATGTGGAATGCTTTATCCGACTCTATATTTCCATCCCATTATAATATTCGGACATTCATCTCTAACTTTCTAAAAACGATTGAACTGTGCTCAAACATTTAAAGGGTAGTCATATTACCTTTAGTGCGCGTAAAATTACAAAAATAAATAAAAATACGGGTGTATTTTCCAAATTAATTGCAGTATTGCAATATTTTTTGCCTTAATTTTTGGTCATGTAAAAATTTGGTCCGTCGAAGTTTGAACTTTTTCCGGTTTTCTTCAGTTGGGTTGGCTCTAAAACACCGGAAGCTTACCTCTTTTTCCTTGATAACCTCTTTACAGCTCGAATCAAACCATGATTTATCCTTGGGTCTGATACTTTTAACCCTATTCGGGATAAAAAGTTTCATTCCCAAAAGAATTATGCTAGTTATTATTATCTGCGCTGGAATCTACGTCACTATCGAGGAAGCATAGTGACCAGTTAAAGATCCGGTAAAAGTTATTCAAACCATTCCAGTTGGCTTTCTCGTACGGCCATACGGTTATTCTATGAGCTCTTTCTCTAACTGGATTTGTTTGACATGAGAAATTTGCAGATATAGTAACACTATGGTCAGATGTGCCTAGAAGCGTCAATACACTTATTGTGTATTTATCAGGGCCAGAGGTAAGAAACAAGTCAAGAGTATTTTCTGCTCGGCCATTAACGTCCGATATTCGAGCAGGCTCGTTGACAAGCTGAGTAAGGTGGTTAAACTCAGCAAAAATCTCAACACACATTCCTTCGGGTGTTGCCTGGCCCGAATGGAGAAGCCAAGAAGAATTGTGAACATTGAAATCGCCCGTTATAACGATTTCAGTGCGAGGATATAGGAAAGCAATTCTTTGGATGGAGTCGGACAGAGCATCAAATTCGTGAGAAGTTGAATCTCTATCCAGATTTGGGCTTCGATAAAGAAAACAATAGTGTGTAGATGTGCTTATTAATGGAAAATTTACACCACATAAAATTGAAGGAGTTGGTGCGGCGACCATATTGTGGTAAGAGCTGATATGCAACATCATTCCTAATATATATGGCGAGACCATGGTGGGAAAAGAATAATGGCACCAAGCTATACCCATGAATAAAGAATTCAGCAGGATCGGAATCCTCACCTACTTGGGTTTCACTCAGTGCCAAAACAGCTGGCCTGTTAGAAACAGTGTGGATATACGTAGCCAGAAAATTCGCTCTAAGCCCACGAATATTACAATAATCAACTCTAAAATTACCAGCTATTGCAATATAACAAAAAAACTAAAACCAAAAGAGACGAAATCTAAGAGAAAAATCACTGAATAAGATTAATTAAAAAAGCCTTCTCAATGCAACATCACTAAAAGTGTTATGCCTTTAGTAGTGACGTTGAATTGATCCGAACCCTAACAATCAAACAGTAATCCTCCATACATCTGTTATCGTATGACCTAGCAAATGCAAACACATGAGAGAGCTTATATAAGCTCAACTCAATGCATGCACCCACTAAGCCACACAACTGTAAATTCTGATTAGCCTGATAGCTAATATCCACATCTGAGGTTTTTCGGCATAAAACAGACTAAAAAACATTATTTTTGTCTTAGAGCTAATAACTAATTTATGTTCAGCGAACCATACTCTTAATAAATTTACATCCCAGTTGAAATATAAAACTAACTCCAAAAATTCATCTTTAGAACTATGACTGAAAAGAATTTGTACTCGTATACAGATTTGTGATCCCTGTGGCATGCCTATGCTCATACATTTTACACTACTCATAATTTCATCTAATTTTACTCTTGGAGTCTTATAAGTTAGGCAAGATTTTGCACAAAAACCAGTCTTATATAATTTTTTCTTAGCAAAATATCATGGTTTACCATATTGAATGCCTTGGTTATGTCAAATTATTGAAGAAGGACTGGGAACAGAAATCTATTAAAGTACTCGTATCTTCAAAAGATTTGTCTTTTAAAACCAAATTGTACCGAGCTAAAAAAAAGTATTTTATTCAAAAACATCGTGATTGTGTTCTTAATTACTTTTTTTCGAAAACTTTACTCACTGAAGGCAAAAGCGAAATGGTCTATATAGCAGTGTTTTTCAAACTTTTTGAGTACGCGACCCTAGTAACAAAATTTTGGCGACCCCCCATTATAATGTGTCCGTTATTTAAAAAGCTACATACACTGAACCCCTTCCAAGCCCGGTCTAATTACACAAGATTTTACTTATTCGCGATGAAATTTTCTCCCGTACTGGAAAAAAAAAATAAAATGCACGACTGGGTCGCACGAACTTGCTCCTATATGTAATAGACTAGGAATTTTAAAAACGAATGTTATTAGAGAAAACTGTTCCTAAGGATAAAATTAATTTTTGAAATTCTTTTAGTAGTTAGAGACAAAAACAGAATGCTATGCAAATATAAATTTATGCAAGAACAAAAATTATAAGTCGTTGTAGTGGTTTCTTAAAAAAAAGCTTTTATATACAAACTTTTTAAAACGTTTTTTAAGAGAAAATTTTGGTACGCCAATTTAAATTTTTTATTGTTGTTCGAACAAAAAATAAATTTACGAAAAAAAATATTGACCCGTTTCGGAGATATCGAATTTTCAAAAAAATGAAAAAATAGATTTTTTTTTTCAAAAATTCAAAAAAATAATTATTTTTAAGTTTTTAAATGCAAAGTGTTTTAGACTTTTTAGAAGCTTCTCTTTAAGAAATTTCATTAAGATCCGTTATGTGGATAATGAGAAATCCAAAAAAAAATTTTTTGAAAATTTGAGTACACAAAAAACAAAAAAAATGGTTCCATGGGGGATACCCTCAATAACCATTTTTCGGAATTTTTTTTAACCATTATCTTGCTTTAACTAAATGAAATTTTTCTGCATTTTTATTTTTTAAATCTGTCGAACAGTTTTTGAGAAAAAACAATATTTATGAAATTTCGAAAAAAATTCGTAAGGCAGGTACCGTTATTTTTGGTCTTAAAAAAAAAGGAAAAAACGTGTGGGGGGAAAAATTAAAAATGATATCTACCAAGTTTAAAGAAAATCGGCCGAGCCGTTTAGCCTGTAGTCAAACAGACAGACAGACAGACAGACAAAAAGGCAGACAGACAGAAGGACAGAATTGCGATACCCACTTTTTTAGTCTTTGCTTTCATCGTAATGTCAACTTAGATCAAAATCTAGAGTTCGATTTTGTTTACGAATACATAACTTGCCTTATAGTACCTATAAGTCGCAAGTAAAAATTGTAGCAGGTCTTACAGTAATTTTCATTTTTTTGAATTCTTAAGTGCGCACCAGAATTGTCATTTTTGTTTGTTTGTCATTTTTTTTATTTTGCTACCTACATAGCTATGTACATACATACATATTGTAATTTTGATTTACTGTTTTGTTTGATACATTCTTTTTGTTTTAAAATTTGTTTTAAGTGCCAATGAGAAAGCGTTTTTAGCTAGCTATCAAGTAGAATACCAAGTCGCCAGAGCAGGGAAGCTTCATACAATTGCTGAGAATCTTATTTTGCCTGCGGCCATTGATATGGTTGAAATTAGGAGAGAGTAGGGCACATTTGAACACTTTTTGCTTTCCAGACTGATAAAACCTAAAATATTCGAGCAATTGGCCTGATATTTTACTCACATAGAACAGTGGTTAAAATTTTAAATTACTTTTAAAAAAGAGTAATAAAGTAAAATTTTATAAGCATTGTTCAAATGTGCCCCACTCTACCCTATTTTAGGCAGGCAAACAAATATACATACCACTTTCTGACAATACAATTGAGCGGAGAATAAGTGACATGGCCGTTGACATTCAAGAACAATTAATTGAAAAATTCAAGAAGAGTCAAAATTTTGCCTTGCAACTGGATGAATCTACTGATGTTTCAGACTGTGCACAGTGGCATTTGTTAGTTTTGAAGCAGAGGAAAACATTGAAGAAGAAATTTTATTTTGCAAAGCTCTTACTGCTAATACTACTGGCCAGTTTTTGTACGATATGTTTTTAGATAGCTCTCGCAACTACGGAATTGATTGGAAAAAATGTTTTGCTATTTGTAGCGATGGTGCTAAAGCTTTGACGGGCAACAAAATTGGACTCATTGCTAAACTAAAATTAATAACGCCAAACGTTTCATGGACACACTACTTTCTTCATCGACAAGTTCTGGCACCCAAGGTGTTACCTTCTGAATTAAATGATGTGCTTAAAGATGTGATTAGAGTTGTGAACTCTATTAAAGGCAAGGCCTTGCAAAGTCAGCTGTTTAAAATCCTATGTGATGAAATGGGTTCACTCCATCAAAATCTCCTTTTCACACAGAGGTCAGATGGCTGTCAAAAGGAAAAGTATTGACATGACTTTTGGAATTGAAAGCCGAATTATTGATGTTCTTACAAGATTCAAAATCTGGAAATTTAGATTATTTTTCTGATCCTACTTCGCTTTTAAAATTATCATTTCTTGCTGTTCTTTTCAACCACTTAAACATATTGAATATGAACCTCCAAGGAAGAGAAGAAAGCATTATAACTGCCAAAGATAAAATCAAAGGATTCCTCGCAAAACTTCGTTTACGGTCAGAGTCTTTACAAACAAACAGTTTTGATTATTTTCCCTGCTTTCAAAAGATCCTCGAAGAAATTTCATCAGATGAATCGATATCATGTAGCTCTCATATTCATCTCATGGTACAGAGTTTGCATAATTTAGAAAAGAAACTATTAAGTTACTTTCCGGAACTCGATTCTGAAAGTGGAGATGGACAAAGATGGGTAATAAATCCTTTTTTGAATATGTCAGTCAAACTCGCCAATCTACGAGTACCATCGGTAAAGATGAAATAAAATCTTATAGATTTAGCTGCAGATGGCATACTGAGAATGGAATTCATTTTGAAAACGATTGAACATTTCTGGATAAAGAGAAGAGAAGAGGAGAGTATCCTGAGCTCATAAACGAGGCTTTGAAGTTGTTACTGCCATTCGTCACTTCATACCTGTATGAAGTCACATTCTCTTCAATATTTAACATTAAAACTAAAAAACAAAACAGACTAAATTTGGAAAATGATTTAATCTTAAAAGTGTCAAAAAATAATCCAAGATTTCAACGTTTTATTAAAAAATAAACAGGCACATATGTCGCACTAAAATTTTTTTGTTTTATTTAATATTTTTATCACAGGACTTTTGTTTATCAATCCTACCGGCTTGCGACCGCGACTCCCCAAGGAACTCCATAGTTTGAAAAACACTGGTCTATAGTTTAGAAAAAAATCCAATTAACCTTTTTTTAAAAAGGGGTATCACATCAGCACATTTTAGACCGTCTGGAAAATATGGAGAGTAAATGTTGTGAATAATAGCAAAATGTAAATAGTTTTACGAGTAGGTATATTGTGTAAATATTTTTCAAATTTGTTATAACATAAGTAAATTAGGTACAAATTAAAAGAATTTAGTATTTAATAAATATGTATTTTTAATAAAATCAAATTTTATATATGTGTATTTAATTTGTCTTTATTATTTTTAACAAATAAATTTCACAACATTAATATTTTATAATTTTACTAATAAGCGACGCGTTTCGGATTTTTTTATACATCCATCATCGGGCTTTACTGTTTACTGATTGTATAGTTGGCCAAACTTAACTTATTGTCGTGTTGTGTATTATTTTTTGTGTTGATCGTGGTTATTGATTATTCGTCTCATTTTAATTTTGTTGTCTGTTTTGATATTTGATTGCGGTGTTATATAATATATTTGGCTTTATTGTTAGTTTGTCGTTAAGTATATTGTCTTGTTCGGTCTTGTATGATTTGTATATTTCATACTCTTCTAAAGCGTCTAGTTTTGTTCCTTTTTGGCATAAATGAATTGGAGTTAAGTTTGTCTCGAAGTCAGTGTAATTATGGTTCTTGTCTATCAAGTGTTGTGCGAAAGTAGATTTGGTGTTTTGTTTCGGTTTATGTTCTGTGAATCTGTCGTAGAATGTTCTGCCTGTTTGTCCTATGTAAAAACTGTCGCAGTCATCACAATTTATTTTGTATACACCTGTAGATGATTTTGTGTCAATTTTTGTTTTATTTTGAAGAATTTTTTGAATATTGTTTTTAGTTTTAAATGATATATTTATGTTTGTTTTCTTTAATTCATTTTGAAGGATATGTGGTAGTATATTAGTATAATCTATTGAAATGTATTTATTGTTGTTGTCTGCTGTGGTTTCGTCTGTGGGTTTTTTGTTTTTGGTTTTGTTTTTTATTTTCTTTTTGTGTATTAATTTATCTATTAGTTCTGGTGTGTATCCATTTGTTGTTGCTATTTGTTTGATTATGTTTATTTCTTCGTCGTAATCTTTCTTCGTCATTGGTATGTTTAAAAGTCGGTTGATGAAAGCATGGTATGGTGCCATTTTTTGTGTTTGCGGATGGTGGGAATTTTTGTGTATTGTAATATCTGTTGTTGTTGGTTTTCTGTATACTTTGTATTGCAGTTTGTTGTTGTTTTTATAAATGTTGAGGTCCAGGAAGTTAATTGAGTTATTATTTTCTATTTCTGTGGTGAAATTTATTTTGTTGTTAATATTGTTAATATACTTTTGTAACATGTCAATTTGTCTGTTGGTGCCATCGAAGATGACGAATGTATCGTCGACATATCTCGCGTAAAATACGATTTTTTGGTGTAGTGTATTTCTGTTGTTTAATATGTAATTGATGTAATTCCGAAACGCGTCGCTTATTAGTAAAATTATAAAATATTAATGTTGTGAAATTTATTTGTTAAAAATAATAAAGACAAATTAAATACACATATATAAAATTTGATTTTATTAAAAATACATATTTATTAAATACTAAAAAACACAACATGGAGACTACAACATTTAATAATAAAAGAATTTATTTCTTAATGTACTATCCATATTTTATCTGAAATAAATAAAATAAAATTTAAATATTGGAACTTATTTCCACAGAAAGTAAGTAAATCTCGTGAACCTTTAATGTTCCCCCAAAAAAAAATATAATAAATCCCTGAAGCCCAGGAAAATAACGAACAATGTAGTACATGAATTTTAACAAATGCCTACTTCATGAAATAATAATTTACTTGAATAAATTATTACTAAAGCGAAGTATAACAAATTAATTCAAAAAAATATTAGTCAATTCATCAATACATATTCCACTGCCGTCCCTCGTCTTCGGTTATGCTTCAATAAACCATTCAAGATCAGAAGACGTCTAAGGATTTTCTCGTTTTCCTTTGAAAAATGTTAAGTATGGTTGCGTTAAAGTACAAAAAACATCAAATCACCATACAACTGGCATAACAAAAGAATGCAAAATGTACAACACAGCAAAATCTTTGTATCCCCACCACCAACACCATCATCATCATCATCATCATCGTCCTACTTATAATGGAAATACGGATTTAATATTCTTCATCTCGCAAACTATCGCAGTCTTAGATATTTCTTTCATTTTCGTTTTCTAAGAAAGCTTTTGAACGATTTTCCATACACTTCAAATTGTCCGTTTTGTTGTAGCGATAAACGAGATAAATGTAGGTAGGTATATCGATTTTTTGTTTGTCAAGAGTAGTTCAACGAAGGACTAAAGGGCTTTTCTCTTCCGATAAGAATGTTTTGTCGAATTCAGAAATATATATAAAAAGGTATATTGGTTAACCTTTGAAATAGAATCCCGACAAAAGAAATTCATTTTTTGCTGTGACAAAGGATAAACATAAATTCTTAAATTCCTTTTTTGGTAAAACCACAGGTTACTTAATTTTTCTATGGAAAAATTGTCGTGGTTTGTTGGCACAAAATATGTCATCCTTGCAGAGAATTGGGACGGGCGAAAAGGATGAAACTGCCCGAGGTCGAATACTAATTCCCGTTGGGTGCGGTTTTTTTTCTTATGAACAGTACCTACACAGGTTAAGCTATAAAACCAACAATCTTGTCTTGTAGGTAGGTATTCTTTCTCTTCTTCGCCAAACAAGAAATAAGGACCTTTTTTCCGGCGGAGTACGAGTACGAGTTGATCTTCCTTGGAGCTTGGACAGTGTTTTTCTTGCCATTCGATGTTTGTATTTAATTTTAAAGGAGTTACACAAAAAACCGCACTAAAAGAATATTTAATTGGCTGTGGTAGTGGTTCTTACGTATGTGACAAAAAAAACGCCGACAAATAAAGAGAGAGTGAGAGTTGAGACCCTTTCTACTAATTGATGTCGGTTGGCCGGTCGGTCTTTGTCGGTACAAAAGTTTATATTCTTTTTATTTTTCTTCCACTCGGCTCTCAATGTTGAGTCCTTAACTTTGTTTCACTGTATTCTTTCCCTCGAGTGATTTTTGTTTTTATGGCTGAAGTGGGTGATTTGATTCCTAAAAATAAAACCTTCTTTGAAATAACTTTATTTTTTTTTTTTCAATTTTTTTGCGGGTTAATTTCTTATATTGCCATCAGCAAGTCGATCCCAACCAGCAGCAGCATCAAAAAAATAAGGACTAGCTAGGAGTATTTTGTGCTAAGAAAATGGAAGGGATTATTACGATGGTGTTTTTTCTCGATTGGAGTGTGGTAAATGGGTAGTCTGTGATGGTCAGGACCTTATGGCATGGAAAATCCTCTATGATTGGCGTGAAAAAGTCGAAAATTGTTAAATCTTTAACTTTTGACTTAGGACTAAATGAAAAACAAAACAAAAGTAAAAGGAAACAGAAGTCGTTGAATTTAATTTTCCATTTTTTTTTTATTTTAAATTAAGAGGTGAAGTGCGGTAGCTGATAGATTTATGTTTTGATTTTCTCGGGGCTTTATGTTCCTTGTGTTTTTTTTTTTTTTTTTTTTTTTTTTGTTGGGTTGATTTTGCTATTGTTGTTGTCATGTGTCTAAGCAGAATGTGGCTTTTTAAGGCCATTGGCTGTATAACATAACTTTTTTGATTAGAATCTTTGAAATTAGTTAGAAAGTATTTCAAATTATTAATAGGTACTCCTGTTGTTAAGGAGTGTCGGTTTTCAATGATTTTTTTTTTAAAGATATGCTACTGGAATTGGTTGTACTTGCAACATATACAGGGTGGGCCATCTAGTGGTTTCCTTTTAAATCATACGTTATTTTGACACTGACAGCTTTTTCCCGCTTGAAATCTTGACAGAAAGTCAGTTTCAACGACGGCTTACGCTTGAACAACGTTGTGAAATATTGAAAACTTATTTCCAAAGTGAGTGCTGTGTAGACGAAACAGTGCGTTTTTTGAAAAGAAGTTTTGGCCGTAATGAAGCACCCACCGCGCCGGCTGTACACAAGTTTGTGCTAAGAGCTCGTGAGACTGGCATGCTAGTGGACAACACTCATGGTCCCCGTCGTATTTCGGTGCGCACAGACGAGAATGTGGCTGCTGTAGCCGCGAAGATCTTGGATTATTCGCTTACAAGGTCTAATTGACTCAGCAATTGAAGGCGCATGACCAAATGCTTTGTTATAGCAGCTTGGTGCGGATTGTGGAGTGGTGGCTTCATTGGACCATTTTTCTTCGAAAATGAGGTTGGGAATAACGTTTCGATCAACGGTGGGCATTTCAGAACCATGTAAACTTTTTTTTTTATCGAAAAAGAAGACATGGATATGGATGGCCTCTGGTTCATGCAGGATGTATGCTCTTACTAATAAAGCTATAATACATGGAAAAAAAGAAACTTGTATTTGGCCCACCCTGTACATATGTGGGTATATAATGTTTGTAATTGATCCCTGTGCAGGGACGGGTTAGAATATTCCTGCAGCGCCTCCCCGCTTGTCGTAAAAGGCGACTAAAGGAGTAAATACATCTAGGCCACAAACAGCAAGGTGAACCTAGCGACACTTAACACCTATAAACTTTCCCAAAAGTGTGCATGCCAGTCCCTGGGTTGGCACGACTGGAGATCACCGGTGCCGTAAAAGAGAGATCAAATACAAAACTGGAGCATGCACACGTCGATACTCGATAATTTTGTGAATTCAAGCATTATGGAAGTACTCGTTAGAAATGACACTACCCCGCCAGGCACTACCATTGTTACACATGGTACTGATCCTGGACCGAGCAGCAATGCTCGGGTCAGAGCTAGACGGATTCCGGGGGCTAGCAAAGTAATGCCGCAGATTATACAAAATCTGAGAGTTGCGAGTTGGAACGTTGGCAGTATGACAGGTCGAAGCTTCGAGCTGGAAGAGATGATGAAAAGAAGGCGAGTGGACATCTTATGTGTTCAAGAAACAAAATGGCGAAACACGGGAAACAGGGCCCGTTTCTTGGATACGAGGACAAAAAACTATAAGATGTTCTACTATGGAACGGAAAAGGGTAAAAACGGAATCGGAATCATCCTTGCAAAACATCTATTAGGCAGCGTATTGACCATTTCGAAACCCAGCGACCGTTTGATGTCCCTTAAATTGGTGATTAAAGGAAAGTTGTGGAATATTGTCACTGCATATGCTCCCCAAATTGGATGTGAGCAGGTGGAAAAAGATGCATTTTGGCTAGACTTTCACAATCTACTTAAGGACATCCCAAAGGAAGAGTTTTTGTTCGTGGGCGGAGATTTGAACGGACATGTCGGCAAGACAAACGAAGACTATGAAGATTGCCATGGAGGCCTCGGATACGGCACCAGGAACCCTCCTGGTGAAGACATCCTGAGCATGTGCAAAACATACGGTCTTATCGTACTAAATACCATGTTCGTCAAACAAAGCCGACACCTGGTCACTTACAGCAGTGGTGGAAATGAAACCCAGATTGATTACCATTTGGTATCTAGTTTCATGAAACCCCGGGTAAAAGATTGCAAAGTGATACTAGGAGAAGCGATCGCCCACCAACACCGTCTCCTACTGACAGAATTTTTTATGGAGACAGTGAACGACAACAAACATACAAAAACTTTTGGGAAGATCAAATGGTATAATCTGGATAAGGAAAAAGGCGAAGCTTTCATTTCGAATATGCAAAACTTTCTGTATAATAACACCGATATAGTTCGAAATGAAGAGAGTACAGCACAAAGTATGTGGGATCTCCTACAGAGAACTTGCAAAGAAAAAGCCAAAACACTGTTAGGGGTTTCAAAAGGACACAACCAACAAGGCAAAGAAACATGGTGGTGGAATGATGAAGCTAAATCAGTTATGAGTAAAAAGAAAATGGCTTTCAAGGCTTGGTCGAAGTGCCCCTCTAATGATACAGAGCAAAAGTCACGCCTCGAAGTGGAATATAGAAACTGCAAGAAAGATGCGAAGAAGAAGTGCGCCCAAATTCAAGCAAAGAATACAGAAAACCTATATCGGGAGCTGGATGAAATTTCTACCCCGACAGCTGGTGCTATTCAAGAGCTACGGCAAAACACTAATAAGGGCGCAACTATCTTCAAAATAGCCGCTCAAAGAAGAAGAAATGCCCAGGAGATTTGTTCGCCAAAGTTCATTAACAATGCTCAAGGCCAACTACTTGTGGAAGACAACGAAATTCTTCACAGGTGGCGACAGTATTGCGACGGACTTCTAAACGAACAATTTCCAAGGCTATACTTTCCAATAGCTTCACCTAACTTAAGCGAAGTATCCGATGTCACAGTCGAAGAAGTTAGTGAGGCGGTAAAATACTCCAAAAAGGGAAAAGCTGTTGGCCCAGACGAAATACCCTCAGAGTTTTGGAAAAAGATGGGAGACATCGGGTTTAGATGGCTCATGATTCTTGTCTCCAAACTTATACGAGGTGATCGCATGCCTAATCAATGGAAGAAAAGTTACCTTCTTCCAATTTATAAAGGAAAGGGTGATACTCGAAGCTGTGATAATTACCGTTCGATTAAGCTGATGTCACACACCATGAAGATCGTTGAGCGAGTCTTGGGTAGCCGACTGCGAAAAATAATTAGGCTATCTGATGATCAGTGCGGGTTTGTCGGGGGTAAGTCAACCACGGATGCAATCCAGAGTATAAGAATAATTATGGAAAAACATCGGGATTCTTTGGAGGATTTGCATGTCGTATTGGTTGATTTTGAAAAAGCATTCGATCGGCAACCACGAGATCTAATATGGGTGGCCCTCAGGCAACGAGGAGTTCCAGAAACCTATGTGCGGATAATTATGGACATGTATGATGGAGCAGTTACTAAAGTAAGATGCGCAGCTGGAGTCACCGAAGAATTCGAAATCACAGTAGGTGTACACCAGGGAAGTGTCTTGAGTCCCCTGCTCTTTATTACAGTTCTTGATTACCTGCTTGAAGGCAAAGTGACGGATCCAAAAGTGCATCAGTTATTCTTTGCTGACGATGGAGCCATCATAAGTGAAGACCCGATATCCCTACAACGAGCACTTGACGTATGGGTGGATGTTCTAGAAGGAAGTGGGTACCGCATAAGCGCGAAAAAGACAGAATACCTATGCTGCCCATTTTCTGATCCACACAGGCCTATTCCAAACATTTATTTGAATGGAGTAGTGCTTCCCAAGTGTGAAAAGTTTAAATATCTGGGGTCTATGATAAATAACGAAGCTACTTGTGATGACGATATCAATCATCGCGTAAGCGTAGGGTGGATGAAGTGGCGGGAAAATTCTGCTATCTTCTGTGACCGAAAAATGCCCCCTAAGCTGAAAGGAAAGCTCTACACTTCAGTTGTGCGTCCAGCACTCACATACGGTTCACAATGTTGGACAATGTACAAAAAGTATGAGAGTAAGCTAACGGCAGCTGAGATGAAGATGCTTCGTATGACAGCAGGAGTTACAAAGCTTGATCGAATTCGAAGTACGAAGATCCGAGGAAGCCTTCATGTTAAGAATACCATTTCCCAAAAAATTGAACACGACCGACTCAGTTGGTATTGCCATGTTCAAAGGAGAGATCCTGAGAACCCCGTCAAAAGAGCAATATCATACAACGTTCCAATTCGGAATAAAAAGAAAGGTAGGCCTAAACACTCCTGGTACAAACAAATGCAAAAACACCAGCATTCAGTTGGCCTCAGAAATGGAACAATACAAAACCGGGAGGCTTGCCGCCGATTTCTGAGGTCAACCCGGCGAACCCCACAGGCGGATCACTAGTGTGAAGCAGATACGTGGGAGAGTTATGATCCCCTCGACATCGAGATCATAACAGCGCCGAAACAAGGAAGAAGAAGATAATGTTTGTAATTGAACTGTCCGATGATGCCGAATGGTACAAGTTAAGGTAAAGAATTCCACATTCGTGTAATCCGGCTAAATAATGAATCTCTGAATTTGACAGTTCGTCCGAAGTTGGGCTCAAGGGTAGTCTGATGGACATTCCCTGAAGAGTGAGAAATACGGTTGAATTGGTTAAGAGAAGAAATGCAACGGGCTATTTCACTACAACACTATTTTTAAAAATTAACGTAAAATAATAAAAGACATTTGTTGATAAAAAATGGATGAATTTGAAAATATTTTTAGAATCCATAAATTCTCATGGATTCCGGCAATAAGAGAATCTACACATGGAAGAGCAAGTGGAGGATGCCTTTATGGGATAAGGAAAAACTTGAAAACGGATTGCTGTTTTGTAAAAGTACTCCAAAGAGATTTGATAGAGTTAAAATTGGAGCACAGAAAACTATATATTATAACCGTTTATATAAACTGTAACAAGTGGTCTCAGGAATTTTCATATTTATATAATTTTATTTTGGAATTTGGAAAAGAGGATATTATGATTATAGGAGATTTTAATGGAAGAGTAGGAGCAACTCAAATTCTAAATGAAGATCCGGAGCTTTTAATGCAACCAATTAAAGAAGTCAGAATTGCAACGGATGAAACAATCGATGGAAATGGAAAAAAGTTGATTGAAATGAGTGATTCAATGGGATTAACGGTTTTAAATGAGCGATCAAATAGTGATGGTAAAGGCCATTTTACATTTACCAGGGGTACCGCATGTTCAACAATCGACTATTGTTTTGTAAAAGGAAAGTGGCTTGAACACATATCTGATTTCAGGGTAGATGAGCTGACACATTCGGACCACTTCCCAATATCCGTACAAGTGAATATGAGGGTGCAACACGAAACTCTCACACAGCAGTGTTTGCTGACAAAACTTCGGTGGAGATGATTGGGAGTGTGAATCAGCGAGAAAAAAATCGTTTGCCTTTCTCCGTCTTGTAAGAAGAAGCAACTCAAACCACGCAAAATCTATGTATCAAGAAGCAAATAAAAAGTATAAGGCCATATGCGCAGACAAACAAAGACCATATACTCTTAACCTCTCAACAATTCTAGCAAACATTAAAGATAGTCGTTCCTTCTGGAAGACTGCGAAAATGCTCAACAAGTCACTATTCACAAAAGGAATCAAAGTGGAATCATTGATTTTAGCTGAACATTTTGAACAACTACTCAATCCTCAACTTAATCAAAACGCAATCCAATATGCTCTCCCATACCAAGAAGTTATGTCATTAGACCGAACAAGAGAAATTCAAGATGTTAAAAGAGTGCTAAATCGATGTGGATCATATAAAGCTCCAGGAGAAGATCGAATCTCATTTAAATTCTTCAAAAACGCTACAGATGATTATCTTCAAAAACTAACACTGGAATATAATTTTATATGGGATACAGGAGAAGTATCAGCAAGCTTCAAGAAAAGTGTCATTCTGCCAATCTTCAAGAAAGGAAATCCGAATGAGCCCAGCAACTACAGGGCCATATCATTTCTTAACACTATTTCGGAAATCTTCATAGGAATCTTACTGGAACGCCTTTCAGATTGGGTAAATGAAAACAACCCCTTAAGTGAATTCCAAGCGGGCTTTCGAAAAGAATATAGCACAGTGGATAACATCTTTTCTTTGACAAGCATCGCTAGAACGTATCTGGATAAAGGGGAAAAACTGTATGCTTTTTTCGTAGATTTTAAGGCGCCTTCGATTCTGTCGACAGAAAAGCCCTATTTTACAAAGTAAGTAACCTTGGAGTTTCAACTAAAATGTTAAACATTTTGCAAAAACTTTGTGAAGAAAATAAATCTGCAGTTTGGGATGGAAATATTTTATCCAATTGGTTTGAATCAACAACAGGCGTAAAACAAGGATGTCTCTTGAGCCCGCTTCTCTTTTCAATTTATTTGGATGACCTGATTACATACCTGCCCGGAGGAATATCAATTGATGGACTTCAAATAAAGCTCTTACTTTATGCCGATGACAATGTCATACTGGCTGAAACCCCAAACATGCTCCAGTTAATGATAAATAAACTGCAACATTATTGTTCAATCTGGATTCTGGAACCTGCAACTGAACCCAAATAAATCCAAAATCATGATTTTCCGAAATGGAAGTGGTCGCTACGCAAGAGACGAATTATGGACATGGCAAAATGACATTCTTGAAACCGTAAAAGAATACAGGTACCTCGGAGTCACTATCACTTCAACGTTGTCCTTTAAGAAACATCTGCAAGAAAAACTAAGAGAGTCAAAGCGAGCAATAAACTATACTTGGAAAAACGTTCTAAGCAAACAAAACATTGCAACTAGTGCAAGCAAAGTACAAAGTCTTTAAAGCAGTCGTGAGATCTATCATGTGTTATGCTGCACAAGTTTGGGGTATCTTCGAGTTTGATGAAGTAGAAAAGCTTCTTAGATATTTCATCAAGAAAACCTTCAGACTACCGGAAAATACACCAACCTACATGTTGCACCTCGAAACTGATCTACCTACGTTATATATACACACACTTCAGCTGCATTTTTCATATATCGGGAAAATTCTGGACCATCCAAATTATCGACTCACCAATAAGATAGTTTTGTTTCTAAAAGACAGGAATCTTCAATTCTTTACTGAATGGATGAGATTGAGTGATATCCATGATGTTCAACTTCACCAACACAATGGAAGATCTTTCGGTGGCACCCTAAAGATGTTCTTAGCAAAAATTGAAGAATCAATAAGGAATGCGTTCAAAGAACAAAGTCAGCAAAGCCAAACAAGAAGCACCTATAGATTACTGAGTCATGATCTACTCGTATGTGATAAAAATTATTTCGATGACCGAAACAGTCTGGATTTTATATCAACGATTTTTAAAGCCAGAGGAGAACTCATTAACTTTAACTACTTGCCATATAGAGACGACAGAAATCCAGAATGCACTTTGTGCAGCCTGCGATGCAGAGAAGATATATGTCACTTCATTGGTATCTGCCCCATCCTGAACTCGATCCGAAGGTTATCTTGGGGAAAAAATACTCTTTCATCAAATGAAATTATAAACATATTAAATGGGGAAAATTGGAAAATCCTCTACAACTACCTGAAATTTGCTCTTAAATATCGACAACAAATTATTAACGAATCGTTTTGATATTGTTCTTTTGTATATATGTATTTATGTATTTTTATTTCGTGATAACTAAATCAACAAAGAACTTTTTTGCTTTATAAAATAACTCCCTTTTCGGCTGACGGCATAAGCCAATTTGTTGTTGTTGCGAGGCAAGAGGAGCGGAGGAGTGTCGGTATTAGGGATAGGTAGGAAAAAGGAAAGGATAGGAAACTGGAATAGGAATAGAATATAAAAGGGTAAGAATGTTAAGTTTCGGAGGACGCGGCCTGCTTGCTGTGCACGGCGTTAGCTCTTCGGACGGGGGTCTTGCCCCCGAAACTTAACCTCGCCTGCAAACAAATACATAAATCAGGCCAGGTAAACAACACAGGAAAATTTCGGACTAGAAAGAGACGGACGGACTATCGACACACCAAGGGCACTGCGGATGTGGTTGCAGTGAGGCCATTACCCACCCTACCATAGGAATCTTCGGCCATTCTTAGATTCCCCCAAGGATGGTGGATGATCGGCTTCGGATCACGAAATCTTCACCGGAACTCAGCTACCCTAGGCACCCCTGAAATTGGCTCTTCAAAACGGCATGTTTCGAATTATCGAAACACAAGAAGACAACTTAAATTTCATCAGAATCGGCGTGTTGAGATTTATTTAATAACAAACTAAGAACCAAAAATTACAAAAATTTTACTCATTATTCAAAAGAAAATCAAAGAAAGAATAAAACAAAGCCGTGTCCGAGACATGTTCCCCCTTTTTGAGACTAAATGTGTCCTTTTCGGTCACCACGGCAAAATAACTAACATACCGTTTAAAAACCCTACCTGCAAGGAGCTCTCTGGAGGTAGTATAAATTTTCAAAAAAAATTCATTGATATTTTCACTCTACACGAAACAATAAATAACGCGGGGGGAAACACAACTTTTCCACTTACAATGGAAATTACTTATTTCTGATAACTACAAAACATTTACGCTCTAAACAAAAATCGAGAAAAAAAAAGAAAAAAAATATGTAAATCACTTCAACGCCTCTTATAAATATTTTCAAAAATAACAAAACTTCTTAATAAATTATTAATTTATTTTTTATTTATATCTCAATAAAATCTCACTTTACTACTACATACTACTAATAAACGACATGAAACTTTGCTACGATGCTCGAGAGGTCCAAGTGTTCTTGTAATAGTTCTATCACCTAACACTTAGGACATAGCATTATTTTTTGCGACGTCGATATGTGGTCATTCAACGCAAGGCACTCTAGTTGGCGCTAAGAGTTGTTCGGTTAACTCTATGCAAGTGCTGCTTATAGTGGTATTGGGGAGTAGTAGGTTGCGCTTTGATGACAAAAAAGAGCATTGAAGAATATGAGAAAGAGTGTCGGGCACAAAGCAGAACCCTGTGGTACTTCGCAAAATATCAGTCCTAAGACCGTCCAGAACTATTGGAGTTGATCAGGTTGATGTCAAACTCTGTCAAATGCTTTTGAAATATCAAGGAGCAATAATCTTGCTTTCTCCAAAACGATTTAAAGATTTGTGCCACTGTTCGGTAAGATATACCATCAGATCACCGGTGGGCCTATTGCTACCAAAGCCATACTGCTTGTCATTTTTTAGAAGCTTACGTTCTTCAAGTTATTTCTTTAGCTGATATAATTTATCAGCGTTTCCATGACCTAAGAGACCTAAGTGAAATCGATCGATAGTTAGAGGGGGAAGAAGATTCGCTGTTTTAGGGACAGGCTGGGAAAATACTATTTTCCGTCAACTCGGAAAGAGAGCAGTAGTGTAGGATCCAATTACTACCACTTGGCATAATGGTGCGTTGGACTGTGATGCAGAAGGTTCTATTCAGGGGTTTCCTGCCTCTTGCTAGGAATTCAAAATTCCTCTTATAGTTACGCTGACCATCCGTCCCGTATTTCCCGGGACAGTCCCGTATTTTACTCGTTTGTCCTGGCTAAATTTTAAGGAAATCCGGGCCGTACAACTGTCCCGTATTTGTTTTTTTGTCACGGGTTTGTCCCGTTTTTTTCATATATTTTTATTATTCGAATAACGTTCAAAATTTTAAAATTTATTTTAGCTGAGCTGTTAGATGCTTTTCAAAATGTGTATTCACAAAAAGGAAAAAATGCACAAATTTGAAATATATAAATCATCATTTTTTAAAATATAAGCTTATGTACTTCTACCGAATTAAAGAAAAAATTTGAGCATAAACTGGTTCAAAAAATGGAATTTGATTCTCTTAATTATTTACAATAAATTTACAAATTTGTAAAATAACTCCAAAGAAAAAATGTGAATTCAACGATGATCTTCAGAAGAAATTTTTCTTCATACAAAGAAAAAAATGGAAAAACCCAATATAGGTAGGAACCTGTTCAAAAATCGCTTATACGTTTTCAATACGCAGTGGTGTTATTGAACAGCACTTAAAAGCAAAACAAAAAAACACAAAGAATCCGACATTGCTGCCGCTTCAAGCGAAAGTTTACAATGATTTTTTAGTTCATCAAATTTTCAAGGACCTGGAAAGAAGAATGCATTTAATGAAAGCACCTGGGCTTACCACACAATATAACATAACTACTCATTCAGGTTTAATTATTGCGCATCGAAACTTATAAAAAGTTGTTTTGATCAAATGTATTTCCTTACACTCACAAAATGTGATCTTTTGTGCAATGTTGTTGCACCTAATTCCATCGAAGAAATTAAAACTTCTCTATGCAAAGTAAGTTTAGTAACCGTTTTTTTTTCTGATTGTTCCAATCATAGCTGTGTCCGCTCTTAATTCGTTATTTTACACCACAACAAGGTATCGTTGTAAAGATTTTAGATTTTGAAAATCTTCCAGGGGAACCATCTGGCATCATTTTAAAAAATATGGCAACGTAAACTGTAGTTTTGGCGGGCCAGCAAGAAAAAACTTCAAGCCGTAACCGGTATCGATCTCATTGGAGTTAATTGTGCTGCTCACGTTTTAAATAACTGTAAACAAACTGGAGTTGAATGTTCTCCAATAGATATAAAAGTTGTCATCATCAAAATCCACACTGTTCGCGTAGAAAAATTGAAAAAAAAAAGACTGAATACCTTACTCTCAATAGCTAAGCTAGTTAAATAATAATAAAACAAATTAATCCCTTAAAAGAATTTGCATTTTACAATTTGCAAGAAATTTGCATTTCTAAAGTTGAAGAAGAAAAATATTAAATTGATAGGAAAAAGTCGAACAAAAATCAATTACTCAAAACGAATGGAAAGCAAATATTCAACAATTTTAAATAACGTGTTAAGAATACTTAAACCAGTGGGATGTATCTTTCAAAGAACTTGAAGTTTTTAGTTGGGTATATTTTCAAAACATTACTAACTGGCCAGAAATAGAATCTTGGTTATCTTTTGTCAACCAAAAGCTGATAGGAATGATTAAAACTTGTTTGACGAATTTGTTTGTCTAAAATCATTCTTAACCTAATAAATTATAACAAAATGGACAGAAACAAAACTACTGTTGCCCCAAAAATGGAGAAAAATTTTATAGCAATTTCGTAAACAAAATATAAACTTCAAAAATCTTTTATTTATTGAAGAGTTCGACTTGTGTCTTCCAGGTTCAAATGGTCCAACCGAAAGAGTCTTTTCCATAATGAACAATATTTGAACAAATGAAAAAACGCAACTGAGTGTTGGAACTTCCATAGCCATGTTAATGGTAAAATTAAATTATAATTTAATCTACCAGGAATTAAAAAAAATATTTTAAAGAAAATGGTAATATCATCTAAAAAATTTGTTAGGAAAAAAAACAAACAATAATCTCTTGGACAATGTGTGATTAATGTTTATTTTTCAAAGTCTTGGTAAAGAAAGACTGAATATTTAAAAAAAAATGAAGGTTTTGTTTAGTTCTAAGCATTTTGTGCTGGGATTTAGTATTCTTTTGTTTTTGAGATTTTTGTTGATTTCTTACAAAATAAAAGTAAAAAAAAGTATGTCCCGGGTTTTGCTTTGAGAAATATGGTCACCGTACTTATAGTATCTCTTGTCGGGAAAAGTACTGCTCATTAGCCTTCTGAAATCGGCAGAAAATTGTAAATCTCGCCATTCCTGGTACCACCTAAATAGGAATGGCTGATAGATGTTGGTCACTAGGTCCTTTCCAAGCTGTTGCACCACCAAATATATTTATTTATTTAGAATAGGATGGATGGAAAAGCTTATGCAATGGCGTTGAAGAACACCTCTTCAGAATAATGGGAGGGATACTATTCGGGCTAATTGATTTGTGTATATCGAGATCTTTCAGTACTTTTACTTCTGTACTAGTGCGAAAGAAGATTTGTCTCATAAAATAGTTTAAACTCTCAAGTGTTCTAGTAAGAGGGAACCATGACACTTTTTGGCAGCGTTTAATTAACAGCCATCTGTTCTATAAGCAAATTGGATTTTATTGTGAGCTTACAGAAGGAGTTCAATAACACTCCAGATGAGCGATGGAAGAGAAGATAAAGTAGTATTTCGTATATTACAATTTTTACTATCTTTGGGATATTGTAGTATTTTTTGCTTTAATTTTTAGGCATGCAAATATTTGGTCTTTGTTATTTGTTTGAACATATTCTAGTTTTCCCCTTTCGCTTTATAACATCGGAAACTTACTTATCTGATCCTAATATCCTCTTAACTACATTGCGTTGATTGACGAGTTATCCAGTGACATTGCTGTAGTCAAACTATTACAACTTCAGATTGAAAGGACTTGTAGACGAATGAAATGGAACAGCTGATAAATTATCATCACTAGTAATAGTAAAAGCCAATAACCAGCTTTCACCAATAAAGAAACAGTTCCAGCGTCAGAGGAAGCCTAAACTTTAAAAATGCCTTATAAAACGAAAACTGGAGTATCTGATGACTTACCAGTAGAGCTTTACAAATACAGAAATAATATTTTGGTAGCTTTAATGTATTGAATAATCAACCAAAAACTTTCAGCTATAAATGCCCAATTTATAAAAAAGAATTCTATGTCTTACAAAAACTACCAAGGGAAATTCCCGCTAAACGTGGCATATATATTATTATCTAGTGTACTCTCCTTTAATAGGAAAATTCTATCGTGGCTTCCGACCCTGCCGATTGACAGATAAAACAAGTACTTACTATAAGGTAAATTCTGGAAGGACTTTTCAAGGCAAAACTTACCATCTTTTCAAATCTTAATGACAATCCCTTGAAAAATAATCCTGCTTTATTACGTGAAATCGGAAAAAACTCTGTGAAATAAGCAACTATACTCTGTTCAATTTATATTTGCAGTACAAGCCTTATGGGAGAGCTTTTTCAGAAACACTGGTGCCTGCTGCTGTTTGCACGGCACCTTAACTTAAGAAATTGCCACTGAAATAAAAAAGAGAATCACTGAGTTACATTAAAATTGTTTGTGTAATCTTCTTTGAGCTCACGTATAGCCCACCATAACCTATCTGCTCCATGGGTGAAAGACTGAAAGGAGACTGATCACTGATCACTGATCGCCAATTTGCAACCAACCCTTATTGTGTTTATTAAAACAAAACACTGAATCAGAGTTACCATCGTCGAGTTGATAGAAATTCATATGGTATTTTCTTTGATTTGTGCTACGTAACTTTCAGGATTTAAGCTTTTTCTAGCTTTTGGTAGCAAATATTTTTCTTGGATTTGCGGAAATTTTTAATGATCCTACGGCAATCCTGTAAGAGCTTTAAATTAAAGATAGCTTATTGAAATCTCTAATGGTCAGACTGAAAGGCAAATATCCTATCTTCCCTGTACTGCAAATATAAATTGAACAGAGTATAGGCAATAGCACCTTTAAACGAATAGGCAGGGTTTCAAATAGATGTACTTACATAAATATGATTTCTTATTTCATATACAGAGCAGTCGTTAATACTGAGAATCTTATTTTCGATAAATCTGTTCAACTATAAGGGCATGGGGATGATATGGACATCATCGGTCGTTCACAATATCTTGATCTTGTATTCGAGGAGGGCGAATGGGGGTAGTCAAATCACGTCTACTATTTTCGTTTGTCACATCGAACGAATGAACAACAACGTTCTAGGAAAGAAAGTATTTGACTCCCAGTCCGCAGGATGAGACGACAAAATAAACCAAACCTTCTGCTAAAAATACACGTCAATGCTTCGTCCCGATGTATGAAAGCAGAAGGGTCGCGACTGTAGAGGAATAAAAGGGCAACGTGCCTCTGGAAGGTTACCTTCCTGAATATGTAACTAAACAATACTTTCAGTAACCAAAAATTAATTATGATTATTTTTCACGCCATTTTGTTTCAGTAATTGCAAAACAAAGAGAAATCTACCCAGCTACTTATTGTTCTCGGATCCCTTAGCACCTTTTCTTTGTCCGGCTATTAAGATAGGTACGCTAATTGTTTTGTTTAAATATTTTCTATTTTAGTAACCAACCGTGTAAACGGTTTCATTTACCTCTATTACATCGAATACAATTATTTCATCCCTTTTTCAACAGAAAAAAATTATAACAATCAATGAACCACCCGATAGGGCTTAGGGAAAAATATTTCCAAAACAAAAACCTCTCTCTATTTATATGAAGCAATCCTGTTTACTTCCTATTTTTCGTCTATATTTATAGTTATAGAAAATTAACCACCTACAGGGAAAATCTACCTCCAAAGCTTTCAATTCAGGATCCTTTCCTTACAAATTGAGCGAACAATGAAGAAACAATATTTGAACTTCAAGATTGTTTGGTCAAAATATAAAATATTAAAACATTAAACTAAACAATGAAAATTGAAAAAAAAAAAAAAAAAAAAAAATAAGTAAGAAGGAAAATACTCAGAAGAAACGTAGCAAGACAATCCAACACCTTAACCGACACTTTAACCCCGTACAGCAACGTCTCTGTCTATTGTAGGGCTTCGTCTTCTTTATTTTCTTCTCAACCCCCTTAAACTTATAAACATTAATGTCGTCGTCGCCACCGCACAATCTGTCAATGTTGTCTCGAGTCTAGGTATTCCATTGGAACCACATCAAAATGGATAGTAAAAAAAATGTCAGTATTCCAAGTATAACAAAGAGCCCCAGAACCAAAGAAAATATTAACTTTTATTGTATCCTCACCCTAACCCAACCTTAAGCTCCTCTCTCACCTTTCAACGCGAAAGTAGAGCCCAAGGATTCAGCCACCAACAACGATATAGAAATACGTATATAAAAAAAAAAGAAAAAAAACTCCTGAAAAGAATCCTTCTTCGCCTTACGCTTGTATATACCTAGCGCCGTTGAAAGGTTTTACACCAAGCCAAAGTAAGTTATCCTTGCCATCACGAGACTGATGGAAGAGCTGGAAATAAAACACAGCCCTGCACCGTCACCTCTGGCACCCACCATATCGAACCAACAAGACTGGAGTGAAATACGTTTTAAGGGTTGTTGAAGGACAGCCAAAGTGAAGACCGCACCGCCGGATTCACATCGATACTTTTCACTGGGACCGGTGTAACCTTTCGTCGATGTTCTTCCACCTGTATACATGAGTTCAGGTTCACAGAAACTGATAGGCTATATATCCACGTTGGGATATTCGGCGTGGACTTGTACTGCTGCAAAAATTATCCTCTTGATTTCCATGAACATATTTTTAGCAAAAAAGGATCATAAACTTTGGCGGGGATTTCTTAAAATTTTCTTTTCCTTCACTTCACTTCCTCCTTTTCTGCCTGAGTTCCACAGAGGATGTGGGTGGTTTTAAGGATGTTGTTTTTTTTTTGCTTTTATTTTCATTTTGTTTAATCCTTTCGGGGATTAGTCTACACACTGATGCACACAAACATCAAGCCGAAGCCAAGAATCAAGGCCCTGGCCCTATGCCTTACGAACTTTAAATACTTTGGGAATACAGACAGCCATATCCTTCTTCTTGGTGTTCTTGATCGTCGTCGTCCTGGTTCTTCGCTCCGGATTCGGAACAGGGCTTATTTTTAATCAGGTGAGGGGGATCAACTTTTGGCTGGGAATAAATTATGCATGAACTGTTTTGTTGGATATGGCTTTTGCCTTTTTGCCTGAACTCGAATCCTTTTTTCGGGGAAACCGAGATGAATTTCTAGCAGATGTTAATGTTTGTCGTACTTTTCTTCTCAGAAGATAGTCGGGTGAAGGCCTTAACTATACAAATACTTGCCTTCAATGGCAAAGAAGAAGGTTAATATTCCGCTTTGGAAGAGTTCCGGAAATATAAACGGAGGGATATGTGTTTATTGGATGTTTTCTAAGAGTTATCTACAAAGCGGCAATATTTCCCGTTGGATTTTGTATAGTATTTCACAATTGGGCAAAAAATGGTAAGTATTTTGCTCTGGGTTAGGGAATGCCTTTGAAATAAAATTTCTTTCAAAATAGGGATGTATGTATAGTTTGTATACGAAGTAACTTAAGTTTTTTTTAGAGTTTCCTTTTTTGGATAGGGCATCCGGTAGATAAAGGTTAATCCTACCGTAATGACAGGAAGTGCTTTTTTTTATTTTGGAAAATATAATATGGACATGGATGTTTCTATTAACATTGGTCTTGTTAACATAAATATAAATGTCAGATTTCAAAGGTTTTATTTATGTAATGTAAAATGAAATGTTTAAGTATCTATATACAAGACTATATACTCCTTCCTGTAAATGAAACATGAATCTTGGCTATCTAATTTAGTTTTTGGTAAACTTTTCTGAGCACACAAGGGTTTGACTTGAAATAAAAGACAGGCACAGATTAAAAGGCTAAAATCAATACTTGTTTACTTCCGATATTATGTTCCAGGTTGATTCTGTTTGGTTTCCATTTTTGCTTAAATGAAAATTGTGATATGGCATTTGACAGGCTTAAAGTGGTCGATAACAATTAATTATGGACCATCTAACGATGCAACAACATATTGAAATTGTCAATTCCACTTCACTTTAGACGGCCGGCCATTTTGGGCGAAGAATCATTAAGAACATTTCGACATAGCTGTATTACTTAATAAACAGAATAGCTGCTATTGGGACACGTTAACCCCTTCGATTGAGAAACTAAAGATCACTACCCCGTATCCTTGAGGATGTTGGAAAGCGTTCTTCTTCTTGTGCCTGAATTTGATCAATTAGACAAGACCCATGTGGTTCCAACAAGACGCCACATCACACACAGCTCGTGCTACGATGCTAACCTTACGAAACGAATTTCCCGGCCGAATAATGTCAAAAAGTGGCGACTTGACCAAAGATACCCTCACTTGACCCATCCCAATTTCTTCATATAGAGGCGTAGGTAGGTAGAAATGGTAACCAACGGCAGTCCCTTAATGTGTGGCTCAATTAGCGCTGAAGAGCGAAATGGTGGGCATTTTCACGGAGTCATCTAATTTGGATTAAGGTCAAAAATATGGATCTAGTAGGTTTTAATGTCTCTTAATGTGTGTTTGATTTTGCACAATTATCCGGAAATTGAATCTCACAAATTCAGCCGGAACACCACACTCATCCGACACCTTCTGCACCAAGATAGAGAGCTTGGACCTAAAAAAAAAACTAATCCGATTGAGTGATTATCTGGCCACCCGCACCGTAGGCTTTCGACAAAGCCTTTAGTCCAATAGCTCGGGATCCAAGTAACAGAAGTAACCGATGTCCGTCGTAGAGTCAGTTCCAGTTTCCAGTTCAACTTAGGGTCTAAAATAACACCTACATAGATATTTTGCACTGAAAGAGAGCAAAAGTGTTTGACCGTTGAGTCGGGGTAGGGCGAAATGCTGTATCTTAGTTTTGGCAGTAAATTGCATCAATTAAGTTTTGCTTTATGGTTAAAACCTAGTCTACAACTCGTAGCCCATTTACTTACTTTCTTTAAAGCCATTTCTGTGATTTCACTGAACACAGGGGTCAACTTCCCTGACACTAGTAGTACCAAGTCAGCTGCATACGCAACCGCTTTTACTCCACATCTTTCCAACTCAACGAGAATTTTATTCATAACTAAAAGCCATAGAAGAGGGGACAGAACTTCGCCCTGAGTTGTTACCCTTTTATAGTACTTTGTGAAGTTTATATTCTGTCGCTGAGAATGGACATAATACACTCCCTGATGTATTCTTCTACACAAAACTTGATAGTGATTCCTGAATGGACTTTGTGATGTGCTTTTTGCTTTCCAGCCGAGGTTTTGCTCGTCGGATTTCCAGGGTCGCTCTGAAGAAAAACACGAAACTTCAGTAGGAAGGTCTTTAAACCCTTATACAAAATCTTAATTAAAAACAAACCTTAAATTCATATAACAACTTAAATATTCTTGACTTTCAATCAATTACACCCTGCCGGGTGTATCTGGTAAGCATCGGTTATTCTCCTTGTATTGTTGTCCTGCTGGTTTCCTTTAGAAAGTTCTATTCTGGCATCTGGTTTGTTCCTTAACTGGCATTCGAGTTACTCTTTTATAAATACGGACTACGCTCTTGGCGCTTACAAGATAAGCAGGTTTAAGGCCCCTGGTAGGCACTAGATCAGCAGGTTTAAGGCCTTTGGTAGGCACAGCCAATGTTTAAACACCGACAGATCAGCAGGTACCAAAGCCCCTGGTGGTAATTAGGACGTTTTATTTTTCGAACCAAACTGATGGAACGAAATAGCTGGACAATTTCAGATGACTTGTAAACTAAAATCAAGCTCGTCAGCTTCGACCGTAGCAAACAAGTGACTTTTCTTCCCAAAAGGAGGTCCTCTTGATATATTTCTTGTATAAACTATGTGTGAACTATATACTGGCAGATGTATTCAACCGGCTGTGAGGTCATGATCTTGTAGTGACTGTATACTATATTAAGGCAAGGTATAAAATCCCTTATATTGCCGAAGCGACTGGTGTCGTCGGTAGCTACATCGTCATATGGTCATTTGGTAGCTGCCGTGTGGTATGGCGTCGTCGGCCATTGATGCGGCGGCGGCTGCGGAATCATGGTTGAACAACGATTTATTATTAATATTGGTGGAAGCATGGAACGCTTCGTTACAACTTGGAAAGGACGTTGTTAAAAACCCCTTCTACATCTAAGAAGTTAGCGAGGGTATATTCTTTAAATGTAATAGTCGAAAACCTCAACATCGCCAGTGACCTCATGGACTTCGACGTTGTCATCAACTTTGTTGGGGTCTTCCCCTGACTCTACGGATTCTTTATTTTTGCATTTCGTATGCCGAACATCACTTTGAAGTTGGATCTTTCGAGGGCTTGCCGACTATCCTCGCCGATCCTCAGAAGATAAGATCCGCTGATCTTTTGTGTTTCTTCTGCCTTAAGGACAGCCCAGTCGTGTATAGGAATCAAGGACCTGCCGATCCTCAGAAGATAAGATCCGCTATTCTTCTGTGGTTCCTCTGCTTTAATGACAGCCTAGTCGTATCCGCCCGATTTGATGCCTATGAGGATCACCCAAATGCCTGCCCCTGGTTGTCTTGGGATTTCCTAAGTCGGTTAAGTTTCAAGCTCTCTCAGACGTTGTTTATCTTAGCGACACTTGAACTTAGGAAAATCCAAGAGAACTCGTCCGTGCACTTTATTACCCTATATCCCCTGAGCATCTCGCTAGATTCGGGTTTTCTTGAATTTCCAGAAGATTTTTGTACTCTGCAACGATCTTCTGGTGTTTTATTTTATTAGCGGCGTTTCTCTCATGAACTATTCGGACTTTATCATTCCTGGCAATCTTGCCCAGAAAAAAAGAAGCCCTCTTGAACTGTTGCTTGAGAAGGGCGTTAACCGATTACTTTTTTTATCTCGTGCAGTATTTTCATGGCTTGGAGTTGCTACATGAAGGTAATTGGTTTGTATTGGTCGGTTTAGAACGCAAAGGAGTACTATGGCTGGTACTGCCCGTGCTTCTTAATGGCTTGGGTTACCCAAAAGTACCGGAACTACAATCGCCATCTGAGCTACCCTTAATAGACTCCTGGCTGAAGGCCAAAAGTTCATCCTCTGTATCGGCGGATGGTATACATGCCTGTCTTTCTACATTTAATTATATTAAAAATAAAAAAAATGAGTTTCCAAGAGTAGGTCGGAAAGGAAAGGTCAGTCCCATAGAGCCGAAATAGCGTGGTTAAGCGAAGAATATCAATATAGGCAATTGCAATCACTATCGCTTCATAAGGAGCTGCAAATGGTTCAAAGAGTAGGACAAAATCTGTTGATTCATGTGGTATCAGAATGGACCAACTCTGGTCTAAGTGTGTCAACTGCAACTTCAACCTAACCTCTTACCTGGGTGTTGTTTGATTCGCGAGACTTCCCTCAACTGTGAGGCAACATAAACCTTCTTTTTTCTATGCAGTATTTCGTCCTGACTGCTCTATACTTTTCACTTGCTGCTCTTGTTTTGCGCAGGGGGTGGGGTGATAGCGTGCTTGGTAGTTTTAGCCATGCCCGGGGCTCTGTAAACTCTGCTGGTATTACTACGGATGCACAAACCATGGACTAACGTGTATGGGTGCTGAAGTGGTCATGCTGGTTTGTAGTTCTAATGGGCACGTCCACTGATTTTTCGGTGGGCCGGTATTGCTACCTATGCACAACTCTGTCACTCCGGGTTCCTATCGACTTCCTCGTGGTTCCTGTGGATAGGTTACTTAAGTAACTGAACTAACTATTAGATGGGAACAGTCTAGACGGTATCCTTAAAGTAGGAATCCGCTAAGGAGTGTGTAACAACTCACCAGAGGGGTGCACACTCTTAGTTGTTGGTTTCTACTTCGACTAATGGCTGGGTGTATGTATCTGGGGTTGACAGGCCCTGAATTTTGCAGGAACTCATCTGTAAGTGACCTCACGGTTGCGAAGCTCGACCGGAAGCTATATTGTGGCACCACGGGAGATAGAGATGGGTTGCGTAGTGCAACCTCTCTTTCTCAGACTATCTATGAGGTGGGCCCCCTAGTGGGAGTATCGTGGTGGCGTGGTTTATTCCGAATGCGGATATACATGGTATTCAAGCTTGCTTGAATTCAAGAGGTGTTAGATAGACCTCGCCTCCAAGCAAGAGGTGTGCACATGCCTGCAACATGTCACAGCTTTGCGACTGAGATAGCTTCGGCTATCTCGGGGTTAATGGTCAGGACAGAATCTGACTCCGATGAAGGTAGGCCTCCGTGGGACTAAGTCTTAATAGACAGGTGCTCACGTAAAACCAAACATAGGTTCCGCTCTTGTTTTGCGCTGCAGCATATTTGCATGTGGAACTTCCATCACTTTTTTAGTAAAAGGCACTCAGCATTATTCAACCCACTCTTTCTCTTGTCTGGTTGGTAGGCTACGGTGGTTTCGGAGACCTTTTTGATGATATTGTGATACTGTGACCACAGATTGTTCTTAGTCTTTTCAGTGCCTTACCATATCACCATCATAATCAATATGACATCTCCTAACGAGAATACCCTCATATAAATAATTCCCAATCATTTATTATAATAATTCAATTTAATTGTGTTTTATTGAATTAAAACAAATCTCAAACCTCAAATTCTCCTCAATAGTCAAATGTGTATTATTTAACGAAATATCGTTTCCAAACTTTGGTTTTGTATGGGAATATCAAAACCTCTCCCATTGTCATCGCCCTCGCCTTTGGTCCTCGGCTATATCCATTCAAAATGCCATAAACCACACTCGATTATCACTTATGCAAATTTTGAAGCATAACTTCATCACCCGTTTCCCCAAGAGATAAATTTCAAAACCTGACAACTACCACCGAAAATGAATGGCAGTGTGTCTAGACCGGAAATTAAATGTGACTACATTACAATAAGGTTTCTTGCTGTGGTATATCCTCGTGCTGCTAAGATTTGATGATTTTGATTATTATTATTATTCCCAAAGGCTTAAATAAATTGCTTAACAACTCTCTCTCTCGACGAGTGTGTTGTGTGTGTCAATTAAGAAGCATTACTACTTGGAGATATGGGCAGAAAATACCTAAATGTATTGTTTAAGATACAAATTTATAACAATTATTTGATAAAATGTTAACACTTTGCAAAATGATAATTGCCAATCCACAGAGGCAGGGATATGGGATATGTTCAGACAAGCTTAGTTTTAAGATAATATTATTTGATTGCGATTTACGCAATTTGGACTTTTCCGAAGAGCTTTGGGGTCCTTTGTAAGACCGAACCGACATACTGAAATCTTATTAATTTAAGTAAGGAATTCTTGTTTATGTGCAAAGTGGCATTAAATTAATAGCCCTAGCGGAAGATGTTATAATTTTTGAAAATGGCGTGTACGTCTATCATATTTGACATTTGTGAACTACACCACAGTTGCAGGATACAATCAGACAAGCAATGGAGCGCTATAATCCGCAAGAGCATGGAATAATTGTGTTGATGTTTTTGGACCAATAATCGGTCGGTGGTGTTAGCGTGAGTTTCGACGTCGATTTCCTAATATTGTAGCACCAACTAGGCAAACTTTTCGACTGGAACCACAGGATACCATGGAGACCATATCACGGCTTCAGATGTCGCCAAGAACGAAGAAACATCAACCAGACGACGGGCAACGCAACTGGACATCCCCAGGCGAACTCTATAGCGAATTTTAGTGAAAGACTGGATGAGCGGGACTTGGTGAACATGTTTTAAACAAGAAAGGGCAACCGCATACACAGCGCACGAGCCACAATATATATGTTTTGTGAAAGAAGGTCTGGTCGCATAATCTCCCGCTTTGGCGATTTGGCATGGCCAGCAAGATCGTCAGATTTAAACATCCCAGACTTCATTTTTGGAAATCAAAGGTTTATGCCAACAAACTTTAGATAATCGCAGTCCTTATGGAGAATATTCGACAGGAATTTGAGCAGTTATCACCGGGAATCTTGTTATTGGAAAATGCGATAAAACGGAAGATACAGCAATTAAAAACACTCGGCTGTTTTGATGGTTGAAAAGAATAATGTGTCCTCAAATCGCTAGTACAGAATGTTCGTTGTGGCACGAAGCACTGTTCTGCTGAAATCACACGTCATTCACGTCCACATTCGCCCAGAAGAGAATGCTTATCATCAATAGGTAGCATTCTCAGCTGATGGTTTCGCCAACGCCGTCGTAGTTTTTGAAGAAAGACGGATCGATGATCCACACCAAAACATGACTTTATGCGGCTGTGTTACCAAATGGATTGTCATTGTTACAAATCTGGCAATTTTGATTCATCCAAAAATGATCTTAGGTGCGGAATATATGTACATAGGTAGGTACTATATCGGAAAAGATGCATTTGAAAAAAAAAATCAAACTCGAAACTTTGATCAGACCTGATATTAATACATATTAGAAAGAATCTTGAATAATCTAATCAACCTTTTAATGAAGTATAAAAAACTTGATGCTATGATTAAGTCTATTCTGCAACCTTCTTAAAAAAGCTCTTTAAATTTGACTTTGAATACGCCAAATGAAACAGAACTTCGTAATCTATTCACACATACTCCAAAGTACTCTCTCATCCAGATACCCGTCTGACCGAAAAAAATTTTGTTGTAAGAGCTGAGAAACGAAGATTGATGGTTGTTCAAATGGAAACTTCTAGGAAATACTTGCAGACAAGTCGTTTCAATTTGAATTTGGTCAAAGACCTACCATATCGAATTATTTAGAAGTATGAATATTCTATTCATGAAGAGTTTGCAGTAAGAGCTTCAGAATTGGAGAGTAGAATTAACGACTCGCAGCTTAATATTAATTGGGTAAAGAAGTATTATTTCAATGACGTTTATAGTAATACAGAAATATCTTTATTTCAAAATGAGATGCGAGCAACTTTATTTAAATGAAAACACTTGCAACGGAGGTTTGAACCAATTCTGTTCATTTTTTAAGTATAATATATAAGGCAAAAGAAACTGTTTTTTTTAAATTTATTATTTCGAAAACCGCATTCTCGATTTTGTTCAGACTTAACAGTTAAAAGGTTTTAATGCTATCTATAGAAGATGTGAGAAGAAAAATTTTATTTTATCTAAAAAACGGTACCCATAGTATAAAAATGTTAAAAATGGTTTTCGAAAATCGTATTTTTCTCGAAAACAGCGCTTAGAATCTTGATAACACTTTTTTTTCTTTCGATTAATTTTTACGATCAATAATTCAATAAGAAAAAATTTAAAATTAAGATATTACTCATTGTACCTACCATACATTAATTTTTTCGAGTTTTGAATTCCTCTAAGAAAATTGCAAAATTTAATAAATTTTTTTTTTGATTTTTTTATATTATATACATTATATTAATTACATTAAGCAAAAATTTATCTGTCGAGTTTAAAAAAAACTCGAACATGGCGTTTTCAAAATATTAAGTTTGAAAAAAAAAATGATTTTTTTTAAATCCAAAAAAAAAATTTTTTTATTTTAGTACACAATAATGTGTCTTGTGAATAAAAATAAAATGCACGATTGCGTTCCATGAACTTGCTCCTATGTAATATGTAGACTAGGAATTTTAAAATGAATGTTATTAGATAAATTTTATTTTTTAAACTCTTTTAGTAGTAAGTGATAGAAACAGAATTCAATGCAAATATGAATAAATTTATGCAAGAACAAAAATTAAAAGTAGTTGTAGTGGTTTCTTAAAAAAATAAGCTTTTATGTTACAAATTTTTTAAGACATTTTAAAGAAAAAATTTTGGTACGCCAATTTAAAGTTGCTATTACTGTTCGAATAAAAATTAAATTTACAAAAAAAATATTGAACCCAATAGATTTTTTTTTTTTTTCAAAATTCAAAAAAATATTTTTCTTAAAGTTTTGAAATTCAATGTTTTTAAACTTCTTAGAAGCTTAACTATAAAAAAAAATCCTTGAAATCCGTTATGCCGATAGTGAAAAATTCAAAATTCGAAAAAAATCGCTCTATGGTATAGGTACAGTCAGTAATATCTTGTTTTCAATTTTGTTCTTATTAAATTATAAACCGTAAGAATTAAATGAAAGAAAAAACTGTTAGTAAAATTCTCGTTTCCTGTTTTCGAGAAAAATACGATTTTCGAAAACCATTTTTTAACATTTGTATGGAGGGTAGCGTTATTTTTAGAAAAAGTTTGGCATCTTGCTCTTTTATCGAAAATGCGTGCTTTTGGTGTCGACGAATCCCTTCTTCTTTGGATTAGAAATTTTCTTTCGAATCATTCAATACAAATTGTATTACACGGATTCAAGTCTGATACCCACAATATAAATGCTGGTGGGTCCCAGGGCTCCGTTTTGTCCCCAACCCTCTTCCTCATTTTTATTAATGATAGTACTCTTAGCTTTTCATATTCGTTTTCAGACTCACATCCCTCCTCTTCGGGTGTGGAACTGCAACGACAAAATATGCTAAGTTCATTAAACCACGACCTAAACAGCATTGTATACAATGGGGAATAAGAAACCGCGTGGAATTTAATGCTTCGAAAACCCAATGCTGTCTCGTATCGTTATAGCGTGATATACCCCCGTTGCCACTATCTATGAGTGGCACTTGCATCAACGAAACTGAACATCTCGATATTCTCGGTATGTGCATCACGAACCACCTCTTGTGGAACGATCACATATGCGATGTTGCCAAAAATTCCGCAAGATGTTTGGGTTTTCTGAGACGGTGCAAAAAATTCTTCTCTCCTTCTGATCTGGCTACAATCTATAAAACCTATATACGTCCAAACCTTGAGTATAACTCTCATCTATGGGCTGGTGCTCCAGTAACTTACTTAAGTCTCTTGGACAGTATTCAAAGAAGAGCTTTTAAAATGATTGGTGACAATAACATCATTGGCTCATTTACGTCACTCCAACATCGTCGTATTGTTTCTTGCCTCACCCTTTTTTACCGTTATTTTAACGGACTTTGCTCTAGTGAAATAGCCAGTTGCATTCCTTAACTTAAACAATTCAACCGTAATACTCACACTTCTAGGAATGCCCATCAGTTTACCCTCGAGCCCAACTTCGGTCGTACTGTGAAGTACAGAGATTCGTTTTAAAGCCGTACTTCGCGAATGTGGAATTCTTTACCACGCTCTGTCTTTCCCAGTCATTGCAGTGTTCAAGAATTCAAAACCAATGTACACCGACACCTCCTTTCAAGCCCCTCGCTTTTTTCCTAATGCTCACACTGTGTCTCTGGCATATTATAATTTTATAATTATAAAAAAATTGTAGATTATATTAAGAATCTTTTATTTATAAAGTTTTAAAAAAATGGAGTATGAGTCTTACGAAATACCGAGTTTTCAGAAAAAAAATTGGAAAATTTTTTTAAAAGTCCAAAAAAGAAAATTTTGAAAATTTGAATACACAATAATATTGAAAATGCTGGGGAGCCCTTACAAAAAAAAATGATCAAAATCGGTTATATCGTTTTTGAGAAAATAAAAAACAAAAAATGGTTCCAGGAGCGGTACCAAAAATAACCATTTTTTTTAAATTTTGTTTTCAGCCATTACCTTTTTTTAAAAAAATCTGTGGGACAGTTTTAGAGAAAAAAAAAATATTTATAAAATTTCGAAAAAAAATCGTATGGCAGATACCGTTATTTTTGGTCTAAAAAAAAAAGAAGAAAACCTGTGGGGGCAAAAATTAAAAACAATATCTACCAAGTTTGACGAAAAAAGTCGAACAGACAGAATTGCGAGATCCACTTTTTTAGTCTTCGCTATCATCGTAATGTCAACTTTGATCAAAATCTCGAGTTCGATTTTTTTTACGAATGCATAACTTGCCTTATAGTACCTATAAGTCGCAAGTAAAAATGATAACGCTTAATAGCTTATGCTAGAAAATACTGACTTAAGCTTCGTAATTTATGCAGTTCGTTTTGTATTCACATGTTTCGAATAGGTAGCCTTAGCTAGAACTGTACATGTGATCGAAAGGAAGGTTGTCTTGCCACAATTTGTTATCTGTTCTATAGGACAAGTATTAGTTTCGGGTAAAAAATGTTTTTATCATATCGTCCGTCAGTCTCTGCGTCTACGTTCACTGTTTTATTTTTGAGCTATTCCTTTATATTTAATTAACATGTCGCACAAGTTTTTAGTACCTGCTTCATAGAATACTGAAAATAAGACCTAGTCAAAGCTTGAAATTTTTGTAACTTTTACTATAATATTCTAGTTTAAGCTGTTTTTATTCACACAAATTGAAGGTTAGGCTAAAAGGTAAACGAGTTTAGCGTTGGCTATTTTAATTGGCTTTTTTAATTTTAATTTAACTAGCTAGCTTAAGCTTATTTTTATTCACTAAAAATCCAGCGTTTACTTAAAAATCCAAGTTTTAGCTTTAGCTTTTCTTATTTACAAGGCCCAATATTCAAACTTTTGGGGAGCTTGGGGGTACCATTATTAACCATTTTTCGGAAGAATTTTTAAACCATTATCTGGCATTAACTAAATGAAATTTTTTTTTTTAAATCCGTTAAACAGTTTGGAGAAAAAAAAATATTAGTAAAATTTCGAAAAATATTCGTGTGACAGGTACCGTTATTTTGGGTTAAAAAAAAACGTGTGGGGAAAAATTTATAAATGCTGTATAAGTGTATACATTTCGCCAATTCACCAATTTCATTTCTAATTTCTAATGTTGTCCTAAAGCATCAAGGTTGTAGTTGGTTTATTGATCTTTTCTTCCATGTAACCCCATAAAGGGGGTTCAATTTCTCTAATATGTCTTACAAATATGATTTGATTGACTCAATTTTGAAAATGTGAACGCTCCATCAAACGGATTGCACAAACATGCTTGATGAATATCAAAAATATTTTGATCATTTTCTAGCTTGACAAGCATATTTTCGAATGTGAACGCATGTTTGTCAGTGTGATGGTCGGGCTGAGTGAGTGATCCAAACTCCGGATGATTGTGCAAAATCAAACACACAATAAGAGACATCATTTCGGAGAATGTCCACAATTTCCGATAGCAATTCCATCCACAGGTTCATATGAGTTATGTTATCCAAATGGCGCAGTTCAGCGCTAATTGGGCCACAAGGGCAGACTGCCAATGGTCAACATTTCCACCTATCTACCTTAAAGCATGTGGCTGTATAGTTCATGCCGCCGCAGTTTTGCTGAAAATGTCGAGGGGTGGTAGATGGGTCAGCACGTCTAGTGCTGCAGAGGCTTTCAATTATAGTGCTCCGCTTATTCAGAGGCAAGATGATCGTCTGACTTTGCTTAGATTGTCACGATTTTCAGCGTTTTCTGGAGCGGTCCACCATACAGATACACCATAATTGAGTATCAGACTGATAAACGATGTATACCTACATTCAGTGAGTTATGCAGCCCTATTTGTTCCTAATTAGCCACTGTGATATTCTTGACCCTTGTTTTAAGGGCCGATGTTGAATGTGAACCACACCTAAACGTCAAGTTCTTTCTGCATTTCATTTGACATTTCTCAATTTCAGACTAACTCAATTTGAACCATGGAAAGATACACAACCGAGCAACGCGTTAAAGTTATTCAGCCTTATTATGAAAATGGGCGTTCAAATCAAAATGCATATCGTGCACTTCGTGATTTTTTCGGTCAATTTAATCGTCCAAATGTGCGTACAATCGGAAAAATCGTGCAAAAATTTGCGCAAACCGGGTCTGTGTAGGAGATTTAAAAACACCAGTGCATGCTCGTACAACTAGTACTGCAGAAAATATTGCTGCTGTTCGCGATAGTGTGGCTGAAGAGCCGTCCACCTCAACTCGTCGTCATGCCCAACAATTGCACCTCTCACGCTCGTCGTTGACTCAAGAACTAAAGCCTCTTGACCATTTCAAGCGTCGTCAATGGGCAGAATGGTGGCAAGAAATGGCAACAGTGGATGATCAATTTTCGAAGAAAATCATCTTCAGTGTTGAGGCACTTTTTCAACTCAGTGTTTCATTTTGTGAGAGTTGACGAAAAGGCCACACCGCTCTGTCCAATTTGTTAGCTTGCTTAGAGCGAAGTTCTTTTAAGATGTGAGTATACTTTTCTGATACGGCAATAGCAACATCACAAAAGCAATGGCTCTGCAGCTCTTTGCTTCCAAGCATGTCAGCAGCTCATTTACTACCTAGTTCCAGAGAAGGGAAGAAAGAACACCGTTTTGAATTCATCAACATTTAGCTAATCAGTTCACCAAGCGACCCATGTAACTTCAGATAATATAGTGCTGATGTTCATTTCATACTTAAATGGGAAAGTTTGATAGCATGCGTGTAAATTTGAGAAGACAAAGTTTTATATTTCTTTGAAATGTAACACGTACTTAAAAAACAAAGATTAAAGTTCTTGTATTTTTGGTTTTAATCAAAGAAGTAAAGTTGACTTCTCCGAATTGAAAAGCTTCATTTGGAACTTGTATATAAATGTTCGTTGACTTTTTTTTCTTAAGGACTTCCATAGAGAAATATTTAAGGGAACACATAAAAAAAGAACGAATTATTTGTCAGTAAGAAAAAAATAATCCAGATTCCATGTGAGTTTCATTTCCTCTTTCCAAATCAAAAATAAACTCGTACCATATGTCAAACCTATATTTTTAGAAATAAAAGAAAATAATGAAAAAACAACACTCACCTCCTTCATCAGTCATAACCAATATCGTCGTTTCGGGTCCCAATCCTTCAGGATTAAATACCTGAACTGACACTTTATACTGTGTGTATGCCTCGAGATTATGAATTTCATGACTCTGAAAAAAAGAAGAAGAGGAAAAGAAGCAAAATTAACAAAATGAAACAGGTGTTTGATTTTTCGACATCAAAACATATACACAGAAAACTATCTGCATTTGAAGTCTTTAAATTAGATATCCTTTGCAGTCGTAGCCAAGACCCAGAACTGTAACATGCTCTGGGAGAGAAAAAGTATTTTTGTTTTCTTTCTTTTTTTATTGCTGTAGGTGTAGGTAGGAGATGAAAAATCGATTAGTTTTACAGCTACATAGAGCTATCATTCGTTTTCCAGCTCCCATATACGCCACTTTACACACAAGCAAACCCACACCCACACAGTCTTACTTAATCTAAAGGAAATTGAGTTTCCACCATTCGATAACAGACCCTTAGACCAGCCAGAGATTTTCCATCACCCACCCAAGGGTCCATGGGCACCATCCCCACCACCACACTACTCCTATCGATGATAAAGAGGCAGATGGTGCGGGGACAGTGTGTCCCGTCCCTTAGTCGGTATCATTCACTTCCTTGTGCTACAGAGCATCCATAGAGACTGAGATATGGCAAAAAGGACTACATGCACAGAAAACTAGGAAAACTAATTTTCATTTGAGAGTCAGAAACATAAGTGACTGGAAAAATGTCCGGGATATCTGTACTCCCGACTTCACGGTCCCCTTTCCCTCCCACCCACGACATCAGCACCCCCTAGGCATCATCGGTCTATGTTTTTCCCGAACGACAACAACGGTTTTGATAGCATCTCAAATCTGCGAACACACTCCTGTGTGCTCCTGATCCTGATGCTCCGTCTCCCTACAGTGTGTCCTGGAGAAATAATGTTGAATTCGTTAAATAAGTTTTGCTGCTTTTGCCCAATTTTGTCGCTCGGGTTTTTTATGAGTGATTTTATTTTTGAAAATTCCCTTACGAAAAAGAACAAAAATTTCCATATATGCAGATTTAGATGAGACGTGTTCAGTTCATGGGAAATTTTGTGCAATTTCCATTTAGCATGAGTTTGATATTGGGAACAACTTCTCTAGTGCATCGCATAAGTTAAATTATTTGTTTTTTAACACCATCCTGCTCTCCGTCAGTCCACGGGACACGCCTTGCTCATTGATCCTGACAAGTTATTTTAGTTCTTTTTTTTTGGTTGCCTCGACAGACATAATTCAGCACTTCAGCAGGAGTGTTGTCGGTTCCTTAATATTATCATATTATATAAGTATGTAGTATGTATATATGGGGAACGATTTTGCATACTTATGTTTTGTCCTTAATAATGACTATCTACGAGTATATATCATGCCTCGGGGGATTCGCATGATATTAGCTCATGATTTCTGAATATTTGCGAAGACCTGTTTAAAATATTATTTTACTAACATTTTCAATGGTATTTGAAATTTTACTGAATATTTCTTGGCAGGTGGACATGATAGGTGAAACTGTGACATTGTGTAATTGACGCACACTCAAGGGGTTATGAACACCCTTTATTTGTGAGACAACCCAAAGCGACCATTACAGAAAGTGGAGAGAATTAAAATGAATACAGGGTGATACCTAATTAGAGAAATTCATGGATGTTTTTTAAAAAAAAATTGTTCTTCAGCATGTCTCCAATGTGGACATCATGTATCTACTCGTAGGATTGACGAAAAAGCTTATTTTGGTGTACCATGGCAGAAATTTCGCATTAGGCCTTATTTTTTGTTATAAGTACACTAAAGGCTAAAAGGTGCGTAGTCCGGAGGGAGGCGGGGATGAGTTGTAATTCTTCAGTAAAACAAATGTCATGCATTGGTACATGAAAACTACATGAACTACGACCCTCCGATTATATTCCTATCACTTGTTCTGTTTGTAAATACAGACCCTCTTCCAAGTATAATAACTGGAAATGGCGACATTTCGTTCAAAGAAGCATAATGAATATCACTGACATATACATTTCAGGCAGGCTATTATGGAACTGTACAGAAATTGTAAGCCACTGACACTAACTGATATGTATCTAAGAAAAAGTATTCTGGAATTAGTTCGGTCTTTAGGGTTGGATTGGGGTTCAAAGAAATGTTTAGGTACCATCCAATAGTTAATGATACACTTGAAAGCAGTCGTACCTTCAGCGGAATATCTAAGGAGTTACTGGGACAAATATTTGAGACAGATTATGCATATCCGCTAAAAAACCTTACATTCAGTTTTGAATTCAAAATGTCAATAAATTCAAAAAGAACACGCAAGCATCTGTAGAATTGTGGAAGAATACCCTAAACTTCTAAAATATCATTTACAGAAATCGTATCGTTAAGGCAAACGAAAATTTAAACAGCAATACGACCATCAGAAAAACCGTACCTCGTTTGCGGAGAAGAAAAAGTCTTTTTGAAAACCTCATTAGAAAGAATAATTTTCACCTATTTGGCCGCGACCCTATGTTGTATCCTTGAACGCCTCCATCAATACAAATATTCGAGTTATGGGAACGGTATTCTCCTCGGTTGATGGTACGAGTACATTGGGGATTCATCTTTCAAGACAATTTTCATCGTTACTGGCCAATCTGAATTCTTTCTTCGCTTGTGGTTCAGGATCAATTTTTAAACATCGGCCTATGCTGTTCATGGTAAAAGATGGAGGTGAAGTGTTTGTCTGCTATCTTCATCTTCACCAAGAAGCAACTTCTTTTTTTATGGCTTCTTCCAACGAATTTCTCCAATACTAACGTTCCAGAGGACAAGCTGGCGTATGTCGTCCAACTAAGCTAACCATTTGCGAATATTTTGCGAATCTTCACGCTTGAATGTCCAAACGCTTTGCTATATGCGTTGTTCTATAAGGTAAAATCTTCGGTGCCTGTACCAGCTTCGTATGCGCCCCAATATTCTGGACCAATGGACTCTCTGTAGTGCTGAACTTCGTCGACAAGTGTGAAGTCAAAATCAAACAGCTGCCCCCGCACCGTTGAATTAACATTCCAAATTAATTTCAATATGAGATCAAAAGAATTTGAAGCCATTATAACCAATATGCGACCATACAACATCCTTCTAAAGCCTATGGTTATACCCATCGACGTAATAAAAGGGCTATAGAGGCAATTAAAATTATTTTTGTCTTTGGGAGTTTGGTACTATGGACTTTCAAGGCTTTAAGAAAATTTACAAAACCACAAGAGAACAAGCAGGGCGTCAGCGTGACTGCCACGGTACTAGTCGTTCGGCTGAGAATATTGTGGCTGTGGCTGATGTCGCTGAGGACGAAAAAACATCAACCAAAGGACGGGCCACGCAATTGGACCTCATCAGACGGAACGGACTCTACAGCGAAAGTACAAAGTGCCAACATTGCATCAGTCTGTCGCGTGTGAATTATTATCAAGCCATTCTCAATCTCACCAAGAAAAAAAATCGATATTGTGTCGGAAATCACTACTTAAGCGTTTGTGCCAATAAGCAAATGGCATTGAAATTGGCGTGTGATGCACGAAGAGCCACTACATCCACTCAAAGCCACTCTGTGTTGCAGCGTTCACGCGGGAGGAGTGATTGGGCCGTAGGATCGCCCGACTTAAGCATATCAGACTAATTTCCTTTCCAACAAGCCTAACACAATCGCACCCTTAAGGAGAGAATATTCAACAGGAACAGTTATCACCAAAAATCTTGCGATATTAGTAATATCTTCTAGATTGTCAAAGAAAGAAGTAGCCATTTCCTTCTCTGGTGGCATAGTGACGGGCAATGATAGAGAAAGTGTGATGTGTTTTCATGTACCTACCTCTTCATCAACATTATCCTCTGCATAGGTCATCTGTACTTAGTTTCATTTTAAATTTATGGTATTTCAATTAATTATGTCCGGTGATTATACTCGTAAGAGAGCGAAGGGACTTCTTACTCAGTTGTATAATTTTGCCAGTCCTCTGCTTGTTAAATCAGGCCCATATTTTCCTAGTACTATCACAGGTGTCAAGTAGACTCCACCTTTTATTGGATTTCCTTAGGATTATATCCGAAATTTTCTGTTTAATGTTGCAGAGTGGGATGCTTACCATCTCTGCTTGACTATCGTCGAGCACTGATCCCTGTCTTGCAAACTCATCGGCATTTTCATTACCTGGTATGCCGCTGTGTCCCGGTACCCAACAGAGTCTAATATTGTGCTGCGTGCCAAGCACTCTCAGCTCTTCGCGGCAGCAGGCGACAAGCTTCGATTTTATCACAGTGGCAGAAATGGCTTTTATTGCCACTTGGCTGTCAATGTAAAAGGTGATATCAGCCCGTGGTATCGCCATCATTGATACCTGTCTAGCAGCTGAATTCTACACATCTAAGATCGGTGTGAAATAAGTACGAAAGAATAGCAGATGCCGTACGAGCCAGCTTGGAAGCCCTAAATTAAGACTCACCAACCGAAAGTTAGCCATTCAGATTAAGTTGAAATAAAGTTGGTTATACATATAAAGGGTGGTTAAATTTTAAGGGCCGATGTTGATTTTGAATAAAACACAAATTATTTAGAAATTATTGTCATTTCTTTTTACTATGATAATATTGGTATGGTTCAATTATGTATGAACCAAAATATCGGCCAAATGGCCGCCGCGACCTCGGCGGCACACCTCCATCCGATGGTCCAAATTTTCGATGACGCTGAGGCATAATTGAGGATCTATGTTGTTAATGTGTCGAATTATCTCATCCTTTAGCTCTTGAATTGTTGCTGGCTTATCGACGTACACCTTTTCTTTCAAATAAGAAGCCCAACGGTGTCAAATCACATGATCTTGGCCGCCAATTGACATCGCCACCACGTGAGATAACACGGCCATTGAATTTGTCGCGCAAAAGAACCATAGTTTTGTTAGTTGTGTGGCAAGTGGCACCGTTCTGTTGAAACCACATATCACCCACATCCATATCTTCCAATACGGGCCAAACAAAGTTTGTTATCATCTCACGATAGCGAACACCATTCACAGTAACTGCCTGACCGGCCTCATTTTGGAAAAAATACGGCCCGATGATGCCGCCAGCCCATAAACCGTACCAAATAATCACTTTTTGTGAGTGCATTTGTTTTTCGACAATCACTCTTGGATTATCATTCGCCCAAATGCGGCAATTCTGCTTATTGACGAATCCACTAAGGTGAAAATGTGCCTCATCACTGAAGATGATTTTCTTCGAAAATTGATCATCCACTATTGCCATTTCTTGTCACTATTTTGACCATTGACGACGCTTGAAATGGTCAAGAGGCGCGATGGTTGTGTGCTCGCCTGTCAACCTCATGATGACAGGTTCGATCCCTGCCGTCGTCTATGTCGCTTTAATTCCATTAAAACCTTCTTAAAATTGTCATCAATGGGTTGCTGGTTTACTCATTACATGTTGTTCAGGCATAACACTAACAACATGTAATTGAGTTAAACTAGTATGCCCAACAAGGATGAATACGAATAAAATAATGTGAATTATAAGTGACATAGAAATAAGACACGGCATTTCTCCGCTTTAGTTCAGCCGCCATCCCTGGAGATAACAATATCTGAAACAACCACCTTCAGTCTCAGAACATCGTGCCACACATCTTTCCTATCCTTCTTTCTCTTCATTAACTTCACGCCCACGCTGTGCTGAAAACATTTAAAGGGTAATCATAATCCCTTGAGCGCGGGTAAATTATAAAAAAAAAGAGGCTGGGTGCGACCCACACTGATAACTTCCCATTTGTGGTCTTGAAAACTTTATATTTAGTTTTTTTTTTCAAATAACCAAATTTCCAGCGAAACAAACTTTAGCTGTAAAATTCAAACAAACATTATTTTAAGACTGAAAAGCATTTTAATTATTTAAAGAGATTTGAAATTGAGATTGTTGATGTTGATTGTGAGCAACAAAAAAGTTTGTTAGATGTCACCAGGGTTCGAACCTTGCTCCGTTCGAAGCAAATTTGCTCCACTTTTGAAGACAAAAAAAAATCTACTCCAACGCTCCGATTTTTCGAGATTTACTCCATTTTTTTCCACATAGACAAATTGTTTAATTTATCTACAAATATGACATTGTTGAAATAAACCATTAAACCCTTGTTAAAAATTCTTTCTGAATTTGTAATTTGTTTATTATCACAAGACAATTTTTGAAAATAATACTAAGTTTTCCAATGAAATCTGTGATTTATTTTTCTTTTTTGCTAATACTATTTTTTTTATGTTTATATGTAAGTTTTAATTTTCCTGAAAAGGAAGGATTTTCTTTTTGTTTCAAATCTACTCCGGAAATCTTGCATTTGCTCCACTTTTTTTTCAAATTTGCTCCGGAATTTCATGACTGAGGTTCGAACCCTGGATGTCACTTAGTTTAACCAAAATTGTCTCTTAGCACACTATGATTCAACTAGAACTTTCTTCATTTTTTTCGTTTCCTGAACAATTTTAGAAATGTCGCTTAGTATACATTCTTAGGGGAAGGTATCGATGTATAAAACAACATACTTTAGAAGGCACTATCGGTGTTCATTCCCAAGAAATTCGACTTGAAATACAATTTTAACTAGTTTTCACTAGAATTTTTAATAGTTTTTTATTTAAAAAAAAAAACTATTATCTAATTTAATATTTTTCAACATTTTACCAATTGTATAAAATTATACTATGTATAAAATAAACTAAATTAGAAGTCAATATCGCTACTAGTTCTCGAGAACTTTGAGTCGAAAAACAATTTTTAGCAATTTTCAATAGAATTTTATATAGTTTTTTATTTTTTGTAAAAAACACTGTAAACTGATTTTTTTTGAAATTTTCACCAGTTGTCAAACACATTCTTTTTCGTAAAATAAAATTATTTTGAGTTTCAAATTGTTTTCCGTTCTTAGAATATCTGGGTTGTGAAATTTTTTTTTCAGTTTTTTTTATTTAAAAAAATAACGGTATGTTCATTTTTTTCCAAATTCATACCAAATCGGCATGATCTTATATTGAGTACATTAAATTTTATTTGAAATCAATAGCATTATTTTTTCGTGAGATATTTGAAACTAACCAAAATTTTTACTTTTTTTTTAAACCGTTATAGTGAAAAAACTACTCACTGAATTTTAATAAACGCCCTTTCAGCCTCTTTTGAAGTTATTATCTATTAAACAAAATTTATTTGAAGTCGATATCTTTACTCGTTCTTGAGATATCGACGACGAAAAATAGTACCAGAACGTACGGACGTACGAACGTACGCACGTACGAACGTACGCACGTACGAACGTACGAACGTACGTACACACATACACACAGACATCTCTCTAAAAATGATTGATTTTAACTAGCTAGCTTAAGCTTATTTTTATTCACTAAAAATCAAGCTTTTACTTAAAAATCCAAGTTTCAGCTTTAGCTTTTTTTTTATTCACAAGGCCCATAGCCTCTAGAGACCTTGAAACGTCGAGAAATGTCAAAAATTCCAATTTGACAAATCGGACCGATTACAATAACTCCCTATGGGAAGTTAAAAAAAAAAAAAAAAAAAAATGCAAGTCGAGCGTGAGAGGTGCAATTGTTGGGCACAACGATGAGGTGAGGTGGACGGCTTTTCAGCCACACTATCGCGAACAGCAGCAATATTTTCTGCAGTACGAGCTGCACGAGCATGCACTGGTGTTTTCACATCTCCTACAGACCCAGTTTGCTCAAATTTTTGCACGATTTTTCTGATTGTACGCACATTTGGACGATTAAATTGACCTAAAAAATCACGAAGTGCACGATATGCATTTTGATTTGAACGCCCTTTTTCATAATAAGCCTTAATGTGTATCTTTCCATGGTTCAAATTGAGTTAGTCTGAAATTGAGGAATGTCAAAAGAAATGCAGAAAAAAACTTGACTTTTAGGTGTGGTTCACATTCAACATCGGCCCTTAAAATTTAACCACCCTTTATAAAGTGTTTTTCAATGGTGACTTCTGAACTTTGACAGATAATTGCGGCTATATTGTTGAAGTGATATCCATCAAATAGGCTATCATATATGAAGTTTATGAAGCAGTAAAGAATTTATTGGGATCCTTATAATGTTAAACAAATTCCGAGCGCTGGGGAAATTGAAGGAGGTTTCGGTGAACTTTAGCGAGTAGGGTATATTCAGAAATATACAGTACTGAGTTTTCGAAGCCTTAACCACCACACGATTTGCTATACTTCATTTAACAATGCTGTTAGGATCGGAGTTTAAGGAACTTATCATACGACACAGTTGCAATTCCAGTTGCGAAGTTGATGAACATGAATCTGAGAACGAGTATGAAAAGATGAGGGTACAGTTGTCGGCTGTGAAGTGGATTAGAAGTTTCAAACAAGAGAATCATTTATATGAAATGAGGAAGAAAGTCGAAGACAAAACCGAACCTTGTGGAACACCTGCATTTATTTTGTGAATATCAGACTTGAAACCATCCAATACAACATGTATTGAACGAACCAGAAGGTAACTTCTTATCCAAGGAATAAAGGATTGCCATCAAATGCAGGGAAAATATCAAGTGCAATAACCTTGATCTCCAAAATAATGTAAGGATGTGTTTTGCCTTTCAGTGAGATATGTCATCGGACCACCAGTACAGTGGAACGATTTCTGTGAAAGCCGTATTACCGTTCATTAAGAAGCTTTTGGTCTTCGAAATATTTCTGGAGCTGATGATCGATCAGCGATACCAATATGTTGGAAAGAAGGAATGTAAATACAATTGGTCGATAGGAGCTTACGCAAGGGTTCTGCGATCGAGGAAGAACACCTCTTAATAAGAATGGAGTATACCATCAGGCGTTAGGGATTTGTTTAAATCAAGATGTCGGAGGACTCTTGTAACTGTACCAGTGCGAAAATATAACTGTTCCATTGAATGATTTACGTTCCCAATAACAGGATAACAATCTCTGGAAACATTGAGCTAACTGCAATCTGCAAAATGAATGAGTGTTGGAGCCGCTGAGTGGAATAATAAGTCGTGAGTTCAATTCAAGAAGCGAAAGATGATGCATGTTGTTTTGATTAATACAGAACAATTTCATTAAATAATGAATTTTAAATATACCTATGTCTATGCCTTAAATGTGTCGAGCCTTAAGACAAAATTAAAAGGCACGAAAAAGACAATAAAGTTAGAAAAGAAGAGTTTATCATTAAGATGAAACAAAGTACTCTGAAGTACTCCGGGAGTCGGAAAAATGGGCCTCATAGTCAAAACAAATCTATGGTATTGATTACTGTGCACCAGAGGTTTGTCGAATCAGGAATGGTCGGATCTCTCTTAGTAAAATACTTACTCATTAGCTCATTGCCCACTACTAACTTTACCTTCTTTTTTCCTTATACATATTATCTAAAAAACCTTGTACAACATGTAAACGGCTTACGCCCGTCTGTTACTTGGGCCAATTTGATCGATAGAGCTGCCAATATATCAGTGCCTATTCTGGAAATCGTCTTTGATACCGTATAAGCCTTTCATTGGATAAAAGTCCACAATATCCGCAACTTATACGACTTCAAATCTTTTAGAGAAATTCCTCCTGCTTGAGTAATTTGATTTTGCTAAAGAAAAACCTATTTCACATTTTCCATCATCATATGGGGGTATAATTTATACAGGGTGATTGGCATAAGGTGTGACAAAAAGCTAGGGCGTGTAGGTTGGACTTAGACAAGAAAAAAATCGTATGGGAGGGGGGGGTCTATTTCCCCCCGTTTAGGCGGGAGGGGCAATTTAAGAAAAAAATCACTTAAAACAGAAAAAAAATTATTAAAAAATAACGGTGATACCTACAGAGTAATGCTATGGCATTTGAAAAGCCAGAAATACATTCTTTAATTTTGTTTTTAAATAAAGTTGTTCGAGTGAATAGTTTTTGAAAAATTAATTTTCAAAATCAAAATTTAAAAAAAAAATGAAATTTTTTTTTTTAAACAATTTTTTTTTCAAAATTTTACGTAATTAAGTATTATTTTTTTATTCAATATTCAATGCTCTTATTAATTTTTGATCAAACACAAAAAACCGGATGACAAAATGTTTTGTAGTTTTGAGAAAATCAAAAATAACAAAAACTACTTTTGTTCTAAGAAAAGCCTTTTATTTTAGTTTTTACGTTTTTGGATTCTTATGTAGGTGAATTTACGATTGAAAGGATTAACTTTCTTTTTACTATTCTTTTAATTATCGTCTTATAAGCATACAATAATGTGACAAAGTACTGGATTAACCATATTTCACACATTTTTTTCATTGAGAACACCTGCGTGAGAGCATTGGTTTAAAATTGACCTGCCACTTTTTTATTATGGTGGGGTCGGCTTGGCTTAGGTGCATTTACGAAAGAAAGGATTAACTTTAAATAAACAGTAATTATGTATTTTATCTAAATATGCATGTATTTATTATTTAAATTGATTTCAAGATTCAGGAACATTTTTGTTCTTATTTCGCAATTGCATTTTTCTGTCACTAGTTAGGGCGTGTAACGCTGCATTATTTAAAAAACATTCGCAGATCAATATTAATCCAATGCTCTCACGCAGGTGTTCTCAATGAAAAAATGTGTTATTGTATGCTTATAAGACTGATAATAAAAAAAATTTACAAAAAAAGTTAATCCTTTCTTTCGTAAATGCACCTAAGCCAAGCCGACCCCACCATAATAAAAAAGTGGCAGGTCAATTTTAAACCAATGCTCTCACGCAGGTGTTCTCAATGAAAAAATGTGTGAAATATGGTTAATCCAGTACTTTGTCACATTATTGTATGCTTATAAGACGATAATTAAAAGAATAGTAAAAAGAAAGTTAATCCTTTCAATCGTAAATTCACCTACATAAGAATCCAAAAACATAAAAACTAAAATAAAAGGCTTTTCTTAGAACAAAAGTAGTTTTTGTTATTTTTGATTTTCTCAAAAACTACAAAACATTTTGACATCCGGTTTTTTGTGTTTGATCAAAAATTAATAAGAGCATTGAATATTGAATAAAAAAATAATACTTAATTACGTAAAATTTTGAAAAAAAATTTTTAAAAAAAAAAATTCATTTTTTTTTTCAAAATTTTGATTTTCAAAATTAATTTTTCAAAAACTATTCACTCGAACAACTTTATTTAAAAACAAAATTAAAGAATGTATTTCTGGCTTTTCACAATGCCATAGCATTACTCTGTAGGTATCACCGTTATTTTTTAATAATTTTTTTTCTGTTTTAAGTGATTTTTTTCTTAAATTGCCCCTCCCGCCTAAACGGGGGGAAATAGACCCCCCCCTCCCATACGATTTTTTTCTTGTCTAAGTCCAACCTACACGCCCTAGCTTTTTGTCACACCTTATGCCAATCACCCTGTATAAACCCAACCACAAGAGTTCCAAATGTCTGGCATTGCTATAGTTGAGCATGTTAGAATTTATTCGAGAGGCCGTACCATTTTATCCATTCAGAACGATATAAATGACATTTTCTGTTAAATTTAAAATCCCATTGTAAAAGTCTTAATCCTGTTTGAATCAATTTTAAATTCTTATGCGATTGATGGAGTCAAGCACAAAGTACTCTTAGATATTTTTTTTTTAAATTTTCGTTAAAAGGCATAAAGAGATTTTAAGTGAAAAATGCTGTTGACAGAGGATTTTTCTTTGTGAAAAGGGACAAATGGAATAAAAGAGAAGAAATAAATGGAAGAAAACGCTGACTAATTGCAAGCTAAGAAATGTGTTCCGGTTTCACAAGGGATAATAGATCCTTTATAAAGGAAAATGGAGAAATGGCTAAGATAGATAGATTTTTTTTCTGCTCCTTTTTCTTCGTTTATTTTGTCGGTCTTGTTGTTTTGCTTTGGCAGTATACTATGTGGTGGTGAGAGTTGAGAGAAACAAAACTTTTTCAAAATGAAATCTTAGAATGTGTAATGACAGATTTAACTTCATACAGCTTTTTCGGGCTTAGCAGTCAAATGAAAATTATTTTTTTTCTTGTGATAAGCAAATGAATATGTACTAGCCGACCCAGCTCTCGAAATTCGAGTGCCAATTTATTTATTTAATTCATTATCATTCAATAAAAGAGAGAATTCATGATTTTTTTAAATTGTTGATTGCAATGAGGAGTACCTACTAAGCACTCAATCCTGGAGTCCAAAGGAAAACAGTTAATGGTAAACAAAATTTCAAACCTATACACATGTCTGACACATTGCAGATTTTTGACACTGCGCAGATTGGTTGTTGATGTTGTAGGCCGCAAAATAAATTGTTGGGTTGAACTGATGTTTTTTGATGTATTAGGATCCGGTATGTTTAATGTGGATTTTTGGACGTTTCTTAATCCATCGACATCGTAGCCATCTTTTGATGGAATTTGACAGTTTATGGCTTGACGAATAGAGGACGAATCCAGATATGACGTACAAAGTGTATTTCGTACAAAATGTCAGCCGAAAGCCCTCAAATTGCTCTTTTCCAGACCAAAAAATTAAATACCTTTTTTTTGGATAATTATAAACGATTTTTAATCCATCCAAATGTTAGCCATCCTTTGATGGAATTTGACAGTTTATGACTTGACAAATAGATAATTCAGCTTTGACGTACAAAGTGTATTTCATACAAAATGTCAGCCGAAAACTTTTTTGACACTTTTTAATCCATGTACAAAGTAGGCATCAGTCGATGTTATTTGGCAATTTATGGCTTACAATCAATAATAGAATATTTTGTGACAACTATCAAAGCCATAAGTCATTCTTATCATCGAAATCGAAATTAAATTGAATAGGAACAGTATTTAATCATTTCAGTGAAATGAAAATGATCGAATGATCGGTTGGTTGAAATGATCGGATCATTTTCGTAATCGATTGTTGAACGATTCAATCATTTGAAATGAACGATTTACTCAGCTCTAATTCGAATTTGATATTTTGTTTGTTTGTTAACGCATTCTTGTCAAACCAGGGGGACATTTTATTTTCAGGGAAGATTTGAAAACAGTAACGCATAGAATAAATCTAGAACTACATGCTCTCTTTTTCCAACTCATTTCGAATTTCTATCTTCCATCACGAAAAACACAAAAAGTAAAAGTTGAAATGCAACTGCTTGGTTCGAGCAACTAAGAAGTTTGTGTTTTGACACAAACTAAACGATTGCCCAAAAAGAGTTCGCTATTTTGTGTAACATATAATTATATGCACCTGCGCGGACATTCAACCAAATAGTTCATCTGTTTTCTATAAACAACGAAACAGTTGTGCAACTAAAATTGAATGTGCGCGCCTAGCCTAACACGGAAATTGCTCGATAGATGTAGTTAATACTCTAAGACTTAACTACATTCAACTTCAAAGAGTGAAAAGTGAACAAAATGTGCTGTATTTTTCCAAACAACAACAAAAGCAAAAGTTAAAATGGTTCTAACTTTCTAAACTTAAACCACAGATAATTATATATATAATGTATGACAGTAACTGTATGAGAGTATAGTGTAAATGTAGGCTCTATTCAGCAACAGATGTCCGGGCATTTTTTTGCAATTTGTATTTGTTGTTTTAAACAATTTCTGTGTAGTATATTTAAATAATTTTGGCATTGTGCACATCTATGCAAAAAATGCTTTCGTTTAATATGTAATTTATGCCCCTTCGGTTTTTGTGGGCCGCGTAAAGTGTACCCCAAAAATTATCTTTGCCGTTTTATTCTATGATATAAAGCCGCATTTTTTAGAGAAAGCAAATACAACACCCGCAGGAAGATTACTGTCAATGAAAGTCAGAAATAGAATCCTGCTGCTGATCGGGCTTTGACGTTTTTAAGAGTATCGAATGCAATTTTGGTATCCCGATGGCTGCGTTCGTTGAGTAGCTATAAATTTTCCACTATTCCATCTTTTTCCAATCTTCTTTGAAGAGAGCCATTTTTTAATTTCTATCGGGAAGGAAAAAGTATAACCTCATTTTCTTTTAATTTTTTTCATGACAATTAATACTTTTTTGGATCTTTTATGTCAATAATGATGACCAGTAAAATTTGCTACTAATCTAATAAGGGAGCTTCTTACTATTATCCCTAGAATATCTCGCAACAAAAGAACAAACTCCATAAAACTTTCGACAACGCTGAAGAAAGTTTGATTATATCTGCTTTAAAATTAGACATTTTGAAAACCGGTTGACACAAGGAAATGCTGATACTTAAATTAAGAATAAGATACCTTCTCAATAAATGATTTAACTCAAGGGATGTGGCGTGGTAAAGATCCCTAGAGGTCCAAAACAGGCAAAAAGTGATGTAGAATTTGAACCCTAGCTTCGGAACAAATATTCAAGGAGCAAATAATTTCAAAAAATAAATACACAGTTTGACGAAAAAGTGTTATTTGACACTGAGAGGTAAGAAGTGTATTATTCGTAGTCGTGCTTACCGGCAATTATATGGAATTAGAAATGTTACAACAGCACCCACAATTCGTGAGCAATATGGGAATGTTGGAGATGTGAGGCGTACGGGCAGGTCTCATTTTGGACGATCGATATAAAACATCCATTAATGTGTTGCAGTCGATTAAATTAAATTGGTAGTCTAAGTTTTCTACAATTTTGTCTATTTTGTAAAGAATTCAGGCTTAAAGAATGTTTTGAGTCCCATTTGTTCATTTATTCGTTATTCGTTAGTCGTTGGTCGCTCTCAAATCAATTGTTCTTAAGGAATACCGCGTAGCACGATTCGTGGGTTTTTTGGGGAAATATCTGCACCTCTTTCCTTATCCAATTCCAGATCCAATTGGTCCTACATCATGTCCCTTTAACTATCGTCCAATTGCACTTAGGTCATGGAAACGCTTATATCAGCTCTCAAGAAATATCTCGAAGAACGAAAGGTTCTCATTGACTGGCAGTACGGCTTTTGTAGCAATAGGTCCACTGGTGATCTGATGGTATATCTCACCGAACACTGGAACGAGAAGAAAGAAGATTATTGCACTTGATATTTCGAAAGCAGTTTGACATCAAGCTCTCTTATCGAAAATGCCTGCTTTAGGTATTGTTGAATCCCTTCTTCGATGGATAAGAAATCATTTTTTAGGCAGCTCATATTGGATGGTCTCAAGTCTGTAAAACATTAAATAAATGCTAGTGTACCCCAGGGCTCCGACTCTATTTCTTATGTTTATCAACAATGATAGTACCCTCAGCTTTTCATATTCGTTTCAAGATTCATTTCGTTGTTCTTCTGAAGCAGAACTTCAACGGCGGCGTTTTAAATTTATTTTCTTAAATTTTAATCTTGACAGCACTGTCCATTGGGGTATAAAAAACCGTGTAGAATTTAATTCTTCAAAAAACCAAAAGCGAAATCCTCCCCTTATGCCACTATTGATGAGTGACACTGGCATTGAGGACACCGAACATCTTTCAGTTCTTGGTATGTGCATCACAGATCACCTTGTGTGTAATGACCTCATATTTGTAGTCGCCAAAAACGCTGTTAAGTGTTTAGGTTTCCTCCGAAAATGCAAACAATTTATCAGCCCTTCTCATCGCGCCTATAAAGCCTACATTTGTCAAAACTTGAGTACAATTCACATATTTACGCAGATGCTACAATAACCCATAAGAGTCTCTTGAATATAATACAAAAAAAGAGCTCTAAATCAATAGCATTCACTTGAATTATCAAATTGACGGTTTGTTCTCAGCCCATTTTGAATTTGGTTGTTAGACTTAATTATATCTTGTCAAAAACGGCTTTGAATATATATTTGCATTTCAGAGAAGTTCGGCGGGAAAGAAGTCTCATTCGTGGGCGATCAATTCGAATTTTGTCATTTCCCATTTTCAAAAGTTGTTTTGAGAATGTTTGGAGGGAGGGGTCTTCTAGCAAATGCACACGCATGGTCGTCGATAGCGTGATTTATTCAACCCAATGTCACTTCAAACTTTGGTCGTGAAATAACTGGGACAGTTGACGGAAATCACCAGCAAAATGAATAAGAGCCTCTTCCTATCGGTTGGTTGTTTCCTCGGAAAACGTAGAGACCGGACAAGCGCTTCGAACGATTTCTAATAAGCCTTTATGTATTCGCCCAAAATCACGTTTTAAGCATTGTTGCCATTCTTGAGTTTTGACTGATATTGCAAGTTGTTTTTTGCCCAGTCCAAATTCAATAAATGCTAAGGTTTTGAGTGCGCAGTGCACCAGCCGTCCTATAGTGTTGAAGCAATTCCCAATATCACTATGAACCTAATCCATTTCTGTATTCATATACCCACACTAATATCAAATTGAACCTCATCATTTTTTGCCTGTTCTTCCTGTTGCATCGATGAAGAACAGGACGCCATTTCCGTTTGTTACATATTTGATGACTTCGAGCATCTTGATTGAGCTTTCACATATATGATTATTCTTGGTTCCCATCGAACTGCTCTTCTCGCATCAGGCCTCTGTCATGGACACTGTTTCTGCCCCCGAGCTGGCATTTCAAATTAAAAAGGACTTTGTTGTTGATGGACATGCACATTGCACATGTCATGCATCACTATTTTTGTCTTTCTCAGATTAATTTTTACTCCTGTCATCAAGACGCTGTTAATGGTCGAATGTAGTTGATATCTACATTAGCCTTCTTTGACAATATTTTGACCATTCTTGTCGACGTTAAGTAGTCAAAATAGTTGTACATTTACATTGACCGTATAATCGTATAGTTTTTGCATCAAAATGGTTGCTATTATTTGTTAGAAGAAATTGCGGCCACGAGTATGTCCGCTGGAGTACGCCGCCGTTTTAATACCATAAACTCGTTTGACCTGTGGATTTAACTAAAAGTTCTCAAAAAAAAGCTGAACAAACTTTCCTAACATACTTTCTTTTTCAACGAAAATCCCTTACCATACTGATGGGGGGAAGCTTCGAGAAAGCAATCAAAGCGATATGACCGAATCATCTGGACCTGTCCCCGACCGGTGTCGAAATGATCAATGGTGTCAGTGGTGGTTTTGTTTGTGGCCAGGGACGGCATTTAGCCGCGGTGAAAGGCTGACCCAATGTTAGCGTAGAACGAGACTACTACCCTCGTTGTTCATGGTTACATTGTCACCAAGAGTTTCCACACACTGGGGTAACTCGGTTCGGGATGTTGTTGTTCAGTGGTCATCTTTCTCATAAGTGGATTCGGGTGGTCGATGATGTTCCGCATTAGTTTCCTTGTTGAGTGGACTAGATATTTTTCCAGTGGGAGAAATCGTTGTCGTTCCTGTAGTGTTTCTGTCGTTGGGGGTCGAAGTAGAGTCCAGTGCAGATCCTCAGTATATTCCTTTCGAATAGTTGAAGTTCCTTCATAGCTGTCTTCGAGATTGAAAACCAGACTGGGAAGGAATAGATGCTCACAAGTCGCAGGAGCTGTTTGTTGATTAATATCTTTGTCTTCTTCTCAGCAATGTGTGCAAACGACTGAAGGCCCAGCTGGCCTTTTTCAGCACATTTCTTGAGTGCAGGTTAAAGCTTAGCTTGTTGAGGTGGACTCCCAGGTACTTGACGTTTTGCTTTGAGGCTATGATGGATCCGTCAGGGAGTCTCAAGACCAGATTTCTGCAAATGATTGCGGTGCGAGTGCCCCTAACAGTTGAAGGTCTCCTGAAGCAGACAAGTTCCGATTTGGATCCAACTAGGTTCTCATGTTAAATTTTCATTACTGACTGAATGTGAACCGTATGAGTGATGATAGATTTTGCTGTTACTTACTGTGTACATGTAGTACCCTTTGGCATAATGGTTAGTACGTTGAACTGTCATGCGGAAGGTCTCGAGTTCGATTCTCAGCCGCTGCAAGAAAGTTCAGGGATGTACTGCCTCTTGCGAGGAATTGACAAATTGTGCAAAGTGCTGCTCATTAGACGTTCGGAATCGGCAAAAAACTGTAGGTCCCCTCCGTTCCTGGTAACACGCACACAGGAATGGTTGAGAGTTGTAAGTCACTAGGTCCTGGTTCACTTCGAGCTGTTGCACCACCAAATTAATTAATTAATTAATTAATGTGTACATGGTGCATATGAATTGAATGTGTTTAAGTACAATTCTCACTAGTATGTAACACCAAAATAAAATAAAGTATCTAGCACGGATGTGCTACACAATGTCTTCCCTGGGTCAGCATATTAGAACATTTGTTAGAGACTCACCTCTTTCAAAAGAGTCACCTCTCTCTAGACATATTGAATTAAGTTAAACTGCTTCACTTACGGTTGGATTCTGTTGCCCTTCATAACACCACATTTTGGTTTTAAAGAATCATATATCAAAATACAATTACGATTACAGATTCTGCCTAATGAATTAGAAACCCCAAAACACACAAAACCGTTTGGGAACATATTTTCATTTTTAGATTTCTAGCATACTTTCTTGACTTCCTGGATTGACAGGAACATTTTATTTTTCCGATCCTTGAAGTCAAACTCCTGGTTATAGCACTCAGTCTGAACATGTTTGCTTATAATTGAAAACATTAGTTCACCATCGAACGAACAATCTAACTCAAACCATATAGCTGCTAATTAGCAAATGAATCTGAAAATCTAAGTTTCATTTTTCCCAGTTGTTATGTAGGTATACGAATTTTATAATTTTGATGCATAAACGAAATGAACCCCTTCATCCTCATTTAAAACGATTCATTGCATAATTTTAGGCAGATGCCTTTTGGAAAATTAATGAGGCTCTCTTTGCTGTCTGTCGGAATTTCTACCGTATCTACGAAATTTCCCTAATGAGCTTAAAAAGGGAAGTATAGCCCTCTTATTTGCAACAAAACATACCTCTGCCTTCATTTGTTAAGTTCATTTTTCGGCTAAGAGCCATCAGTTAAAATGTTCTACAAAAACCAAAAATGGCCACTCATCATTGTGACCGTAACAAGATACTAAAAATAATTTTCACTAAACCACACAACTGCTCATCCATCTCTAGAGCTTGTGTCTGGACTTGTCAACGAGAAAAATGTTCACTAATCTTCTCTCGTTATCCACGAAGAACAACACAAAAAAAGGAAAGAAATTTAGCAACAAAAACAAAATTCAATGTGAATCTTTTAAACCCCCATTAGTCTGATGCGGGTTCTAAAAGAAACCTTCAAATCCGAAAGCCGACTGCCTTGCTGCGTCAGACGGAAAAATTCAAACCCAACCAGAGTCGTGAAACTAAATTCGCTTGTAATGCATGACAAGCCCCACCAGAAAGAGGTGAACATTATATTGAAAAAAAAAACATCACTAAAATATCCTTCAACTACATATTTTAATCCCCTGATGAAGCAGAACAATCAGTTGTTTAGTTAAAAGGGTTTCGAGCAGGAGGTGTGGTTGGATAAGTGGAGAGTGGCAATGGCGTAATTTTATGATGAAGACACCTACTACAGTGGACTCGCGATAATTTGAACAGAAATTTTAATGGAGGGATTGAATTATATCATTTTGCTTTTCCATTTCGGATTGAATTTAAGCTCTAAGCTAATTTACAATAGGGGTTCTGTCTACCCTTGAGATGATTATACACGATATAGGTGCACATTTGGTTTTGAAGATCCCAATATATGTAATTAAAAAAAAGACCAAATAGGAAAATAGGACCAGATGAATCACCCGTGTAAATATCTGTAAATACGAAATAATATCTTTAACAAACAATACAGGCAAAGTTTGGCTTATAGGTATAAATGTTTAAGAAAATAGTGATTTTATTGTATAAGAGGAAAAAGCACTTGCTAGGGATTGCAAGTTCTACTCTAGCTTTGGACAGATGAATGTTTTATAGATTACAGTCAGATCAGAAGGAGAAACAAATTTCGTGCATTGTGGAAAAAAAACTGAACATCCCTGTATGCGCCGACACTTTAGCGCTTGTGGTTTCTAATCCCAAGTAAATGTACAATGTATGTAGCCGAAACTTTGGCTTCTCCAATAGATAGCAAACTTCGATTTCCTTTGCCAACTATTCTTGCAACTCCAATGTATAGCGCCGACACTTTAGCGCTTGGTGATTGCCAATCCAAAAAAATAGGCGACACAATTTATTTTAGTTTATAAGTTTTATTTAGTAGTAAGTTCACTTGTTTTAGTTGTTTAGATATAAGATTTATATAGTTTAGTTAATATACGATAATTTATAAGTTTTAATTTTAGATTGTAAGTTACTTTAAGTTTAAGTTTTAAATTTAGGGAAAAAGCCAACTCATTGCCACCGAGAATTGTAATTGAATGCATTTTACACACGAGGCGAAGACGGACGAAAAGTCAAAACCCATAATGCCAACGTACAAAAGAAAAATTTCGAAGGGAAGTACCCTTGCATCCAACATTGGCTGTGGGTTTGCATGATGATATTATGAATTATTAATTTGATGTTTACATGGTACTTTTTTTAAGTTCAACATTCCGGCCGCCTTGCATCCTCGCATGCAAAACTAAAGATATCTTTAAAACCATTTTCTTAAGATTAGTTTTAGAGATTTTATCGACATATTGAATTTTAAAAAGGATGATAGCAAATTTATAATTTCAATTAAAGAGAACTTTATAAAAATATCGATTGAATTATTTACATTTGTATACAGTTTCATTTTGATAAGAAAAATTAAAATAGATTATACAAGATATATTTTAGTGCATTTCATTAGGAAAATTTTCCATTTATGTAAAAGTAAACTGAGGAATCAGGATTTAAACGTACATTAAGATAAAAAACGATTAAAGTTAAGTTTTCGAAAATTTTGTTTGCTTTGTTTTGTTTGTTGTTTGCTGTAATCAATCCGATGGCAAAACACACAGTTTGACGACAGAACGAGTAACAACCCCTTTTTGGGTCTTTACATCAACCACGTACTCTATCGTCAGAACCACGGTAGACCTTTAAGACTTTTAACTAAGTTTTTTAACTTGGGTATCCAATTCGGAACGCACTATACGGTTCATCAATTGGATTTCACCATGTAACGATAATTGATGAATGTAGGACACTAAGAGTTGAGATAAATAAGATTTGTAGGGAAGCAATATAGGAAACTTTTCGTTATAAGATAAGGAGGAAGATGCAAGTCTACCATGTGAGCGCATTATTTGACTAGAGTCAAGAAGAGGACTGAGGGATAAAAGATTACTTTTCGGTTTCAATTTTGTTCCTTGAACAAGAGCTTTATATTCTTCGACAAAATGTTGTTTTTGAGTGAATTTGATGATTTTAATTTTTGTAGATTTAATTTCTCCGTGAGAAAGAAGATTTGATATATAGCTATCTCTAATAGATTGCTTTCGAGTTGAGTTGGCAAAGCGAAACACATAGCTCAAGATTCGGAGTGCTCTATGCCAAGACGAGAATCGGGATAGAATTTCACTTTCGAAATCGCCTGAATGCATTGCAACATTAGCGAGTTTTCGAATTGGTTTATATTCGAGGATTGATTCATCGGGAGGATCGATTGGCGGAGTTGAGGGCCAATCTAGTTTCGATCCTTGAAGCCAATATGGTCCCGTCCACCATAGTTGTCGAGACTTTAATTCACCCGGGGAGATACCACGGCTCGCTAAATCAGAAGGATTATCCAAGGAGGGCACATGACTCCATTGAATATTAGGAACGTTAGTTAAAATTTCAGATGTTCGATTTGTTAAGAAGTCTTTTCTTAAAAGATCTTCATTTGCGATATGATTGAGTAACTCGGAATTGTTCGCTGTCCACTTTCTAAGATTAAATCCAGCAGATCGGAGAGCATTTATAAGCTCGATTTGCGATCTACGTGCAGACAAAATATCGTGAGCGCCCGAAAGGACGTCGTCCACGTAAAATTCCCTTTGCAGGATTTTTGACGCTAGAGGAAAACTCGTTTCAACATCTGAAGCGAGTTGATTAAGAGTGCGGATGGCGAGATAAGGAGCACTATTAACTCCGAAAGTTACTGTGTTTAGATTATAATCGACGATTTTGTGATCAGGACTTGGGCGAAACAAGATGCGCTGATACTGAGCATGCTCTGGATGGATACCAATTTGGTGATACATTTTCTCAATATCGCCGTTAAAGACGTATCTATAAAAACGCCAGTTGTGTAATAGCAAAGTTATATCACTTTGTAGCACGGGATCCGCATGTAAGAGGTCATTTAAACTTGTACCATTGGAGGACGCGCTAGAAGCGTTGAACACGACCCTTAATTTGGTAGTGGTGCTTTGAGGCTTTAAAACGGCATGGTGAGGCATGTAATACGATTGAATATTGCCATCATTCCCTAGTTCGTAGGGCGGTGTGGGTGTCATATGACCTAATTGAATATACTCTGAAAGGACTCTATCGTATTCTGCTTTGACAGCTGGTTTAGACAGTAAAGCCTTTTCGTTACGAAGAAATTGTCTCATTGCGTTTGACCGAGAAGTGCCGAGTTGTGATTCGCCCGATGGATTTTTAAATGGTAGCTTAACAACATATCGACCTGTTGCATCTCGAAAAGTTGTGTTGTGATATAAATCTTCACAAAATTGGTCGCATGAAGTAAGCATATGGGCTTGAGGTAACTCCTCAATTTTCCAAAATCGTTCAATAGCTTGATCAGTTGAGGGCTCGTCACTATACGAGACAAAAGTTGAAAAGTTTGAAATCACCGGGATATTTTCATAAGGTCCCAAAAGCACCCACCCAAAAACTGTGTTTTGAGCCATCAATGAATTGAAAACATTTGTTTTCACTCCTTCCAAGATTATAAGTGGATACAAATCTGCTCCAATGAGCATGTCGATATTTGAACTTTGATAAAAGAGAGGATCTGCCAAAGGAAAGTCGAAATTACATCCAGTTTGACCAAGATCCAGTGAAATCGCAGGCAGGTTACATGTAAGCTTCTTAAGAACTAAAGCTTGAGCATGTATTCCAAAATCTTTGGAATTATTGGAACAAAGAGTGAAGGAGCAAAGTTTTGAAGAAGAAGCAGTTTCGGTTGCCCCCATACCACATATGCGGGCTTGCGTAGATTGAGTTGACAAACCGATCAATTTCTGAAAATGTTCCGATATAAAAGATACTTCCGAGCCTTGATCAATTAAGGCACGAAGATTAAAGTCAGTTCCTTGATGTCGAATCTTAACTAGAGCAGTTGCTAGTAAAACTTGACGATAACTCTTAGAAAACATGACATTATGATTGGTGGTTTGAGTGGACTGTATGCTTTGATAATTTTCTTTAAATGGAGTTAAATCTTGAGATGAAGAAGCGCCATGTGGAGCAAGAGTGACTTGAGATGATGAAGAGACATGTGGTGTAGGAGTGACTTGAGATAAAGATGATGAAACTTTTTGATTTGCAGCTGGGGGCAAACTTCGTTCAAAATGTAGCAAAGTATGATGCTTGCCCTTACAGCGCAGACAAGTGTTAGTACTCTGACATTGATTTGCATTGTGAGTCAATGCAAGACAGTTGAAACAAAATTTATGTTTGCGAACTGTTTTGTGTCTGTCATTCACAGACATTTTTAAAAATACTGGACAAAGTCTAAGTGGATGCTGTGCATTGCACACTTGACACGCACGAATAATTTTCATGTGAAAATTTCGAATTGGCTTGGACTTCGAGTTAGGATTAACTGAAGTTGGTTTGATAACTTGAGATTTTATTGATTTTGTAGTGTTCTGTTTCATTTCAGAGACACTTTCGAGGATGCGATAACGATTTGATAAGAATGTATTCATTTGTTCCCATGTTGGAATATCTGTGGGTGTCTTCAATGAGCTTTCCCAAAGATTGAGAGTTGTTTCTGGAAGCCGAGAGGCGCACAGATAAATGATGATTGCATTCCAGGAATCAACATTGATATCGTAAGACTTAAGTGCAATCAAAGCATCATTAATATTACTTTGTAGTGACTTTATGTCCCTACTAGATTCAATAACAATTGGTGGTTGATTTAATAAAATTTGGATTTGGTTGTTAACCAAAATCCTTTTATTTTCGTATTGTTCTTTCAACGCATTCCAAGCTAGACTAAAATTGTGATTTGTTAAGCCGAACTTATTAACAATATCGAATGCTTGATCCTTTGTTTTGGCACGTAAGTGAAATAGTTTCTGCACGTCACTTAACTTGGAATGCTTTATGTACACCGCCGTGAACATATCTCTAAAGGATGGCCACTCTAAATAGTTGCCATGAAATTCTTGAGTATCGCACGCAGGAACTTTTATATTGTGAGAACTTTGTTCAAACTTTGAAAAAAGAAGATCTTTTTCTTCTACACTTTTCGAAAAATCTGAAGTCACACACTGTAGTGACTTCAAAAAGTCTGAGATATTACTTGTACACTGAAAGTACGTTTCGGCACAACTTTGATATTTGGCTTTAACCTCACTTAAAGAGGATAATAATTCGGCATCCACGCTTTTCATACATAGAGTATATTTCGTTTTGACATCGAGCCATAATTCTAATAATTCTGTCCGATACGCTTCCAATAACGAAACTGTATGAGTGGCACTTGGTTTGGCCTTAAAGGCCGCATGAAACTCGACCAATTGGTCGGAAGCGAAAATTAAATCGTCCAGCAAACTCATTATGGCGACAATACTGCGCGCTTATAACCTCAAACAGATTATCAAACAAAAAACGAAATGACTTAAAGAATCGACTTTGTAAACTATATGCGCGATTTTGTATGAAAAGTACCCAATGTACGCAAAATGATTTTGATTCCACACCACAAAATAAAAAGTTGTAAAATATAATATATAATGTGTGTATGTCGACACAAATTTATTGATATCTAGCACTAAAATATATATTATATAACGTACCTTGTACAAAAGCTTGAAAGTTTATGATGATTTTTGATGATGATTCTCACGCTGATAGAAATATAGATGACGATGATGTTGATTATGATGATGAACTTGATGATATTCACGATTATAGATGATGATGATTCTGATGCTGAACTTGATGATATTCACGATTATAGATGATGATGATTCTGATGCTGAACTTGATGATATTCACGATTATAGATGATGATGATTTTGATTATGATGATGAAATCCACGACGATGATGATAGATGATGTTGATTCTGATGAAAATCACGATGATGATGATAATAGATGATATATGCATTAACAGTTGCTGATGGCGTGGTTAGCGTTAACTGTAATGCAGGTAGCGTCACTTTGTGATAACGGTTGATGCTAGTGGCGTGGGTAGCGTAACTGTTATGCCAGTAGCGTCACTTTGTGATAACGGTTGATGCTAGTGGCGTGGGTAGCGTAACTGTTATGCATGCGGTTAGCAACGATATGCAACGATATATGCAATGCAAAACGATGATCTGGATCTGATGACGACTTTGGCAACTTAGGTGGATGATGATGATTTCTTGCCGACTTTGGCAACTTTTGGTGGATGATGAAGATGATTTGTTGCCCACTTTGGCAGCGAAGATGATGATGATGATGATTTGTTGCCCACTTTGGCAACTTAGGTTGATGATGATGATGATTTGTTGCCCACTTTGGCAGCGAAGATGATGATGATGATGATTTGTTGCCCACTTTGGCAACTTAGGTTGATGATGATGATGATTTGTTGCCCACTTTGGCAGCGACGATGATGATGATAATGATTTGTTTCTTGCCGACTTTGGCCACTTAGATGATGATGATGATTTGTTGCCCACTTTGGCAACTTAGGTGGATGATGATGATGAATTGTTTCTTGCCGACTTTGGCAACTTAGAAGATGATGATGATATAGATGATGATAGATGGTGGCAACGATGACGACGACGACGACAAAACCCAGCCACAATGCGAGCAGCAGTCGACGACGGTGATGACTTTCACAAAAAAGACACGATTTGCTTTGTCGTGGTTGATAATGCCCACTAGTGCACCAAATTACACTTTAATCTGGCTCGATTGGACCAATGTATGCGCCGACAACTTTGACGCTTATGGTTTGATGTTCCAACAATGTACAGCGCCGACACTTTAGCGCTTGTGGTTTCTAATCCCAAGTAAATGTACAATGTATGTAGCCGAAACTTTGGCTTCTCCAATAGATAGCAAACTTCGATTTCCTTTGCCAACTATTCTTGCAACTCCAATGTATAGCGCCGACACTTTAGCGCTTGGTGATTGCCAATCCAAAAAAATAGGCGACACAATTTATTTTAGTTTATAAGTTTTATTTAGTAGTAAGTTCACTTGTTTTAGTTGTTTAGATATAAGATTTATATAGTTTAGTTAATATACGATAATTTATAAGTTTTAATTTTAGATTGTAAGTTACTTTAAGTTTAAGTTTTAAATTTAGGGAAAAAGCCAACTCATTGCCACCGAGAATTGTAATTGAATGCATTTTACACACGAGGCGAAGACGGACGAAAAGTCAAAACCCATAATGCCAACGTACAAAAGAAAAATTTCGAAGGGAAGTACCCTTGCATCCAACATTGGCTGTGGGTTTGCATGATGATATTATGAATTATTAATTTGATGTTTACATGGTACTTTTTTTAAGTTCAATGATGATGTCTTATATATGTATAATCATTCTATGGAAGATGATCTGTGAAGTACATACAAAAATGTGAAAGCTGTCCGGTTTCTTTGATGCACGTGTCCGACAAGTGTTCCACAGCCAGACGTATTTCACTTATGTAACTGTTTTTTAAAATCAAAGAAACCCGATATTATCTTTTTACAGGAAACAAACATCACAACACCCTTAAGCCGGAAGGCTACACATTTCATAGACAGGACAAGATGTCTGAAAGCAGACGAACTGCGATCCTCTTAAAATCGGACCTCAAAAGCAAGTACGTTAGGGTACCTGGACTGCGCTGTATGAAAACAACAGCCATTGTCATCAATATGTCGGATAATGAGACGCGGCTTCAGGTCTCAGTATACAACAAGTATAACGCAACAAGATGTGACATCATACATGACCTCAATGCCATCAACAATCTGGCTAGCCAACATAAGTACTGTGTACTTGGAGGTGACTTCAATGCACGACACCAACACTGGCTGGACATCAGGGAATCTACACAAGGAAAAGCAATTGTGGACTTGCTGCAAGACAACCCTGAGCTTCACTCACTGGTAGTTATATCACAGCATAGTCCCACATTTCCAAGAACTCCGTCTCTCCTGAACTTCTTTTTGGTGACTTCCAATTTTACGAACATCCTTCCTATGTTCCAAAACTTCACTTGTATTCCCGAATTCCAAATCCGATACGAGAAAGTGAACTGGAGAAGATTCAGTTCAGAAGTGGAAGACCACCTCCCAGAAGTCTCTAGGGTCAACAACCTCAACAATAACGAGATCGATAGCCCCATTGCTCGAATCAATTCGAAGGAGTGGTCAACAGTGCCTTAGACAGGCAGAGATAAAAACGCAAACTTACCCCACCGGCAAAAACTCCGTAAAAGCCTCCAAAGAATATACCACAGAACCTTCAACCGGGAAAGTGATGAATGTCGGCGGCTGCATTGAGAACTTCAGTTCACTAACACAATGTTCAACCAGGCAGTAAAACATTATCAGGAAATGGATTTCAGGAAGAGACTCGTAGATATCAAACCTGACCCTGGCACGTTTAAAAAGATCAATCTGATTGTTGGAAGAGCAAACTCAATTCCAGACACCACCCTTCAAGGACAAAAAGTTTCATCAACTTCTGTTGAGAAAGATAAAGAGTTTGCCAATAACTTTCATGATAGTTTCAAAGACCGCTTTCCCACACACCTTCCTGACTTTATAGAAGACGTCAAAACACGCTTTTAGGAGATATCAGCAACCACTGAAGACATTGTTCAACGAAGGAAACCCATCATCGTAGCTGACACTGACAGATTTTTTCACTTCTCCTGAAGAAGTGGCTGACATTATCTTCACTGGAAACTCCAAAAAATCAAGACAAGATTCCTAATTACGCACTTCAAAAGCTACCAAATTATACTATTCTCCTGTTGACTATAATCTGAAACAACTTTCTGAATAACAGCTATTTCCCTGCAGCCTGGAAAACCGCAAAAGTTGTCCCTGTCCCGAAGAAGAACAACCGCGCAAATGTGGATGGATATTGGCCAATTTTGTTGCTCAGCTGAGTATGAGTAAGATACTGGAGGCGTTGATATTGAAGAAACTCAATGCTTTCTGCAGAGAAAGAGATGTCATATCGGAATTTGCCTTTCGAAATAAACACTACGGCCGGTATTCACCGAGCGCTCATAACTTAAGAAGCTCATAAACCTATTCACCAAGCAATATTAGTGAAGATCTACGAGCGCTCTTAAAAGTTAGGAGTGGTCCCGACCACTCCTAACTTACGAGCGCTCTGTTCGAAAGTTTGTTCGCTTGTGCGTGTGCCACGCACGCATTTGACTCGAATCCATGTGAGCAATGCCAAGTAGAAGAGTATCCATTTGCTGTCAAGACCAACATTCCACAATATTTCACAGTTTGGGTATGCCTGAACAAGAGAGAGTGGCTCTCATTTTCGAACTTCGAAAAACACTTGCGAGTGGTTGGTGAATACCCCACAGAAATTTCAAGTTAAGAGCCTCGTAAAGTTAAGAGCCGTTTAGGAGCGCTCGGTGAATACGAGCCTACATCTACTACTGGGACTCCACACTGATGTTACACTTGGACTCAACAAAAAGGAAACTACTATAACGTGGTTGCTGGACATCGAAAAAGCTTTCGACGCGTTTGTATAAATGGATTATCTACTATTAAACTCTCGGACCTTGGACTCCCTAATCACTTGGTACGAATAATCAAAAATTTCCTAACCCATAGACTTTTGTATGTACAGGTAGCAAAACATGTGTCATCAACCCAGGGAGTCAATGCTGGAGTTCCTTAACGATCAAAAATTGGACCGCTGCTGTTGAACATTTACACTGGTGAACAGCCAGCCAACATACCAGATACAAAGACTAAGCTTTATGCAGACGACTCTATCACATACGCCACCGCTTTTTCACCAGAAATTTCTGCCAGGAGAGTGCAAGAGCACATTAAAAACCTATGGGAATACTATGTCAAATGGGAACTGAAGATAAACAGTGAAAATACTAAACTCATCTGCTTTCGAACACCAGTGACCATCATTCGAAGATGAGCGTTTGCAAAACGCTGTGAAGCAATCAAAATAAAGTTTCCAGACAACACTGAAGTGAAAGTCAAATCATCAGCGAAGTACTTGAAAATCAACTTGAAAATCTGCACTTGGTCCATCCGCTTCTCAGAAGGCGAAATGGACTAAGTAAGAAGACCAAGCTGCTTGTGTACAAGCAACTTATCCGACCCGTTCTAACCTACGCCTTTCCCATCTGGTTTACTATTTGACCTACATCAGCAATGAAGAAGACGAAGCTTTTTGAAAGAAAGATCCTCCGTATTTGCACTGGACTATACTGAATCCCACTGACGAAAAAATATATACCAACTACTCGTAAGAAGCTGTACGAAGAAGCAAAGTTAATACCGCTGAACAAGTATTTGCTGCAGCTCTCCAGAAAAATCATTAGAAACCTAGTAGAAGATCATCCCGATGGATATATTCTCAGTGGCATCTTCTGTGATTGGAGTAGGGACAGGTTCTACGTATGAAGTTGAAGTGGGAAGTTGGAGAAGCTCATCATGAAGTGAGACATTTGATTAAGAAAGTAGCACAGAATCACCAGGAGGTACTTGAACATCGGCAAGAGCCACATATTGATCCATTGTACCCGGAACTCTAAACATGCTTGAGGCTTTCACTGCACCTTGCTGCTCATCTACGCTTTCCCTGGTCGACGCGAGCTCAGTACTACAGGGGATAAAACGACCACTCATCAAAAATTATTGTACATTTAATATTAAAAAATCATAATTTTGATTAAGAAAATATTAATTCAAAAAAGCACCATCTTTAACCTTTACTTGAATCAAAACGTGAATTTCTATCAATTTTGGCGAATTTTTTTTATTAGTGCGCCTGGCAGTGGGTGAAATTCATTTATGGTGCTTTCTTTCCAAAATTACTTTCAGTCCTGAAAATCTCATCCAAATCGGTAAAGTGGTTCGGTTTTTATAGACTTTTTCCGCTCTCCCAAACAAGTGGCCCCTCTGTGTGCCATAGGGAAATACGTCAATCGTTCTGTGATTTTTTGTTTATAACTAATGAATTAATATTATTTTTTTGTTTTTAAGCCTAGTACGCAGATCGGGAAAAATTTTGTCTCCCATACATTTTTTTTCCTGGGACAAATTTTGTCTCGGATATTTTTCCGAGCAGTACGCAGCTCGCGCGCAAAATTCATACTATTGTGAATTGCTCTACAAAATGTCTCCACTAAATTTTGCCAGGAAAAAGAATGATACAAGCATTATTTTGCGGGACAAATTTTGACAGCCGAAAGTGATTTTTGTCAATAATGGTTTTATGTAAAAGATGCTAATGCTTGTCATTGAGCATCATGAGGAGATTCCAAAAAGGTATGAACGGCTTTTGTAAGACAACGCGTTCCAGAGATACACTAAAAAACACAGTAAATTAGATTTCATCTCTCCAACTTCAAACTTTTGCGCGAGATTTGGAAAAGTTTTGTAGAGATTAAAATTGTAGAGATAAAATTTGTCTTGTCTCGATCTGCGTACTAGGCTTTAGTTGTAAGAAACTAAAAAATAAAAAAAAAATATGGTAAAATTCTTTTTTATTTTATTCTATTTGGTGCTTTGTCTAAAGTGCGCACTCCTATACCATTCAAGTCATTTTGACTGGACAAAAAATTATTGTAAGTCCCTACGTTCAGGCTGCCTAAGAAACTTTTGTATCTCGTATTTATTTTATCGCGTTCAGCTGATAATAAATTAAATGTCCACATTATGTCGTGTTAAAGCTGTTTTAATTATCGGGAGTTCACTGTAGTTTTCCTCTTACTTATACCATAATCACATTACTTTCATCCACATAAGCCGATCCGTCTTAAATGTCCCTTTTTCCATTTCTTTGCAACCAGCACAAGAATAAATGGCATTTAAACGAAGTTCTTCTTAGATTCGTATTTCATTCCTTCCATGTAGGAGGACGATGATTGCATATACTTTTTTGCACACATACACACAGAACATAGAGTTACATCCTGCTCGAGCTCGAGCTAAAAGCTAACTTAACTAACTTACCTCCACAGTGCTATCTCGAATGTAAATTTCCTTGGTGTCGTTGGGATCCCGGTCTCGAGGTCTATACGTAATGCGATATCCCAGGAATTCACCTAGAATCGTATTTGGTGGCGGTGGCTTCCACGATACGTACACTGACGTCGATGATGTATTATGGGCGGTGGTTGGGACTGGCTTTCCAATAGGAGCTGCAAGTAGTTACAAGAAAAATCCATCAATTATACATGCGGGTTACTTGATCTATTTCTCTATGTAAACTAATTGTATTTTAAAATAAAACGGAGGATTTTTAATTAATCATTTTATTGGAACTATGGATATATAGTGGCTGAGGAGCGCGAACATAATATTTGAACGGAGAAAAAAAAAACATTAAAATGAGAAATGTAATTAGGAGAATTGCAGGATTAGAATTATCCTTATAGTACGTGATTTAAATTGTCTCTGTGTTTGCATCAAACGTGATTAATGTGAATCTTAATGTGTTTTTTTGATCAAAAAAGGTAGGGGATTTCTTGAAAATTTCACTTCAATGAGCAATATAGAGATAAAAAAGCGATTAGAGGGTATTGCTGCAAAGTGAAGTGAACAGGAATAAATTGGATTGAAAGAAAACTGAACATCATTTCCAGGTTGTCTGGTATTAATTTTCCCCGAAGGTTGCTTTGTTATAGGGGAAATCTATCGAAATAAGTGTCTTACGAAAATAAGAATATACAATTCTTTTTAACTTAACGAAATTAAAACTAAGAGGATATCTTTTAATAAATCTTCTGGTCTTTTACGAGTATTGTGGGTACATTTTTAGGTTAGGTCCAAGGGTCAGTCAACACAATCCCATCTCATCCCAGTTTCAAGACTTAGGGTATACTTAAATATTTTTGATAGCAGTCTTATTATGTACAAAAAAATAACGGGTGATTTTTTTGAGGTTAGGATTTTCATGCATTAGTATTTGACAGATCACGCGGGATTTCAGACATGGTGTCAAAGAGAAAGATGCTCAGTATGCTTTGACATTTCATCATGAATAGACTTACTAACGAGCAACGCTTGCAAATCATTGAATTTTATTACCAAAATCAGTGTTCGGTTCGAAATGTGTTTCGCGCTTTACGTCCGATTTATGGTCTACATAATCGACCAAGTGAGCAAACAATTAATGCGATTGTGACCAAGTTTCGCACTCAGTTTACTTTATTGGACATTAAACCAACCACACGAATGCGTACAGTGCGTACAGAAGAGAATATTGCGTCTGTTTCTGAGAGTGTTGCTGAAGACCGTGAAATGTCGATTCGTCGCCGTTCGCAGCAATTGGGTTTGTGTTATTCGACCACATGGAAGATTTTACGCAAAGATCTTGGTGTAAAACCGTATAAAATACAGCTCGTGCAAGAACTGAAGCCGAACGATCTGCCACAACGTCGAATTTTCAGTGAATGGGCCCTAGAAAAGTTGGCAGAAAATCCGCTTTTTTATCGACAAATTTTGTTCAGCGATGAGGCTCATTTCTGGTTGAATGGCTACGTAAATAAGCAAAATTGCCGCATTTGGAGTGAAGAGCAACCAGAAGCCGTTCAAGAACTGCCCATGCATCCCGAAAAATGCACTGTTTGGTGTGGTTTGTACGCTGGTGGAATCATTGGACCGTATTTTTTCAAAGATGCTGTTGGACGCAACGTTACGGTGAATGGCGATCGCTATCGTTCAATGCTAACAAACTTTTTGTTGCCAAAAATGGAAGAACTGAACTTGGTTGACATGTGGTTTCAACAAGATGGCGCTACATGCCACACAGCTCGCGATTCTATGGCCATTTTGAGGGAAAACTTCGGAGAACAATTCATCTCAAGGAATGGACCGGTAAGTTGGCCACCAAGATCATGCGATTTGACGCCTTTAGACTATTTTTTGTGGGGCTACGTCAAGTCTAAAGTCTACACAAATAAGCCAGCAACTATTCCAGCTTTGGAAGACAACATTTCCGAAGAAATTCGGGCTATTCCGGCCGAAATGCTCGAAAAAGTTACCCAAAATTGGACTTTCCGAATGGACCACCTAAGACGCAGCCGCGGTCAACATTTAAATGAAATTATCTTCAAAAAGTAAATGTCATGGACCAATCTAACGTTTCAAATAAAGAATCGATGAGATTTTGCAAATTTTATGCGTTTTTTTTTTTAAAAAAAGTTCTCAAGCTCTTAAAAAATCACCCGTTATAAGAAGTCCTGCTTATAAGATTGCTTCAGAAAAAAGGTAAACTACTACTCGGTTGATGATATCAATTTATTAAAAGATTAAGACTAAATAAATAAGTTTTTTAGGTATTAATAAATTAATTTTTGTAGAGCATGCCGACAAAAGTACACATTTTTTTTACTTGCGATTTATAAGGCAAGTTATGCATTCGTAAAAAAAATCGAACTCGAGATTTTGATAAAAAATAAAATGAACGACTGGGTCGCCCCAACTTGCTATTAAAGCACAAAAAAAAAAAAAGACGCTGGGTGCGACCCACACTGATAACTTCCCATTTGTTTAAAAAAAAACTATTAATTCAATATTTGTCAACATTTTACCAATTGTACAAAATTATACTATGTATAAAAAAATAAATTAGAAGTCGATATCACTACTAGTTCTCGGCAAATTTGAGTCGAAAAACAATTTTTACCAATTTGCAAAAGAATTTTATATAGTTTTTTTATTTTTTGTAAAAAAAACTGTAAACTGATTTTTTTTGAAATTTTCACCAGTTGTCAAACACATTATTTTTCGCAAAATAAAATTATTTTGAGTTTCAAATTGTTTTCCGTTCTTAGAACATCTAGGTTATGAAGTTTTTTGTTCAGTTCTTTTTATTTAAAAAAATATTTTTTCGTAAGATATTTGAAACTAACCAAAATTTTTACTTTGTTTTTAAACCGTTATAGTGAAAAAACTACTCACCGAATTTCAATAAATGTCCTTTCAGCCTCTTTCGAAGTTATTATCTATTAAATATCGATATCTTTACTCGTTCGCAAAATGGTACCAGAACGTACGAACGTACGAACGTACGAACGTACGAACGTACGAACGTACGAACGTACGAACGTACGAACGTACGAACGTACGAACTTACGTACATACACACTCACAGACATCTCTCTAAAAATGATTGATATAGCCTCTAGGGACCTTGAAACGTCGAGATATGTCAAAAATTCCAATTTGACAAATCGGACCGATTACAATAACTCCCTATGGGAAGTTAATAAACAGAACCGATGGTTTTCCTACTCGTGAACAGCCAACATATAGTTGACCATGAGAAAAAATAGGATTTTCTTAATCAATACCACATATTTTCAAGGATTGACTTCGCGCTTTATTTATAGTTACTCGTATATAGGTATAGGAATGCAAGACGAACAGGAAACTGAAGACGTTTAAAATCAAATGGCAAGTCTGGCGGAATCATTGGAATTGGAGCTTCAATAATATTTGCCATTAACTTCATCACGGCAAGTCTGGTACCATTACAAAGTTTAGGTTGATTGACATTCCGAAGCATTATAATTGGCGCTCCTACTTTCAGCGCTAAATTATGTGGCGGCAGTCCTGGTAGATCCAAAGAATTCAAAAACTCCGTCGGGTAATTTACTACATCATTTTCATTTGTAATTGTGTCAACCGATTTGTAGGCAAAAAATTGTGCATTTATCTCGCCCAAAATTGTTGCATTGATTATTTTTTTTGCACCAGCCATTATTGCACGTTCACTCAACCAAGTGTGATTTTGTAATTATCCTTTATGCTTGGAAACACACTTTGAATCAATTCATTCCTTGAATTGGTATTACAATACAAATTAGTTGGAAGTGTAATTCGGCCTTCAGAATCAAGTGGTATTATTCCATTACCACCAATGTCCAATAACTGCTTAAAAATACATAAGGGTATTTGCACACGAACATTTGTGGCCAATGTAAGTTTCCTGGCATAGCGCGAGCGCCACAAAATAGCTCTCATCCCACACAATAATCTGACACTGTTGCAAAACTTTTGCCCTTGCCGACGTTTTTGAACTATTACATGTAGGTGTTTCATTAACCTACATATTTAAAGGCAATTTAAGAGAAGAGTGCGCGGTATGGCCACCATCTAATAACGTGGCTGCAATTCCAGAAGAAGCCAGAGCCAATGATATTTTATTTTCAGATCGTATAGATGCTAAAATCAATGATAGCAAAAATGTTTTCCCTGTACCACCAGGTGCATCTAAAAAATACAAACCACCACTCTGATTGATCACACCTTGCATAATGGTATTGTACACATACTTTTGTTGATCATTAAACTTCCGCACATTAGTTCGCACAAACATTCTTTATTCAATGCAATCGTATTGCCTTTATATTAATTGATCAACACATCTTGTGCTGCACGATTTGGAGCAACCATTCCTAATTTTGCCAATGCTTTATTAGCAATCATCAAACACGTGTCCTCAATGAAGATCAGAGTTTGATTATACATTTCATGTGTGTATTCCAAATGTGGATTTAATGTCACACGACGCATTTGATGTAATATATACTCAGTCATGTTATCACGATAATTATGCCAAAGTTCGAGTGGATTTAAAGGATTGCATGTGGTTATAATTATTGAGAACAATATCCGTATCAGATGCATCAGCAAGCGTTAAATGCCAATGAGTGTCAGCTTCAAACAAATTTAAACGTTGACAGGCATCACGGTATGTTGCACATACTGTCCCATTTACTGTTGTTAAACATAAACACGACCCAAAGTATCAGCAGAAAAGATACCGGAATATCCTTCAACTGGTTTTCCTTGCTTTCGTCTTTGAAACTTTTTCGTCGGTGGATTCCACCTATAATGCTCAAGAACTTCTGAATGCAACAACGTTCTGGCACAAAAAAAAAATGTGGTTGAAGTTGCATTCGGTGGTTCCGCTGCTTTTGCAACAGCATTTTCAGGTGTAAGATATAAGTACACGTTTTCCATTCTCCAAATGCACTGCCAAATGAACAACTACTGGATACCTTTCATGTATTTGAAACGATTGTATTGGATACTCGTATGTAGTAATTTCATCATTCCTTTCAAACGATTCTACTGCAACATCAGCCATATCGCGCCCTTTTGTCACATATTTGCATATGTATTTGATAGATTTCACAGAATTCCAATAATCGTCGTTTATGTGAGCTTTGAATGTCTTAGACAATATTGGTGAATATAGCACGATCCACCGATCGTCAACTTCAATATCCACATTTTCACTTTCACGATCGTTAATTTTCGATTGTCTTCAGTGGACAGTCAATGATAGATATAGAGGGTATCCGTCAGTGTAAGTAACTGTGTCTGATATCAAATCACTTGGATAACGTTTCGAACATTCTCCGTTTACCATACTTGCGCAATTAGTATTTATTGCTTTACATGCTCCGTGAATCATATTTTCTTACAACAATCGCGAACAATTCTGGATGAATCGTAATATCAAGAAGCTCTGCTGATATGATATCATCGATATCATTTGCTGCAATTTTATTCACCAACCAAATTAAAATTTGTGGATGCGGCAATCCTCTTTTTGTACATTTATAATAGGTACGAGTATATGTAGTTTTTTTTTTTTTTTATAATCTACACGCGCTCAAGGGATTATGATTACCCTTTAAATGCTTGAACACAGCGCGGGCGTGAAGTTAAGGAAGAGAAAGAAGGATAGGAAAGATGTGTGGCACGATGTTCTGAGACTGAAGGTTGTTGTCTCAGATATTTTATCTCCAGGGATGGCGGCTGAACTAAAGCGGAGAATGCCGTGTCTTATTTCTATGTCGCTTATAATTCACATTATTTTATTCATGTTTATCCTTGTTGGGCATACTAGTTTAACTCAATTACATGTTGTTAGTGTTATGCCTGAACAACATGTAATGAGTAAACCAGCAACCCATTGATGACAATTTTTAGAAGGTTTTTTTAATAGAATTGAAACGACATAGACGACGGCAGGGATCGAACCTGTGATCATGAGGTTCACAGGCGAGCACACATCCATCGCACCACGGCCACCCCAAGTTACAAATATAATATATTTTTTTTATTTTATTGCACAACAATCGAGCACACTCCAGTAATAAGAAACTTCAACCCAATATTCAATTTTGAAAATGATTTGAAACATAAACTGGTTCAATTTTAATAATTTGAAAAAAAAAAAAAAATAGAAAAGTTTCTCTAAAAATGTTTCAGAATACCCGTTTTCCTTAGTTTACGTGGAAACGAATTCCAAAGATGAACTGCACTAACGAAAAACTGTCACTCAGAAGACTGACAAGTAAAGCGTAGAATAGAGATTTGGTTGGTTCTGTCAGAAGATAGAAAACTTATATAGTTATAGAAGTCCGGTGGTTGCTTCATATGGACATTTTTAAATAATATAAAAAGCGTTCTAAATTGTAATATGTTCGCAGAGCTAAATTCATACAAAATTTTCGTATAGTTCGAAATAGTTAAATCTTTGAAGTCAAAAACATAACGAGCTGTATTATTAAAAACTACGCTCAATTTTCTCTGCGAAACAGCATGTAAACTACAAAAAATTTGTTTTAACCAGCATTTTCTTAGTTTCTACTCGTGCGAACTTCTTTGCAACAGATAGTGTTCCCAGCGCATAATTAGGCTTTCCTACTACAGCGTTTACATGATTGCTCCATGTTAGATTACAATTAAAATACATACCTTAAGGCCAGGCGCCAGGCGCGCACATTCAATTTTTAGTTTCGCAACTCTTGGGTTGCTAAAATGAAACATATGGGCTTATATGGGACACCGCAACTCGATTCTCGAAACTAAAAAGTTTGTGTTTTGACACAAACTAAACGATTGCCTTCGCAACAGTTGAGCTGTTTTCTTTAAGCGCAAGGGAGAAAAAGAGTGTGAACGTGAGTAAAGAGTTGCCAGTGCGCGGTTCTCTTTCAACTGGTGATTAAACTATTTGATTTTGATCACAGTTGCCAGAGCGCGACTAGCCTAAGGCCGTACCTCCATTAGCATTATTTATTTCTGCTATTATGTCAGACATTATATCTGAAGATTATATTTCTTTAACTCTGTGGGCAAATAATGTCGTGATTATTCATTCCTTGCCATAATCTCACCAGGTAAATCACGTCGTTTGATTTTAGTGGAAAAACTGGAAGAGGCAAAACGGGAAGAATATAAAAGGAAGGACAGGTTTTGGCTCAAGCAATTTTTGAGCAAAAGAGATTTGCATGACCTTGAAGAACATTTGCTCCAAGACATAATTGAGTAGTCCCACAAGCATAAAAATTCTCTGAATACCCTAACTAATTTAAAAAAAATTAATGCAAATACTTACTATCTTCAATGTTTAATTCTTTTAATGTTAATTTTGGCCTGCAAACAACCAAACCACATTATGTATGTACTTCAACAGACAGTAAATGGTAGAAGAATTACATCTTGGCTTCACAGGACATAATTTCTATATGAAGTGAAAACATAACATGAGTTTGTCAATGAAATGAAGGAATGTTACATGAAAATGTGGGAATTGGTATCAAGACTCGACGTCTTGTGAGAAATTTGTGTCTAGTGAAGTTGGGGTGTCACGAAACGTCAAAATTTATATCTGCATTTATTTCTTCTACGAAGACAAGAAATAAATAGAAAAAATTATGTCTAAAAATAACAAAAACCAAGACATAAGGGGGCTCCACAAGAAATATTGGCTACATGACGAATTTCTTGCAATCATTTATTTCAAGTGGAGGCTCAGTGTAATTGTTCGCCGTATTAACGTCAACTGGAGTGTTGTGTAGGAATATTGTCGTAAAGGCTAAGGCCTTGAGATCTGTGTTGATATTATAAACGCAATTTTCAATTAGACCAAGTGCTGTACTTCCGAGATATTGTACATCATCAGCAAAACATTCTCTTGCGATGAAGAAATGAAATCAGATGTTTTCGTTCCAGAGACCACAGCTTGACTCCATCTTGATAAATTTAATATGAAAATATGAGGTTAACTGCTCGATTGAAAATCCAAAGTCTGTTGACAGTTTTTGGCACTTAATGTTGTGATCAATAGTATCAAAGGATTTAGACTAGTCATCCAAGCTCCAAGGCCTTATCCTTACTTGCTCAATGACATTCAAGAGACTAGTGACCAGACTGTTTTGTTGAGAGGAGACTATACGAAGTAAACTATGGAATAATCGGCGTATGCATTAATTTGTCAACTATTTAAAAAAAAAATGGTAAAAGTGGGCGATGTTCAGTTTTTTGTTTTTTTTTTTTATATTGGAATGATTTTAGAAAGTTTCCACTGAAAAGGAAAAATACAAGTAGTAAATATTGTATTTATAATATGAGGAACAAATGGTAATATATGTGGCAATATTGCTTTAAAGAATGTAGAATGCACTTTTTCGAAGACTATGGCATTTGAATTAAGTGAAATCAAGCTTTCTACAACATCTTCAGGGGTAACTCCAGAAATATCAAATTCATCTTGCAGTCTCGATGACGAGTCTTCAACTTGCAAAGAAATTGGTCTAATCAAGACTTGTGGAACTGAAGTTTAGAAAAATATATTCAATTCCGAACTGTTAATATCCAAATCTTCGTGACTTTACTTTCCATTTCCTAGTCCTGTTAAATAGATAAAGTTTTTCGGAACTTACCGCGTTTATTTTCTTTAGAAATAATTATAATAAGCTACTTTGCATTTGAAAAAATATAATTTATACAAATTTTCGGAAAAGTGGTTTTTGCATTTTTAAAAAAATAATAAAATTTTTCATTGCAAATCCAATATCTTGAAAACGGATACACGATTAAATTTTTAAATTACGTTTAAAAATGTATATCATTAAATACTAACAACTCGCATATCAAATTTTTTTATGAAAGTTTTAAGGAAAATTTAGTACACAAAAACCATGTTTCAGTATGTTCTCCCTACAGCCTAAACTACTGGACCTATATTTTCTTCAATCACGGTACTTAAGGGTCTTCGGTGAGGAGAAGTTGAAAATTTTGTTTTAGCTCCAAAACTAACTGTACTCCCCATCCCGTAATGCAAAATCTTATTTATCTCGAAAACTGCTCCAACGATTTTGATAAAAAATATTCAGTGCGCTATAAAGGACTACATTTCGGTAAAAAAAAATTTAGGAAAAAATGTTATAAACGGCGCACCTGTCATGGAAACGTTTTTTTGATTTTCGACTTTCTCATTAATGGCTCTAACGATTTTAACAAAAAATTTTAGAAGGAGCCCCTAAAATTTAAAATAATATTCCATATAAAAATATTCGAAAAAATATTTTTTGTGTTTTTTGAAAAAAAAAATCCATTTTTTTGTTTTGAAAAATCAATATCTTCAAAACGTGCGAATTAATTCTTAAATTGCAAAGTAATTTTACATAAGAGCAAGTTCGTGCGATCCAGTAGTGCATTTACTGATGAATCTATCTTTGATGTTAATTGTCGTGAGGCACTCGTTCACGTGACACATAAGAGCCATTCACATGAGAGCGATCAACGATTGAAAAATCAAATAAATGGGATTTAAAGCATTTTCAAACTTAAATTCTCCACAGAAACTAGACAAAATGGTAGAAAACTTATTGAAATTAATGTTAAGAAATTAAGATTTGAATTTCAATTGATAAATTTAGAAAAATTTTACATTAAATTGCTCTCACAATTTGCAATATGATTGTTAAGAACTGTCAAACTTTATTCGCGTTCAACATATCATCCAAATTGCAACAAATGAAATGTTCGTGAGCGAATAACCTCAAAATCATTCTTGATCTTGATGGCTTGGTAGTTTTAAATCGTCATTCGCGATAAATAAAAAAATGATGTGTAAAGGAAATGTCAAAATGGATGAAAGTTCGTTCATTCGTCGGTCGTTGGTCGCTGTTATGTGAATAGTCCTTTAAAGCACTCTGTTTCCGATGATAAAGTCACATCCAAAAATTCGATGCTTTTTTTCTCGATAGCAGTTGGCGCAGTGTGAATCGGTGTTTTTCGTCTTTCTCTTTCTTGTTAAACTTTATTTCTTTAAGGGTGACGATATTTGATTTCCAGAAGTCTTAAGTCTCTGGTTATTGCTCGTCTGCATTTGATCTATTAGGGGATCTAGTATTCCCTGAAATTCAATGTTTTTCGTGGAGATATGAGGGTAGACTCACGCAAAGTGTAGATTACATAAGCCAAAGAATTATTGTTGAAAGTTTGTAAAACAAAATCAATTGAAATGTCTGGAACCATATTTTTATTGATAGAATTTAAAAAGTAAATAACAAGGGGTGGATCTATACCTTATGATCGAACTTCGCAGGTTTGGACACCGCTAACAATCATATTTAACCTTAAACCTCCTTCATCTTAATGATGTAAATAATATTTCGTCCAAGAAAAAACTTTTTTAAAAATGAGAAAATCAAAGAACTAATTCTATTTTTTAATTACTTTTCCAAAGAACTACTAAGTAACAAAATATTTTTTAGAATTGGTAGATACGAGCACACCTTCGTACTATAGTCGATATGGAAAACAACTTCCCTCTTAGGTGGTTCTATTAGGTATTGTAATTTTGTGTTTAATTAAAATCCGTAATGGTTTGTTTACTTTCCACAAAACCAATACAATGCTCCGATCCCACCGAGCGAGTTAAGAAAAAAACATGAAATTTATAACTTGAAGCCAAATTCGTTGCAAGCTTCGAGCAAATTAATTTTAACGTCCTGTCCTACAACTCCAAACTACGAAGCATTTCAATTGAATTTCAATGGCAACAAGAGGAATACCAGTGTGTCTGTGTGTACATTCGTGAAAGACGAAGCATCTGGAAAATCCTAGAAGTAAAACAGACAAATCCTCACAAAAGTACTAACAAATTTAGCAGAATACCCGATGCACAGGAACAATTCGTCAAAATGCTTTTTAATTAAATTTTTTTTAAAGTAAATTAATTATAATGAAACAATGACATTGTAGAGTTTTTGTCTCATTAAAACATCGTACGGCAAGGGATTTTTCATTATAGCTACCTAAACGACAGCCATAGTGGATATCTGGCTGCATGATGGCGAAACTTTCAAAAGTCGGACTCTTGCCCCACGTCACCGCCTCCGCGTCCGACCGGTGCGAGGATGTAACCTCTGAACCGAATGAATTGAGCGCGAGCTGTGGATAAAGATAAAGCAGCGACAACCAGCCAACAAGGATACTCAATTCCGACGAGCAATTGGGATTATTTCTGGTATTTTCCTCATCTACAATCTGATAAACGCTGGAGAGTGAAAACAGTTGTTGCCGAATTCTTCGTCCTTGTCGTTATAAGGTTGGGTCAATGCCGCGTCCCAATCCAAAGCAAACCGTAGCGCATCCAATCTTTTCAAGTATTTAGAGCAGTTTGTTGTCGTGTGAGTCGTGTAAATTTCAGTCTTTGGGCGGGTGACCCCCTTGACCTCGTTTTCCGAACTTAATCGCCCATTGAGGAACTATAGTGTTGCCCAATGCTTTTGTTGTCGCTGTCGGCGGCGACCCAATGTTGACCATGATGCTATTTGCTCTCGGGGAATGTGAGTATGTATAGTAGGTATTTGCTTTTTGCTTGTAGTTTTAATCACATAGACATAATGGCAAGGATCCTTTTGCCCGTAATAAACACTTCGAGAATAGATGTGGGCATTCGGCGCGTCCAGGCATTTTTGTTTGACAATGGTGTGTCCTATCGTATCTATTTGGGGTAGGCTGTGCGATAAGTGCTTCTGTTCGGTTCTGTTTATCCGATTGGTTGTGTTGAATGGCAAATGTGTTTGTTGTTTGCGGTTGCAAATAGCCGGATAAGGTGCGATTTCACTGTGTGATTAGGGATTATTCGACAAAAAAACGGAAGTGTTTGTTCTCTGTAAGACCTTGTGTTTGCTTACTTTATAGGGCAAGTATTGACTTTCTGTATTAAAATGGAAGATGGAGAAGTTAGCAACTATTTGGGATTTTGTCATGTGGTTGTCTTAAATAAATTAAATTTAAATGAATATTAATCATATAATACCATGGTGAGATTCATACTTATGACAGATTTACACGTCTACATATTTTCTGTAATTTTCATCCATATACTTAAACACAGCAGTAGTAGTACCCCTTGGTATAATGGTTATTCCGTAATAGAACTATTTCCAATAAGTCTAAAGGCTCTGTTTTGGAATCTGTTTAAGAGATGCAGGTGAGTTTTAGGAGCACCTGCCCAGATATGAGATTTATACTCAAGCTTAGGCCGAATGTATGCCTTATAAATTGAAGCCAGATCAGAAGTGGAAAAACCATAAAGCATATCACCGAATCATCAGTTATGAGATCCACAAAAGATGGTCAGTAATACACATACCGAGGATGGAAAGCTTTTCGGTTTCCTCATGGCAAGTATGCAATCCATGGATGATGGCAGGAGTGTAATATTTCGCTTATGATAGAAGACAGCTTTGGGTGTTCGAAGCATTAAGTTCCACACGGTTTCTAACAATCCATTCTACAATGCTGTCAACATCGTATCATACGCTGCTATTGAAGATCCCCTTCCCAAGAAGAAGGATGAGTAGTAATGGGAACTATCGAATAAAAACTATCGACTTATTCGATAGTAGCTAAAAGTTCATTCATTCGATAGTACCCAGTCATTCAGTTACTATTTTCAGTTACTATTTTCAGTTACTAGTTTCAGTTACTATTTTCAGTAGCTATTTTCAGTGACTAGTTTTCATTATACTATTTTCGTTCGATTACTTTTTCACTCGATATTAGCTTTGAATGTTTTTAGTAATACTTTTTTCGTTCAACTAGTTTTTCACCCGATAGTTACTTTGAACGATTTTAGTATACTACTTTTGTTCAATGAACGATTTCAGTATACTTTTTTGTTCAATTACTTTTTTTACCCGATATTAGAACTGAACGATTTTACTGATTTAGTTACTATTTTCATTCATATAATTTTCGATGGTTTATGTTTGTGTTTAGTAAGTTTTGTTTACCTTTGGAATAATATTCTTATCGTCATTTGTGAGATTTGATTGAGACTCGGTAATATTTGAAATATTATTATGGCTAAGTTTAGGGTTTATTTTAAAATGTTGGGTTTAATATTTCAGTGTTTGGCTATGAAAGATTAAATTTTGGTTTCTGTTTCGTCTTTTGTGTTCCTATTATTTTAACATATCGGTACATGTTTAAATTTTTTTTGCATAGAGCTAGTCAATTATGAAGATACAAAAGTGTTTCACAAAAGTTATCCATAATATATTTACAGCAAAAATAAAAAGTTTGCATTTTTGGTCGTTTCTTAATCGATCGATATCGTAGCCATCCTTCGATGGAATTTGACATTCTATGACTTGACGAATAGAGGACAAATTCAGCTATGACGTACATATAGTATTTCGTTCCAAATGTCAGCCGAAAGCCCCAAAATTTCTCTTTTCCGGAGCAATAAAATCTCTTTTTTTTTTGCATTTTTGACTCTTCTTAATCCACCGACATCGTGGCCATCCTTTGATGGAATTTGACATTTTATGACTTGACAAATAGAGGACAAATTCAGCTATGACGTACGTATAGTATTTCGTTCCAAATGTCAGCCGAAAGCCCTAAAATTGCTCTTTTCCGGAGCAATAAATAAAATCTCTTTTTTTTTTTGCATTTTTGGACTTTTTTTAATCCACCGACATCGCGGCTATCCTTTGATGGAATTTGACATTTTATGACTTGACGAATAGAGGACAAATTCAGCTATGACGTACATATAGTATTTCGTTCCAAATGTCAGCCGAAGGCCCCAAAATTTCTCTTTTCCGGAGCAATAAAATCTCTTTTTTTTTGCATTTTTGACTCTTCTTAATCCACCGACATCGTGGCCATCCTTTGATGGAATTTGACATTTTATGACTTGACAAATAGAGGACAAATTCAGCTATGACGTACGTATAGTATTTCGTTCCAAATGTCAGCCGAAAGCCCTAAAATTGCTCTTTTCCGGAGCAATAAATAAAATCTCTTTTTTTTGCATTTTTGGACTTTTCTTAATCCACCGACATCGTGGCCATCCTTTGTTGGAATTTGACATTTTATGACTTTACAAATAGAGGACAAATTCAGCTATGACGTACATATAGTATTTCGTTCCAAATGTCAGCCGAAAGCCCCAAAATTTCTCTTTTCCGGAGCAATAAAATCTCTTTTTTTTTGCATTTTTGACTCTTCTTAATCCACCGACATCGTGGCCATCCTTTGATGGAATTTGACATTTTATGACTTGACGAATAGAGGACAAATTCAGCTATGACGTACATATAGTATTTCGTTCCAAATGTCAGCCGAAAGCCCCAAAATTTCTCTTTTCCGGAGCAATAAAATCTCTTTTTTTTTGCATTTTTGACTCTTCTTAATCCACCGACATCGTGGCCATCCTTTGATGGAATTTGACATTTTATGACTTGACGAATAGAGGACAAATTCAGCTATGACGTACATATAGTATTTCGTTCCAAATGTCAGCCGAAAGCCCCAAAATTTCTCTTTTCCGGAGCAATAAAATCTCTTTTTTTTTGCATTTTTGACTCTTCTTAATCCACCGACATCGTGGCCATCCTTTGATGGAATTTGACATTTTATGACTTGACAAATAGAGGACAAATTCAGCTATGACGTACGTATAGTATTTCGTTCCAAATGTCAGCCGAAAGCCCTAAAATTGCTCTTTTCCGGAGCAATAAATAAAATCTCTTTTTTTTTTGCATTTTTGGACTTTTTTTAATCCACCGACATCGCGGCTATCCTTTGATGGAATTTGACATTTTATGACTTGACGAATAGAGGACAAATTCAGCTATGACGTACATATAGTATTTCGTTCCAAATGTCAGCCGAAAGCCCCAAAATTTCTCTTTTCCGGAGCAATAAAATCTCTTTTTTTTTGCATTTTTGACTCTTCTTAATCCACCGACATCGTGGCCATCCTTTGATGGAATTTGACATTTTATGACTTGACAAATAGAGGACAAATTCAGCTATGACGTACGTATAGTATTTCGTTCCAAATGTCAGCCGAAAGCCCTAAAATTGCTCTTTTCCGGAGCAATAAATAAAATCTCTTTTTTTTTTGCATTTTTGGACTTTTTTTAATCCACCGACATCGCGGCTATCCTTTGATGGAATTTGACATTTTATGACTTGACGAATAGAGGACAAATTCAGCTATGACGTACATATAGTATTTCGTTCCAAATGTCAGCCGAAAGCCCCAAAATTTCTCTTTTCCGGAGCAATAAAATCTCTTTTTTTTTGCATTTTTGACTCTTCTTAATCCACCGACATCGTGGCCATCCTTTGATGGAATTTGACATTTTATGACTTGACAAATAGAGGACAAATTCAGCTATGACGTACGTATAGTATTTCGTTCCAAATGTCAGCCGAAAGCCCTAAAATTGCTCTTTTCCGGAGCAATAAATAAAATCTCTTTTTTTTGCATTTTTGGACTTTTCTTAATCCACCGACATCGTGGCCATCCTTTGTTGGAATTTGACATTTTATGACTTTACAAATAGAGGACAAATTCAGCTATGACGTACGTATAGTATTTCGTTCCAAATGTCAGACGAAAGCCCTAAAATTGCTCTTTTCCGGAGCAATAAATAAAATCTCTTTTTTTGCATTTTTATACTTTTCTCAATCCACCCACATAGTAGCCATCATTTGATGTCATTTGGCAATATATGGCTTACAATATAGAGCATTGAGTATAGAGTACTGTGGGAGAACTATCATAAACTCTAGTCAATCTTATTGTAACTATAAGTTCAGACCCATTTAGATTTTTACAAACATTTTGGTAACAGCAAATCAGAGTTGATAAAACTGGATATTTATTATTATTAGGTGAAGTGACCATTACCATTATTACCAAATAAAATATATTTTAGAAAAAATAAGAAAGGTGGGGTTAGTGACAATGTTTCCTCATTGCCTTTATATGACCCATTTGTATTATTCAAATAATAAGCAATTAGTAACAAATTCTTCTTGAACTGAATGAATGAATGAATGAATGAATGAATGAATTCGTTCGATAGTTCAAATCAATTAGTTACTAACTATCGATAGTTCAAATCATACGATAGTGCCCATCACTAAGGATGAGGATTTGGAGCCAATTATGATAAGTTGAGGGCACTGTCGTCAGCGAAACAATGTAAGGAATTAGAAGATATAAACAAGAGATCATTGATGAAAAAGAGGAAGAGATACGGAGACAAAACGGAGCTTTGGGTATACACGATCATTTATTTTGTGAATAAGAGAGTTTCATGCCAATCTCTATGAAATGCCTTAGAAATATCAAGTGCAATAACCTTGGTTTCAAAACAATGGTGCAAGGACCTGGACCTGTTGCTACGAAAGCCACACAGACGGTTATTAGGAAGCTTTCGTTCTTCAAGATATTTCTTAAGCTCATTATTAATCAACATTTCCATGAACTTGGAAAGAAGGGACGTAGATGCAATTGATCGGTTACTGAGGGAAAGGATGATTCGCCTTTTGAACGGACTGGCTGGCAAATGCTGTTTTTTTTCACGCGGAAAAAATCCTGATTAAAGGACAGATAGAAAAGCTTACGCAATGGTTTTTCCAGCGTTGAAGAACACCAAAAACAATAGGGGATAAACCATCTCTACCAGCGGATTTGTATATTTCGAGATCTTTTAATACTCTTGCAACTGTCCGAGTGTGAAAGAAGATTCCTCCCATAAGACCATTTACGCTCTCATGAACAGGAGAAGTCATAACATCACTATGCGGCAGCGTCGAGTTTGCAGAGAACAATGCTGCAAACAAATTTGTATTTCCTTGTGAGCTACATAGTTATTGTAAAGAAGCGTAAGAACCGACGAACAGCTCGCTGGAATTTCAAATATTTTTCACAAATGACCAACAAATTGTACTACTTTTCTATAACTTTGGGACATTGTAGACTTGCGTGTATTTTGATCATGTAAGAAATTGGTTCGTTTGATATGAATGAGCATTAGAGGCATTCCACGCTTGTTTGTGTTTTTTACGGTTTTCCTCAGTTGAGTTGGCTTTGTAACAACGGAAGCTAAACTCTTTGAACCTAACTACCTTTCTACAGCTATTATCGTCGCAAGAATTATCTTTTGGTCTCATGCGCTTAGTTCTGTTAGGGATAAAAATTATCATTCAACATTACCTGCAGTGGAATCTACATCACTATCGAGGAAGCGTAGTGACCAGTTAAAGTTCCGAAAGAAATTATTGAGACCGTCCCAGTTGGCTTTCTTGTATTGCCAAACGGTTCTCTTTGGTATTTTTTTTTTATAAATGGATTGAAGCATGAGAAATTAGCTGATATAACACAGTGGTTCGACTTACCTAGCGTTGCTAGTAAGCTTATATAGTGTATTTATCAACGAAAAAAGTAAGAAACAAATCAAGCGTGTTTGCGGAATGCCGGTCAATTTCGAGAGGCCGAGTTGGTTCATTAACAAGCTGAGTTAAGATTTACATTACATTACATTTTACACTACACCGTAGATAAATCTACAGAGTAGAGACACAGAAAAGCACTGGCAACTGAGGCCATCGGCTTTAAATAATACGACAGAGAGAGACACACAAAGAAAGAACAACAGAAGAAACACATGTCAACAGCACACGGTTGGTATTTAAACGGTCCCCCATCCAAGTACTAACCGCGCGCAATGATGCTTGATTTCGCTGATCGATGGGAAGCGATGCTTTCATCAAAGCCACGGCCGTTGACGAGTTAAGATTTAAAACTGCAAAGATCTCAAAATACCTTCCTTTGGATGTTGTCTGGCCAGAATGTCGAAGCCAAGAATAATTATGTACGTTAAAATCCCCCGTAATACCGATTTCAGTCCAACAACAATGGGTGATTATTAGTTAAATTAGTTAAAATTTAAATTACTGTCGAGATTGGGGTTTCTGTAAAAAATAGTGAATGCTTACGGACAGTAAACTTGATCCACAAAAAATTGAATTTTGTATTAGAACAGTGGCCGTAGTGAGCTGAAGCTGGCAAGCGACATTATTCCTAATGTATATACGATAAAACCATGGTCAGGCAACAAAAGTAGCACCAAGTTGTAACCCTGTACATTAAATTCTGAAGAAATAGTATTTTCACCTACTTGAGTTTCGCTTAATGCCAAAATAGCTAGTCTTTACAGTGTATGTAGGCAGGGGCGTATTTACCCTAGGGATAAAAGGGCTACAGCCCGGGGCGGCAAGGCTGCTAGGGGCGGCTTGCGCTTGGCCAATTTATAATATTTTTTTTGAAGCGATTGAACTTTCAAAACATACAAGCAAAAGGGCGCAAGCCGCCCCTAGCAATTGGCCAATTTATAATATTTTTTGAAGCGATTGAACTTTAAAAACATACAAGCAAAAGGGCGCATGCCACCCATAACAATTGTCTAGTTTACAATATTTTTGAAGGATAAACAAAAAATACAAAGATTTAAAAAAAGTGCGATTTTTTGAGTTTTTCAAGCATGGCAATTTTTTCAGTGCCGTGACCCGTGAGTGTCCGGCTGTGAGAGAGTTCATTGTAACATGTCACACACTTTTTTCACCATTTACTTTTCTTATTCTTTATAAACGATTTTTTATAATGAAAATTCATAGTAAAAATATTTATAGACATGTACCTATTCTTTGGAACAAATTCCAATGAAACGAAAACATTATCTAAAAAAAAAACACACTTGTTGCTATATAGCTCTACGAAAATGGGCTAGAACGGATCTTAATTTTTTTTCCAAGCCATCCACAAAAAGTCCATTAATATTAAAAAAAAATTTATAAAAATCCATCAAACCGGATTCTAGACATAAGATCACACACAAATTTTTAATCTTTAGGTATACACCTAGCAAATCATGCCTCAATTTTTTTTAGTTTTGGCTGACTCGTGTCCCTATATACAAATAACCTTCCCTTCGTCAATAGTTTCGAACGACTTAAGAAACAATATAATGATTGTTTTATGTACAATAGCTTATAATGATAAATAAATAAAAGGATAGGTATTATTTTAAAAACTATTGGCGCAAAATTTTAATCCAATTTAGCATCATGCTATCTATAACATCTTACTAAAGTTAAAATCATCGAATACCTATTTTATCTTTTTAGTATCGTGCTCACTTGTCCCAATTGAAGTCCCTTGAGACAGAAATATTGTCTTAATTTTGGGGTTCTATACTCAAGCAATTCAATATTGTATCAAAAAAATTCAAGGTGTTGATACAGACGTTGAAACTGTGTCCAGGCTCTACGAGGCACTCATATCGTTTGTGAGAGAAAAACGAGAATGCTTTGATGTTTTTGAAGAGATGGGAAAACACAAAAAATCTGAAAATTACAAAATGGACCAAAAAAGAATGGTCAAGAGGAAAAAACGAGAAGATGAGTGTTAAACATTTTCTGAAGCAAAACAACTCTGAAAATATGAGTTTAAGGCAGCTTGACCTTCATATAAGAGACAAAAATTGAAGGAAGCATTTTTACGTGCTGAGGTTGCTTTAAGAATAAACTTGTGCACTGCAGTCGTAGAGCTGTGTAAATCGTTCATTTCAAGTGATCAAATCGTTCAACAATCGATAACGAAAATGATTCCATCATTTGAATCGATCGATCATTCGATCATTTTCATTTCACTCAAATGGTTCAATACTGTTCCGAATTGATTTTCATTTCGATTTCTTTGTAAGATTAAGTTGAGGCTTTCACAAAATACTCTATATTATAAGCCATGAGTTGCCAAATGACATCGAATGATGGCTACTATGTCATTTTCATTTGATTAAAAAGATAAAGAGATTTCATTTGCTGCTCCTTAAAAGATCAATTTTAGGACTAATAGTTACTGAATGACTTGGTACTATCGAATAAATTAACTTTTGGATACTATCGCATATGTAAGTCGAAAGTTGTTAAAGTAAAACACGCTTAAGAGAAAAACCCGCTTACCTGAAAAACTTTTTTCATTCCCAAGTATTTTCCGACCAATTTCCCTTAAAACACTCCGCTTAAGTGAAACTCGCTTAAGCGAAAAACTCGGATAACTGAAACATATTTTCAGTTAATTTTTAATATTTTTCATTGAAAAAAACTCTCTTAAGTGAAAAAAAAAATTGAACCGAACAGAACAAAAATTTGCTAGTTTTCGTTTTTCAATAAATTATTTTTGCGTTATTTAATCGTTGTTTTATTTAACTTCTTTCAAGGCAAGTCCAAAAGATAAAAACAATATTGTTTCTAGCATTAAATCTCCGCTTAATGGAATTTTTAAATCCGCTTAAGTGAAATTTTTTTTCCACTTATCCGAACTCCGCTTAAGTGAAATTATTTTTCACTTCAGCGGGGTTTGTTTAAGTGAAAAACCCGCTTAAGTGAAAGAAAGACTGTGACATTTTGCCGTTTCTCTTAAGCGGGTTTTACTTTATTCGATAAGTCTCATTACTAGTTCAATTCCCACAGTAAACATACCAGATCCTTGGCCCGTATCGCGTAAGAGTAAAGTGATCACTAAATTAATTGACTGTCGTTTTGACAATCGCTCTCTCTATATTTCTTTATTGATATGATAGAGACAGCTATATTCATAATGACAATCAAAAAATTGACAATCACCTATCACCTTACGCGATTCCACCCTGATACCTCAAATAACACCAAATCGAATCGAGTAAATCATGGTTAATTGAGTTAATTGATATTAAAGATCGAGACTCATTGAAATGATTGAGATTGAAATAGAAAATCGAGAATCATCTAAATGATTGAGATTGGGATCGATTAAAATGAAAATTTGTGATTTCGATCATCAATACTTTTCGATGACCGGATCGAAAAAATCGAATCGATCCTAAATGACACAGCTCTACTGCAGTTAGAATTGTAGTGCAGAAAGATCGTTTTCCGTATTGAAACGAATAAAAACTAATTTAAGGTCTCGCATTAGCACCTTAAGCACCTTAATAGTTTAGCTTTATTAAATTTTATTAAATATAGGAGCCGAACTAACAAAAAATTTAAATAACAAATCTATTGTTAATGAATTTACACACAAAAAAAATGAAAACATCATATATTACGCATATTTTGTTTTTTTATTATTATTTTCATTGTTCTAAAGGGCGGCAAAATGTATCAGCCCGGGGCGCCAAATCCTTAAATACGCCTCTGTATGTAGGGGTATGCAGACAGAAAATCGCTTCTTAAACCACGAATATTACTGGAAGATAGGTGGTATTACTAAAGGTTCAGCTTTGTCTCCGTGTCTTTTTCTCAGTTGACAGGTATATTTCTCATTTTGTCTCATGTCGAATATTCCCTTGTTGCCATTATCTGTAAATGGTGCCCCCATTTTGGAAGCTGTAAAGCTTTCTTCTGTTGGTATGAGCATTACAGGCAAACTCTTGTGGAATTAACAGGAATGGACATTGTTAAGAAGGCATCGAAATGCTTAATGTAGGCTTCCAAATGCGCGGAAAGAACTTTGTTTACCCTTCTGATTTCTCTACAAAAGACCCGCCTACACCTACTGGATAGAACGCAGAATATATCCGTAAAGCTGATAAATCAATTTTGGAAACACAATTGAAACATCGTCGGTCGTGCGCCCGTTACGTCTTTTTTGGTATCATAGATTTTTGGTTTCTTTTTTTTTTGAACAGTATGTTTTTTGCAAGCGAAATTATTTCTTTATATTATTTAACCATAATACCCGAGTCTCTAGGAATGCCCATCGGTATATCCTTGAGTCTTACTTCGTTAGTACCATTAAATAAGGAGACTCATTCTTCAGTCGTACGTATGTAAAATTCCTTAAACCTGACTCTAATTTCCCTTTTCATTTTCATATCCAGGTGCTTAAGACAAAAACCGTCATCTTCATTTGCTTCTTATTCCTACTTAATACGTTTGTAGTCTGTTGAAATTTAACATTTGAAGGGTAGTCATAGCCCCTTGAGTGGTCGTCTATTATAAAACATAAATAAAATATGAAGTGTTTTCTAATAGGGATTTTCAACTTTGAAAGGTGTTTCCGGCTTATGTTGAAGCTACATCTGTCAAATTGCCTGTTATTTATTTATTTTAGTATTTGTCTTGCCAAATCGACATGCAGAGTAAAGCGTTCTGAAATATGTGGAAATGATCAAATTGTTTTACTAAAGTGGTTCGCCTTTTCGAATAAGACATTTGGCCTACCTCTAACGTTAACACAATCCTTTCTTATCGTAGCGGCGATGTTGTCCGTTTTTATTCTCACCTCAAAGGTACTGCGGTTCCCCTTACCTAGTCTTCTTCTCTCTACAGAATTGTGATAACGTTGTACATTCGTTCTTTGCCCTCGACGGCATGTTTATTATTATGCTATGTATTTCCATCGCAACGTGTAACCTTATACTCAATCAAGATGTTATACATAGAAAATAGAATAAACCTTAGCTGGAATAGTATCACCACCTGCTTGGCCACAAAACAGATTTGGTCAATGCTGGATCTGAAGTGCTCCAAATATTTAATAACAAGACACTGTTGGATAGACAAGCCCACAATACGTCATGAAATTTATTCTAATGATTTCTGAAGAAGCTGCATGGATAAAGAATAGGAGGAATCGATTCTTCACCTTCTCTGTACATGTCCTGCTTTATTCCAAAGACTTATACTGTATTAAAGACATTTCTACTACAATGATCTTAGTGGTATGGCAAATATAGATATTGTAAGCAGTTTAAACTTTTGCTTAATACAAAACTAAAACTATATTCGGTTAAACAAATAAAATGTCTTTCCTCGTTAACAGATCCACAACAACTGATTAATAATATCTTTATTGTTTATTCTCTCAGTATATTCGTCTACCTAACCGGTAGTCTTTTTCTATTAAATACAATCATTATATCTTTCTTTCATTATAATCTTCTTTCTGAACATTCATTTGTTTTTCTTTATTCTTTCTTTTGGAAGTGTTGCCGCAATATAGGCAATTTCGCTCGGTTTATAAGAAGCTTCAATCGATTTAACGATTAGGGAGAAAGTCTCCAAGATTTAATGTTGTATCGCAATAGACCAATTCATGGTCAAAGTCGTGTCAATCTAAATTAGGCATGTTTGCACCTCGTAAACAACACGACTTTGCGTAGACCAAAAGTTGGCGCTTGTCACTCCTGAGGTGAACAGAACACGGGCTTTAGTGAGCCTACTTTTCCTAAGATTGGTAAAATCGTCTTGAGGAAAGGGACAGCTCCTTCAACTTATTCAGAATTCTTAAAAAAACGCACATTTACACCAAGCACCTTTCAAACTCATCTACCAGACGTTGCAAAGCAAGGATCCACATGCTTCTAAGGGGCTGATGGAGTGATAATCTCTCAAGCGGGGGTAAAGTAAAGAACCATGCCCTTAAAAGGCGACTACCTCTGCTCAAGCATTGTGATTGTGTGAAAAATGAATGTTGGGTTTCTTCAATGACTCACATGTACTTTCCGACATTTTAGGCTTTAGCTTTCTGAAACTCATCAACAGCCTTAACGGCCTTGAGTGATATAGGATTATCATAGGTTTCAATGCATGGGAGTCACAAACCCTAGGTTATCACAATGGATCTACATTGATCTAAGTGTGACGGTAACAAGATCAACTGCCAGCAGTGGCGTAGCGAGGGGGGGGCAAAGGGGGCACAGACCCCGGGCGGCACTTTGCTTGGGGCGGCAAATTTCAAAATATCCGGGCGGCATTTTGCTGCAATTTTTCTAAATATGTTAATGTAAATGGTTTTTGTATGTAATGTTTTTATATCTTTTCTATGCTAGGTGTAAGCTTACTTTTGTAACAAATTTTAATTGTGAAAAAATATACTGTCCTTTTATAAAAGATTTTCGCACCACGGTTTTGCTGTCGGCAATGATACATGTCTTTCTCTTGTTTTTTTTTTTTTTGTTGTTGTTATTGTGTCATCGTCATGTTGTGTCTGAGATGTGTATAGCGCCATAAGGAATTGCGAAGTGCAATGATCTACAACGAATCTGATTTGGAACAGTAAATGATTGTTTCGTTCTATGTGTGTCCTGGTGCATAGTTTTTTCGTTTGCCTTCTTTCGACTACCACTCATGAGCGACCACCACTTCAATTCTACGAAAGATCTACTTCGTTACTCCGTTTTTTAAGATTTAGGTAGGTACTAATTTTTTTCCACACTGAAAAATTCAAAATTTCTTTAGCCAAACCACATGAAAGGGAATGACCACTGAACGTTTTTTGGGCATTTTAATACCAAAAATAACGGTAGGTCCTGTCGTACAATTTTTTTTAGCAAAAAATGAAAATCTTATTTTTCTCAAAAACGTTTCCACAACTTTAAAAAAAAAAATTCAGTAATTTTTTTTACAAAAAGGCAACCATTTTATAAAAAAATTCCCAAAAATGGTTATAAATGGTAACCTCCCATAGAACCATTTCTTTGACTTTCGATTTTCTCAAAAATGATTCTACTGATTTTGATCAATTTTTTTCAAAGAGAATGTTTTTTAGAAGTTTAAAAGTATTGTATACCAAATTTTTCAAAAATCTCGAAAACAAGTTGGTCGATTGTTTCTAAACTTGGTACGCAACAGATTTTAAATAAAAATGTTTCATATAACCAAGAATAACGGTACCACCCATACAAAAGTTTAAAAACTGGCATGGAAAATCTCATTTTTCTCAAAAATGACTCCTATCATTTTGATCAAAATTTTTGTGTGAGTTAACATACAAAAATACGATCTACGATAATATTATTGTAAGCAAAATTTCCATCGTCTAATAAAAGTATCTCTCATGGAACCATTTTTTTCGACTATCTCGTTATCTGCTCAACCGATTTTAATGATTTTTTTTAAACAAGAGCTCCTGTTTGAATAATATTGCATATCAAAATTTTCAAAAAATCAAATCAAAATTAATCTTTAACTCCGCATTAATAAGTACTAAAAAATGGCGTACCATTTTTTTTTTAATATTTTCAAAATTTTATATACATAAATGTACATACCTAATATAAAAAACGATTTTCAAATAATAAATCAGACTGTGTACCTACATCGCGTTGGTGTCAAATCAATTTCAGATTTTAAAAGATAAAACCAGTTTTGAACACTTTAATTTTGATGAGCTGTTGTGAAATATGTTTAAGTTAAAAATAATCCTTGGTATAACAATAATTGAAATAAAAAAATATTATAGGTACGAGTATAATAATTATTACTATAACTATAAGAATAATAAAAATTAAAGGCAGTGCGGGTTGATTTTTTCTTAATTCTTATTTTTCAGCAATCATCATCCATTTAGACACTTCTATCTACATAATATAATATAAATAAATATAATAAATCTGTGAATAAAAAATTAAATTATAACAAGGTAAGTTAAGCAAACAGCAAACAAAATTAAAGGCCCAGAAAAAAACTGCTAGGGGCGTCAAAATTGGCTCTGCCCCGGGCGGCAAAAACCCACGCTACGCCACTGTCTGTCAGCCCATTAACCTAACCTAACACGAGATCCACACAAATTAAAATGCATCCAGCGAAAGTCAATTTTTTGTGTGGTCTTTGCAATAATGGCAGCATCATCGGTCCATCCTATTTTAAGAACGACGGCGTCAATCGCTCGATGATAACTGATTTATTTCGAGCCGAATTGGAGCGATGACATGTGGTTTCAACAGAACAGCGGCTTCGCCCTTGGCCCCAAAAAATTGTTATTTTCACCTTCTTTTTTAGAATCTACAACGTAAGCTAGATTAGGGTTTTAGGTCTATATCTCCCCATCGCTCACAAAAAAAAATTATTTATAAACATATCTATTTATTTTAAAAACTTTTTTTAGTCCCAACTTTAAGGGATCCATTGGTTTATTTGATTTCCTTAAATTTTTAAATAAAAAGGAAAACAAAATTACGAAATTGTTCGCAGTTCTAACAAAATAACCCTTTTAACTTAAAGATCTACAAACTACTCGTATCTCTGTTTAAAAAGGCTATACCAGCTCTTATTGTACCCCCACTTAGCCTCTTCAATACCCTCATTACTCATGAGTTCAGAACTATCATGCCTATTTTCATAAGCCAACCCAAATGCGAAATAGTGTGGGTTGGTATGTTGAAACCTTTTTTTTTAACCACACACTATAGCATTATAAAATCTCATATATACCTAAACATACATATCTTTATAGAAAATTGATGTAGAGTACTTACGTTCACGTAGTGTCACAATGTAGTAGGACTCTTTGGACGGAGGACTGACACCCAATTTGTTAACAGCCAATAGACGAAAGCTATAGACCGTAAACGGTATAAGGCCTGTCACTTGGTATGATGTCGCATTAGTTTTAGTGAAAATTTGTGGCACTTGGTCCCAGGGTCCTTCTTCGCCAACTCTGAAATAATAAAGTAAAATATAAGCACACACATATAGACATACATCTGAGGACATGATGACATAAAATAGGGTTAAATAGCGATAGATACAAGATAGATCATACCCCACCCATCTACGAATACAAGGATCAAGCTATAATACTTGTTAGTTCTGGCATAGGAGTAGGGTTCACTTGTTATATCGTCTGTGGCATGACACACTATTACACGATGCCTTTCTCATCCTCACTTTGATTGCATGTTGCACTTACGGTTCGTCAATCTAAGTTCCATAGAGATGGAGAAGGGCTTAATTTAATTTTGATTAATTTGATTTTCTTTGCACACATCACGTCGGGCGTCGTCGTCGCTCGGCGTCGTCATCGTTGGCAAGATGGGGTTTATTTGGCGGTGTTGAGGGGGTGGCAGTCGATTTTTATATTCTTGAAGGTTCGTGGTGGCAGTTTTAATGATGTTATCAGTCTTTGTGAAGAAATTCCTTAATGGATATGGGTGGTTGGTAAATAGTTTACCTAGAGAAGACGCAAATAATATGCGGGTCTTTTAGACTGAGTGGCATGGGTACTACCATAGGGAGGGGGATGTTTTTTGAAATGTAAATTACACCACCGAATGCGGTGGGTAGTTTCCCCTTGAGAAATCATTAAAATGGAGCTCCTTTTTAGTTTTGAATATCGCTTTGATATTCAAATTATTTGTGTTTGATGACGACTTGTATAAATGTTTTTTTTTGTGTTAATTTAAGGAAGATGTTGAACTTTGTTTGATGTATAGGCGGCGACGGTAGAACAGGATGAGGTCTTTATCAATAAGTAAACAAATGAAATTAATTGGATTAGTGAGATTTCAAGCGTGTTAAACTGTTAATATGCTCGGTATTAATTTCAGATCATGAAACGAAAAATCCTAACTTCAAGGGACCGGAATTTCATTTGATTACTGAGAGCTGAAAGGGTTTACAATGAACTTGCTGAAGCTAATCGCATGTATTGAGCTTTAAGGTTTGTTGAATCCTGTGTGAAAAAAAACAACTACCTCTCATTGAAATATTTAAATTTTGACTAAAATTTCTAAAATTTCAAGTAGGAAGGTAGGAATTTTACAAACTGAAGATCATGAAGAATAGAGTTTTTAAAAAAATCTGCTAATCTATTAGCAAACGAATACATTGTGAAATATTTAAAAAAAAGTGATATAGGCTTTTACGTCCGTTTCACGAAAAAATTATGAGAAAAACGCAGCTTACTAATGTAACATACCGAAGTACAAGGTACCTATATGTATTTTTTCGAAAACACGCTGTAATATTTTTTTCCAGGGGCCCATTTCATAAAACTATTAGTGTTGCACGTGTAGACCTGAGCAACAAAAATGAATAAATAGTTCAATTTTTACTAGTGATATAGGCATTCTCCGCTTTAGTTCAGCCGCCATCCCTGGAGAAAAAATATCTGAGACAACAACCTTCAGTTTCAGAACATCGTGCCACGTTGTGTTGAAACATTTAAAGGGTAATCTAATCCCTTGAGCGCGGGTAGATTATAAAAAAAAAAAGGCAATATAGGGCAAGTTCTGATCATAGTTAACATTACGATGATAGAGAACCACGAAAAAAGTGGGTCCGGAAACTCCGTCTGTCTGTCTGTTATTCGACGTACAGCCTAAGCTACTGGAATTATCTTCCTCACACTTCGGTTTTCGTTGATTCACTAGAGGACAAATTAAAATGTTTTTATAGCTCCAAAAATTAACAGCCGTAATCCAAAATCTTATTTATATCGAAATCAGCTCTAACGATTTTGATAAAAAAAATAGATGTGCTTTTATGGGAATGGACTACTCGTACATTTTTGTGAAAAAAAAATTTTAGGAAAAAATAGTATTGACGGAACCTGTCATAGAACTGTTTTTTTTTTTTATTTTTGACTTTCTCATTAACTGTTCTAACGATTTCAATCAAAATTTTTGTACAGGAGCTCTTTTAAATTCAAAATACTATTTTCTATAAAAATATTCGAAAAAAATATCTTATGGTTGTTTTGTGAAAAATAATTGAAGCACCCAGTGCAACAACCAGATAACTCCACTTTTTTGCGAAATATGCTTTTTAAATGCAGAAATACAAAAACAAAAATCCTGCGTCGTTCGGTGTGCAAAAAATACATCTAAGTTGGCTCTTGGATGCGGAAATTCAGTTTTCGAATTATCATCTCCTCGAGTTGTCTTGTTTTTCACCGCTTTTCAAACACTAATAAAAGTAAAAAAGCTTTAAAGTTTTGAGTGTATAACGATTTCCAACAAAATTTGCCACTTCCACTAATACCATCGGGTGATGTCTTTTATAAAAGGCAGTTATGGATGTTTAATTTTTATATATGGGTGATGGAATAAATAAATAATGGAATAAAATGTTACAAATTTCGGCACGACATTTTTGTAAAAGTTGTTCCAGTTGATCATTAGAACGTTTTTTTGAATTGTTGAAAGCGGCCAGTAAAAAAAATAAAAAATGACGATTTTAAGGACATTTTTTGAAAAAGGATGTTCAGGGGACTGAGTTTTTTTTTAGGGGACTGAATAAATCTTTATTTTTTTTTATATTTTCGCTTGGGTACACATTGAAATATATAAATTAAATTTATTTAGTCGTCATAAACATGCAGATTCATGGTTAACACATATAACTTAGCATTTTATTAAAAGAATATCATATATTATAATTTAATATTTTTTTCTACTTAAAATCAATTTAAAATAAATTATATTCTTTTTAAAAATATTTTGCAATGAAGTTCGAAATTCAACATAATTAAAAATTTGTCGGGTTTCTGAATAAAATATCATTTGTTCATTTATTAGCCAGGGGACTGAGGCCAAGGGACTGAGGTTTTTAGTGGTTTTTGCGCAAAAAAGATATTAAGGTCTTACTTAAAAAAAAAACAAATAATATATATAATATTACAGTTTTATTAAACCTGTACTATACTGCTAACAAGTATGCCTACTTACATACAAATTTGTTTTGTAAAACCTCACCAGAGGACTGATAAAATAAACGGACAATCCACGACTTCATGCACAAATGTCTTTTTCACAATACTACGAGTAACATAAGAAACAGGATCGAGTTGCACCACGATTTTATTGTAAGAAGACTTGGTACTTCAAATTTCCAATGCTGGAAAGTTGATCAATATCCTAGTTATTGATTTTTTTGACTGTTTCAATATTCCAGGGGACTGATAAGAAATTCGGAGGACAAAGTTTAATAATTTTTTTTTGTAATAAAATCAATTACTAAAAAATATTTATCTATTTCGTAGCAAAGATGTATTATTTGGCGTAACTTCGGTGGGATTCATCTTAGTATGAGACCTGAAATAAGAGAAAGGTAGTAATTTTTCCTTGCGAAAACGCTCTGGGGACACGTCAGGGGACTGAGAATCAGACACTTTGAAGAATTTTTTGAGCAAAAAGAAATAAGGTCACCCTAATAATATTGTTAGGCCAGGTAGATATCAATCAGATTTAATTTTATAAAAAAAATCAGATTAAATAATTGAACGGGTTTTAAAATATTTCTTGGGCCGCCGAAAATTCCATCGTTTGTAGAATCACCCATATCTTTCAATGCAGTACCAAAAAAAGCTACATGAACCTACATGTATGATGAGACCATCGGTAAAAAAGGTCCAAATGAAGTCATCAGCTTTTTGAATCATTTTATTGAGAACATTTGAGTGATACTGTGACGAAATTATATTTATTTTACGATAATTGTGCCGCTCAGAAAAAAAAAAACAATACTCATTCAATGTTTATATATGCTGTTGTAAAATATAAGGCTTATTGAGCATCACTTTCCATAACCAGGTCACAGAAAGAAGAAAATATCGTTAGCATTTCAGCTTCTACTTTAGTCTAGTCACCATAGGCCATTGACGACATATGGCATAAAAATAAAAGCAAATCTGCATAGTGACCCCTTTAAGCCAAAACTGTTATATATAAATAAACTTCCCCTCAACCCCAAGATATATGAGGCTTTTATAAGCTTGGCGCAAAATTACGTTCCTCCAGCCGATAGATATGCCTTTTTACGATAACTTAATGTCGCAGCAGTCGTTCAAAAAGCTGAAAACTCAGACTACGAAGATGACAACGAAAATTACCAAATACTTAAAATTGGCATCCCAAATTTTTTTCTTGAAGAATTTTAAAGAAATTTGTTATATAAAAAATTAATTTAATAATAAAACGATTTTTAAACTTTGTTTGTATAGATTCATACTTTTCCAGAAATCAGACAGCAATTTTATGTATTTTAACATTTTTGTCTCACTAAATCTCATATTACATAGATCCAAGGCAATTCTGAAAAAAGTCGACAGCAAAGTTTTGGATATTTTGAGGAAATATATTCCTAATATCATCATGGATAATTGATTAAATTAATTTATAAATTTTTACTTGCGACATGCATGACAAGTTATGCATTCGTAAAAATATCAAACTCGAGATTTTGATCAGACTTGACATAATGATGGTAAAGAAGTCAAATAAGAGGGTTTCGCGATATTATGTCTGCCCTTCTACTCGAACACAGCCTAAATGACTTAGCAAAATTTTCAGATAGAAGTTTTGAATTTTCCCCTAGCTAATGGTTGAAGAAGAATTTCTGTAGAATGGATATTAATGGTACCTCCGTTAATGGTACCTACCGTTATTTTTACGAACAGTATTCTAGTGAAATAGCCAGTTGCGTTTCTCTCCATTAGATTTATGAAAGTTTGGTGGGCTATAGGTCAATATTAAAAGATGTTATTTCATTTTTTACAATGTTTCGTGTATGTTTATACTCTTCATCAGGCCTTTATTTTTATTGATAAACAAAAAGAAATCTTATAGACCCATTTCGCTTCTGCCCGAAATATCGAAAATCTTTGAGAAAATATAATTCTGCCAATATTAGATGTAAGGCGCCTCATACGTTGAACACCAATTTGGATTTCCAAGCAGATACGTGATAATTAACAGACCAAGTCCATAGGATCTCGGACATCATTGGGAAAGCCCTTGAAGAAAAGAAAGCTTTTTTCTACTTAGATGTTTCGCAAGCTTTTCATAAGGTATACTTAAAAATTAAGACTTTAAACGACTTTATAGAATTTTAGAAGACTTTCAAAAGAATAGATTCTTTAATGCGAGACACAGGAACAAGTACTCAATTTTTAAAGAAATGGTGGCGGGGCACCAAAAGGAAGTGTACTAGGTCTAATTTTTTTCCATTTATTCAAACGTAATTTACCTCAAAAGGAGGACACTTGTCTAATTGACAATATAATACTTGTAATGGGCAGGACGAACAATCACAAAATGCTCTTCATAGCGTTAATGAATAGATAAAAACATAGCTTATAGTCCTCCAAGAACTAAAATCAGTCCTAGTGGACTTTAAGTTTAATTAATTTAATAGATTATCAGTATTTATTAATACAGTTCAAATTCTGTTTGCCAACGAAACGAAGTATTCCGAAATGACTTCGGATGCGAAATTAAAATGGAAACCATATGTCTAAAAGAAATACGAAGAGTTGAATAATAAACTCAGATTAATGTAATCGTTACTCGGAATGATTTTTAACCTCAGTACCGAAAACAAGCAGACTTTTAAGCCTGTCTGGACATAACGTATATAACTTTTGGGTTGTACTCCTTTTCTTGGATTCTAATTTTGAAAATAAGCGCTAAGATAATTTGTTAAATGCACCTTAATATGTTAGAAATGAATTTCTTCAAAACTACTAAATAAGCTAAATCATACAAAACGTCTATTAGAATACTCTAATGGAACAATAATCGAAAAAGTACGCTAGCCACCTGCGCGGAATATAAGAGTACCTTTTCTGACCTAGTGCGCTACAGGGGAAAATGCAGGAACTATTATGGATAATTATCTTAAGGGTTGTCCAACCATAATGCGCGATGTTAATTGTGAGTCACACCTTAACGTCAAGTTTTTAGCCCAACTAAATTTGACATTTTCTTGTTTCAGTGTTTGACAAATTCAACCATGGAGAAGTACACAATTCAGCGCTTTAAGATTGTTGAAGCAAAAATGGGCGTTCAAATCAAAATCGACCAAATGTGTGCACAATCGGTAGAATTGTGCGCAAATTTCAGCAAACCAGTTCTGTAGGAAATGTGAAAACACCTGTGAATGCTCGCCAAGTGCGTTCTGCGGAAAACATTGCTGTTGTTCGTGAGAGCGTGGCTGAAGAGCCGTCAACCTCGACTCGTCGTCTACAATTGAATATCTCACGAACATCACTGATGCGAATTTTAAATAAAAATTTGAATTTACACGCTTACAAGATTCAATTGACTCAAGAGCTGAAGCCTACTGACCATTTCAAGCGTCGTCGTCAATACGCCCAATGGTTGGTTGAACAGACAGAAGTGAATGGTGACTTTACAAAGAAAATCATCTTCAGCGACGAGACACACTTTTACCTCAGTGCATTCGTTAATAAGCAGAATTGCCGCATTTGGGCAAATGAGAATCCACGAGTGATTGTTGAAAAGCAGATTCATTCACAAAGAGTAACTGTTTGGTGCGGTTTATGGGCTGGCGATGGCGTAGTCATTGGGCCGTACTTCTTCGAAAATGACGTCGGCCAACTTTTTGTGGCCATAAATTGAGGATATGGACCTGGACGCTATGTGCTTTCAACAGGATGGTACCACTGACACACTGCCAACGAAACAATGGCTCTTTTGGGCGAGAAATTCAATGGCCGTGTTATCTCACGTCTTGGCGATATTAATTGGCCGCCATGATCATGTGATTTGACACCGTTGAAATTCTTTCTTTGGGGATATTTAATAGGAGAAGTATACGTCACTAAGCCAAGAACAATTCAAGAGCTAAAGGATGAGATAATTCGGCACATTAATGACATTGAACTTTAAGTATGTCTCAGTCCTTGGAAATATAGACCATCGGTTAGAGGTATGCCACCGAAGCCGTGACGAGCATTTGGCCGATATTTTGTTCTACACATAATTGTCATAGATCTTTCTATCATAATAAAAAATATTAAGATAATTCTGGAAAAACTTTTTTGTTTTATTTACAATTAACATCTTGCGTTTTCGTTGGACCACCCTTTACAACACATTATTATATATTTTTAAAAAATAACCCCTGGTAATGCTAACTTGACAGTCAAGTTAGCACTACCACCTCTCAAACTAGGGTGAAATGAACTCGAAAAAGAAAATGCCATGAAAATGAAAAAGTCCATAAAATAGCATTTTTTCATAAGACCTAGCACTACCATCCAAAACTATCTCTTTTAACTAATTTTTTACTCTGCAATTTGTTTAAAAAACTGTCGTAAGACGTCTTTGAATAAGTTCCGTCATAAAATAATTTGATGTCTTACGACAATTTAAATAAATTGCAGAGTTAAAAATTAGTTAAAAGAAATAGTTTTGGTATGGTAGTGCTAGGTTTTATGAAAAAATGCTCATTTGTCGAAAGTAAAAAGAAAGAATTTTGAAGGTTTTGATATGCTTTGAAGTTGTGAGTTTGCATAATCATCAGGAAGCGGATGAATCACTCAACCGGACCATTGCATGTCTGGTCCGAAACCATCTACACTGTGCCAAACAGGCAAAATTTTTTGACTGGTTGTTGACTGAAGAGGCAACTAATCCGATTGAGTGATCTAGTGCACAAAAAAAAAAAACTCCTTCAAAGCCCTCACTCCACTAGCTCGTGGTCTTAGGAATCACACGGAGGGCATGAAATTCGTCCCAAAGTCATTTCGTCGCGTTGAGAAAAGCGATCAAGTCGTTGGTCTTCATTCCCGAAAGTTCATCAATGTCGTCGAATAATTGTGCCCTAATTTTGGCCAGAGCAGGGCACTGACAGGTGAAGTGAATGACTGTTTCCTTTTCCTGCTCTTCCTGAGGGCTACGACAGTGAGTATTGTGAGGATTGCAGTTTAGCATGGGTCTGCCTTTGCATATCGGATCAAGTGTATGGGTCTTCCTATAGGTGGACCACATTTTAAAATGCAGTTAGTTAAACTATTCTACCTGTGGTTTCATTCGCTTGGTAAAATTAAAAGAATATTGAACTTCATAATTCCTAGAGAAATGTTGACAGCTTCCGCAACTGAGTTATGAAGGTCTGATCCTTGCCTATCCAGCTCGTCCGCCCGTTCATTCCCATCAATGCCTCAATGAGTGCCATTGTGGCCTATATTAAGGCTAGCAAGTCCATCCCTGCATTGAGGGATCAATTTAACAGTCGCCTGGCTGGTCTTGATCTTTTTAAAGAACATACTTTGTATGTTTCCCTGATAACCAATAGTTCAACTTGAAAAAAAAAAACAAAAACCAACAAAGTCGGTTAGCCGAAAAGAACTGATATATTCGGAATTCGGAGAAAAAGGTTCCTGAACCAACCGCACACTCCCTCTTTGAGCCATCAGTCTATAATTTGCAGCATTTTCATTGATCAGTCGCTGTGCAGTAATTTATGCTCTATAAGAAGCAATTTCTCTCCTATCAGGGATTCCTAAGGAATCCTTGCAATTTTAAAGGGCAACATTTCATGTAATTCTGAGATCAGATTACCGTTTTTTTTTTGCTGAAAGAAGAGATTCAAAAATACCCACAGTTTGTTCGGATACAAAATTTGACATTTTTAAAGCCCCCTTCGATTTAATGGAATAAAATTCATCACATTTGTGTTTGAAGGAATTTTTGAATACCTTGTCAAAGCTTTTAATCCAGAATGACCGTAGATTTCAACTAACTATACAATAAGCTGAATACTTTCGGAATAATTTATCTCCCATGGAAAATATTTGCGATTCGAATAACAATGGACATTTAAAAATCGCTCAAATTCTAAGTCCCCCCCAAAAAGGACAATACCATTACAATGCATTCATTAAATAAATCTCTTTTCAAAATCCATTCGCCAAATGTCCTCAAAAAACCAAAAAAAAAAAAAAATGCAAATTCCCTTGAATATTTTTCTTTCTCATTTGCCACACATCATGCAAATGCCATACGACCGAATACGAGAATGCAGATCGGGTTCATCCTGGAATTGCACAAAGTGTGAAACCAAGCACAAACTTCCGCCTTGTAATCGCATAACATGAGGATTCAAACTCTCCGAATCCGAATATTAAAATGATTATATCTACCTAACTCCTCTTGGTATAGAAATAGCAAAATCGAAACAATATCCAAATCACTGGTAAATAATTCTTCTTGTTGAATATTTTTTGTTTTTTTTTTGAACATTCCCATCAGGATAGAGTTTTTTGGGTCCTGGATTTTGTTTTTTTTTTTTGTAAAAGTTGACAAAATGCACATGCAGAACTTTCGAATGCAGATTTGACGAGCTCCAGCAAATCCCCCTCGAGTTAAAACATTGCACACAAAAGGATAATATTCCACACAGCGAAACTTCATCAACATAATAATCCGCTAAAAACTCGCATCCTTGTTTTGCCTTTTATGCAAACAACTTTGCCAGTTGTTCGAATATTTTCATATGTAAAAGGATATAAAGGACATGCAGTGAAATATTTTAAATAGTTTAGAATGGAATATTCGAACGAGGTCCTTTTTAGCGAAATTATTTTTTCTGCTGGGGTACCTATAATATATATTTATATCTCCTGTTCTATTGCGCGGGGAACGGGGCAGGGTCAGGCAAAATTGGAACTACACAGGACGAAACACGGGATTTTACATATCCATTTGGGAATTAGTTACGGTGGCAGTGGTGGCGATGGCGATGGCCGACTGATGGTGGAGGCATATAAACTGGACTAAACTCGATCTATAAATTCACATAGCTGTCTCGGATTTTGGTCAGAGCAAAAACTTCCGAGCAACACGCCCTCATCGCTGCTATACAACAGGATAAAAATGCTTTTACACGAATTAAAAACTCATGGTTTTGGTATTAATTTCAATTTCAATTTAAAAAAATGGATATTTCATATTATTTGCCGAAGCCGATATACATCCCGACGGACGACGAAGGACGACCGACGGAACAGGACGAAGTGTAAGTTCCATTTGCGGTAGCTAACTTTAGTCCGACTGAAGTTAATCCCCCTATTGGTCACAATTCATGTGAGTTGTTGATAAACTCTGAGCATAAATGTTCAAATCCTGGACGGCATTGAGTGGTTATAATAATCCTGTCGGCTACTAACCGAACATGTTCGTCGTGTAACATTGCAGTGCGGTGCAATTTGGTCTTTATATCCTTTTTTGACCATCATTCTCGTTATTTTAACGGCTTGGTTTAATTTTTTTTTTTGCTCCTGCTGTTGTTGTTGCTTCAAAAAGGATGTATGTATAATTTGTGTTAAATTTAATCAGCATCCAGTAGAGCGCGGTCGCACTGGTAATGGTAGTGGTTTTTCAGGCAAGCGGTATTGCATTGCATTGAAAAATGGTCTAGCGGGATTTGAGTTTTCGAATGGAATTTCAAACTGAAAGGATATTTTTCATTTTGTTTTGGAATTCCATGGCAAACAGGTCTGTTTTATTATTTGGTATTTTTATTTCTTTATTTTTAGTGCGGCTAAAACCAGGATATATATGAATGCGAGTCCTACCGAACATGGTAAAGTACTTTTACAAAATACTAAATATATTCACCCTTGGATTGAATGTGTTTTAGGTATATATGGAATTAGTGGAATTCTTGTTCAGACAACCGTGCAAATGAATGCTGGATGCGAGCTGTGGTTTGGTGATTAGCTGATTGTGTACCCCAAACACTTTGGAGAGATTTTAATTTGGATGGTTGTATATCAAAGGGTCACCCATAGCTGATGATTACTATTAATGTAGGTTAAAAGGATCGCAATAATATGTATGAACAGGAGCAGATATTAAGGTCTGGAATTCTCTTTATTGAAAAGTGTTCTTTTATGCCTACAATTACATGACAGAATTTGGGGAAGGATTAAAGGCGGTTTTCATTAACCTATTACTGTAGATTGAATTCACGTTGTTTTAAAATTTCAAGGATTAATAATTATCCGTTTTGGAAAATGTATACCATAATCACTTGCACGTGCCTTCTAAAGGATTTTTTAAGTGTACCAGGGAAAATCTGAACGAGGATTTATCGGAAGGAAAAATTCTTCTTCAAGATCTCATTCGGAAAGAGGGTGCTCTGGATGGTGAGAAACTGATTCCAGCCACAGGTAAGATTGGTTGCAAAATACTAACTTTTTAATTTTAATAAAAGTGAACAGGGAAAAACTATAGAAATCTGACATAAATTCAGATTAAATTTACGGCAACAACAATTTTAGTGATCATAAGGATGCAAAATGCAATGCACCAAACAAAGCAACCCGAAAACACTACAAGTTGCTGTGAATTTAGATCAATATTCGCCTGTACTTTCAAACTATAAGTAAGGAATAAAAATATATGTACGAGTATGTAGGTTATGCAAGAACATGAGTCCCGAAACGCTTAGATTCCCTAACTCGCCAATGGCTCAAGCAAGGTAGATCAACAACATTATAACAAAATAGAAAATTGGCTGGACTATCAATAATTTTTCTTCATGTATGTTAGTCTCCAGGTCTGGATGGCACACTGCCAATTATGCCAAAAAAAAAAACTGCCATATTGTAAGCAGTTTAAACTTTGCTGCATACAAAACTAAAATAATATTCGGTTAAACAAATAAAAGGTCTTTCCTTGTTAACAGATCCACAACAACTGATCATATTTTTATTCTCTCAGTATATTCTTCTACCTAACGGGCAGGGATGGAAAATTCGGTACAATTGTACCGAATTCGATACAATTGAGTTTGTGCAAGTACAAAAGTACAATTTGTCTCAATTCGGTACAATTTCAAAATTTCCAAAACAAAACAAAAGCACATAAAACAAAATTGAAAGTTGAATACATCATCCTGGCCTGAATGCATTCAGTTTCATACCAGAACAATAACTCTGAGCTGTAAGCCCTTATAACTCTTAATTACAGTTTTCGTTTCTTGATGGCGTCTTGCTTTTCTGTCTCTTTATCGATCAGCTTTTTTCAGACATCGATTCGTTTTGTTTACTAAACAAAAACTGTAAGCTTGTTGATTTGATTTCTGATTGCGGTTTTTCGTCTGTGCATTTTTAAGATATTTAATTTGTGAATTTTGGTTTTATATATCATTTTTTTTTGTAACGAGTGATTTTTTAAGAGCTATCGAAAATTAAAAAAAAAAAACACATACAATTCGGAAAAATGCATGAATTAATTTAATGTTTGAAAATTATTTCATGCAAATGTTGGCCGCGGCTGCGCCTAAAATGGTCCATCAGCTTAGTCCAATTTTGGCATACTTCGTCTAAAATTTCGACCGGTATCTTACGAATAAATGCTTCAATGTTGGCTTCAAGTGCGTCAATCGAAGCACTATAGACATGAGCTTTAACATAGCCACACAAAAAATAGTCTATAGAGGCGTTAAATCGCACGATCTAGGCGGCCAATTGATCGGCCCCAAACATGAAATAAACTGTTCACCTAACTCGCTTCTCAATTGGTCCATTGTTACGCATGCTGTGTGGCATGTGGCACCATCTTGTTGAAACCACATGTCATGCAAGTCAAGCTCTTCCATTTTACGCAAAAAAAAAATTGTTATCATCGCACGGTAGCGCTCACCATTTACAGTAACGTTGCGATACGCATCATCTTCGAGGAAATACGGCCCAATGATTACGCCAGCCCATAATCCGCACCAAACAGTGACTTTTTCTGGATGCATTGGTAGCTTCTGGCTACTCTTCACTCCAAATACGGCAGTTTTGCTTGTTCACGTATCCATTCAACCATAAATGAGCTTCGTCGTTGAACACAATTTTTCGATAAAAAATTGGATCTTCGGCTCGGGTAACTTTTCAAGAGCCCATTCACCAAAAATTCGGCGTTGTGGTAGGACGTTCGGCTTCAATTCTTGCTCCAGCTGTATTTTGAAAGACTTCAAAAATCACTTAAATCCTTCTGTAAAATTTTCCACGATAATTCATACAGCTGCGATATTTTCCTCAGTTCGCACTCTACCTAAGCGTGTTGGTGGGTTAATGTCCAACAATGTAAATTTGTTGCGAAATTTAGTCACAATAGGCCGAATAGCCGCCTCACTAGGCCGATTAAACTGACCATAAAATGGAAGCTGCGCGCAATGAACTTTCTTAACAGAGCATGCATTTTGATAATAAAATTCAATAACTTAAAACTTAAAAGCGTTGTTCATTTGTAAGACGATTCTTGTTTAAATTATAGACCAAACTGAAGATGTTTGGCAGTGACACAAAACCCGAAACGTGTGTGAGCTGTCAAAACCAGTCTTGCCAAAAAGAAAATAGCAAAAAAATCTCTTTAAGCTGGTGCCGCAAAAATGGACAAGTAGAAGATTTAATTTTGTCATTTAATACAATACAATAGTTATGTATATACTTTTAAAATGAAGATAGGATGTATTTTCTTCTGTGGAGCTATTTATATTTATTTATATTTTTTATAAGAAGACAAACTGATCATTTCTGCTTTGATTTTTTTAAATAAAATACTTTGGAAAAATAGTTGAATTATTAATTTTTTTTTTCATACAAAATTCGTTTTCGGTACAATTGACATCATTTCAGTACAATTTTATTCCAGATTTCAGTACAATTGGAAAATTTCATTTTCCATCCCTGCTAACGGGTAGTTTTTTTTTTTTTTTTTTTTTTTTATAATCTACCCACGCTCAAGGGATTATGATTACCCTTTAAATGTTTCAACACAGCGCGGGCGTGAAGTTAATGAAGAGAAAGAAGGATAGGAAAGATGTGTGGCACGATGTTCTGAGACTGTTGGTGGTTGTCTCAGATATTTTTATCTCCAGGGTTGGCGGCTGAGCTAAGGCGGAGAAATGCCGTGTCTTATTTCTATGTCGCTTATAATTCACATTATTTTATTCGTGTTCATCCTTGTTGGGCATACTAGTTTAACTCAATTACATGTTGTTAGTGTTATGCCTGAACAACATGTAATGAGTAAACCAGCAACCCATTGATGACAATTTTTTAGTCTCTTTCTATTAAATACAATCATTATATCTTTCTTTCCTTATATCTACTTTCTGAACATTCATTTATTCATTTGTCTTTCTTTAATATTTCTTCTGAAAGTGTTGCCACAATAATTCTCATTAAGTTGGAAAGATTTGGCGTGTAGGCTATTGCGTATGCAGATGACTTGGTACTACTAGTGCCGGGAAAGTTCAACCCTTTATTAAGTGAAATCACAGAAATGGCTTTAAGAAAAATTATTAACTGGATTATAAGTTATAGACTAGGTGTTAATCAAACTGAATTGATACTATTTATTAGCAAAACTTAGAAACACCCCTTGGCTCAACCATGACCCAATGGCCAAACATTATTGCCCTCTTCCAGTCTAGGTATTATTCTAGACTCCAAGTTGAAATGGAAAGTGAATATTGAAGAAAGGGTTATAAGAATACCTGAATAGCTTTCTACCCCTGTAGTGAAACATTTGGTAAAAAGTGGAGTCTTCAGTCTAAGAAGATTGTGTGGACATACACAGCAGTGGTGCTATCGAAACTCAAGTTTGGTTCGATTGTATGGTGGCTCTCGCTAATTAAAGCCTATAACTTTAATTAACTCAAGAAGCTGCAAGGAACCACTCTCATTGGCACTACAGGGGCTCTAAGATCTTGCCCATCTGATGCACTAAGCTTTTTTTTTGTACAGCACAACCATAGCAATATTACGGAGCTGGTTCCAATTGCATTTTATTTTAACTCTCATTGATTCCTGCACCGCTAAAATGGGCATCAGTAAGGATTTAAAAGTGTGTTCCTATCAAGAATGGGCTGGCATGATGACGTCATAAGAAAAGACTTCGACACAACTATCTATACTTATAGCTCAAAGATGGAGTATAGTGTTGGTTTAGGGATGTTTTCTGAGTCCTTTAATATATCAAGTTCCTTTCCGGTAGCCGAATTTTATATTGTTTTTCCGGGTTAATTACTGGCCGGTAGAGAAGTATGCAATTTACTTAAACAAGGTCCAAGCCAGAACCCGAATACGGCTTTAATCACAGACAGCCTGGCGGCTGTTGAAGCCATTAATTTTAGTAAATCATTCTCCAAATTGGTCCAGCAATGCCGGGATGAACTTGCTAACATCGATACTAACTACAATTACACACGTATCTGGGTTCCGGTCATTATAGTATTGATGGGAATGACAACAACATGGAAACCGATGAGGTAGACATTGACGAGAAATCTTCAACCACCAGCACGTTGGAGGAGTCATCCACTGAAGAGGATCCTAGTGTGATCACCAGCTCGGAAGAAGCAAACAGTGATTTTCCCCTACTTGGACAAAGGTACTAAGCGCATTCACCTGTGAAAAGAACTGCTCAAAGAATCCGATTAAAGTGCCAACGCCTGTCCAAACCGAAACCGAGAAGTCTGTCAAAAAGACACTGACACCAGCTTCATCATCTTCAACAGCTTCAACATCAGCAGCCACCAAGCCCATTCCAGCCCAGCGTACAAAGACATCGAATAAATTCACAGTGAACCCAACCAAGGCCCCAGGAATGTCCCCAATTTTTTGCTATTCCGGCAACATCAGCCGGAAACAGAGGAGCCTTCGAAAACAGTTCAACTCTTTCACACCACGCGAGGATAGGAAGAATCTACTTCTTCTTAAAGAAATACACCATACCTATGCTGCCATCGAAGTTGAAGATGAACTACGAATTGAAGGACTTCCAGTGGTCAAAGTATACCATCTTAAAGCCAAGGAGGCTCAAGCGAAAACCTATAACAATTTTGTAGTAGAGCTGTCGAAGACATGTGACATTTACGAAGTCTACACAAAGACTCTAATAATGAACAAAAGCGTGCACTGGAAGCGACTAAAGACCAACGACATCGTTCAGTGCCGGAACTGCCAGCGTTTTGGACACGTTGCTACAAACTGCGGACGTACGTGTGCGTCAAGTGTAAAGAGGATCATGAACCCGGGAAATACTAACGTAAGGAGAATACTGGGTTGGATGTATGGTGTGCCAACTGCAAAAAGGTAGGTCATCCAGGCAGTTTTAAGGGCTGCCCAACACTTAAGGCAAGGCTCACCAAAAAAAAAAAACAAAATGTCAGCAGAAAAAAAGGCACAAATAGGTATTTGCTGCAAAATAAGCATGTTTGGTTACCCGCCCTGCACTCAGCTTTGCAGCAATGGTGAAAGGCGGTTCTTTGCAGAAACCATCCAATTTCAGGAGCCAACAGCAACAACAAAAAACGACAACGGACATCGTTCTCGTCAGTGAGATCAACGTCATCAGACGCAACAACATCGACACGGTCGGCTTCAAAACCTTCCGAAAGGACAAAGATGAAGGCCGTAGAAGAGAAGATTTTCCCCAACACCGCCGAGACCATTATCACAGATCTCAGAACCAGCGAAGCCACTGCCGTCACCATTAAACTTGGAAGAGATGAAACCCTTATCATCATCAGTGTCTATTTCAAATGCCTATTCAGCATGAGAAATATTCACAATGACCTCCAAATTCTCAACGGTGATCTCGAGAGAAGCACATATGGACTGATCAGCGGTGATTTCAATGCCAGGCATCACATTTGGCTGGATACTACGATTTCACCTGAGGGCAAGGCGATTGTTGACTGGATTGACGCCAACAACGACAAGCACTCCTTAGTGGTTGTTTCACAACACAAACCCACCTGTCCCAGAACACCATCAACGCTGGACTTTTTCCTGGCTTCCTCGAACCTAGTGCACACTCTTCCGGAAATCCGGAATTATGTCTGTACATTATTGCATAGTGACTCGGACCATGAGGCTGTGCAACTATTGATCAACCTCAACCAACCCATACTCCTTACAACAGAAATTTAATTTCATTAATTTCAGAAGGCCGGATATAAGACTTCACAGACTTAACTCTTCCAAAGTCAGATAGGAATCTTCTAGATACCGAAATCGATGCAGCACTTGTCAACTTTGAACTAGCCGTATCTGATGCCCTGGACAAGCAAAAACAGTCTAAAACGTCAAAGGATAGGTAAGCAATAGATTAATTGATTTAATTATCGATGTTTTATTAATACTATTAAAAAGCATTGACTCCGAAAGAAAGAGACAAAGTATTAGCTTTTAGAGAGTTGGGAGTCGGAAGTTGGGAATATCTTACCGCAATATTGCAGAAAAACTTGGAAAAAGCCACGAAACTGGCTTCGATTACGATACGAAACGTGGAACTTACTAAGAAACGTGTCGTCAGCCGCCAAGCGAAGGGCAATCCTCAGAGCTGCTTCAAATTGACACAATTTTGCTGCAAAAATCATAGATGAATTGGGCGTTACAGCTAGTCTTTTCACCGTTAAACGTATCTTACGGAGAGGTAATAAATACCGTTCGGAATCGGTAGAAAATTGTAGGTCCCCTTCATTTCTGGTAACACTTACAAAATTATTTTTGACGTTTGAAAATCAGACTATTCAAACCAATCGATGCAGGTTTACATAAGATTGAAGTGAACTTCAAGACCTCTTCAATTTCTCTTACAATGACTTTGCTTGATAAATTCGAAAAAGAATTAAATCAGCTGACCTAAATGTTAGAATTCTGTACAGCAGATCCAGTTCCAATATTCTACTGTGTTCACTCAGTGAATCGTGCGAGGCGATGATGGAGTAATTGCTTAGGGAGCAGTCTCATTCTACGGAGCCTGAGAACAACAGTTTTATATCTTCAAAAATTAACGCTGTTTCGTATGTCCAAACCTTGTACACATATATCTGACATTTTTCTCGATTGTGGTAGACATACCAACGAGAAAACCTATCCATACCGCTCGGGGAAAGGAAGTGTGGAACAAAGTTTTGCTTTACTTAAGTTGCCTCCAGAACATGAATTTTATTGAAAATGTTTGGGGTTGATGGACGCGCAAGATCTTTGAGTGAGTCAAACAATATTATGTACATAGTAAAAAGGAGGTGTCTACATGCATATCATCCTTCCTCGACACAAGTTGGGCTCATCAATTAAATTTATTTCAGTCAATATTATTAATCAATTTATTTATTAGGAATTCAAACCCGCCATTAGAATCGCCGAAACCGTCCGAAACTAAACGTAGAAATTCGTGGTCAAACAATTTAGCTGAAAATTAACCTTATCCAGAATACATGGTCAAGTTAGTTAATGGGTTGCTACAGAGGTTCACCCACTTAGTTGGACCACAAAAGCTCCACAATTTTATACCAAAATGAAGTATGCATATGCACATTAATAGAATATCAAAACCTGCAATAGCCCAACAACTTACCTTGTTTCAATGATAAAATGCGTTACTGGCGTATTCCTCGAATGCTGTGAATGTGCCCATGATAAATTAACTGAGCGTGACGTGAAGCTCATCAGCAATGGCCTTTCTGGTGGATCCGGAACATCTGTGTGGCATGAATAAAACCAAGAACACAAAGAAATACATAAATATTATGGAATAATAAATTTGGTCAACTGGACGAAAACCAGAAGCGTTCCAGCACACAGAGGGACAAACACACCAACCGAAACTGACCTGAAACCACAAAAAGGGAAGCATTGTGACAAGCAAGGACTCACCTCTCCTCGGGCAGAGCCGATCCGAGTGGAGAGCCTCCAGACTAAAGTTTCCCAAATTTCATGATAACAGAACCAACACACAAGACTCACACAAACAAACAAACACCGCATAAAATTAATTACTCACCCTGAACTAATAAATCAACAATCGCCTCCGGAATATGTCTGTCATTAACCAGACATATGTACTCGGCAGTGTCCGATGCAATTGCCGGAACGAATTGCAGACCAAAATTATCAGATAGCAGTTGAATCTGTAAAGAGAGAGAGAAAGAGAAATAGAGTTATAAGTGCAATGTAACTGTGGCGGTAGATGGCGCTTTATTTAAGGAACTTCATATTGGTCGATGATTAAGTTAGTTTTTCTGACACTCCCGTCCCAACCCAGCCACATGAAGCCATTCTCTGCCTCCGGAATCAAGGATAAAAGTTTTCCATTTGGCATATTCATTCATGGAAGGATACCCACGAGTGCGCTTCCGAATATCGAGAGCACGATCTGGAGCCGAGAACACATCTACGACTACAAGGAGTAATGTGTGGAATCCTTAATTAAACTAATAGCTTCAGCAATTTCGTAGCAGTTCGAGTGTCAGGCCTTGCTGCAAGGATATAAGGGTAAGTGAGGGTATAGAAAAGATGGGGCGAAGCGGTGACACTAAACTCCCTATGAAACGACAAAAGAAGCTTAAGATAATTGATAGCGAGGGAGTATTCTTTTTTTACTGCGCCCCATGACGACTAACGGCTGACGCTGAGGCAATTCCATCGAGACCGGCCTCCCCCTATGGGCGCCCTTAGGGAGACACATGCCTTTTGCAGTGCCAGACTTGTGGTCGGAAGTGTCGTTGCTGGTGGTGGTGGTTGTGGGGAAACATGGAAAAGACATCACATCGCCCTGCCTGCGAAGTTGTCTTCCCCATCTTATGCATCCTGCCGCAGCCCAGCTCGCCACCATTCCAAGTGCTAACTTAAACGAATGACTCTTAAGCGTTTAATATCTTATGTTTGAAGAAGAGATTTACGAGGATGAGTCCACCGAAGCAACTCGGGAAGTGTTCATCTGTCTGTGAGTGTGCTTGAGTAGTTTTCCATAAATTCCTGATAAGGGTTGCCAATGGGAATGGGTGCAAAGGTGGGTCGCTCCGATCACGATGGCAATGTTGCCTTAAAGGGGTTTTCAGCTGGAAAAACTTTTGCGGCAATGCCGTTAACTAAATTCTCAAACACATACATTCACACTCGTACACCCACATACTTTTGGGGGTTTTTATCGTTATCACATGACGCGTGTGGAGTCGGAGTGCCTGGTTCCATGGTGCAGCTGGCAAGGGTGCCCACAGTACAAAACGTTCTTCAACTTTGAAACTATTTTAATTACAATTATTTTCATTTATTCAGTTGTCAGGAAACAGCGCTTTTTAGAGACACTGTCTTTGAATGCTTAAATTTCTACACACGACAGGAGTTTGTTTGTGGTTGACGATGCGACGTGACAAGTACTATTCTAGTTTTAGGTGATAATTTTGACAGAAGCTTAGAGAGATTCGTCAAGATACGTGCATAGCGCAATCATTGAATCATGTTAAATAATATATTAGTGCGAGTTAGAGGAAGGAATTTAGTTCATTTCGAGTTTTTACGACATCTTGAGTCATCATTTGAGTGAAAATGTTGTAACGTGGGGTTTCACCTTGAAAATAAGAAGAAAGAGTAATCCCGAAAGTTGATGGCTGAATTTTAGATTTATTCGTGATGGGATGCTGCTTATATCATAAAATAAAAGTAATCTAGCGGAAAAGTTTAATTCGACACAATAGGACTTTGTGAAAATCGCATTTTATATTCAGAGAGAAAGCTATAAAATCTAACCCATTTACCAATTCCTGGAATGATCAAAAGGAGGTTCTTAAGCTTTGGATAAGATTGCAATAGGTACAGGGACTAAATTTTTGGTTTATGTGCGTTGTATTTCAAAAGAAACTGCTTTAAATAAGTCAAGGAAAATTATAAGGACATATAACGAGTCGTGACTAGGTAAGATTTTTTTAAGTCTTGTTTAAAAAAATAAATAAATAAATTTGGTGGTGCAACAGCTCGGAGTGAACCAGGACCCAGTGGCTTACAACTCTCAACCATTCCTGTATGCGTGTTACCAGGGAACGGAGGGGACCTACAATTTTCTGCCAATTCCGAACGGCTAATGAGCAGCACTTTCCATGACAAGAGATACTCTTGGAAAATTTGTCAATTCCTCGCAAGAGGCAGTACACCACTGAAAAAAACTTTCTTGCAGCGGCTGAGAATCGAAATCGAGACCTTCCGCATGACAGTCCAACGCACTAACCATTATGCCAAGGGGTACTACTTGTTTCGGACTTGTTAAAATCGGTTTCGGCTAGTCATTCGATAATGGTCTTTTATGATTTATAATTCCCACCCCCACAGCGGGTCTGGAAGCTATATTCAACCTAAAACCCCTAGATCTATTTAAACAAGAATCGGCAGCCAATAGCGCACTTCGTGTTAGCCAAACTGAAAGCTGGAGACATAGTGCCATAGGTCATGCGCAGATTCCACAGAAACACACGGGAAATAGGGTATGTACTGACTACATAACACGCCGTTTAGACTTTTACAAGTCGATTATGACCGCCTTTCCCCAGCAGAGAGGACTGGCAAATCAACGAGCCATCAACCTGCGAATCGATGATAGCAATATATACCGACGGTTCCAAGATGGAAACTGGTGTTGGTGCATGGTTGTTTTCAGAAACCCTTGGACTAGCCCGGTCATTCAAACTTCCTGATTACAGCAGTGACTTTCAAGCTGAGGTCCTTGCAGTGACGAAAGCTGCTAGACAAGTCTCAATGATGGCAATACCACAAGCTGATACCACCTTTTTATTGATATCCATTGAAATCAAATCGAAGTTTGTAACTTGCTGCCGCGAGGAGCAAAGGGTTCTTGATGCACAGCACAACATTAGGCTCTGTTGGATTCCTGGTCATGGTGGTGTCCCTGGTAATGAATGCGCTGACGAGGATCAACGCTTGATCTTAATCAGGCAGACACAACAGTTTACGTCGGACATTTCTTCAATGACTTAGAAGTACCCCCCGACATTTGAGGCTCTAGCTGGCTGTAACTCACCAACACCCTTAACGGGCTTGAATGACATAGGATTATCATAGGCTCCAATACAAAGGAGTCACAACCGCTGGAGTATCACAACAGATCTACATTGATCTAAGTGTGAAGGTAACATGATCAAATGTCAGCATTAATCAGACCTAACCTACTTATCTTGGTCTGATTGTGGTATTGTCTCGGCCACGTAGTTGGTTTTATGTGTTCTGGTGGAAGAAATATCGACCTAGAAATCCAATGTAGATGTTTCAAAATAATTATGTAAACGAAAAAACTCTATTTCGGGTTATCTGCGCCTCACGGGATATAAACAATAATAATCCTTTTCAAGTTCTACTTCAAGAGGACATCCTTCATTCTTGACGAGATTGCTAAAATTTATGAAGCTGGAATGGTTCATTAGAGGCATGCTGCTGCTAGATTTGTTGAGGGATAGAACAATCTTCTAGTTATTCAAGAGAAGAATGAAATAAGGATGAAATAAGGACATCCATCCAGCTGACTTTACAGCCAAATTCGGAAGAAGTGGAGTTAGCCAAAGAAGTCAGCAGGACCGGATGTAGTCTCCAACTACGTCACCAAAAGGCTTCCACATGCAGTGATGATGCTACTTACAATCATCATAAACAACTGCGTCAACAACTGCTACTTCCCTCATAAGTGGAAAACGGCAAAAATTGTGACAGTCCCGAAGAAAGGTGCTAAAAACCTGATTTCCAACTATAGGCCTATATCCCTCAACAATATAAGCAAAATTATTGAAGAAGTCATACTAATGAGGCTCAAGAGTTACTGCCGAGAAGGGCATTCAATACTGTATCCATTACTGAAGTTCCAATCTGACATCTCCTCAGCACTCAACAGCTATCGTGCCACCGTAGGATGCTTTCTGGATGTCGAGAAAGCATTCGACAGCGTATATGGATAGAAGCCCTTATCCATAAGCTTCGTGTACTTGGATTACCTCCGCCACTAATAAAAATATTATTTTCTTTTCTCTCTTTCAGGAAATTTTTCGACTGGACAGCTGCAAGTCTTCAAAAAAATCCATCAAAGCCGGAGTCACACAGGGATCGAAGCTGGGTCCCTTCCTATACAGCCTGATGACGTCTGATCAACCCGTGCCAACTGCCACTCAGGGTTGCAAAAGCTTAAGTCACTTTTTTGCTTAAGCTTGGCTTTAATTCGCAAGATAGTGGGTGACTTATGAATTAAGAAAAATGTACTTCAGCAGCTAGTTGCTGACTTATGAATTAAAAAAAATTTACTCATAAGTCAGTTGGTGACTTGTGAATTAAAAAAATTTAAATCAGAAGCTTCTTAGTGACTTATGAATTAAAAAAAAGTAATTCAGAACCTACTAAGTGACTTATGAATTAAAAAAATTTAAGTCATGAGCAAGTAAGTGACTTATGAATTAAAATAAATTTAATTCATAAGCTAATGGATAAACTCTGATTAAAAAATGATTAATTGGAAAATTTATAAGCTAGCATGATAATTTTATGACACACAAAATCTTGAAATCTACTTTCGTTAATAATTAATAATTATGTAGTCAAAACATGCTTAAACATTTCCAATTTACCAACTAGCTTATGAATTAATTTTTTTTTAATTCATAAGTCACTTTGTAGCTTATGAATTAAAAATTTTTTTAAATCATTAGTCACTAACTAACTTATGAATAAACTTTTTTAAATTCACAAATCATCTACAGACTTATGACTTATGGTTTTTTTAATTCAAAAATTCGCAACCCTGCTGCCACTTGCCACTTCAACGAGTTGTCCAAATTCAACAGCAATGCAGAAGCTCCAACTCTTAGAAAGGAAAATTCTGAGGATAAGCAACGGACTAACCTTCGATCCACAGCGACAAGTGTGTATATAAATCTAGTGTATAGAGAATTTAAAATTGGGCCGTAAAAAAATCCTTTTATAAGGCGTTTTGGTGACAGAGAGAGAGGCATTGTTTTGCTTTTGAAGACGTTTTATTCCCTAGATTGCGTGCTCCTCGTCTAGTAGCTTACTGGACAGATTCTCTTCCGAAAGTTCCAACCATTTTGTTCCCTAGATAGGGCACTAGAGACAAGGGCTTTCAAGTAACTCACTGGACAGGTTCTCCGCTGAGAGTTCTGAACGTTTTAGGGCTTCCGATATGGATCTCGACTGCTTAATTCCTTCGTATTTCTCTTCAAGGATAGCGCTGGACAAGGTTCTCTTCAGAAAGTTTCCTACCGTTTTGTGTCCCCGTGCTGGGGACACATTTTTATGAAGTACTATGTTAGTGATTTTAAGCTATTGAATATTTTATTATACGAAATAATATGTTATTTATGTAATTTGGTGGTGGAAACTGGAGAGTTTCCTCTTTAAATTCCTTCTCGGATCAGAGATGGATCCTTTTCAACATAGGTTTCAAGGTAGAAACCCCCCCCCCCTCCATATAGAAATCCCAAAAGAACTGACTGGAAAAAATTCAGTCAGATCGCTAAATCCAAGCAAGGCAATTTACCATTAATTAGTGTAGAATCTGTGGAAGTTCTTGAATCTAAGGTAAAGACTTTCGAGGCAGCCATTAACACTGCCTTTAAGGTCTCCTGTCCAGTTAAATACAGCCGCAAAAAATGCCCTCCTTGGTGGAATGAAGATCTTTCTGCACTTAGAAAAATGACCAGAAAGATCTTCAACATATGTCAGAAGGAGAAATTCTTTCAACCATATAAAGACTGTCTAAAAGTGTACAAGCGAGCCATAGCAGCATCTAAGAAGCTTGGCTGGAGAGAATACTGTCATTCCATAGAAAATATTAAGGATTCTACCAGACTAAGTAAAGTTCTCTCAAAGGAACATTGCAGCTCTTCATTTCTGAAAAAATCTGACGGTATCTGGACGGCCTCTCCAGCTGAGTCCTTGGAACTGCTGATGACAACACATTTCCCGGGTTGTGAGAATAGCTACCCCGAAACGCTTAGTACTACAAATACCATTATAGCTCATAGGGAGCTAATCAATTCTGTTATAACAGGAGATAGTATTTCATGTGCGATTAATACTTTCTCCCCTTACAAATCACCTGGCCCTGATGGCATAATCCCAATTATGCTGCAGAAACTGCAAGACTTGGCAGTACCATGGCTAGAAATGATCTTCAAAGGTTGTCTCTATCTCAATCATGTACCCGAGTCATGGAGACATGTAAGAGTGGTCTTTATTCCGAAGGTCGGCAAACGAGGTCATGAATCCGCGAAGGACTTTAGGCCAATTAGTCTGACATCTTTTGTACTAAAGACACTAGAGCGCATCCTTGATACTCACATCAGAGTTTTACTAGAGGGTCGTCCTCTTGATGAATCGCAACATGCATACCTAAAAGGCAAGTCTACGGAGACTGCCCTGCATGAAGTAGTGCGTACAATAGAGAAGACAATTCACTAAAAAGAATACACCCTAGAAACCTTCCTAGACGTGGAGGGTGCTTTTAATAACGTCCTAACTGAATCCATTCGCGAATCACTTGCTCACTTTGGTGTAGAAAGCTTCATATCTAAATGGATTGTATCTATGCTCAGTGACAGAAGGATCCAAGCAACGTTAGGAAACACAATTTCTACTAAGCATGTTAGTAAGGGAACTCCCCAGGGTGGTGTTCTCTCCCCTCTTCTATGGCTCTTAGTCATGGACAAAATTCTCGTCAAGCTCAGAAGTAGTGGTGTGAAAACAGTAGCGTATGCTGACGATCTGGTTTTATTGGTATCAGGAAAGTTTACCACAGTGATTAGCGAAATCACTGAATTGGTTCTGAAAAGAGTTAGTAACTGGGCCACTAGTAGTGGACTAGGAGTTAATCAGAGTAAGACGGAACTGATGCTCTTTACTACCAGGACTAAAATACCTACATTCACCCTACCTCGACTTAACGGTCAAACTCTTTCCTTATCTTCTAAAGCTAAATACCTTGGAGTTATTCTCGACCCCAAATTGAATTGGAAGGTAAATATTGAAGAACGGGTTAAGAAAGCCTGTATAGCTTTCTATTACTGCAGAAAGACTTTTGGTAAGAAGTGGGGCCTTCAGTCGAAGATGATTTTGTGGACGTAAACTGCAGCGGTACGGCCGATTTTGTCTTACGGATCGATTGTTTGGTGGCCTGCACTTAGCAAGCAATATAACGTCGAAAAACTTAAAAGGGTTCAAAGAACGGCTAGCGTCGGCACAACAGGGGCTCTCAGATCATGCCCAACAGATGCCCTGAGCGTTATCCTGAACCTTTTACCACTCGACCTTCATATAAAATACCTAGCGGCATGCAGTGCTGTAAGACTTAAAGAATCTAACTGTTGGTTCTCCAAACCCTATGGTCATGGAAACATAACAAAATTGATTCCTCCGGATATTTTCTTATCGAACACCGACTACTGCGTACCTCCTCTTGGCCCAAGCGGTTATTTCAAAGCAATTTTTCCCACCAGAGAGGATTGGAAAAATAATGTTGTCACAAAGGATTTCAATTCGATAATCTTCACTGATGGATCTAAGATAGAGTGCGGTGTTGGTTCAGGAATTTTTTCCGAGTCCTTTAACATGTCCAAGTCCTTCAGACTACCAGACTTTGCGAGTGTATTTCAAGCTGAAATACTAGCAATCAAGGAGGCATGCAAGTTGCTCCAATCTAACCAAAACCAATTCAGAAATATAGCTATCTGCTCAGATAGCCAGGCGGCCATTAAGGCCATTAAATCATCTACATCTACCTCAGTACTTGTCCAGCAATGTCGGGACGAACTGGCGAGTCTGAACATTGACCTCCAGGTAACTCTCATTTGGGTTCCAGGTCACAGTGATATAGAGGGTAATGAACAGTCTGACGCTTTAGCTCGACAAGGCTCGGCCTTACATAGCTCACTAGCGGAGAACGTAAATATTCCTCTTGGTGCTATGAAGAGAAAAATCTTCTCGATTTTTCTCAATGAATCCGACCGTAGGTGGAGCAGTCTCACAAACTGTGTCATATCAAGAAAGATATGGCCTACTTATAACAACTCACGTTCTAACGATCTTATATGCAGACCCAGGCGCGACATAGCCAGGATCACAGCAATATGCACCGGGCACTGGCCCATAGGTGAACATGCAAGAAAGCTAGGCATCCCCTACAACCCACACTGCCGTAGTTGTGGAGATCCACAAGAAAAAGAAACTGTGGTTCATTTTCTTTGCGATTGCCCCGCCTTAGCAAATTACAGGATGACTTCCTTTGGGAAAGCCTTCCTCGATGACCCCAGCGAACTTTCGGAGAAGAAAATCAAAGATCTGATTATCTTTCTGAATGCGACAAAATGGCTTTAGCAATGCTCCGCTAAAGTATATAAAAGCCATATTTTCCGTACTAAATCCTTATTAGGTTGACACGAGTAAATGGTATCAAAACGGCGCACCCCAGCGCTAATTGAGTCGCGGGCTCAGGGCTGGCGACTACCATCTCTACCTACTTACCTATGTTATTTATATTAAGAAAAAAAAAATATTGTAGGGCGAAATTATATGAAATACCGTGTTAGAAATGAAAACTAAAAACTAAATTGATTGGGAGCTTAGTAGTATTAATAAAAGTTACTTCATCCGGAGTTTGCAGCCTCCAAGCCCAAGTTTTGTTGCTTCTTTGGGAAGAATCCTGGCAATCAAAAAGCTAAACTCAACCACTAAGAAAAAGCATCACAACTTCTTCGCAAGAGGCAGTATACATGAAAATTATTTTTTTTTATTTTTAGGTGGCTGGAGATTGAACGCAGATTTCTGGCATGCTCATAAAATTATATATGAGGGTATGTTTAATGTTTGACAGCGTGTAGTTGCATTTACTGAAGATAGTTAAAGATACATATGCACAAGATAGAATCAAGTTCTAAATATTTTCTAAGCTGATGACAATACAAACAAAGTATTACCGTCTCTCGATTACCCGCGTATACTTATGGCAAGGTTGTTATAAGGTTGAACAAAACCTACGTTTTTGGCAATACAATTTATAACAATATAAAATTATTAAAAAGGAATTTTGTATGCAGGACATAACCTAAAACCAAACTTAACGATATTATGAAATTTATAGCTAATTAAGAAGATAATGACGCGTCTGATCCTGATGGGGAACCAGCTTCAGTTCTGAAAAATATGTCAATCATTTGTCGATGCCACTTTCTGTTCTTTTTAAGTGTTCATTGTCTAGTTGTAAGTTTCCTTATGTATGGAAACAATCTTTCATGATTCCTCTACATAAAAAAGGTTAAAATGATCAAATTATTAATTACCGTCCATTAACTAAACTGTCGGCTATTCAAAAACTTTTTGAAGCAATTGTTTGCAAAACATTAAGTTTTTACACGAAATCGTTTATTGTTCATTACCAGCATGGTTTCTCAAAGGGATGGTCGATTGCCACCCTACTCATGGAGTTAGCGGAGTTTTGTGTTGATTCTTTTAAAAATAAAAAAATAGACAGATGTTAGTAAGGCATTTGACAAACTGTCGCACAGAGGTTTGCTTAATAAAATGAGTAGGCTGGGGTTCAGCGTAAAATTCATTGCCTGGTTAAAATCCTATTTACTTGACAGATCCTATATTCCGTGAATTCTAACGGCTACCTTTCAAATAGTAGCTATTTGGGTTCAGTTCTTTTTATATTGTTTGTAAATGATCTTCCTTCAGTCTTAAAGTACTATGTTTGCAGACGATGTTAACATATTTAAAACCATCTCTAGCGATCTTGACTATGAAAAGCTTCAAATTGATCTAAATGCTTCCTACAATTTGTAATGTAATAAAGCCAATTCAATATTAGGTTGAATTAAAAGGGAATCACGTCAGTTTTCTGATCCTTATGTTATCAAACAACTATTTACCAAATTTGTCAGACACATTGTAGAGTATGCTTGCCAGGTATGCACCCCCTACTACAGTTTCCACAAAATAAGAATTGAACAAATTCAAAAAAGTTTCCTGAAATTTGCTCTTAGAGGCTTAGGCTGCCAGAATCCGTTGAATTTTCCTTCATATAGTAGCCGTCTAAGACTCATAGATTTACCCAGTCTGGAGCGCAGACGTTCTTATTTATGTTTTGTTTTTATTGTTAATCTTATTGATGGTAATATCGATGCTTTGAACTTTTTGTCTCACGTTAATTAGGTTTTCGTGACCCAATTTACATAAAACACTATCGTACCAACTATGAGCAGAATTCAAAATTTATTATTAAATTTTTCTGATGTATCAAATGCTCGTTTTAAAAAAATATTCTATAATATTGTATAATTTATAAATCCTTAATTCTTAATTCTAAGAAATATTTTTGTACGCTAGATATTAATTAGCTTGACTCAAATAAATAACTAATAAATAATAAATAAATAAATAATAAATAAATGACCCTGTCTCTTCGATAAGCAAATAACCTTAATCCCTCGTTCTGAGTCAACCCATAAAATCAGTTTAAGATATTCTTATAATAAAAACGATAAAGACCATGAAATTCTGTGAGATTTCATACGAATGACTGACATTGATCCGCCTACACTCAATGCTATTAAGTTCTCTTTTAAAAAAACCACTTGCTTATACTTAAATAAATCTATTCTAAAATAACAATAAAACACTCTGCCTCATATCAAGGAGTTTCACAAATACGTTTATCGTCATCATGCTCATATTAGACCGAGAGCCCACAGCAATTTTTGGGTGTGATTGATAACAAAAAATAATTAGCATAATTACTCGTAGATAGGCCTTTTATAGTTATTTATGAATGTGACCGTTTTGCATACTCTAGCGGGCGCAATATCTAGTGTATTATAGTGCATCAAGTATGCAGTTCCTTCCAAATTCTAAAAAATTGGGATACAAAATTTGCCATAACTTCAAAATGAACAGCTAAGCGCCCTGATTGCAAATATCGAGGTGCAAGACGTTTTGAAGGTGGCCTTCTTAGTGCAAGAAGTAGCATATTCTTATCGCGTCTGGCAGGCAGAAGGCTGTGTGTAAAACGTCTTGGACCTCGATATTTTCAATCAGGGGGCTTAACTCTACATTTTGGTAAAGTTGTTATCACAATTATTTGGACTTGGAAAGAACTGAATACTTGATGCACTTTTATGCACTATTGCTCCCACTAGATTATACAAGACTTTCACATTTGTAAATAACTATAAAAGGCCTATCTATTTTTTGTTATCAATCACTTCCAAAAATTGCTGTGGGCTCTTAGTCTATATGCCTTATGTCATTAATGTCATCTCCAAAATATGCTCCTTCACATTGTTAAAGTCGAACGCAAGCAAAAGCATTTGTTCCACATTTTTACTTGGGACTTATAGGTACTATTAAGCAAATTAGGCATTCGTAAAAAAAATCAAACTCAAAAATCGATGATAGCGAAGACTAAAAAAGTGGGTCTCGCAATTCTGTCTGTATGTCGGTCTGTCTGTCGGTTCGACTACAGCCTAAACGGCTTGCCCGATTTTCATCAAAGTTGGTAAATATCATTTTAAATTCTTCCCCCACACGTTTTTTTCATTTTTTTAAGATTAAAAATAACGGTACCTGCCATACGAATTTTTTTCGAAATTTTGTAAATATTTTTTTTTTCTCAAAAACTGTTCGACAGATTTAAAAAAAAAAAAGATCTCAAAAATTTAATTTAGTTTAAGCTAGGTACTAGTTGAAAAATTTTTTCCGAAAAATGGTTATTGGGGGTACCCCCCAAAGAACCATTTTTTTTTGTTTTGATTTTGTCAAGAACGGTTCCATCGATTTTGGTCATTTTTTTTGCTTAAGTTCCCCAAAAACATAAATAGAATTGTGTATTTAAATTTTCCATTTTTTTTTGGATTTTTTAAAAAAATTTCAAATTTTTTTTTCAAAACTCAATATTTCGAAAACCTCATGCTAGATTTTTTTTAAACTTAAAAAATAAAAGTTTCTCAATAAAGTCTACAAGATGTATGAAAAAATGTTTTATTTTACCTAAAAATAAAGGTACCCACCATACAAATGTTAAAAAATGTATTTTTCTCGAAAATGGCGCCTAGAATTTTGATAAATTTTTTTTGCTTCAATTAATTTTCACGATCTTTAATATTATATAAAAAATTTGAAATTAAGATATTACAGGTACCTACTATAGAACCATTTTTTCAAATTTTGAATTACTCACTATCGACATAATGGATTTTAATGAAATTTTTTGTAGAGATGTTTCTAAAAAGTCTTAAGACCATTGCAGTTCAAAACTTAAAAAAAAAATATTTGTTGAATTTTTGAAATTTTTGTTATTCAACACACAGGTCATTCATTGGATTATTCAAATTTTCAAAAATAAACAGAAAAATCTTCAAATTCAAACTTAAATATTATTTCTGTTGTCAAACTCCCTTTTTCTTACTTATAAAGTAGTCAAATCCACTAAGTTAGGTATCACTGATTAGGAATTTACACATACTCATGACATGACATTGCACAAAAACTTTATGTTACACCACACAATTTTGTATACATTTCGGCAATTTCAAATAATTCAATAAATGAATAATTTGATATAAAGAATGCCTCACTTTTAAGTTTTAACTCATTGAATGAGTGAACGATGAAAAATATGTTTTACTTCTGTAATTAAAAATTCTCTTTCATTTTTAAAAAAACCGAATAAGAAAAAAAAGCTTTATCAACACAGCTATATTATGCGCGAAACAGATTAAACCAGCAACAGCACCAGCATCGTCAACAGCAAACAGCACGCTGACCAGCAAAAATTTCTCAAACACATTGCCACCAGCAACGTCATTTCATCTGCTTGACATTTCATATGGAAAAAAAAGCTTTTCATTGTGGTGCCACTGAATATTGCAGTGGGAAAGTTGACAACACCGCACCAGCAACAGCAAATTTAGGACTTTGGCCTAACGACGCTGTTGGCGTTGCTGTTGCTGTTCTAATGTGTGTTGAACAATTGAAATACATTGGCTCTAAATTAATGGCGGCCGCTGTTGCTGTTGACGGTGCTGTTGCTGGTTCAATCTGTTCCGCGCTTTATGTCCGAAAAATGAAGACTGCACACAAATCAACGAACACATGGTCCAAAAAATTGAAGATAAAAATCTTACTCCATCTGACCCAACTATTATTTATATTATTTCAATCTTACATCAAATATTGTTTACAAAGAGGTTTTGTAAAACTAAAATGTTCATATCAATAAAGAATTTATTTATTTTGTTCAAACATTCTATTTGGTGTTTCTGGTCTTTCTTTATTTTTGGATTAACAAGTTTTAATCAGAGCTTTTGGCTTTGTCTTTAAAAAGTTATTTTATTACTAACATCTTAGACATAACAAAGAACTAACAAATGTTTCTGTCAATGTATCTATGTACCTACAGTTAAATTGTGGTCAAAAAGAGCATCGATTTTCAAAGACTGATTGGGGCTTCTTTGAAAAACTTAAAATTGCCTGCTTCATCAAAAACAGTGTCAAATTAATATTCTCTACAGACATCAAGTCTAAACCGAAACATTGTATCACTTTCCAATATTGACTTGAAATCATTTCATCAGCTTCTTTAAAGTGATATCGGATGTTTATTGCAGAAGTGATGTTTCCAGGTAGCTTTATAAACCTAAAACAATAAGTTCATTTGCTTAAATTTGGCAAAACCTTAAGACAAAATTTAACCAACCAAAGAGTGGAATATGGTACACATAACATATTAATGAAGTGTCAAAATGAAAAAGGTATTACGTATTGTATAGTCCTTGAATTGAGTTCAAGGTATACCCATACACACAAATTCCTGGGTGTGTCTTTGAATTTCAATTATTATTATTAATATCCGGCTTCCGCAAATATGCTGATGGGAATGCCTTCAGTTCAGTTTATCTATGAAATGAGACTCCTCAAAACAGCTTTTTGATTGAATCTACTCGAAATTCCATTGTGAATGGTTATGTGCAGTGCATCAGATCAAATAATCGAATCAATAAATCTCTACACATAAATTCATTCGCATATGGGAGACTTACGAGAGTAAAGTTTCAAGGAGTAATCATTATATAGAGATGACACAGTACTTGAAGCTTATATTGATGTCCTTATGGTGGAGCTGTGTGTTGGAAAGGCTTTAAAGTCTTGCAGTGTTATAATATTGTGAAGAAACAAGGTATAATGTTGCTGTAAGAACACAACTGTACTTATAAGGAAAAACATATACAGGGTGGTTATGAATTTGTCCAGAAGAAATTCGAAGAGTAGATAGTTCTTAAATATAGGATTTAAAAAAAAATAAAATGCACGACTGGGTCGCACGAACTTGCTCCTATGTAAAAGACTAAGAATTTCAAAAATGAATGTTATTAGAGAAGGTTAAGTTATATGTTAAGTTAAAGGTAAGAATAGGATGCCATGTGATTCAGGCAAATATAGATTTATGCAAGAACAAAAATTATAAGTCTTTGTAGTGGTTTCTTAAAAAATAAGGTTTTATATAAGAAAATTTTAAAACATTTTTAAGAATAAATGTTGGTACGCCAATTTGAAGTTTTTATTATTGTATGAATAAAAATTAAATTTACAAAAAAAGTATTGAGCCGTTTTCGAGTAAATGAATTTTCAAAAAACAAAAAATTGATTTTTTTTTTCAAAATTCAAAAAAATATTTTTCTTAAAGTTTTGAAATGCAATGTTTTTTAAACTTTTTAGAAGCTTCCCTCTACGAAATTTCATTAAAATCCGTTATGCTAATAATGAGAAATTCAAAATTTTAAAAAATCGTTCTATGGTAGGTACAGTCAGTAATATTTTGTTTTCAAAATTTTTTTTATTAAATTACAGATATTAAAAAATAATAGAAAGAAAAAAAATTTAAGCGAAATTCTCGGAACCGTTTTCGAGAAAAATACGATTTTCGAAAACCATTTTTTAACATTTGTATGAAAGGTACCGTTATTTTTAGGTAAAATTAATTTATTTTTCTTACATCTTGTAGGTTATTTTTCCAAACTTTTATTTATCAAGTTTTGAAAAAATCGAGCATGGGGTTTTCGAAATATTGAGTTTTCAAAAAAAAATTTTGAAACTTTTTTTAAAAATCCAAAAAAATTGTTTTGGAAAATTTGAATACACAATAATATTCAAACTGCTGGGCAGCTTTAGCATAACAAAAATGATCAAAATCGGTGCTACCGTTTTTGAGAAAATCAATAACAAAAAAAATGGTCCCAAGGGGGGTACCAAAACCACTCATTTTTTTGAAAATTTTTTTCGACCATTTTTAAGAAAATCGCAGGGACAGTTTTTGAGAAAAAAAAATATTTATAAAATTTCTGAAAAAAAATCGTATGGCAGGTACCGTTATTTTTGGTCATAAAAAATCAAATCAAAAAACATCCGGGGGTAAAAAATAAAAACCCATATCTACCAAGTTTGAAGAAAATCGGCCGAGCCGTTTAGCTGTAATCGAACAGACAGACAGACAGACAGACAGACAGACAGACAGACAGACAGACAGACAGAATTGCCAGACCCACTTTTTTCGTCTTCGCTATCATCGTAATGTCAACTTTGATCAAAATCTCGAGTTCGATTTTTTTTACGAATGCATAACTTGCCTTATAGTACCTATAAGTCGCAAGTAAAAAATGGTGTTAAAATGAAATAAGCAATCTGTATATGAAGTCTTATCAAAATTCTGTTTGTATTTGAAAGATCCAAAGATCCATGCTACTTAGTCGCACAATAGACAAGACTTAGAGACGCAAAAGACCATCCGACGCTCCAGGGGTGCAAAAGAATGCAATCATTTGTGAAGGCAGTTTTTAAAAATTATGCATTGAATTTAATTAAGAACAAACAGATTGCTTTCATTGCCTTCTCATTGAAACTACTTCTACTACTACTACTTAGGTCCTCGCATCTGTTACGTCCGTGTGGTTCTTGCGGAGCATAGGGTCTCCACTACTCCTACGTGTACGGTTTCTGGAGATGTACCTCAGCTCTCTCCAACTCTTCCTTAGTTGTGCTGATTCCTCTTCGACCGTTCTTCGCGGAATACTTCTGGTTCGGCCCACTCCTGTGCCTCGCTGCGTTCCTCGCGGATTCCATTGCATCGCTTGACTCGCAATGCACTCGTGGCCTTTTCGAAGCGTATGTCCAATCCACTGCCACTTACGTTTTCGTATTATAGAGTCGATGGGTTCCTGACCTGTCCTCGCATGAAGTTCATCATTGGAGATACGGTTAGGCCAGTAAATACGCAAGATGTTTCGTAGACATCTATTCACGAACGTATGCAGCTTTCTTGCGACAGGGTGTTACTTTCCAAGTGCTGCATCCATAAAGAAGCACGGATTCTACATTGGAGCGGAACAGTCGTAGCTTGGTCTTAAGGCTTATAGAGTTATTTCTCCATATTTTGGACAGCATTCCGAACGCAGCCTTTGCTTTCCCGATTCGGCTGGTTAAGTGGTTATATCTAGTTCGGTCCCGCCATCAGGAGAGAGACAATACTCCCAAGGTATTGAAAACTCTCTATCGTCTCTATTAGTTGTCCAGAAATATCTATTTGAGTAGATGAGGAAGTTCCAAGGCTGATCCTTTTAGTTTTTGCCGTATTTATCTTAAGCCCGACGGTTTTGGCTTCTCTCTCCACCCTTGTTGTCATTTGATGGAGATCAATGATCCTATGAGAGAGTAAGCACACGTCATCCGCGTAGTGCAAACGTTTCAGGTGTGATAGCAGATTCCACTGAATTTCTCCATTTAAAGTCGACAAAACTGCATGCAGCACATCACATATTACCAACAGGACCAGTATTGGTGACAGTATACAACCTTTACTAACACCACTTTCGGTTTCAAACTCCTCCGACAACCTTCCTTTATACAGAACCTGACATTTGGATCCTTCATATGTAGCCTTGTTAATAGCAATCAATTTATCCGGGATTCCCCTTCTCTTTTGGCACTATCAAACGCCTTTTCGAAATCGATGAACAGCAGGTGAAGTGGTGATCGATATTCAAGCACTCTTCGATGATGATCCGCAAGGTGTTGATGTGATCCACACAGGAAGATTCAGTGCGGAAACCTGTTCGTTCGGCGCAATTGTTCCTTCTAGATGGTCTATTATTCGACCTAGGACGATTTTTGCAATAACCTTCGCTACAGCAGGCAGCACGCAGATTCCTCTCCAGTTCTCGCACTGCGTAAGGTCTCCTTTCTTTGGAAGCTTGACAATCATCCCCTTTTTCACTCCTCAGGAAAACTTTCTGTTTCCCAAGCTCTTTCTATGAGTAGGTGCAGGAGCTCAGACGATGTTGTTGGCGCTGCTCGTAAGAGCTCTGCGAAAATACCGTCCAACAGCTTTGTTGTATTCAGTGCTCTGATTGCGGTTGAGATTTCTTCTCTACTGGAGGATACAGTGCGTATTCGGGAATTTGTTACTACGGACTAGGTTGACTTCGCTGCTGAAAACGCAATTTAAAACTGCTTCTGTTGCCAATGCGTTGATATAGTTACGCTTGTCACGTCGTACGCTACGGTAAACTTCTCTCATCTTCGTGCGGTACGCAGACTCTAGCTCGTTTCTGCCTACTGCTGACGTTGCTGCAATGTGAGCTTTGAGCTGTTTTCTTTCTTTGATCCTGGCCCAAGTTTCTTCGGAAAGCCAGGCACTATTTCTTCCTTGCGACCGACCGACTATACTTTTAGCACCTGTTATGAAAACATTTTTCATAGCACACCAATGATTTTCGATGGAGGTGGGTTCCGTGCTACTGATTGCTCTCAATCCTCGTGAAAGATGGTCCCCTAGTTGTTGGCGGACTGCGGGATCGGTGTTGAACTTGGTCATTCGGGTGTTTTCTTGGGGTCTCCGAACTGCAGCTATTTGTAATCTTACGTTAGCAACCATCAGATGGTGGTCCCGGGCAATTCCCATGTCAGCACATCTTCTGTTTCGGACGTCCTGGAGACTGCTTCTAAATCGCCGACTGATTGTGAAGGGATCAATTTGGTTGGAAGTTGCTTGTCTGTCCGTCGACACCCAACTGATTTTGTGGCTCGCCTTGTGCTCCTCCTATAACAATACGGTTGGCGTTACAAAAATCGCCAAAAGGTTCGCTATTGTCGTTCCGGTTTCCAACACCATGCTTTCCCATAACATGCCTGAGCTCATCATTGTCATTGCCGACCTTGGCATTCAAGTCTCCCATTGCCATTATGAGGTCTCCACATGGTGAACTATCATAAGCAGCACTCAGCCGGTTATAAAAGGCCTCCTTCTCCTCGACAGAGGAGAGCTCCGTTGGGGCGTAACACTTTATGATGGTGACGCGACGTACTCTAGTCCGGAACTTAGCTTTCATGATCCTGTCGTCTAACGGCTCCCAAGAAATTAAGCTCTTGAGAGCTGTTTTAGCAGCAATCCAACGCCAGATTCACGGTTACTTCCAGGTGCCTTTCCGGAGTAGAGTAGTACAGTGTTACGGGTTGGAGACTTATATTTCCCCAAGCCCAACCATCTCACTTCACTGATCCCTAAGATGTCCATCTTATACCGCATGAACTCACTCTCTAGTTGGAGGAATCTGGGATTTTGAGTACATTTTCTTCCTCATTGGTCACATACAAAGAAAAAGACATTTACTTCCGTTATCGAGAAGCGTCATCACATTTCAGAAACCAATCTTTGTCTGGGTACAATGGCCGAAAGTCGTCAACGTCTTATCGTTCCTTATCCGAGGCGTAGTGTCGGTTTCGTTAGCGGGAAAATATTTCAGTTACGAAGAATGCTAACCTCCGTAACCTATCCTAGAAAGCTAGGCCTTTCGCACTTGTAATTTAAGCCTATTTACGTATATAGGGATACGCAAATAGTTGCCCGGGGACCACCACGAAGAGGCACTTCACTGTGACTGAGTGTTGTGCTACTTTTCCAGACTAAGTTCTGAGCAGTCAATAGTTTCCCGATCAGGCACGATGAGACCTCTCATTGAAACTGCGAATTCATAATTTCAATCATCATTCATTTCACATTAAAAAAATTTCAAAATTTTAAGTGTAAATTCAATGTATGCAATTTTATTATTGGAGTTATTAAAGATTGCATTCATAAACGAGTGCATTCTTTTGCACTCCTGCACAGTATGGTGAGTCGCTAATCTAGCTGGAAAAATTATAAGAACTCATTGGATTGACTTCTAACTAATATATTTGTTCATAATTGATTGCAACTACTTAGATAAACGGTTATTAGAAATGAAAATTTTTTGTACAAAAGCAGTATTCTTTTTAAGAAATAGCACCAAATAAAGTTGTTTTCAGTGTTCGAAAAAAACATTTTTAGAGTAAAATTTGTTTTGTTCAATATTACTTTAATTTTTTTTTCTTATATAGAAATCTTATCAGAAGAGGTTACATTATTTAAGAGACCGGAGATACTAGTTTTATTATTATAAAATATGTTTACATTTTACGACATTACGACAGTAATAATAATGTTTTATTTTTATTTAATCCCTTTCGTATCCATCAGCACTTCTTTCGATATTACATCACGAAGTCGGATAGGGATGTGGCGCAAACTTGTAATAAAAAGATTCGAAGACATTAGAGATAATTAAAGAGATACGTGTTGGTGTCTACTCTCGAAGTTGTTCTTGCAAACATCTCTCTATATTTCCTTTTGTCTCTGTTTCTTGCCTTTTGGGCTTCTTCAATATCTGTCCTATAGGAAGAATACAAGAAGCTATACTATGTCATTTCCATGAATAAGGACCTTATGGAAACTGATAAAAGTTCCTTGTTTCAACAATATAGTTCTCGAGGGCATCTTAATTTATTGCGTAACCACTTCCCATTGCTTCCAAAATATTATTAAATCCCTCTATGAGTTCTTTATTGAATTCTGTTATTGCGGAATTTTCTCTGCGGATCAAACGAATCACCTAGCAGTATTATTGTCACTCATATTGCCTCCTGTCTGTGTTGGTATGTCTAAAAGTAAACCCATCTCATTGTGAGATCTCAGTTGGATGCTTTTTTTTTAATTTCAGACACTTTACCTTTATTTTCAGCTCCTCGAGCTTGGCAGTTCTTAATAGGAACTTACAATATGCTACGTGCAATATATGTACAGCTGTGCTCATAAACAGTGCTCCCCAAATAAAACAAAAAGGCTTTCATTATCAACGTTATACTATATTTCACTTAGTTTCTAATAACAATTTAAAGTATTTCATTTATATTAACAGAAAAAATTAGGATTGATTTTTTACCGTTACTTTTATCACGGTAAGAAGCGTTTTTTAAATTTATGGCTGTTCACAAAAATAGCAGTGCATCTGAATGTTCTGAATCTATAACGCAAAAAGTCAGAAAAACTGTAAAAAAACGTATATGAAACTATATTGATATTTTAGCTTACCATTTATACTTCGTAGCATAACCATTGTTTTTTATAATGGAAATGCATCTGCGTGGCATGGAGTCCACTAAAGTTTGACACCTCTCGACTTCGACTGGTATTGCGTTCCACGAATCTCGCACTACTTCCCACAATTCTTTCGAATTCTTCGGTTTCGCTCCATGAACCGCATTCTTAACATCCCCCCACAAATTTCCAGTGCGGTTATGGTCAGGGGATTGAGGGGGCCACTCCATAACGCATAACTTGTTCTCCTGGAACTATGAGTTTGCCCTTCTTGAAGTGTGCTTTGGGTCATTGTCTTGTTGGTATACCCAAACCAACGGCATTTCCTCTTCAGCATAGGGTAACATGACTTCCTCGAGAATTTTAACATATTAAGCTGCATCCATTATACCCTTAATGGGATAGATAGCCTCAACCCCATAGTAAAAAAAGCAAGCCCATATCATAATTTGCGCTCCGCCATGCTTCACTGTTTTCACAGTGTATCGTGGATCGTTTGCTGCATTTTGTGGTCTTCTTACGTACTCCCGACGACTCTTGGATCCAAAAAGAACAACCTTGCTTTCATCGGTCCACAGAATATTCCTCCATTTCTCTCGTGGCCATTCTCGATGAAATGCAAGACACTGCTATTTTTATGAACACGCTATATTCAGAGAGCTTGAACAAATGCGTCTACAACGGAAAAAGTAAGGTTCAATTACAAACTTAAAGCCTCAAATTTAAAAATAAAAGACCGTTAGATGCAAATAACAGGTTAATTGTTTTTGTAAGAATCTGCGTGTTTAAAATTATTGACTAATTAATAAAGTGTGACCAGCACTGCTATTTTTATGAACACAACTGTACATTTCATAAGCCGATTTCAAACATTTAGCCAAACTGAATTAGTTTTGAAAAAGCGTTTACGATACCTTTCACATGTTTCAAAATTTTAATGAAGTTTAAAGCGGAGGGTATTGATATTTAGTTTAAGCTTTTAACTTGCGACTTATAGGTACTATAAGGCAAGTCATTCGTAAAAAAAATCGAGCTCGAGATTTTGATTAAAGTTGGCATTACGATGATAGCGAACATGCAAAAGTGGGTCTCACAATTTCTTCTGTCTGTCTGTCTGTTAGACTACAGACTAAACGGTTCGGCCGATTTTTGTTAAACTTGGTAGATATCGTTTTTAATTTTTTCTCCCCACACGTTTTCTTCTTTGTTTTTTTTTAAGACCAAAAATAACGGTACCTGCCATACGAATTTTTTTTTAATTAATATTTTTTTGATTAATATTTTTTTTCTCAAAAACTGGCCACAGATTAAAAAAACATTCAAAAAATTTAATTAAGTAAAATCTAGTCAATGGTTGGAAAAAATATTCCAAGAAATTGTAATTTTTATAACCCCCTGGAAAAATTTTTTTTTGTTTTTGATTTTCTGAAAAACGGTACATCCGATATTTTTTTTTATTTTTCTTTTTTTTTTATTTTTCTCGAAAACGGTTCCGAGAATTTTGCTAAAACTTTTTTCTTTTGACTAATTTTTAAAATCTATTATCAAATGAAAAAAAAATTGAAATAAAGCTATTACTGATTTTAACTACAATACAACGATTTTTTCGAGTTTTGAATTCCTCATTATTGGCATAACCGATTTTAATGAAATTTTTTATAAAGAAGCTTCTAAAAGTTTAAGAAACATTGTATTTCAAGACTTTAAAAAAAAAATATTTTTTTTTGAATTATTTAATTTTTATTCGAACAATTTTAAATTGGCATACCAAAATTTTTTCTTAAAAATGTTTTAAAAATTTTGTATATAAAAGCTTATCCTTTCATGAACCCACTCCTTTAATTTGAATTGCTGCTGGCTTATCGATGTACACCTTTTCTTTCAAATAACCCTAAAGAAAGAAGTCCAACGGTGTGAAATCACATGATCTTGGCGGCCAAGTGACATCGCCACCACGTGAAATAACACGGCCATTGAATTTGTCGCGCAAAAGAGCCATTGTTTCGTTACCTGTGTGGCAAGTGGCACCCTCCTGTTGAAATTACATATCGTCCACATCCATATCTTCCAATTCGGGTAATAAAAAGTTCGTTATCATCTCACGATAGCGAACACCATTCACAGTAACTGCCTGACCGGCCTCATTTTGGAAAAAATACGACGAGCGTGAGAGGTGCAATTGTTGGCCATGACGACGAGTTCAGCCACACTATCGCGAACAGCAGCAATATTTTCTGCTGTACGAGCATGCACTGGTGTTTTCACATCTCCTATACAGACCCGGTTTGCTCAAATTTTTGCACGATTTTTCCGATTGTACGCACATTTGGACGATTAAATTGACCGAAAAAATCACGAAGTGCACGATATGCATTTTGATTTGAAAGTTCATTTTCATAATAAGCCTGAATAACTTTAACGCGACTGTGTACTCGTATCTTTCGATGGTTCAAATTGAGTTAGTCTGAAATTGAGAAATCTCAAATGAAATGCAGAAAAAAACTTGACGTTTAGGTGTGGTTCACATTCAACATCGGGACTTAAAATTTAACCACCCTTTACTATAGAATATTCAATTCGAAATTATATATGGTATGACAGATAGAGGACAAATTAATATTTCGTTGCAAATGTGAACCGATTGCCGTGAACATTTTTCGGATTTTTAAATATCAACTCTGAAAATGCGTTTTTTGAGAGCATAAAATAAGAAGTACTGGTTCATCACTAACGTGAAGTAGACAATAAATGAAATCTTACACCAGTTGTTTTAGTTTCGTCTTTTTGACATATTAGGTGAGAGGTGAAGAAATGTTCGGGGAGCGAAGATATTCAGTTCTAGCTGGCAATGGAAATTACTTAAATCGAGTTTTCATTACTCCAAGTTTCCAATGTTAACACGATGGTGTTTACTTACGTAGTACTCGTAAGTACGCAATATTGCCATGTAAACAGGGTCTTAAATGCAATTTTCCGTAAGCTAAGTACACGGAACGAGTAACCGTAACGAGCTATACGGAACGTGTAACCTTAAGGGGCTACACGGAACCTATAAGTTCCGTCGCTCAACTTACATTTTTGACTTTGGTCCAGCTTGTTTTGCTTTTCACCACACTGCCCTGGTGGTTGTGAGGGTCTGCGTATCACTGCGTCTTGTCTACTGTGCGCCTATGTATCTTTACGTTGCATCGTTAAAAGTTTGTCCGATTGGGTTACCATTTTGAACAGATCAATTAGGTGATTCCTTAGGCAAGACATTCCAATTCCTTTTTTAACCCATTAATAACGGGTTATCTGCCATAAAAGAGTTTTGGATTGAATACCATAGCTCTGATATTCTAAGTCGTGGTAGTAAAACTGCTTCCTTGATTCTTGTGAAAAAATGTACATAAAGGAAAGTCAACTTTTTAATAGCTTCGACTTTTTTACATTCTCCGTAACAATGCGTTTCTAGTCAAAGTCTAATATTCAATGCCTGTTTGTCCACATTATGGTAGAGCCACAAGAAAAAAGAAACAAAAACTTGTATCAAAATCGTATGCAGAAAAGTACATTTACTTTCCCTGTGACGGCAAAAGGGTAACTTTTAATGAGTTCACTGAAAGCATGTGTTAATGAAGTTCCACAACGACAACGAACGGAAAGGACTCATGCATTAAACGAACGAGTGTATGCATAAGTATAAGAGTAAATCTAAACTTGAACTGATGACATGCTCCAGTTTTGCTATATCAAACTCAAACAAACCAATGTACGCTTTTCAACAGCGAGCGATACAGGCACAGGGTGATGCTACCACCCATTAAAGTGGTTTAATGTTAGAAAGTGTAAATTTGCATTTTATTAAATGCAATTTTTCCCATGTTGATTTACATTTTGCATGTATCTGCCATGGATTAAAGTTTAATAATTGCATGTAGTTATGCATATACATGTACATACATATGTTGCTTAGCTTAGGATGGAAGGATGACGATGATGATAGGGCTCCAGAAGATGCGACGAACAACTTTTTCCTTCAGAGCAAATAAAAAGATAAAAATAATTATGTGTACCTCCGAAGTACCTACATCCTACATCCTACAAAGCTGAAGAAAAAGGTAAATAAGCTACATGCGATAACACTATATAATTTACAAGTAACTTTGATTGGCCATTATAAGGTTAGGAAAAGTGAGGAAAGTGCTTCGGAAAGTAATATTAAATTTTAATTTTTGAATTAAATGAACTTTTTAACTTTTACCATAAGAACTGATAAATCCAAAAAAAATAATTATGGCTATAGTTTTGGGTAGGACATGATTATATGGAGAGTTCTGTAGTTAAGTCTAGTTTGAGAATGAGTTTGAATAATCTGTTCTAATAGAAATGTACCTATGACATTTATACAATGTTAAAAATTTAGAGAAGTTTAAAAAGTTGAAATTTCAATCCGAAAACGAGTATCACCTCAAAACTTTCTAAGTTCTCCTTATAAAAGCTCTATGATGAATAGAATCTTAAATAGAAACATATTCCCGAGTGGATCACATGAACTTGCACCTACGGTCAAGGTCTCTAATGTGGTCAAGCATTAAAGGCAACAAATATTAAAGTATTATTAATATTATCCCAACTTTACGGAAAAGTTAAAAAAAGTCAGGAAAGCTAGAAAGTGATTTAATTAAAATTTGTTCTTAAATTTTAAACTCTAAAATATTCATATTATTTGGACTTGGAAGTACTTTTTTACAATATTGGAACAAAGTTGGTCAATTCAATGATTCTTTTTTGTTTTGAGACATTTATTTATTCAATTCATTCTTAGAATATGGAATAATCTCGACAATATGTGTGAGAAAGTTAAACTCTCTTTCACATAAAACACCAACAGAATGTATGCTGAGTTAAATAACGTGACTCAGCTTGTTGATGAGCCACCTCGGATTCATGACCTTGCAGGTCAATCCGCCAACAATCTAGACTTGTTCCTTACCTCTGACCTTTGTAAATACACCATAAGTGTTTAATCACAACTATGCATATCATACCGTTGTGTCATATCTGCGAATTTCTCGTGTCAACAAACCCAATTTTAAAAAAAAAAACACTTTGAGAACCGTTTCGCTGTACGAAACAGCCAACTGGGACGGTCTCAATGATCGGGAAATTTAACTGGTCCACTATGCTTTCCCGATAGTGACTTGGAATCCAGTGCAGACTTGGTCACAAATCTGATTCTTTACGGTAGGAGAAATTTTATTTCGGATAGGATAAAATCTACCAAACTGAAAGAAAACTGGTGATTTGATTCGAGCTGAAAAGATGCTATTAGGGTTAGAGAAGTAAGTTTTCGTTGTTATTAAGCCAACCCTACTGAGGAAAACCGGAATCGGAATAGGTTTAAACAAGCTAGAAAGACCTGTATCGTTCATATGTGATGACCTAAATTTTTACATGACCAAAAATTACGACAAAAATAATATATTGTCCCAAAGGTAGGGAACATTTTTGGTCATTTGTAAAAAACGTACGAAATCCTCAGTTCCAACGCTCGTCTTCAATGATACTCCTGTTGTAAGCTCGATCGATAAAGTCAGTGCAGCACAGTTTGCTGTTAATTCGACGCTACCAGAGAGTGACATGACTCCTACTGTAGACTCAGCTTGTTGATGAGCTTGTTGGAGAGTGTAGATGATTTTATGGGACGAATTTTCTTTCGCACTTGTGCAGTTTCTAGAGTACTAAAATATCTCTACATTCACAAATCTGCTGGCCCGGATAGTATCCCTCATATTATTCTGAAGAGGTGTTGTTCCACGTTGGAAAAACAACTGCGTAAGCTTTTCCATCTGTCCTAGTCTACTGGTCTATTTTCAAAAGGATGGAAAACAGTATTTGTCCGACCTGTCCTCCCCCCTAACTAGAGACTAGCTATAGACCAATTGTACCTAATTCCCATCTGAACGCTTATCAATTTTCAGCTCAAGAAATTTTTCGAAGAACGAAAGTTTCTTAATGAACGGTCCAACAGGTCCACTGGTGATCTGGTGGTTTACCTCAGCGAAGTGTGGAAGAAATCTCTACATCGTCTTGGAGAAAGTAAGATTATTGGATTTGATAGAGTTTGGCATCGAGCACTGTTATTGAAAATACATGCATTTGGTACTGATGAATCTCTGCTTCGTTTGATTAGAATTTATATTTCGGACTGTTCACTACAAGTAGTATTGAATTTAAAATCTGATATCCACAAAATAACGCGGCTGTGCCCAGGGCTCCGTTTTGTTTCCGACACTCATCCTTATGTTCATAGACGATCTTTTGTCTGAAACTTCTAATCCTCTCAATTATTTCGCTGAACTAGAACGCATCAGGGAACATCTAGAAGCCACCCTCGATGCCGATATTTATTGAGGCAATATATGATGGGTCCAAATGTCACGTTTTGCACGAAGGGAGGCTGTCAGAAGAGTTTGAAGTCCAAAGTGGAGTCAGGCAGGGCTGCATTCTGTCACCAATATTGTTTCTGTTGTGGTGATAAGCGATATCCTATGAGCGGCCTTGACGGGAAACGGAGGGGTTCGTTGGACTCTGACGTCTCACCTGAAACATTTTTACTATGCGGACGACGTATACTTTCTCTCTCATAGGATTATGGATCTCCACCAAATGACAACAGGCGTGGAGAGAGAAGCAAACATCGTGGGGCTGAAAATCAACTCCGGCAAAACAAAGATAATCAGCCTAGGAACCCAGTCATCTTCTCTCATAAATATTTCTCAACAACCGGTAGAGAAAGTACAGGGCTTCCAATTCCAATAACTTAGAAGTATCATCTCTACTGAGGGCGGCACAGGACATCACCAGTCGAATCGGGAAGGCAAAGGCTGCTTTCGGTATGCTTAGAAATATATGCAAGAATAACTCTATAAGCTTAAGAACCAAGCTACGGCAGTTTCCATCCAAAGTCGAATCCGTTTTACTTGACGGTACCAGTACCGTCAGTTAAGTTCATTAATAGATGTCTACAAAACATCCTTAGGATTTTCTGGCCCAATCGTATATCAAACGAAGAGCTCCTCAGGAAAACGGGTCAGGAACCTATTGACTCTATTATACGACGTCGAAAGTGGCAGTGGATCGGACACACGCTTCGAAAAGGCGACGACTGTATTGCGGCGCATGCAATGCAGTGGAATCCGCTTACTCAAGAAGGAAGAAGAGCCGGACGACCGAGAAGCTCATGGACAGCTGAGGAGGAGTCAGCCCAACTAAGCAAGAGTTGTAGGGAGTTGCGACTCATATCCAGGAACCGAACACGATGACGAGGTGGCATTGTGGATGCCCTATGTCTCACTAGGGGGCTCTCACGGACATTAAAGGTCTGAGGACCTAAGTTAGTAAGTATTATAGTATTTAGATATTCAAAACCGCAATGTGCATTCGTATTGGTATCTCCTTTCAAATCCTTTCCTCTTTTTGTTGGCACTACGTTTAACATTATAAGGGTATATGAAGGTTTTATAATACAAATTCTATATACTACTGAAATAAATCAGCCAAGTAGAAGACTTAGCACTATTATTGGACTTATTGAATTATTGATTCAAAATAGCTTTTTTGGTCTTTAGTCACATTTTTGAGTTCGCATTGGATTTTTGTCAAAAAATCGATGTAAGATGAACTGAATTTAACAAATTTTTCGTATTGACAATGTCCTATCAGTCAACTGATGAGTCCATGTGAGATCACCCGGACGAAACGCCGATTTTTGTGGACTAAAGGCCAAAAAAGCTATTGCGACTTGCGACTTATAGGTACCTACTATAAGGCAAGTTATGCATTCGTAAGAAAAATCGAACTCGAGATTTTGATCAAAGTTGACATTACGATGATATCGAAGACTAAAAAAGTGGGTCTCGTAATTCTGTCGGTATGTCTGTCGGTTCGACTACAGCCTAAACGACTTGGCCGATTTTCTTTAAACTTGGTAGATATCACTTTTATTTTTTCCCCCCGTTTTTTTTCTTTTTTTTTTTTTTTGAGACCAAAAATAACGGTACCTGCCATACGATTTTTTTTCCAAATTTTGTAAATATTTTTTTTTCTCAAAAACTGTTCGACAGATTTAAAACAAAAAGATACAAAAAAATTTCGTTTAGTTAAAGGTAGGTAGGTACTGGTTGAAAAAACTTTTCCGAAAAATGGAGAGCCATTTTTTTGTTTTTAATTTTCTCGAAAACGGTAGCACCGATTTTGATAATTTTTTTTTACTAAAGCCTTTCAAAAACATAAATAGAATTGTGTATTCAAATGTTCAAAAAAAAATTTTTTGGATTTTTAAAAAAACTTTCAATTTTTTTTTTAAACTCAATGTTTCGAAAACATTATGCTAGATTTTTTTAAACTTGGTAAATAAAAGTTTTTCAATATAATCTACAAGATGTATGAACAAAAATTTTATTTTACCTAAAAATAAAGGTACCCACCATCATACAAATGTTAAAAAATAGTTTTCAAAAATCGTATTTTTCTCGAAAACGGTGCCTAGAATTTTGATAAAAATTTTTTTCTTTCAATTAATTTTAACGATCTTTAATTTAATGAAAAAAATTTTGAAATTAATATATGACAGCTTGTACCTACCATAGAACCATTTTTTTAAATTTTGAATTACTGTTTACCGACATAACGGATTTTAATGAAATTTTTTGCAGAGATGCTTCTAAAAAGTTTTAAAACTATTGCATTTCAAAACTTGTAATTATAATTGTATTCAAATGTTCAAAAAAATATTTTTTGAATTTTTGAAAAAAAAAAAATAATTTTTTGTTTGCAAAATTCGATATTTCAAAAACTTCTCAATATGTTTTTTGGAAATTTATTTTTCATTCGTACAGTAATAAAAACTTAAAGTTGGCACACCAAATTTTTTTCTTAAAAATCTTTTAAAAAATTTGTATATAAAAGTTTTTTTTTATTTATGAAACCACTACAACGACTTATAATTTTTGTTCTAGCATAAATTCATATTTGCATAGCATTCTGTTTTTGTCTCTTTCTACTAAAAGAATTTAAAAAAATTATTTTATCCTTATGAACAGTTTTTTCTAATAACATTCGTATTTAAAATTCCTAGTCTATTACATAGGAGCAAGTTCGTGCGACCCGCAGTCGTGCATTTTTTTCCTTCTGTTCCTGACATTCGGATTTTTCATGATTTTTTATTTGCTTATCTTATTTTTATCTATTCCTCCTTTCCAATCGCTTCCTATTAAAAATCTATTGAAAAAATATTATCAAAAATGCAATTTATTTGAAACCATATAGCGATTTTTCAGTTCTTATTTTGCTATCTTTTGAGTGGGAAGAGGGGGGTTTGGGGTGTGGTGAAACAAATTATATCTTTTCTTCCTCCAGATATCTATCAGCAACCAATTTCAACATAAAACGATTCCTTTGTCAGAAAAGAACTATAAGAAGCTCTTAAGGCCTCCCCTCCACATTAACCAGCATCCGCTTCTCATTTTCATTTTCAATTTATCTACAGAAAATAGCCAATAGCTACAATAACTATAAAAAAAAAGAACAGAAAGAAAGGACCAAAGAGTACCGAAGAAAAAATCCTAGAAAATTTCCAAATTGTCGCAATAAATAAATTAATTGATTTAACACGTGACTGTACTTCAAAGTCTCTTTTTTTTGGAGGGGTTGGGGGAATGTGGGTTGCAGACATTTTATGGCGGTGTGTCTTTTGCTATATGGATGAGTCTTAGTGATGCTGATGCCATGGTGGCCTTAAGAAAACGCACGATGATGGAAAAATACGAGAGATATTGTTTGCTTTTTTACCCAGGGTGTCACATTTAAAATGATCATTCAACCGAATAAAGGAAATCCTTCGTCGCTCTGGGAAGCAAGTTGGAAGTTCCCTCAAATGGAACCTTTTTGGTTTATGTGAAAAATAAAAGGTAAATTTATATCTTTCTAATGCGCGCTAGCATTTTCCTTGTGCATGTTTCACTTCATTCTTAGATCGATGACAGCATGCTAAAGCGCATTTTAATTTTCTTATTAAAGTTTCGAAATTGGCAAGGTAATGTACTAATAATACGAGAATTCTTATAGTCTAGGATGGAGTGTTGCAACTAACATTGCTGTACCAAAACAAATATAGCTTATGTTAAACGGGTTCAAAAATGCGTCAAGAACTTTAAATTTTTAAATTTTATTTTATTCACCATAGATATGTAGAAATGCGGTGGAATGTCATAATGTACACTGACGTTGACGGGGCCGAATCAGCAACGCATATAGAAAATTATAGTCTAGATACCGCCGCCGCCGGTGTATTATTTTCTTAGTTCTGTGTTAAACTACGTAATATAAACAAAAATGGTGGTGCCACAGTTGGAAGGAACCAGGAAGTAGTGACTTACAGCTCTAAACCATTCTTGTGTACATGCTATGAAGAATGGAGGGAACCTACCGGTTTCGAACGTCAAATGGAACACGAGATATTCCTGGAGGATTTTTCAATTCTTTTTTTTTTGTGCAGTGGCTGAGAAACTTCTTAATCTAAATTTGTAAAATTAGATGAACTTTTAATTTATTACCTCAATTCGTTAGTTCATGAGCAATTAAAACTTAATAACTTCTTGCGGGCCCAGGTCTTATAAATGTATGTTTTGAAAACTTATTTCCAAAGTGAGTTCTGTGTCCATATGGTGAGATTTTTTAAAAGAAATTTTGACCGAAATGAAGCAGCCACCGTGCCTGCTGTATGCAAGTTTACGCAAAAAGTTCATGAGACACTGGTATGCTAGTGGACAACACTCATGGTCCTTGTCGTCGTAGGGTGCGCACAGACGAGAATATGGCTGCTGTAGCCGAGGGTGTGAGTTACTCAATTCACGAACAGCAACTCGCCATAGATCTCAATAGCTCAACATTTCAAGATCTCTGAGGCCAGTCGAGGCTGCCACTGGAACATTATTGTGTTCCACAATTAATGGGAATGTTTACTAATACTAATAAAGCAATAATACATAAAAAAAAGTTCAATTTTGTTCATTTTATTACATTTTTAAAAAGAAACTTGAATTTGGCCCAAGCTTTACTATTTGTAGGGTAAAATTGGGCGAAATTGCGCTGCGGATGGTTTGGTGTAGCTCTAACAGCGCATATGCATATCTTTCAACTAAAATATTTATAAGATATTTCTATTCATTTTCTCTTTTAAAATCGATATACATAGCTAGTTCTTATCGATTTGCCTTCTGAAAACAAACAACAAACAAAAATCAAACACATATGTATATCATCACTCGAATTCGATTTTGATCAGAATTGGCATTATGTGCTGTGTGAGCGCTTTAAACTCTTCTGTAATACTTTGGTCTGTTGGTACCAAAGGCAGACTGACCATAGACCAAATTTTGATATTGAGGCAAATCCTGGAAAAGACCAACGATTTCCAAGTGCGGACTCACCATCTATTCATCGACTTCAAAACAGCATAAGCATAATGCTATCATTCATATACACGAGCTTTATATAGAGGTGGCCAAACTCGGGAAAACTGATAAAAGAGTGCCACGAACAACTATGGAATACCTTCTCCCAACCATTTTCAAATATCCACAGGTTGTAGGCAAGCAGATGGACTTTGGGACTTCTTCAATCTTGTTCTAAAGCAGGTAGTGCGCAGGAGTTAACACGAAGGGCACTATATTCTACAAATCTACCCAGCTGGTAGGACATGCGGACGATATCGAAATCATAGACCGTTCCCAACTTTCTGTAATAGAGTCCCTCATGACCCGATTGAAGATCAGGTGAGGTCTTCAAGTTAATGAGGAAAAGACCAAGTACGTAGTATTAACAAACTATGTGTTTACTGATTAGGACAGAACGTCACTATTGATAGCAAACTTTTCGAAGTAGTTAAAGAATTCGTCTACCTCGGAGTTAATATTAACTTCACGAAAGACAACTTAGTAGATATTTGGTGAAGAATTACCCTGGGAAGCCGCTGGCTTCTTCAGTTTGGCGAAACAAATCGGCTCAAAACTACTCACTCGTAGCGCAAAATGCACACTCTACTATTTTTCTATATTACCAGTCCTGATGCTAAAAGGTTTCGTGGGCTGTAATATTCCAAAACAAAACGAAAAATGACACTTGCACTTGGGCGGTCCGGTAAGCTATTGGATGAAAAAATGTAACCAAGAATTTAATTTAATGAGCTATGGACTTAGTCCGGAAAGCTACAGCACGTCAACTAAATTGGCTCGGCCTCATTGAGAGCACGAACAAAAATGCTCCAGGCAAGAGAGACTAGAGAGACTTCGAATTCAAACACTTTAAGTTCGAGACGACAAGAAAGACCGAACCTCTGGTTTAAAGACCCAGCCATCCCGGAAGCCAGTGCGCCTGGCCTAGATTAATGAAAGCAGCATGTTCGCGATCACAGAGGATGCAAAACTGTCGATTTTAGGCAGATACTCTTAATGAATGGGGAGCCGAATAAGTTAGCTAGTGACATTTTTAGGCGGTTGCGTATGCAGATACTATTAGTGTCAGAAAAGTTAAGTGTAAAGTAAAACCACAGAAATGACTTTGGTTAGTTATTAACTGGGCCATGAGTTGTGGACTAGGTATTAACCAAAGCAAAACTGAACTGATGCTATTTAATACTTCGCTCTACTCAGACGGTCAAACAATATTACTCTATTCCAATGCAAAATATCTAGGTCTACTTCTTCGATTGTATGGTGCCCCGCACTTACCAAAGCATATAAGATACTCGTACAAGGAACATTTACCGTTGGCACCACATGCGATCTTAGTTTTTGCCCAAATGATACCTTAAGCGTTTTTCTGTACCTTTTACCACTCGATTTACACATTAAGTATCTAGTTTCTTGCAGTGCATTGACCATCGAACTCTTGCATTGCCAAACACCAATCGCTAACAGAGATCTTTTCGACCCTCACTGACTACTGTACCTCTAAAATGGGCATCAATAAAGATATTAAGGTTATGTTCCCATCAAGAAAGATCACGTCGCACAATGGGGCAAAACGTAAAAAAGCTGGCATTTAATCAAATTATGAAGCTGAGCTTTGTCTTAAATAACCGTTCTATTTCTCTTCCAAATATGATAGAGAATTAGAAATGAGAGAGAGAAAGTTTATTTGAATCACGTAATCTTCTGCAGATCGTCTCAAATGAAGAGTAAGTTCACGTTTCGAGTTGGTTAAGTAAATTGTGTACAGTTTATTATTAATTGCGTGTATCAAATTAAATTAAATTGCAATAGAATCAGTAAGCTCAGGAGCATTTTTTTTTTTTTTTATAAAAAATAAATTCTTTTTATTTTAATTCGTAGTTGAATATAAAAAAAAATTTAAAAAGTTGCTTGTTTTTTTGCATTTCTCTGAAATCCTTAGACGTTTAGTTGTGTTCGCCGTAAGGTGCCAATAAGTTTTATATGTCATTTTGTTAAGTGTACATTCTCCTTTCAGAATGTGCAAAATTTTCTTGCTCCAATCTGTTCTCCTGTGTGTTGTGCACATTTTTGTTGGTGACGTCACTTTCTAGAAAAAGATATTTTTCGTCAATATTATTGTATTTTTGACATTTCTTACGCCCAACAAAATCAAAAATACTACCAATAACCAGACAAGATCTTTTTAATATAAAGAAGAAGTCAAGTTGCCAAGGATTTAATAGCCGGATGGATTTTTTAAAGGAAGAAATTGTAAGGCAAACTCAATACTTAGGTAACTTTTGAAATGACATACATTCTTTCTGAATTGGCATATGCATCTAAAATTAGTTTGACAACATTTGGGCAGTCAGTAGCAGCAAAACTAATTCACGAAGTACCCCAAAGTCCTAGAAAAGTCAAACCGTGTAGGAAAGCTTTAAGAGAGTCCATTTAACCTACTTCGATGAATGGTGAAGAAGCTTTTGCGTTAATTTCGAAGCAGGCTTATCTAAATTTCAATATGAAATTATCTGATCAAAAGCTTCTTAAGTATTTCCTTCGTATAAAATAGTTCAGTAGTGTTAAAAAAATTGCTATCCCGATCCTGAACATATATCATTGTTCGAAAACTTCTGTGAGTACAAGTTTACAAAGTTTGTTAAACTTAACAGTTAAAGGCTTAATTATTCTCCAAAAAGACGAGATTAATTCACTTCACTAAGAATTGATAAATGTATGCTTGTACTCTAAATGGGACTTTGATATGAGTTTTGGTCACTATTCAAATAAGCAAGCCTTTTATGAACTGAACCAGGTAGAATCGACTGTTTTTCTTACTTGCCTTGTTCCACTTCGATTAGTTTCTTATGTTAAAATAATTTATACAAAAATTCACGTCCAAGCTCAAATAGATATTGTAGACCTATTAAAACTGAATTTTTAAAAGTGTACATGTAGCTGAAAAGCAAAGAATTTATTTCTATTGAAGAAAGGATACTAAGTTTAGCAAACAAAAATTAGTAACACAAAATATCCCGAAATGGTAACCCTATAATTTTTTTTTTAGTTTTTTTTTTTATAAATGCAGTTGTATTTAAAATCACGAAGGATGCAATACACGCAGAGTTTCATTTAAATCGTTTGATCCCTTTTTGAGTAGTTTCGTAAACTAATGAAATTTGTATGGGTGGTAACCCTAGAAATGGGCGTGGCCATTAGAAACTTTGGCCATGTATTAACATTGTTATCAGTAGTATTTGTGCCAAATTTCAAGTTTCTAGACCTGTTGGTTGATTTAATGCCATCTTTTCGCCATTTTGCCCCACTGTGCGTCGTGACGAAAGAATATATCTAGGTCGTTAAGGCTCCTCGACTGATCTAGTGTATTTCAAACTGAATTACTGGCTATCAGGGAAGCATGCAGGGTACTCAAACAATATCGAAACCAAAACCGGAATACAGCTATTATCACAGACAGTCAGGCGGCTGTTGAAGCCATTAATTCTAGTTCATCATCCAAACTAGTCCGGGATGTACTTGCTAGCCTCAATATTAGCCACCATGTCACTCTTATCTGGATTCCGGGTCATTGTGACATTGATGGAATGAATGGGCAGACAAACTGGCCAGGCAATGATCAGCCCTTCATAACTCACTTGCGGAAAGGGTCATCATTCCGCTGAGAGTTATGAAGGGCAACATTTTCTCCATTTTTTCTTAGCGAATAAAACTGTTGGTGTAGCAGTTCAACTTACTCCTTTGAATCTATGAACATTAGTTCCACCCATAATAATTCTGGAACACTTGATGTGATATGCAGACTCAGGCAAGATATGGCCAGAAATGTAGCTACCTTTAGCGGACTCAGGCCAATAGGAGAGTGTGCAAAAAAGTTAGACATTCCCCACAACACTCACTGTTATAGCTACTCGTATGATGGGGACCAGTGGGAAAAAGAAACAGTCCTCCATTTTCTCTACAAATGCCCTGCTATATATGTAGGTACTAAGGTGCAAGTTCTGCATTTAGAAAAAAATCAAACTCGAGATTTTGATCAAAGTTGGCATTACGGTGATAGCGAAGACTAATAAAGTGGGTCCAACAATTCCGTCTGTCTGTCTGTATGTCTGTACCTCGATCGAGAGCCTAAACCACTGCACCTATTTTCTTCAAACTCGGTACTTAAGGGTCTGTGGTGATTGCCTAGAGGGGAAATTGACATTTTTTTTAGGTCTTAAACTAACGGTACCCCCCATTCACCAGTAATGCATAATCTTATTTATCTCAAAAACAGCTGTAACGATTTTGATAAAAATAAAATGCATGACTGGGTTGCTAGAACTTGCTCCTATGTAATAGACTAAAAATTTCAAAAATGAATGTTATTAGAGAAAAACTGTTCATAAGCATAAAAATTAATTTTTTAAATGACCAAAAAATAGGATGCCATGTGATTCAAGCAAATATAGGTTTATGCAAGAACAAAAATTATAAGTCTTTGTAGTGGTTTCTTAAAAAGATAAGCTTATATATAAAAAAACTCTTAAAACATTTTAAAGAAAAAATTTCGGTACGCCAATTTAAAGTTTTTTTATTGTTCGAATAAAAATTAAATTTACAAAAAAAAATATTCGAGATATTGAATTTTGTAAAAAAAAAAATTATTTTCTTAAGACAATTTTTTTTCTTAAAGTTTTGAAGTGCAATGTTTTTAAAACTTTTTAGAAGCTTCTCTCTAAAAAATTTCATTAAAATCCGTTGTGCCGATAATGAGAAATTCAAAATTCTATGGTAGGTACAGTCAGTAATAACTTGTTTTCAATTTTTTTCTATTAAATTATAGATCTTAAAAATTAATCGAAAGAAAAAAAAATTAAGCAAAATTCTCGGAACCGTTTTCGAGAAAAATACGATTTTCGGAAACCACTTTTTAACATTTGTATGGAGTGTACCGTTATTTTTAAGTAAAATAAAGTTTTTTTTCTCATATCTTGTAGAGTATTTTAAGAAACTTTTATTTTTTTGTGAAACTTCATAACTAAATATTATTTTATATTTATTTATTTATTCATCAATGGATATTTATCTTTGATTACATTTAACAATTATTTATTGATTATTATTAAAAATTCTAGAAACAATATTCTTAAAAATACTTCTATCCATTAGAAGTTCGACTTCAAGATTAATAGAATTAAAAAGAGATAACGAACGTGATATAGGTTATAGGTTCATTTAAACCATAGTTTGTCCTGTGACTGGGAACAAGAAAAAGAGCGTCTCTGTTTCTAAGATTTCTCTCTGGAAAATAAAAGGGCATAAGATTTAATAACTCAGGTGAGTTAATTCTACCAACTACTATATCCTTTATAAAAAGTGAACACAAAGTTTCTCGGCGGCTTTTTAAAGATTTCAAATCAATCAATGCGCACCTAGATTCATATGATGGAAAACCTTCTGACCAACACAAATTTCTCAACGCAAAGCGCGTAAATCTTTTTTGAATAGGTATTCTCAATCCTATCAAAAGAGTTTTGATAATAGGGAGACCATATAACACAGCAGTAATTTGAATTAATCCCAACGAACAAAAATTGTCAACCAATTCAATTTCTACATCCTTTGAAACGTTAAATGGAATAAGCAATTGCTCATCTTCTTGATAACACCAATCAATGTCACCAAGATTAAAATCACCGAAGATGCAAGGATATTGATTGGAAGACAAAGAATTCATTAAATTATTTATATTTGAAATTAGTTCAACATACATATGTATCTAAGCTGCTCCTAGGTCTAATATAATTAACAATGAAACAATATTCAAACTTATTTTGATTATTTAAAAGATTATCTGAATAAACAAGAACGCATAATTGTTCAAAATAAACTGACATCGTTTGAAAATTTAATTGTTTACTATAAAGCGAACTACGTACTGCAATTAATACGCCTCCCCCTCGAACAAATCCGGACTCCAGAGAGCGATCCGATCGGTATACTGCATATGACGAATCAAACAACTCAGATGAATATATCTCTGGATGTAACTAGGTTTCTGTCAATATTATTACGTCATAGTCATAAGCCATCGAGGTGATAAAAACATCATTTGTTTTTGTACGTAAGCCGCCAGCATTTTGGTAATAAACCTTCAATTGGGAAGGATGTAGGGAAGATGATGTAGCACATGTCAATTTTCTGATGTTTCGGTTACACCATTCTCGTTTTTTGGTTTTTCGCGATGAGTAAAGGATTTTATTTGTACTCCCAACGGCCAAAAAGAAGCATCAAACGTTTCGTCAATTAAATTTGCAGGAACTCCAAGCTTAAAATTAATGAAATGAAGAGTCGAAACATCAGCATCTTTTTTAATTAATTTCTTACAGACCAAAACATTTTCGGAAAGTTTGAGCCGATGTGCTACGTATGAGATAATGTTCTTTTCTGTTACATCTTTGTTTAAACGAGAGAGGTGTAGGAATTTCATTTTTGGTACAGATGACAATGATAAAGCATTTGAACTATCTATCGGAGTCCAGTTACCAGTTAATTTGAGTGTTCGTTGACCTGATCGTTTTTTATTCTGTTGCACTTCATTTGCTTGCAAATTAGCCGGATCATGAAATTTATCAAGTTTTAAAAAAAATCGAGCATAGGGTTTTCGAAATATGTATTGAGTTTTCAAAAAAAAAAAAATGAAATTTTTTTTTTAAATCCAAAAAAAAAAAATTTTTTAATTTGAATAAGTACACAATAATATTGAAACTGCTGGGGAGCCTTAACATAAAAAAAATGATCAAAATCCGTCGTACCGTTTTTGAGAAAATCAAAAACAAAAAAAATAGTTCCAAGGGGGGTACCAAAAATAATATTTTTTTGGAAATTTTTTTCCATTCATAAGCTAGGTTTAACTAAATGAAATTTTATGAATTTTTTTTTAAAAATCTGTAAGATAGGTTTTGAGAAAAAAAAATTATTTATAAAATTTCGAAAAAAAAAATCGTATGGAAGGTACCGTTATTTTTGGTCTTAAAAAACAAATAAAAAACATCCGGGGGGGGGGGGGGAATTAAACCCATATCTACCAAGTTTAAAGAAAATCAGCCGAGACGTTTAGCTGTAGTCGAACAGACAGACAGATAGACAGAATTGAGAGACCCACTTTTTTGGTCTTCGCTATCATCGTAATGTCAACTTTGATCAAAATCTCGAGTTCGATTTTTTTTTACGAATGCATAACTTGCCTTATTGTACCTATAAGTCGCAAGTAAACAGTTTTAGGCTAATGTACATCAGCATCTTATGTTTAACCCTACTAGTATCCTGTCGCTCGTGATCCGTATATATAAGGGTATTCATAACACCTGACCATGAACAACAGACTTTGTAAACAATATTTCAAATATACACGATTGTTCTCAAGCAACTTCACCCGGATGTGTTTTGTCAGATTGGCCTTTTATGGAATTTTTCGTGATTACCTTAGTTTCCACAGAACCCCCTAAGAGTATGATATTCAGCGCACCATATGTTTTCAACACACCCAATGAACACAAATTCTATTCATTGACTTTACTTTGAGAGTATGATTTGGAATTTTCAATCACCATTCATTTGACAATCACTTTTTTTTCCAATTCAATTGATTGCAATCTTCTGAGGATTCGTGTATTCTTGAAAAAAGAATGGTTATTGCAAATTTGAAGACGCAGTCTCAAAGTGAAGTCACAAAACTTTGTATTCCCTTACAACCCTCATCTTTTCGACTTACTTACCCAACATTCAGTTTTATGAGGGTGTGTGTAAGTATTTACAGTCCGCGATGTGACGTATTTCCCTACTGAGCTGACGAAGCGTGCAATTTTACGGGATACATTGAAGGTGCTGCCAATCTATCAGTAAGTCTACCGTATATATTAAAGTATGAGAACTGAAATAAGTATTATTATTTTTTGAGCTTAAAAATTACATTCATATTTTTGCAACCTTTACCACAAAGTCACCTAGAAACCTGTGGTATCTATATGTAGACCGCATACTACCCTTTAACCTGCAGCCACTTCAAATTGGGTTCATTTTAACTATTTCATACATCAAAAAGTTATGCATTAATGTTTCAAAAACTAAGCTCTTCCCTAGACCAATGAATGGAAATTTTAAATAACAGCAAATCAGAGTAATATGTAATTTAAACCCTAATAATAATTTTCCTCACTTTAAGCAATAACGATGATTGCACTTCTGGAATCCTCTCACACAGACTAGACCAATCTCGAACAACCTCAATGACAACCTGGCACCTGTAATTCCTGCAGTTGGGTCTTCCAACTGCACAAAAGTCCCGGAAATGGAAACCTAATTTCATGGCACCTAACCGAATTCTGTCATTCTTTCCACAAATGCAATGAACTTTTCAGCCATTTCCCCCTAAAAATTCACTCAAGTTTGACGTGACACCTTTATCCTTCTGCAGGTATGGCCATATATGTATGCGTCTGTAGGTATGAACGTTTTCGTTCGACTCACATCTCCGTTCTGGTGGCTAGCGATGGCATGGATGGCTTGGTAACTGGTGTTGGCAGAACTAAGTATTGCTTATGCTGGCTTATCGAGCTGACTATAAAATGAGCAAAATATTGAATGCAATGTCCTGATATGCAAATGCAATAGGACAAGTTGTGTATTTGCCAACAAAGGCAACTTTTTGCCATTCGTCCTGTCTGGTGTCTGTGTGCAGTGTGTAGTGTACCTACTGTGCCATCATCATGAGAGGGAGGTGAATATCCTGTCCTGATCCTGTATTCGGAGCTCTCGAAATATTTTGGGAACGAACGGAAACAAGTTGGTTTCGTCGCACATTGTTGGCGTTTCACAATAAGGCAAAAGGTGTGGATCGAATCGGAGCAGTGCAGGGAAGTGAAGTCGAGTATTTTTCGGTTGCTCTGACGACACTCTGTAAAAAGATATTCCAAAAATGTGAGGCTAAGTTGGAATATGGCAAGCATTCGGATCATGGGTCTTTAAATAAAAATTTCAGCTTCACAGTTTGTGTCATCCCTGTTTTAGAAACATGCCGAGAAAGAGGGACAGTGGGTGTGAGCGCTATAGCTAGAGACTGGTAATAGTTGTGTAGGTGAATTTTTAACTTACCCTTGGGCTGTGTAACAGCGGTATCCGATTGGCAAATTGGGCGATGGTTGTTGTTGCCGTTTTCCACGTTAACGTATCCACCAGAGAGTGCTCCGTTACACCAGGACATGTTATGGTGACATTCTTTCCAGCTTCGGCTATTACCTTCTCCGTTGGGATGTTTGTCACGTCTGAAGGAGCATAAAAATACAAAAAAAAAGCAAATGGTTAGATTTGTGTTTTATTATAAAAAAAGAGAGTTGAGTAGGATGGATGTCACATGCTATAGAAATAAGTCCACCATACCCACAAAACCACCATGTTTTGAAAGGTTTATGTCGTAGAATATCGAGGACGTTTTCTTACACATATACCTGTCAATTTGAAATGAATCAGAATAAAAAAAAAACTATAATATGACAAGTTTTGATAATTCGAAAATTGTTTCCTTCGATACCTCCAACTATACTTAGTTCATATACATGGTGAGATCTTATAAGGTGTGGCAAGGACTGATACGTGTGGGTTAGGTGAAGTCAATATAAAAATGGTGTAGTGGGTATATTGGTAGCAGTAACCTTAAAGGAAACGCATTTAACCCCTTTAGAATAAGGCTATAATAACATAAGAATACTAGTTTACAAAGGGTTTTTCAAATTGTTGCAAGTAGATTTTGTAGGCCTGTGACAGCCATATTGCTTTGGTGACATCTGATGTTTATCATGCAGTAATTGATGCCAACCCACCATGGCCAGTAACCCATTGAACAGTACATCGAAATAATAAAACTTTATTATCAAAATGAAAGTTCGAAACAATAGGTAAGGAAAAAAATAACCAACTTTAGGTCAAAACCCAAACGTCAACGGAATGCAAGATCTGTCAAAAATATCGGCACTGTTCGTGAGAGTGTGCAGGTCACCTATCATAGCTCACTTTTGAATTATGTCCAAGAGATTTAAGTGGATTATTGGAGCACCTGCCTAGATATTGGAATTGTACTCGAGTGCAATTGGTCTATAGTTAGTCACCAGTTAGAGAGGGAGGACAGGTTGGACAAATTGTTTTCCCATAAACTCGGAAAGAGACCAGTAGAGAAGGATGGATGGAATAATAGGAGGGATACTATCTGGGCCAAAGGCTTTTGATAGTGTAGACCATAAAATTATTTGCCCACAAACTTAAGTACTATTTTAGCTTTCATGATGATGCTGGGCGTCTAGTCAAGAGTTATCTACACCATCGCTGCCAAAAGGCCAAGATTGACCAGGAAGAATGACAGCCTTTTCATATGTACGTATGTGGGTGTTCCACAAGGTTCTATTTTAGGACCTTTATTAATTTGCTTATTTATTAATCATCGCACTAATGTCTGTTTAAATGTATTGCTAGATCTACGAGTATATGCATATAACATACAAATTTACCTGTCCCGGCCGATTGGTCTGCCGGAAAATCTAATATCGATACCTTCCCGTAAGAATGTATTAAGCGACAATTTTTTCGAAAATGACTTTTTGATGTGGAACTATACTAGAAGTTAAACGCCACATTTTGGCCTGGGTTTCACTGCCCTATCATGTTTGCAAAAGAAACTAGAGAGAAAATAAAATTGTAGTAACCGCCAAGTTTTCTCACTGGAATAATGTTGCTCCCTGAAATTTGTATTATCCGCCAGTAAAATTATGCTAAGCGACATTTTTAAAAATATTATTGTCTTAAGCAACCAAACGTCCATGAAAAAAAATTGTTATATGTCGCTTAGTTTAACCGAAATTTTCGCTTAGCACACTCATCCAAATAGAACTTGATCCATTTTTGTCGCTTATAATACTCCAGATATGGTTGTCTTTGCTTTTCAATATTTGTCTATCAAGTAGGCTACTACTTTTTTCCCATTTATTTAGTGTTTTTTTGTTGTTGTCAAAAAAATTTGACATTGTATCAAGCGCCAATGCTTTGACCACGAAAATGTACTAAGCGACAAAAACTTCTTATCTGATTAAAATTTCGATTTTGCAATGATGTCAAATTTTGTATTGCAAAAATACCTCTCCAAATCTGTTTCTTCCAATAAAATACACAAAAAAATAACTAAATGAGACGTTTTTTTCGTTTCCTGAACAATTTTAAAAATGTCGCTTAATACATTCTTACGGGAAGGTATCGATATGTTGAACAAATAAAGATCTTATGGCAATTACCAATGGTCTAACACTAAATCCGGTTAAGTCTCAACTTATTGCTATATCTAAACAGCACATTGACACCTCGCACTTGTCCCAAGTTTTTCATCGGGTGTCTAGTACCTCAACGGGAGCTTGGGTCATATCCGCAGACCGCAGTGGAAGGTTGTTGCGAGTAGATGGGGGAGGTGTTCCCACTAAGGCATATCTCCTTTCATCCAGGCGGCAGTGGAAGAATTCCCCAGATGGAATCAACGGTAGCGTCTACAGTTCAAGTTAGGCTGGACTACTTAGTAAACACCTTAAGGTGTGTCCACAACAAAGAAACATTTGAGGAAACATTGTTTAAAAAACGTTTCTGAAATGTTTCCCATTTGTTTAAGAAACATTTCAGAAATGTTTCTAATTTGTTTTGTTTTGGTGTGGACGTTTTGAAAAACATCTCTGAAATGTTTCTTTGTTTCCCATTATTTCCACATTGAGTTGTCTGTACATTTTTTTCTCACCTGTGTTGTACTTGAAGCGCATGAATTTTTTTTCTATTTCATCCTGATCACAATTTATATTTATTTTTAAAATGTTCGTCAAGAGTGGATCCCACAAGACTTTTTTTATTTCATAATTTTTTATCAATTGGATAACATTCTCGTTGCTCCACACTTTTCGCGACATTTTATATTTATATTAATAACAACTTACACATTTCCTACCTTATGTAAATGCTTGGGAAACAAATAAAGTTTCCCATTCGGAATGGGAAACAGAGAAACATTTCAGAAATGTTTCGCGAGCGTCCAGACCAAAGAAAACATTTCAGAAACATTTAGGAAACATTTCAGTCTCTTAATAGACCACGGGCAGCCGAATAATTAGCGAAAGCTCTTAACTGCTACAAAGGTTTTACCGCCATCCAAGAAATGCAATAAGACGGACCGGGGAGACGAAATTTTAAAAGACTGCGATATCAACAGGTCGACTGCTATCGAGAACAGAATTAGTGTTTACTTGGATGTGGATTTGTTATTGGAACTAGGCTCAGGCAAACTGTCTTGAGTTTCAACGGTGTGAACGACCGCTTCTCGACAATCCGCATGAATGCCAAATTTGACTCATTTACGTGCGCATGCCCCAACAGAGGAGAAAGATGAAGACACCAAATACATATTCTATGAGCTTCTGGACAAAACATACGCAGTGCCTTAGTTATGACATTAAAATTGTCCTTCGAGATTTTAGCGCCAAGCTAAGAAGAAAAAACACTTTTGGTGACAATATTAGAAGATAAAGCCTATACCACACTACCTCCGAGGTATTCAGGCTGATCGACTTCGCTGTGGGGTGGAAAGTTTTTGTATAGATAGTATGCAAATAAAACGTCTTAATATTCACAAGGGAACATGGCGATCTCCTGATCAATCAATCGTCAACCAAATTGTCTACACTGCGACCGGCGAAAGGCACTTCTCCAGTATAGATTATGTCTGCGCGTTCCGAGGGATTAACATTGACGCGGACCACTACCTCGTTGTAGCCAATGTTCGGTTGCGGATACACCGATACAAGCCAGAGATACGGCTTCTGATTTTACACGACTGCCACAACGAAACCCCTGGTTTGACGATGAGTGCCAGCAAGCACATACTGCAAAACAAAAGGAATTTTAAAGCGGCGTCCTAAAGAAGAACCAGATTTGCTGGCGAGCTCTACGAGAAAAACACTGGCTTCTCAGAAAGAAAAAGAAGGAGTAGGAATGAGGTTCGGAAGTTTTACCAAAAGGTTAAAAGAACATCACAAGTATACATTCCTGGCACCGAAGCCTGCATGGAAAATCAAGGGAACATCGTAGTAGAATCGCACTCCATGCTGAGAATATGGAAAAATCTTATAACGGCGATGAAGAAGATAATTCCGTTGCTATAGAGATAGTACCGTTCAACTTAGGCGACACAGACCAACAATACCGCCCACCCGACCTGGACGAAGCAAAGAAAGCTATATCGAATGTCAAGATCAACAAAGCCGCTGGAGCTGACGGCCTCGCTGCCGAACTGTTCAAAGCGGCAGGCGATTACTTGTGTTGGGAAAAAGCACCAGCTAATTTGCGAAATATGGTAGGAGGAAAGAATGCGCGAAGAATGGAACCTCAGCAATGCCTGTCCGATCCTCAAGAAAGGAGACCCTCTCAACTGCGCCAACTATAGTCGCATAAGTCTCCTAAACATCGCGTACAAGACCATTTCTGCCGTATTATGTGAACGTCTGAAGTCTTTTGTCAATAACCTGATTAGTTCATATCAGCGCGGCTTTAGAACAGGAAAGTCCACCATCGATAAAATATTCACATTGCGGCCAATCTTGGAAAAAACCCAGGATCTTTAAATCGACACCTACCTCCTTTTCATCGACTTCAAAGCCGCGTATAGTAGCATCTTCATGGATGAATATGTAGAGCAATGTCTAGGTTTGGCATCCATGAAAAACTTGTCCGTTTGTGTAGAATGACGATGGAGAACGCACGCTGCTTTAATGCAAAAGTGATGTTCTCTCTTACGACTTCTTCAACATCGTTCTTGAAAAAATAGTGCTAATCTTACGAGTCAACACAAGAGGCACAATCGTTCAAAAGTTCGTCCAATTACTGGGATACGCCGAAGACATTGACATAATTGAAGAAACAGAGCGTGATGTCAGTAGTTATGTATGAACATCATAATCCGTATTGGTTAGTGCTATAAGGCTAGGTCTTACTTGTACATTGCTTTTTAAAAAAAAAATAGAATTGAAGGTTGAAGTTTTTCATACCACAGTGCAACAAGGATATAGCCTTTTAAATAAGTTCATACCCATTTGAATCACAGTAAGTATAGCTATTCTAACATTCAAGTATCTATTTAGCCTTTGTTTGCCTTTAAGTTGCCATAAGTTGAGTACCTAATTCTTCTATGAACAAAGCGGAAAACCATAGCTTCTATTAAAATAAATTATAATTATCCAAATGAATTATTAACCTCAAATAAACCTCTCGAAACGATTATTTATTAGCTACACACAAACTTGTAATTAATAGACCTTTACTAATTAATAGTCTCTCTTCCATCTTAATCTTACGAATGATGATTTGTCTGCGACATCCCATAGTCAGTAGTAGATATTATACCATCTTTTTTTCTCTCCTCTCAATTATTTACTCATTTGGAGCCCTGTGTTAACCACAAGCTAAAAAAACCTAATCCCTTTTGTCATTTTCCCCGGAAAGAGATAAATTCCATTCATGCGCTTCCAAGCAAATCGCCCATAAATTTCGGTCAGGCAAAAAACCAAAAAATCCCACCCACTCAATGATATGCCAAACAATATGACATCATTCCAGGACATAGGTTCCTCCACTCGTGAGTCGTCCTCTATAAAACGTCAAGGCATTCGTAGAAAGTAATAAAACGAGTGGAACAATTCGATTGAAAAGGGCACTCTTGACTTTGCGCTTCAGAGCGCCGCCCAACCCCCGCCTGCTAGCTGCGATCCAAACGAGCCTCGATACTACTCAACCCACTCTTTTAGGCGCATTCAGTTAGCGTAATATTCTGGCATCCTGTTCGCCATATCCTGTCCAATTTAGTTGAAAGTCTGATAAATCTAATTTTGCTTTATCAAAAAAAAAAAAGACTCCCAGTCGAAAAAACCCATTTGCCTTCTCGCGTTCGTGCATCCTACTCCGGTTTTTTTTTTTAAGGACATGGAATAGAACGTTTGCCTCTGTCGATACCGCGAACTCGCCGCCGCCACCGCCGCTCCGCTTCGTCTAACTCCCATCAGACAAGCAGAATGGGCAATTGGTGTATTTCTCGCATCGACGGTAATTCAGGTCCTTTGGATTTTCGGCGTTTAATTTGCATCGTCACCCTTGTGTGACGCAATTTCATTCAAATCTCGCTTGATATCCTTGCTTTTTTGTTTTCATGAAGACGGAAAAACCCTATTATGTGCTGCGATTACGGCCGCTATAGCTAATGCAACCGCTGACAGTTCTCTTCGTCCCTTTTTTAATCATTTAAAGTACAGAGAGTGGATTTTGATTTAAAAACAAAAAAAGACTTCAGCTCGTCGTCGGTCGTTTTGAATTATTATTGCAATATCCCTTCGAAAAAAAGGCCATTTACCAAAAACGAACACAACAAATCATTTCGCAGAAATTTTCAGTTAAAACATGAAAAATGTTTCACATTAATTGAAATTAAATTGAAAAATTGTGACAAAAAGAAACCAAAGGACTTCAAATAGTTGTTGAATCCTTATTTTTATTTCTCTTCGCAGAAAATTACAATGCAAAACAGGAGCAGAAGGGGGATTTTTAATCTTTTTTTGTTGCTATGATTGTTTGACAATATTTTGCGTCTATCCTTTTGGCTTCGTTTGGTTTGGCTTGGCGTGGCTTTTCCGGGGATTGCTCGAGGATTTTATAAATAGTTGATGGAAAAATAATATTGCTCAATACATACATTACATGTATTCGTTCATATGTATGTTCTAAGGGTGGAATAAAATGTTCGAATAGTTAGTCGAATATCGATTATAAATTACCCTGTGAAGCCACCAAAACTGGTTAGATATCCTGCCTTACGCTGTCTTTCTGGTCCCGTTCGGACACAGTCCTACTGAACCAAAGGTGCTCAACGCCGTCTTATGCAAGGATGTCTCGATCGTTTAGAAGCCGCCGATACCAGGTTCTACGTCCAATGTGGTAGATTAGCGGAACCACCAGTCTGTCCTGTACAACCTCTCGACTGCCAAGAAAGAGTAATTTCTTGGGCGGTACAGAGCAGCAAAAGTGTACGTCCTCGAAGTATTCATCATTTGGGAAAAAAGCTCCATAAATTAAGCTGTTTGTCGGGTTAACTCTCGTTCTGTTAAAAACAAGTCAGTTGTTGAAACACAGATTGGTAGGAGTACTGATTTTTCAGGATTTCACTTACTTGGTTGTAACTTGATGCAATAACTTTTTCATCATCTCAGCCTTTTACTCTATGTTAGCTATGATCTCGCTTACCAGAGCCTTCCGCACATTGTTCTAATATGAACGTTAACTTCATGTTTCTCAAATTTACTGTCAGCAAGCACATCATCCTTTATTGTTTCATTTATATGTATAGGTCCAAATCTTGAAAGCAATTCCACTCCTAATGAGTTTGATGCACTGTATGGTCCAATTTCCCGAATTGTTTCGTCATACATCCATTGTAAATCATTCAATGAGACAGGTATATGTCCGCACTTCCAAGAGCCCTCCGAGATCTTGATATAAAAAAAATCCGCTGATGGTGTACCCCCATTGTTCTTCACCGCTGAAAAACGATTGCGTAAGCTTTCCCATCGCTCCTTCTGTTCTAGAATTGTCCCTAGAAGATGGAAATCATGATTTATTCAGCCAGTAAAAATGTTACCCGTTATTCATAGATCACGAAATTGCTGATCAATAATCACGAAGACCTAATGCCTCTTTACCGACAATACGGCCACCCTCAAGTTTCAAATGAAGAAAGACTTTAGTCTTTCCGTCGCCTTCGGTCACGTAGACATAAAACACATTAGTTCATCAATTTCTCGGTCTCTCTTCTTAAAAAGGCATTTTCAGTGGGACTAGTAAGAACATTTCAATATTCTTAGTTTTTCTATTTTCTTCAAACTCGGTACTTAAGGGTCTTTGGTGATTCGCCAGAAGAGAAATTGAATTTTTTTTAGCTCCAAAACTAGTGGTACCCGCCATACAGCCGCACTGTGGTCCAAAATGACTTTTTTCGTTGCAAAAATCATAACTTTTGAACACGTGAAGCTATCGCAACAATTTTTTTTTTCCCTCAAAGGTAATTTCCAAGGCTATACAAATTGTGAATTTTAAGAAAATTACTTTACAGGGTGTTTCATAATAATTGGTTGATGTAAGATTTTCTTAGAAAAAGAAGTTAACAGAATAAAGTCTGAAAGTAAACCTTTTAAAAACAGTCCTAAGTTTTTAAAACTTTGTAAAATAAAAGTTTTTGACTATTCAAGTGAATTCATAACAACAGTGGATGCTTAAAGTTAACGCACCAATTTCAGAAATATTTTTTAAGGAGTATTATAAAACAGTATTTTTTCATGTTGTCGGGCATCAGTTTATTCCAAAAACTATTTGACTGATATATTTTATATGAAACAGTGTAGGAAAAAAGTAAACGGACAAAAAAAAATTAAAAAAAAATCAAATAGAATATAAAATTTATACAAAATAAAATAGAATACTTTATAAATATTTGTTTACAATTAACTACTATAGATCTAATTTTCAGAAAAAAATTCATCGGCATCGTTATCATTTTCAATAATTAATAGACTTATTAGTTCTGGGCAGTAACTCTTTTTCAGCTCTTTTTTTGATCTAACGTGTCTTAAAGATGAAACAAGTGGATCTGATGATACAGCTAGCATATTAAATAAATCTTCATTTTGTCGTTTCCGTGAGACTTTGCATGTATTTGAGTATCGATATCGCTTGTAGTCCTTATTCCTTGATTCCTGTGCTTCTTCTGAAAGCTCCCCGATTGGCAAAATTTGATGTCTTATAAGTTCCCCTCCATGGTCCAAAATTTTGTGCAGAGTTGGTGTCAGGAGTTTGTAGCTGTATTTGGCTTTTAAAAGATCCGAAGTGGTTTTGGTATACTCGTTGAATTTATCGACATTAATAGATTCTTTAGATGACAGCGCATTTAAAATAACTTGCAGTTTCTTTATAAGATCCTTGTCTACTCGGGTTATAGCTGACGTAACTTCTGGATTTTCAAAAAATCTTCGTGAAGTGTTTCCATCATTTGTGTTACCGAATCCCTGTTTTGGCGTATCAATGATTAACCCGAGTTGTTCCCTAAATTCCTTTTGAATATCCGCTTTTCTTCTTCTTTCGGCTTCCTTCTTGTCGGTTGTGTCATCTTCTTGGTATAGTCCATAAGCTAGTTTAAGAACGAACTCCATACATCTTATTCTAGCGTGTAATGGTGAAATTCTAAATTCGTAGTTCTCATCTGCTTTGGCTGAATCGTCTTCTCTTGGAAAATTTTTTTGTGTCCTTTTGCAAATTGGACATGACAATGTTGATTTTGTATTTGTTAGTTCATTCAACACTTTCCCGTCTATCATGGTAAGAAAAACCTCATGCCGAACCATCACATTTTTTTCTTCAGCAACAGTCACTACAGTTGGCCTCAAATTTTCTATTTGGTTCCTTATATTTCTGACAGTTGTCTGAATAATATCACTTGACTCCTTTGCATATTTAAAAAGAATCGGTCTGCAAAAGTGAACTGATGACGGCCTTGGATTTTTCCAATATTCGGTTGATTCACCTTTTATACGAAGTGGAACTAGTGATGCCATGAACATGTTCGCATCAGATATTACCTGGCCATCTTCTGAAACTATTGTTTGCTTATATGCACTTTGTCCGGAAGATCCATCGCATCCCCATTTGCTCATCAAAGTAAGATTCGTTGGAAGTAAAAGAAGATCCTGATTGACTAGGCTATTTAAAATCCTCTTTGCTGTATGGTCCACCAAATCTTGGAGATTCACTTCAACAGAAGTTTCTGTTACTATCAAATTTGATGGAGTTGCTTGTATTTTAGCTTCCATTAATAAATTGTAGCTCGGAAACACATCAACGTTATGGCTTCTTAATGATTTTCTCATCAAATTATATTTTTCTTTAGAAAGCCCCATATCCAAGAACAAGGCTAGCGCAGTGGGACCATCGTATTTTATTGGATCCCTTTGAGGTGTGGGAATACTCTCCTTTATCCGTTGCACTCGCAATGGGCTTGCATTAAAAACTGCTTTTGTGATATCCGCTTTTATCTTTTCGTGTTCCTTTTTATATTTTATACTCAGAGCTGTGGAAACATTTTCAGTTGAAATATGGCCCGTAGTTTCCAATAGTTTCCTCCTTTTGGTATATACTGAACACGTATCTAAGGATTTTGAAGGCCTTCCTCTTGATGTACTTGGCACGTCACTGTCTTCAATTTCATTACATTGGATTGTAAATGTTCCATTCAAAAATTCTTCATATTTTGAGAGAAATCTTGTTTTAACTCTAAAACAGTCAATCCATTTTTTTTTAAATGATGCGTATAATCTTTGGAGTTTCTTTTTCGTTTCCTCGTTGTCACTTATATCGTATTGGTTTTGGATCAGAATTACAAATTCTTCAGAATTCGAAACATTGATAAAATGTTCAAAAATTGTTCTGTTTGAAATATTCATATTGATATTTAATTTGAAAACTCCACTCGTCAGTAAAGCCTCTTGAAAACTAACAACATATATCAATTGTCATAGTTTATATATACCTGCATAATGTACATATATGCACAAGGATTATTTTACCTGTGAAATTTAAGCTTAACAATATGGGGTATCGGAAGAAAATTATTATTCCTACCTGTTTTATTAGATCATAAAATAATAATCCAAAATTAAATAATTCTTTCAACTTTGTATATGGAGTAGGCAATAAAGCTATTAATCCTTTTCTTTTGGCAAGTTAATCTATGTTTAGGTACTATTAGAAAAAGATCAATAAATATTTACAATAATTTAAGTTAAGGGGAATTTATTCAAAGAGGGTCGTTAAAGTGGGCGGATTAAAAAATTTAATGTTCAATAAAGTAATCAATAGTTTGTGTACAATATTTTATATTTTTTTTAATAATAATTGGCATTTGTATAAAAAGGGGCGTAGAAGTGGGCGGTTTTTTTTTGTCAGAATCAAGATAGTAATAAAACGATTTTTGATTAAAAAGAAAATTTCACGTTCTTAACTATTTTAATTAATAAAATAATTGAAATTTTCCATAAGGGAATTTGCTTTTAAGACCAAAAGGTCAGCATTGGGAACACGACTTTTTTTAAACAAATTACAATTTCTCTCAAGGTTGCAAATAGTTGCAGCTACAATTTTGCATATGGCTTAAGAAATAGTTAGGGTAAACTATCATTGTCAATTTTCCGCGCGAACTCGCGAGTATTTTTTTGTAGCTCTATTCAAACCGAAAAAATCTGCTAAAAAAGGGTGTTTTTTGTTTTATTTATTAAAAATATTAAATATTTTTTAATTTTTTTTTTAATTAAAATTTTGATTTACGCACAAATAATACAACTAGAATAAACTATAGAAAATTAATATTTTACATTTAATATGCCAAAATTTCAAATACGAAAACAAAGAAGTTAGTTTTTTCTGTTTTTTTTTTAACTCTAGAACGAAATTGACCAACTTTGAAAAGCTCTATAAGTCAAACTAGTTAGCGGAAAATTTTTTTGTTTGCTGTTTTTGAAGCTCCGTTTATATTTCTATTAGAAATAAAAAACAAAACTTTAAAAATAAAACATCGAAATTAGTATTTTTGCCACGAAATTTCCCTTTTTGGACCACAGTGAGCCGTTATGCTTAATCTCTTTTATCTCAAGAACAGCTCTTACGATTTTGATAAAAAAAAAATAAGTCTGCTATTATGGACATTTTGGAAAAAAAAAATTGTGAAAAATATTTACCAACGGTACCTGTCATAGGACTGCTTTTTTGATTTCCCACCTTCTCATTAATGGCTCAAACGATTTTGACTAGATTTGTTGCAACATGAGCTTTTTTAAATTTAAAATCATATTTTATATATAAATATTCGAAAAAAGATTTTTTAGTTTTTTTTTTTAATAAAATTCCAGATTTGAGGCACACTCTTCCCAACTCATCCTGTCAGGCTACCCGACAACACACTGGCACAACGACAGGAATTTCCAGCTTTTAGTGACGAAGAGTTGAGTATAGCTATACAGTTGCTGCCTTCAGGAAGGCACCTTCGCCAAGAGTTAGAAAAAACAACGCTTGGTGCTGATCAGCAGAGGCAAAGGAGACCGGGATTCCTCAGCGGCATACAGGCCTCGGTGCATGCTAAACACGGCCAGTAAGCTCTTGGAAAAGCTGCTTATACCACGTCTGATAGCGGCAGTACAAATATCAGGTGGTTTTTCAGAGAGGCGGTACGGTTTCAGAAGAGGCCGCTCTAAGATTGGAGTCATTAAAGAAGTAGTGAACGCCGTCCAAATCGCCCAACAGGGAAACCACTACTTGGACGTACGGAATGCCTTCAACTCGGCTAGGTGGACCGACATACTAGACGCACTCGAAAGGAGATTCCACATTTCAGTCTATCTCCTGCGGATGGTGAAGGACTATCTCAGGCATCGAGAGTTGATTTACGAAACGTCTGAAGGCACACGAAGAAAGAAAATAACATCAGGAGCAGCGCAGGGATCGATCTTAGGACCAGACCTCTGGAACATCTCCTATGATGACATTCTCCGCATGGAGATGCCTGAAGACAACTTTCTGGTCAGATACGCAGACGACATCGCCGCGGTGATCACGGCAAGAGACACCGAAAACGCGCAAAGAAAACTGAATCAGGTCATGCGACGAGTAAACTCATGGATGGATGAGCATGGGCTCAGCCTGGCAACAGAGAAGACTGAGATTGTCCTCCTGACAAAAAAGAGAATTTCCACTCAAATCGATTTACAAGTTGGGACCGAAGTGATAACAAGAAGTATTTGAGACTGAGGCTCGACACGAAGCTAAACTCCTGGACACAAATACGGGCAGCAGCAGAAAGAGCCTCAAAAACAACAGCATCACTGAGCAGATTAATGGCAAATGTAGGTGAACCAACGGCCAGTAAGCGCAGACTACTGATGATGTCAATGACGCATGCTGTCCTTTTATACGAAACCGAAATCTTGGTGGACGCACTTAAGCAACAGAAGTACCGCAAACTTATGACGGCAGTACAAAGAGCTCTACGCGTAGCCAGAGTTCCAACCAAACGGTGTCAGAACCAGCCATCCTTGTAATCGCAGGAGTGACTCCCATCAATTTCTTAGCGGCAGAAAGGAAGTACGTCTACGACAAAAAGGCGGAAATTGAAGTGGAAGCTGCATCCGAAAGGGCCAAGCAACTTACAATTCAGAAGTGGCAAGAGCGGTGGAGCTCAGAAAACAGAAGAAGATGGAGAGCGAGGCTGATCAGGAACGTGGCTGAGTGGAACGACCGGAAACACGATGAAGTTAACTACTACGTCACCCAGTTACAGTTACACATTGGACACGGTTATTTCAACGCCTTCCTCCACAAGATCGGACAAACAAACAGTCCAGCCTGTCCATACGGGGATTCACAAAGAAGACGATGCAAACCATACGTTCTTCGCGTGCAAAAGATTGGATGGGAGTCCCTGGGAGAAGTACTGGCGCCATCATCCCAGAGAACATATTCCAGTGGATGCTACAAAGCTATGAAAACTGGCAAAACATTTGTAGCTTCACAGAGTATATTCTCAGATGAAAAAAAAAGAGAAGAAGAAATTGATCGGGAAATTGTTGAGCCCGCTAGTTGATCCTGCAAGGGAAACATGACAACCCCCTGAAGTAATGCAAAGAGCGGTTTCGGGAGGTAGTTCAAACGCCAATAAGGGTTTTATAGGAGTTTTAGTCGGTATGTAGCGAGTCCGTCACACGGCGATGGTCAATGGGTCAACGCCAAGACATCTTTACGATGCATCAAGCATTTCTTCTCGCCTTCCCTTAAGGTAAAAAAAAATGGTTAACGTCCTTGAAGATATTCGAATTCAGTATGACCAAGGCATGTTAACACTTCTTTGTTTGACAGGTCGGTTTGTTTTATTCGAGACTATTTAAGTCATCGAACTCAAAAAGTAAAAATTGGAAATAATAGGTTTCCATTTAAGTGTCTATCATTATATTCTGTATGTTTATAAATGCCTTACCACTTTTTTGCAAAGATGTCCTGTTACATCATTATGCTGATTATGCTCAAATTTATCTTTCGAGACCTTTCAACTTATTTGAAAATATTGCAGAATAAATGAAGATTTGGATGTGATTCACAATTGGTCAAATCAAATCAAGATCAAACTTTGATACAGTTACAGCAGTTAAACATTGATTAATACAAAACTAAAATAATATTCGGTTAAATAAATAAAAGGTCTTTCCTCGTCAACAGATTCACAACAACTGATCATATCTTTATTCTCTCAGTATATTCTTCGACCTAACCGGCAGTCTCTTTCTATTAAATACAATCATTATTTTCTTTCTGAACATTCATTTATTCATTTGTTTTTCATTGTTCTTTCTTATGGAAGTGTTGCCAAAATACCAGCAATCTACCACCTGTGTTTTCTTTTACAATTTCAAATCACTTTTAAGTACTGTTTTAAGATTAGGTTTGAAAATAAATGGTTCCTTTTCAACCGTCGATCAAATTAACATTTCCGTTGGACGTATCTATGTAGGTCTTCGGAAATTTAATATGTTCTCTAAACTAACAGCGGTTGACACTAAACTGAGAATTAGCAAATCGTTGCTTTTACCAGTTTTTGACTATGTTTCAGTAGTTTGCACTTAACTGGATTCTCAATCACAATGTAAGTTTTAAATGATATTATTAGGTACACTTTTGGTTTGCGAAGATTTGACCATGTTTCTCAATACCAAAGAAAGGCACAGTCATACTTATATATAAAAAAAATATGCTTTGCGCAGTCTGATCGTACCATGAATCTTATTTCACCTACACCTATATGCCATTAAACTCTGGGAACCTTACCATTGGTGATAAAACTTTTTCTTGATTTTCGAAAATGAGGTCTCCATCGAAGAGCATTAAAAACATAGATTATCTCTTCCTAGTTCTTCCATTCATTCTATGTGTGATTACAGAATTTTAATCCTTTTTGATATACGAGCTTGTCAATGTCCTTTTAAACTTAAAATAAAATTCATTAAGGCAGGGTTAATGTATGTAGATTTAGGTAATAACAGTAAGTTCATAATATATCTACCCACACAACAATCAACTTCCCTTCAAACTATTTTATGTTAATTAAAATATTTTGCCAAAATCAAAATATAGATCACTGATTTGATGATGTGAGAATCCATTTTCACTGATTGAAAACGCCGTAGGATCCTTTTGAATAAATAATCTATGCATGCCATAATTTGAGTCATTACCCGTGCACCAGGTGAAAAGTACCATAAATTCACAGAAATCACTATACCATAATAGAATCACAACTTACATTGACAGGCATTTGTGTCCTTGTGTGTGTGTGTATGATTCCATAATGCACCTTTTGGCTTTTCTATTCTCTGTATCTCAATATGTATAAAGGACTCGCGCGTCGCACATTGAGGACGTGCTGACACTAATGAGGCAAGCCATGTGTGACAACTACCCTAGATTTTCCCAGGACATGCACTGCACTTGCATCACCCCATCTTCTGCCACGCTGCCACATTCTGTCAACCGCTGACTACATCGAAAGTAACATTTAATTAATCATTTAAGCATCAAATCCTTCATTCGCTCACTGTTCACTGATATATTTATATCTCTGTTCCTCATCATCCTTCCGCCTGAGTGGGATGTGGCAGTGGGTGTAGTGAGCAGAGTCCGGGTATGGGATGCGCGTTGTATAAACATTAAATATTTGATTTTGAGCTAATCAAATTTGTATTTGTCTTAAATGTCACTTGAGGGCGTGCAGAGGCGCTTACAAGGATACATTTTGTACGCGTCACTCTCCGACTCCCTGTATCACACGCCTACGAGTAAATGTGTGTCATGCCAACGATGATGTTGTGTGACAAGAGATACTTTCTCAGAATTCAGCAAGTGTCGTTTGGATGGAACTCTCTGATGCTAGGTTTTAGGTCTACGCTGGAAGGATTGATCGGGGGGAATAGTTAAAATGATGTTCATTAAAATCCCCCAAAGTGATGAGATGTTACGGCGCGGCACTTAATGCATGAGAAGATTTGCATATGGTGTTTGCTATTAAAACACCACCGTTAGCTGGGAAGCATTCCACATTCAGGCTTGCTAACATCGGAAGACAGGATCAAGCTGTCGGTTTCAGAAGGGCGACTATCGTCGTCGTGGCGCTGGTTTTGCACCACCGATGATGGTCGGCTTCGTTTTAGAAGGGATATTAATATTCACAATTAGACAACGGTTCGGGGCGGGGGTGTTTCTGGTCACCCACCATCAGCGCCATTGATAGTGTAGTATCTTGTGTGTGTGCGATAGCAGGACATAAACTATAGATGCACTGCAGCTACCTAGGGTTACGTTAGGATGTATCACACCCTTTTCTGCAGGATTCATTGTTTTCAGCGAAGAATATCAGAGAAGCGTTGTTAAATGTAATTGCTTGAAGTTAATTGCATGCCGCTCCTTTATATAGTCCCGCGGGAGCGCTTGATCAGAAAATTATGACGGCGCAGTCAATGGTATAGCTTTTTGAGTACTGGGTATGGGTAAGTGTGTGATATACATATTATATAGGTATATTCCGGTCGAGGATACGAGTAAGGAAAGGAAGAAGTTGCCAATTTACGCAACCATGTGCGCCACTGATTGCATTACAAAATTGTTAAATTGCCATGTATCGTTTGGCTTATATCCACTCCGAGGGTTGATTGCTTCAAATTTGACAGTATCAATTTAGTTTATCTATGTGTGTGTTGTTGAGCAAGGACGGGGATGGAATATATTGATGATTGCAACAAAATATGACGCAGTACTTTATAAATTGAGTTGAGCTTCTTGAAAATTGGAATGTGAAGTAAAGTGAATAGTTAGGGCACTTAAAGGTTGTAGTAAGCATGAAATGTGATATTAGAACTGTAAGAAAATAAGTGACAGAAATTGTGCTGTAAAAACTGAAGGCTAACAAAACTTTAATTTTAAAAATAAATAAAATGATATGACATGCACAATTTTCTACCTCACCCCAAGCCTGTTTCGAAAGGTATCACCAGTTATGTAGTTCATTTTTCTAAAGATGATAGGTCTGGGCCCAAATCCCTTTCAAGACTTTAAAGTTTTCCTATTTAACTCGAACGTTTTAATGAGAAGCATGACAAAACAGTGTCTGATGATGGGCTTGGCAAACGTGAAATAGCTATAACTCCAGCATAGATACTTTTGGTGGTATCTCATTTAAGTTGTTGTTGTAACATTCAAACATAAAAATTTAAGAGTAAAGGGAAGGAAACACTCAGAATATTTAGTCGGAAAAGCCACAAAAGCCCTAATGATTTGCGAAAGACTTGCAGGCAAGGGCGTGGTTGGTGGTGGTAAGATCCTTCATAACCTATGGTTCCGTGTGCATGGTAAGAGAACCGAATTATCAGTAACTAGGAAAACCTTAGAAAAGGTACAAAGGCTTGCGCGTATTTGTATTACGGGAGATATGAGAACCTGCTCTACCGCAACTATTGATGTTGTTCTCTATATATGCCATCTACACGAGATCATCGGAAGTGCAGTTATGGGAGCGATCATGAGATTCTCAAAGAAAGGAACTGGGGGAAGCAAAACTATCGGTCTCAGGGAAAGAGAGGGAAATCTTTGGGCCTAGAAGCAAACTTTCTATACTGATGGGGCACCATCACCAGCATCTTTCAAGCGGAGGTAAACGCCATAGGGAAATGCGTGGATCGAAATTTCGAAAGATCGTAACCAGAACATTGACATCGTGTCAGATAGCTAAGCTGTGCTCAAGGCACTATGCTCATATACAAACAACTCTAAATTAGTGTGGGAGTGCATAAATAGGCCAAACGAACTTGGCCTACAGACAGGGTCACACTAGGTGTTCATTGAAACAAAGAGGCAGACTCCTTAACAAAAATATGGGCATCGACGAATTTAACAGGGCCTGGGCCCAATTCCGGAATAAGAAAAAATATCATCAAAACGAAATTAAACAAGAAGAGGAGGCAAGCAGATCCAAGAATTGGAAATAACTCCCAAAGCAGACCAAACTACTACTGGACAATTACAACCAGGAACGTTTCACAAAATGTATAAGCTTAAGTAGGTACAAATCTACACTGCAATCTTAGAAGACACCTAGGTTTACTTGGTATGGTAAGCAGTTTCATGTGTAGATTCTGCAAGATACATTAGGAAACGCCGCGGGCTGGGAAATACCAGGTGAAAGAGAGTGACCTATCCTCTCTGAAAGTGCCTCAAATCCTAAGATTATTGATAGCTATAAATTTGGAGAAAGAACTATAAGATGAGCAATATAGCACAATAGTTCTCCAGGTCGCAGTACAATACAATGCAAAATCCTTTTAGTATACTTCATACATGGTAGCATATACCAAAACTTCCTTTATACTTCTTCCATTTACCAGGTTTTCATACAGATGTCATAGCTCAGACAAATTAGAAACAAAATGCGCAAGCTTCCGAAAAGCTTTGACAAACTGCTTTCTGTAGCGGATAATAATTATTATTTTCAAAAATTCTTTTCGCATATATAAGGCTAATTTTGCCGCAAACAGAGCAAGTAAAAGGTTTAATTAAAGCTGAAATTAGTTCTACATATGAAAGCACATAAAATAGTTTTGCACGATTTCTAAAACATTTTTCGGAAACACTGTGATGCTTTTTCTTCGTGGCTGTGGTAAAACTCGTCGGTGTCCAGGGTTCTTCCCAAAGAAGCAACAAACTTGGGTTTGGAGGGTCTAATGCTCCGAATGAAATAATGTATTTTAACACTGCAGAGCTTTCAATTAATTTATTTCGTGGCTTCGTATTTCTAATATGGTATTTCATATACTTTTATTAACAATATTTCTTTTCTTAAAATAAATAACACGGTACTTCATATAATACAGTATTCATAAGCCTAAATAACTAACACGGTATTTCATATAATGTGTCCCTAGCACGCAACCTAGGGAAATAAACGGGTGGAACTCTAAAAAGAGAACCTGTCCAATGAGCTGCCTTGAAGAGGAGATCAAAGGAAAGAAACGGGTTCGGGAACCTTATCGGAAGCCCTGTGTCCCTAGCACGCAACCTAGGGAAATAAACGGGTGGAACTCTATACAGATAACCTGTCCAATGAACTGCCTTGAAGAGGAGATCAAAGGAAAGAAACGGGTTGGTTTAGTAAATAATAAAACCCTTAATAATAATAATAATAATAATAAAGATTCCCCCCTCTAGCTAATGCTCCTAGTAATCCTTAAACTTGTCCTACTCTAGCTAATGAAACCCTACTATTTTATAAAAAAATTTAGATTAGCTTCACTAATGCGGCAATGCCTATCTGTCACCGAAACGCCTTATACAAGGTTTTTGTTTGCGGCCCGATCTTAAACTCTCTATACTCTAGATTGGTATATACACTAGACGAGAATAAAAGATAACTTTGCCATTTTCCCAACGACCACTTCTTATCAAATCTACGGCTAGGAGTCAGTGTGAATTACAAGAAACGAACTGCAAAATTCTATGCGTATGAAAATGGGTGTTGATCACATGACTCCAGATACACACTGAATACGTGTAATATGATTATAAGTATTATAAGGCGGCATGTAGGCGTCGTAGCGTTTTGCTCGGTAATATGATTAGGGGTCGTTGGTGTCGTAGCATTTTGCTCGGTACTGTGATTAAATTGCTTGGTGATGGGATTAAATTATTTAATAATTGTAACGCTTCGTTACAACACAAAAGAGCATTAGGGAAAGAAATTCACTAAAATTTTTTGTATTATCAAACATTTCTCTAACTAAAGTTATCTTTAAACCTTAGTTGCAGCTAGCAACAATCTGAAACTGTAGATACAAGTAGATACATCAAACACTGACAGTGGCTATACGAAATAATAAATAAAAATAATAAAAAAAAGTGAGCCCTAGTGACTTCCTTGTGGCAGCCCTGATCACAACCTCATATAATTTGAAGAGTACCAATAGCAAACCAACTTGGTGTCTGTGGAACAAATAACAACTCTTATACAATCCTCAACTTTCTTAAAAGTAGTATGTGGAGAATGATCTTTGATTGAACCTCTTGGACGAATATAACTAGTGATAAAAAATAAATCCATTCAATTAGAAGAAGAACGTTAAGAGCTTACGCTGAGTTATTGAACAGGATTGTTGGTTGATTAAAGTTTATTTGACTACAGTTAAAACTCCTGGTACAGACCATTCCTTTCGATAGACACAGCAAGATTTGTCAAAAGCTAAATTTTTAATCTATCCCCATTTATAAGGCTATTTCTTAATCTAACTTAAATATAGCTCTTAGATTGGAGTGAATTTGAAGGATAATTGAGACCGAGTTTCAGGCAGAATGAGGTTAGGTTAGGTTTAGGTGGCTGCTGGCCGGAAAAGCCAAAACACTTAGACCAATATTTAGTCCGTTGTTATACCACAGGATTCCAAAAGATCACTCTTACTCGTTAAACCATTTGGAGCTAGCAATGAAGCGTTTGATACAGTAAGTGTCGGAATTTCTTAGATCACTAGGATCATTATAATCATTATAATAGAAGTCCCCCAAGTGGAGTCTACGTCCTTGTGCTAGGGCAGGACAAGAACATAGAAGATGAGAAACTGACTTCTCTTCTTCTTCTTCATCCATGCAGCTTCCGAAAAAATCATTTACATGAACTCCAAGTCGAAAAGCATGTCTTCCTATTAGGCAGTGTCCAGTTAGGATACCTATAACGGAGCTAATGTGCAGTCTACCAATAGAAATTAGTTGCTTTGAGCGCTTAGCATCAAACAATGGCCAAATTTGTTTTGTAGACTGGCAAGTTGGGTGCTGGTCCATCTATGGTTCGCTTTCTTAATGGTATCATGCTTTACCATAAGTTTTAAAGTAGCTAGAGGTATACCGATGTTAGATTTGCTATCCGACAAAGGTAAAATTGTTCCATTTCTTGCAAGTTCGTCGGCTCTACACTTACCTGGAATGTCTCTATGACCCGCACCTATAGTAGGTGAATGTTAAACTGTTTTGCCATCTCCACTAGAGATGATCGACAATTTTGGGCTGTTAGTGGGTTTGTGGAGACAGAGTCCAATGACTTTATGGCAGCTTGACTGCCTGAGACGATGCGTATATCAATCGTCGATATCACGTTTTCTTTGAGCCAAGAGAGGACTTCTTTGATTGCTAGAAGTTCTGGCTGGAACACGCTACAGTGATTAGGAAGACGAAAGGAGAGACAAAGATTTAATCTTTCGGAGTATACGCCTCCACCGACCCCGTCATCGGTTTTAGATCCATGTGTGTAGAAATGAATCGCTTTGTCTACCAAAAATAACTCATTTTCCCAGGTAGACCTTGAAAGGGATGGCCACTTGAAAGTTTTTATTAAATTTTGGATGAGGAGTGGTGTAATCGACGTTACTAGGTAGAAATCTGAACGTGCTCATTATAATGGAGTGGCCAATATCATTATTGATCCACTGCGAGGAGGCTTCAAGCCGAATGGCTGTGCTAGCAGCCGATTGTTTGCTAAAGATATCTAGCGGTATGAGATGAAACGGAACATCAAGTGCAGCGGAGGTAGTTGAGCGGAGAGCTCCACCCATGATTAAGCAGGCTGTTCGTCGGACTTTGCTCCATATGTAAGGATCGGTCTAATGACAGAGATGTATAGCCAGTGTGTAGTATGGGTTTGTAGACCCCATTTTTTACCTACGACTTTTTTACAAGAGAATAGGGCTATATTGGCTTTGTTGATTCTTACTTGAATATAGGGCTTCCAGCTTAATTTCTTGTCCAAAATTAGACCCAAATCTTTTGCTTTTTTTTAAAGTTTGAGCTGTAAGCCTTTGATGTGAGGAGGGTCTATGTATGGGATTTTGTATTTCTTAGTAAAAAGGACAAGTTCAGTTTTGTGGGGGTTGACACCGTGTCCACATTGATCTGCCCAGGTAGTAAGCTTGTAGGAGTTCCTTCAGAGGGTTAGGATGCTTTTCAGATATCGCTATTGCAACATCGTCCGCATAGGCAATCACCCTGTGCCCCTCCCTTTCTAGAATCATTAGTGGTTCATTTACGACTAGGTTCCAGAGGAGAGGAGCAAGGACACCTCCTTGCGGCGTACCTCTACTGACATTTCTTCGAGTAGTAAAATCGCCCAGTTTTGAGTTTACAATCCTGCTTATCAGCATATGATTTATCAATTTACTGATTGACTTATCCACCTTAGAGATGACAGCGCAGATGTGATTGCGGATGCGTCGACATTGTTAATGGGAAAGCGACTAAAGTGAACTCCTTATGATGAAGGGATAGTACGAACCAGCGTATGTAGAGCGGTTTCTACAGATTTCCCTTTGTTATAGGCATGTTGAGCATTGGATAGTAAAGACTTCTCAATGTTTGCCCTCAATCAGACGTTCAAATGTTTTAAGAAGGAATGATGAAAGGCTAATAGGTCTTAGATCTTTAGGGTTAACATAACTAGGTTTGTCAGCTTTGGGGATGAAAATAACTTTGACTTCTCTCCATGACAAAGGAATTTGAGGCAGAGTGCTACAACCATTTAGGATGTTAAGCATAATGGGTATCAGGCAGAATGAACTGATGTTGAAAATGAAACAGTTAATGTTACAATTAATCCTCCGAAGCATGCGAGTTCGTTGGAGCCATCAGACATACAGTGTGTCGGCAGATAGAAGAGACGAGGATTTATTAGATTATTGGAGTTATTTTTGAAAGAGATGGAATTGTAGAGAGTTATGCAGTCAACAGATCCTGCATGAAAGATCGATGAATGAAGAGAATTTGGTTTATTGCTCTTAGTTCTTCGAGCATATTCATTTAAATTAGTATAAGTCGGTCTCGATACGGAGGTATAACCAAATGAGGTATAAGAAACGTAAGAAACGACGTTGAATGTTCTCGATTCTGAATCTGTTGATAAGGTGGCTATATTTGACAGCCGTATTTTAGAAAATGGCGAGCAAAGGTTATGTATGAAGATCGGGTTATGTACAAGTCCGAGAATTTCTTGGACCATCGGTTCACAAGGTCTAGTGCAGAATTTGCTTTAAGAATAATCTCGTCGATATGTGTTAGAGGAACTGTTGAAATTGAGATGAAGAAGAGTAGAATCATGTGTCAAAGAAATAGTGTTGAAAAACTTGTTATCGGTCGGCGTAGAGTGAGGTATGAAAATATTAGACCACCATTTTAATATCGTTAATAGAAAAAATAAGAAGTAGAGGTCCTAAGCGGCTGCCTTGTGTGACCCCGGAGGAAGCTAAGAAATCATCAGAGAATATAGATCTGAATTCCACTTTGAAAAACGGTTTTTAGCTATGAAGAAATCTTTATTTAGAAGATAAGTTCAAACTCAAGGGTGGTCAGTTTGAATAAAAATGACGGAAGACTTGGTGGCATTTCACAGTTGAATCTGCAAGGTTAAGTTACCAAATTTAAAACGACCGGTTCGTTTGTCAAAGGAACGCCGAGAGCATCGCCGCGGTCCATGTGAATATCAAGTAGAAGCTCAGGTAGTAGATTTCCCGCCGTGCACAAAAACTCGGTCTTTCTCAGATTTCAATTAAGCGAACTTTAGGCCTACAACCGTACAAGATCCAACTGACCATGTTGCTCAAACTTCATGACTGATGACAACGCCGCGCCGTCGTTTGTTTGCAGACTGCGTTTCTGAGCATTTTGAAGAGGAACCCAATTAATTCCAAAAATCATTTTCAGCTGCGCATTTTTGGGCTGAATGGTTGAGTTAACAAGCCAAATTGCCTTATATTTAACGATGACTAACAATTTCTTATGATCCAAATTAAACCATATTGATGGCATGTGGCTCCAGCAGGACGATGCTACGTGCCACACAGCGGATGCCACGATTGACCATCTGCAGAGAGATGAACGATTTGAGTATATGGTTATCTTTCGCTGAGATGTCGTGAATTTTCCGACAAGGCAGCAAAAATTGGGATCGCCCAAAACAGCACAACTTTGAAGATGGTAGTGTTTATTACTCACCGCACATAATTTCTACACCACTGACCTACTTTTCCTTCTAAATGAACCAACCTTCTTCATATTAAAGATGCATGAAATGCTATACATATCACTTTAATGTTCTTTAAAAACCCACCTTTGTCGGAATTTTCCGAAGCCATAGTCAATTTTATTGTGCTGGCTGTTTTTTTTTTTTTTTTTTTTGATAAATATCCTACACATACAGAAGTAAGTAGAAAACTTAAAAAAAAACTTTTATCAAAGCGTTAATAAATTAATTTATATTTATTTTCAAAAGAGCAATTTTTAATTTTGTAATATATTTGTAAAATGTAAATTTGAAAAATACAAATCCACAAATAAATTCAAGTCCTCTTAGGACTGCCATCAGTTACTGTGTGAAATTTAATCAACGATTCCTTTCATAGTGTAGAATTTTTCAATACAAATTATTTTCCATTTAAATAAAAAAAAATAACCAATAAAAGCTACATGGAACTTGTGGTGCTTTTTTTTTATTGTTTACGAAATACAAAAATAAAATAAACAAATAATTCTTTTAAATTGCAATTCATACAAAAAAGCCACTGTGTCAAATATTGGTTAAAAAAAATAGATGAGAAGCGAAATTCAATATTGTCCACCTATCGACTTCAATTTGCACTAATTTGATTCCGAATATAACAACACAATCAAAAATATTATAAATGCACATTGACGACGAGTGTATGCAAGTAAATACATAGTTGCACATTGAATGCAATCAAATTCGAATTGTTTCGTCGATATAGTGTAGTAACTCTGTTCTCCGATTCAGATGTAAGCCAACAAAAGGACATACGAATATACTCGTATGTTCTGTACATAGATATAGTAAGACAGATACATATGAATATGCATTTATGTAGTTACAGGGTGATCTTGATAAGTTCCGACAAAGGCGAGGTTCTTAGAAATGAAATGAAACGAAAATTATTTTGAAAAATCCGATGACGAATGAGTGACTTTACATATTTTGGAACGCCAACTTAAATTTTTTATTATTGTTCGGATAAAAAATTGTTGTCTTTGGATTATATCGTATTCATTGATTTCATCAGTTTTACTTGTAGCATTGTGATGTGCTTTTTGCTTTCCAGCCGAGGTTTGGCTCGTCGGTATTGCCAGGGTTGCCTTATGACAGGATCAGACAGTACTGCGCTCTTGGTGGCGCTTAAAACAGCAGGCTAAGACGCTCTGGTACAACAGTAGGTACAACGCCTCTTGTGGCACTAAAGCAGCAGGCTAAACGCCATGGTAGATCAGCAGGTACCAAAGCCTCTGGTGGCAATTAGAACGTTTGACTTCCAACTAAGACCCCTACCACTGGGGAAGGAGAGCCTTAGTAAGAAATAGGTGGACAATCTCACGTACCTAACTTGTCTTTCCACGAAACCCCTTACCACTGGTGGGGGGACGCTCCGAGAATGCAAGGAAAGCTAAAATGACCAAATCGCCTACACTTGTCTACGGCTGGATTTTAAATGGTAAATAAAACCAATTTACTATGTCACCTGACCTTATGTATGGTCGAAGGGGTACTTTTCGTTCATCTAAGTAGGTTCTCATGACGCTTGTTTAGTAAAGACTGAATGCGAACTGTGTAAGTGGTGAACAAAAAATAATAATGTGGTTGATTTGTGTCATGGTGCGTGTGAATCGACTTTGGTGAAGTTTAATTCTCGGTAGTAATACAAAAGTAACATAAAGTGGAGTAGCATAGAATACTTCATTACAGCCTAAAGCTTTATACTGGGTGGGCCATCTAGTGTTTTTTTTTTTGAAATCATATATATGTTATTTGGACAATCACGACGGTTTCTCGATGGAAATCTTGACCGAAAGTCAGTAATGACCATTTTTCGTAAATGTGTTTTCAAGTCTTACCTAGCTTAAACTAAATGAAATTTTCCAATCTTTTTTTTTTAATCTGTGAAACAGTTTTTGAGAAAAAAAAATATTTATAAAATTTCGAAAAAATTCGTTTGGCAGGTACCGTTATTTTTCGTTCAAATATAAAAAAAAATATATGTAGAGGGAAATATTTAAAAAATACTGAAGCCCGTATGGATGATCGAAGAAACATGTTTAGGAAAAAAAAAACGGTCAAAAAGTGTTTCCGCAGCACAAGCTTAAAGGGCTTTAATCCACAAAGTCTTTAATTTTATTTTCTTTGATTAATTTTTAATTCTTTTCTTTTAACAATTTTAAGAAATACTTTGTTTTTCATATTGAAAAGAATTTAAGATACCGGTTCAAAGAACCAATAACCGGTATTTTTGTATATTTGTAAATACTGGGAAGCTGGAATGCATTCAACCATGCAGGAATCAATAAAAAGAGTCAGATGTGTCCATGCACAACGCGATTGTCGGCCCTCAACCAAATGCGGACTTCGCACTTTGGACTGACTGCCGAGTGCCGACACGAAATATGCATTAACAACAAGAAACATGGCGACGGTGATCGAGAGGTTAAAATGTAGCTATCTGTTTTACATAGTTCTAACACTTGTCATTTTGAAAGTTCTTTTTTGGGGTGTATCCAAGTGGTTGTGCACATCTACTCAAATATAGAAATTGTCCCCGAGACTTCGACAAATATAGACCTTATACATACACTGCAGGCTAAAAGTTTGAGTCCACTCTCATTTTTCGAAGGAAAACCCAATTCTAGCACCGAAAAAAACTTTTTAGTAAAATGAGTATGTAGAATTTATGAAGAGCATAAATAAAGACAAAATAAGGAGAAAAATATTTTCATTATGTTATTTACAAATAGGAATTTATTTAAAAAAAAAAGAAAAAATGATTTAAATCGTTTTTTTTTTCGAACAGCTTCCTTTATACACTCGATTACTTTTTTTTCAATTCTTGGGAATCTACCTATAAGTTTTTGAATTTTTTATTTGGAATATTGTTCCAGCAATCCTTTAATGTAATCCACAACGCAGATTGAAGGGCATTGATCCCGGACCCTTCTATCCAGCTCCTCCCACAATAACTCTATAGTGTTTATATCGATCTTGGATCGTTCCATAAAACTCTATTAAAATCTTCTTCCGTCCAGTCTCTATGCTTTTTGGCCCACTATAACCGCTTCAGCTTGTTTTGTGGTCGAAGAGGGGGTTTTTGAACAGCAACTCGTCCAAATAGTCCAGCATCTCTTAGCCTCCGTTTGACGGTTGTCAAGGACAGCGGCTTATTCCGTGTTGTATTTATTTCAGCACGTATTTCCGGTGCTGTTTTTCGCCTATTTCGTTTGCTTGTTGTTACTAGCAGATTCTCGTGTTTAGTTATATATCTAGGCCGCCCTGACCGTGGTTTATCCTCAAGGAGTCCGGTTTGATCGTACCGCTCAATGGCACGTTGAACGCAGCCCTTTCCTTATCTTCAACTGCGAAGCAACTTCCCGCTGCGATTTGCCTTCTTTAATAAGAATAATGATTGCAGAACGTTTTTCAATCGTGGTTTCCGCAACTTTTCCCATTTTAAACTAGTTGCTTACTCAAAAGATGAAGAGCCTCAAATAAATGCTTATGACTTCAAAACGTGGGTTTTATATAAAAAAACTTGCAACACAGGTCTAAAATTTTTCGGTTTTGAAAACCTTTTTTATGTTCAGCATCATAAAAAAGTGCTGAATCAACAACCAAAAGTCTTAAAAATTTATATTTATGATCCATATAATTAGTTAAAAAATTCAATTTTTAATTAAAAAAATCAACCACCAGGCATTAATGAAGTCATGTTGGACTCAAACTTTTGGCCTGCAGTGTTGATTATAGCCAGATCAGAATGAGTGAAAAATTTCTTGTAAAGTCGTGGTGTTTTTGGCTACGTCAAATATGTGATTTTTCAAAACAAGATGGCCTGTATTGTACATACCGGGATTCCTAAGTACCACTCATGGAAAGCGGCATAGGGGGAGAGAGGGGGTGGAGATTTGCCTTAAGGGGAGATTTACCTTTTTCTGGACCAAAAAATCGATTTTTTTTGTTAGCATTTTCTTGTAAAGTAAATTATGTGTAGAATATATTTCCAAAACAGCTTAGTCGTATCTATTTTATGTTATTTTAATGTTAACATAGATTAATCCTACATTATGGAAAGCGGTGAGGTAAAAACGCTTTTTTCCCCAAACCACGTTTTTCGAACTGGTCGCCACGATTACTCAAAAACTACTCGATGGATCGCCTTTTTTCTTTTTTTGTTTTAAAGAATATTAAAATTAGGGGAACCTGGACTACTATCAAGATGATCCATGGATTCTTTTCATTTCTGCAGTACTTTAAAGAGCGAAAAAAAAACAAGAACAAAAGCAAAACAAAAAAAATTCAAATGTCCACCATTTTGTTAATTTTTGATTATTATTGATGATTGCCCACACTCATATGTTTTATAAAAAATTTTGTTTTTTTCATTTTCGTTCATTTTTGCAGGTGCTAGAGTGATTACCGTCAGGCAACCTTTTTTGGGAGTGGTCGCTTTACCTGACATGACATTAATTGCTGTCACGATATTTGGGCACATAAAAAATGTTTTTTTGTACTACTTATTGTAATAAACAAGTAGCAAAAACTCCCAGTTGATTATTTATTTTGGTGTACGAAAAAAAAATTCCCAAAAAAACTGCAGTTTTAGCTAAGAAAAAGGTAAACCTGCTCTTAATGACAGAAAACAGCATTGAGTTGAATAAGCTTGCCATACGCTGCCGTTCTAAATCTACATCCGAACACCAAGGACGTGCATTGTGAAACAAATATGAGAATCTGAGACCACTGTCGTCAGCAAAACATTTAATGCATTAGAAGTTTCAGACAAAAGATCAATTCAATTCAATTCAATTCAATTAGGCTTTATTCTCACTCAAATCATTTTAAATATTTACAATTTTTCATAAATATACATACTTAGAATTTTAAGTTAAATAATGAGAATAGTTAGTGGCATCTTTATATTAGGAAACTAATTGAGATAATGCCACATCAATAATAAACTTTGTGTGGGGTGTACAAAGAACTAATTATAAATACCAAATATATAAATATAAACAAAAATTCATGTTAAAAAAAAAGGAAGAAGAAAAAAAATAAGCATGATTCAAATCAAAACTGAATACACAATCGAAAGAAAATATGAAACAAAAGACAAAAATATTTTACTTTCAATGTAACAAACCATAATAATTAATTATTTATATCACATACAAAAGCAAACTTTCAATTTCAATCTGATCAAAACAAAGAAGCCATAATTTGATTTTATTTGTGAAATCGAACAAATTTCTTGATGACCGAATTTCAAGCGGAAGAGTGTTAAACAACTTACAAGACAGAATGGAGTAAAAGTTTCTGTAGTTAGTAGTGCGAAAGGAAGGAATATTTGTGAAATACATTGCGTTTCTACGAAGACTACGGCTATTCTAGATTGGACTTTGTAAATATCCACCTCTTATAAAGAAAACCTTTAAAACTTTGAAATAATATAAATGTCTTGCCGGAAGAATTTGTAGGCTTTTAAACAGAGTCATTGAGTGAGCAAGTCTGTGCGACTTACAAACATTTCTTATCGCTGATTTTTGAATAAGGGTAAGTTGTTGCAATTTGTTTAGGTAAGCACCACCCCAACAGCAAACTCCATATTGCAATTTCGATTGGAATATACCATAGTAAATAGTCTTAAGCAAGTTCGTTGAGCAGAATTTTTTTAACCTATATAAACATCGAGTAGATGAAAGAAGATATTGTTTTAAATTTGATATATGCTGGGACCAACTTAAATTTTGATCAATAGTTACACCTAAATACTTGAAGGTATGAACACTATCAATATTAAAACAGTTATCACTGCATGGTTGATTGTTGTCGAAAGATTGAGTACGTAGTAGATGACAATTACTATTTAATAAATTGTGTCTTGAACAGTCAAATGAGTGAAATGTTATATTGACATCAGGAATTTCTTGACCTAAAAGACTGAAAAACATCAGTTTAGTTTTATTACTAACTATAAGTTCATGTTCAGCGAACCAAGACCTTAATAAATGAACATGATGGTTTATATCTGAAATTAAATCTAATCGACTAGCTGAACAGTAGGCAATACCAAGGTCATCTGCAAAGGCCTTGATTTTGCCCAGAAATGGAAGTGAAAAAAGAGAATTTATGTATATTAAAAATAAAACTGGGCCAAGCACAGAACCCTGTGGTACACCTACGTTACTGGATTTTGGACTACTAGTACAACCACTGATTGTTACATATTGCGTCCTATTTTTAAGATAACTCTCAAACCACTTGTAAGCAAAACCTCGAAATCCTATCTTGTATAATTTCTCTAATAAAATTGTATGACTAACCATGTCGAAAGCTTTCGTTATATCGACAAATAGCCCAGCGCAACAATTTTTATCATCTAGACCTTTGTAAACAATAGAACAAAAATCTAACAAAGCGTCCTCAGTGGAAAGGCCAGACCTAAAACCGAACTGCAAAGGACTAAAGAAGCTAATTTTATTCAAATAGGACAAGATTCTTGTCTTAATGATTTTTTCAAAAAATTTCGAGATAGATGGCAATAAAGAAATGGGTCTATAGTTGGAAGTATCTGATTTACTTCCTTTTTTAAATAAGGGAATGATTAAAGCGGTTTTTAGGCTCACAGGAAAGATTCCCGATGTAATACTGGAATTAAAAAGAAAGGACAGTATATCAACAATGTTGAGACCGATGTGTTTGAGCACTGAATTTGAAATTCCATCTATTCCCTTTGAATTTGAATTTTTCAAAGCATTAATAGTTTTGAGCACTTCAAACCCTGTGATAGGTTCAAAAAAGAAGCTATTTCTATTTATATTACCTATTCTTACTTCATTACAGCAGTTACATTTTGTTTGGTTATTACCGAAAAATGAGTTTTGACCAACAGATGCAAAATAGTTACAAAATAGTATAACTTTTAACAAAAACTCCCACACCACCAGCTGAATACGAGTCATTTGTTTTCGCAAAGAAATTATAGTTAGAGATGTAAAAATGTTCAACCTCACATGAATAAATCCAAATTTCAGAAAGAAATATAAAATCTGGTAGCTTTTCAAAAGCTTCAAGATTTCCAACCAATAAATCAAAATTTTGTCGCAAACTACGCATGTTTTGATGTAATATAAAGAATGATTTGTTACTTGAATTACAATTATAAAAAGTTCTATCATAAATACTACTAATGGTTCTAATAGTGAGGTTATCATACATAAAATCTTGAATACCATCAATGCTACTGCCGTGAGACAGAAGCTAAATCTTCAAAAGATTTTATGACGACAACCTCACTATCAATGAACCTTCTCAATAAAATATTAGAATTACGGAACCATAAATATTTATTGATAAATATGAGGAAGAAAGTGGGAGATAAAGCGGAACCTTGTGGCACACCAGCATTTATTTTATGAATTTCAGCCTTAAAACCATCCGATACGACATTTATTCAGTGCTTAAAATAAAAACCAAGTGCAATAACTTTGTCTCTAAGTCGATGTAAGAACTTGATTCCACTGCTCCGTGAAATTCTATACGATCAGATCACAATCTGACAAGAAGCAGCCACTCTTTAAGATACTTTTTCAGCTGATGATTTATCACCGCTTCCATGACCTTGTAAAGAAGAGAAATTAACCCAATTAGAGACCTTTTTTGAATTTTTTAAGGACAGTCGGGACAAATTCTAATTTCTATCTACTAAGAAAAAGGCTAGTAGAGTGGGACAGGTGGCAAAGCATACGCAATGGTTCTGTTTTGCTAACTTTGAAAACAATCTCTTCACAACAACGGGATGTCAGCGGACTGGCGTACATCGAGGATCCTTCAATACTATTGCAACTGTAAAAGTGCAAAAGAAGATTTGTCACTTAAATCCCTTAGGTCCACAAGTACAGGAGGAGTCTTGAAACTTTCTGGGAGCGTAGAATTAACAGCAAACTGTAATGCAAGTTAAAACTGGTTAGCTGAGCTGGCAAAAGGAGGAACATTGAAGTTGGAACCGAAGGCGAAGTAATATTTCGTACATTTCTTACAAATGACTAAAATTTGTTAGTACCTTTGGAATATTTTTGGCCTCAAGTTATAGAGATATTCGTAAAAAAATTATGCCATCGAATTAGTCAGAAAAGGTGAACTACTTTTGGAAATTTGTCAGCCATAATCAAAAAAATTTCAAAATTCATAAACAAAAATCTTTGGCTGACCAATTGCATACAAAATCTGATCTTTAATGACGGTTAAGTGATCTTTAAAAAAACATGCTTAGATTTTTTAAATTTCTCAAAATGAACTTTATAAAATCATTACAAAAAAATCTACCGCTAACCAATATACTGAAGCTAGCTGACCTTTCAAATGGGCCTCAATATCTTAAAGGTAATGTTCATGTTTTGCGAATATCCCTCAAATGAAGTGCTAAAACTCTTTATGACCTTAAAAAAAAATAAAAAAAATATTAATTAAAACCTATGACTGACCAATTACTAAAATTAGCTGGCCTTTTATATGAACCTACAGATCTTTTAGGTTGTAAACATTTTTTTGCGAATATCCCACAAATTGGGTGCACAAAAATCAAATCGTTAAGACCTTGAATTTTCTATTAAGAAATTATTACATATATAAAATCTATTACTGACCAATCACTCTAACCAACTGACCTTTTTTAAACCATTTACTGACCTTTTAAATGGAATACCGTTTTTTCTTAATAACCCGAATGGGGAGACCAACATTTTCCCGAGACCTTGAAACAAACTTTAAAAATTCTAAAAAAAATTTAGGGCTCACCAATTACTGCAAATAGTTAACCTTTTATTAGGATTGGGTGATTTGTTGGTGGTTTATAATTTTTGCGAATATCCCAAAAATGAGCTGCCAAAAATCGCACATGACTCTTGCAAAAGTTTAAGCCTTGATTACAAATTGTTTATGGCTGACCAATTTTCAAAGGAGGTTGACCAATTACTGAACAATTAGTTGGTATGCTTTTTTTACGAATATCCCATATATGGGTGCCAATATCCCAGAGTCTTATTTTTGGTCTAATATGATATGATCATTACAGTTAGCTTTCTTGAACATTTTCCCCTTTTTGTTGGCTTAATAACACCCAAAATGTAGGTCTCTAAAGTAGCCTAAAAGATCTCACCTTCACGCCACGGCCAGAGGCAACTCTTAATAGAGTTGCCACGTTATTAAAGGGTCAAATTTTGTTATCTTGATTAATATTATTTTTTCATATTCAATCCAAATCGAGAGTTTGACTCGTTTAAGTTAAATTGAAAATGCCCAAATGCCTCTAAATTTTTTTTTTTCACTTATACGTAGCTTAAATCCAATTCATGTCCATGACTGACGTTAGCTTATCCGGTGCACTTTGTCGTTGTGGAAAGCTTAGAAAAGAATGTATAGATAAGGTCATCAGCATATCATCTTTTATGTAAGCCAATTAGAAGTTCGACTTCCTTAAGTTGTTTCATTCAGTCTTCAATTCGTTCTCCTTTCAATTGAAGAATGTAATCTCTTCCAAGCCTTACTTACTTTTACTTAAGATCCTTCTTAAAAGTTGTTGGGACGCTTTTCACTAAACATAATTAATTAAATTCAAATCTGCCATTAAATCTCGACGAAAAAAAAGAAGAAATTACTATTTCAATCGTCACACACATCTTTCAGCCCTTGAATCTGTTTTCTTGAATTAATTCTCACCCTCACAGAACGACTTCTCCTATTATATCCCGTTTCATTTTCAATTATACATATTTATATTCCTATAAAAGTTTATGAATTTTCCTAATTAGTTTCCATTGTGTGTAGGAACTACGCGAAATGATATAAGTTTATCTTTTCAATGAACACAACTTTTATCCCCGAAAACTACTTAATTTTCCATCTGAAAAGCCTCAATGGAGTCTTAGTTATGTACATACATATTCGCAGATAGAAAATCTCCATAAAGACCAAAGAACAATATCTAAAGGCGCCGCACAAAAGATGCTAAAAAAAAAAGAGAAGAAAAAAAAATTAGAATCTGTTAAGAATTTTTTCGTTTTCGTCCTTTTTTCACTCGCCACAAATTTTAAATTAGAACTTTCATAATAGAGAACCACGACGACGACGATGTCGACGACGACGACAACGAAAAACTTTACCATAGATTTCCCACCTGCATATCTAATGAATTCAGGTAATGATCAAGAATAATAGAGTTCACATTGCTTGAAGACTTCTATTGCCCCTTTCATCTGAGGCAGGTCGACTGGCTATATGCAGATAGGCCGCCCACTTTCAATTATCCTGGTTTCCCTTGGGCCAAAAGATGCCCTCATTTTATCTCTTTCAGATATCTTTTGATGGAATGGAAGAAAGCCACCATCAGCAGCACCATCATTCAATGCTGCCTCCACCACCCGCTCCAGCCATCGTCATCTTCTTCGTCATCAAAAGCCGCACATTCATCTGATGGGTGCTAAAGATTGTCTTAATTTTTAATCTTCCAGGGTCCATCTCCTCGACCGACTCCGGGAATAAATTGGGTGCTGACTGATTGGTGGGAGAATATGTATATAAGCTCTCCTTAACCAAAGAATCTTGTCTTTCAAGCCCTCTCGTTCGACTTCAACGCCTTGCTGATTACTCCGGTCGTGGTTCATGAAGGTGAGAATCTACACTATTCAAACCTTGCCTGCTAATTGCTTATGGAATCTCAATAATAAACACACCTGGAGTGTGTACACTCCGATGAAATATATGTAGGTACACCCAGCCATGACCCGACCCTAAATAAAGCACCCCCTGGCCCTGTTTCTGTCATAACCTGACCACAAACGTCTTCCGCACAGTAAAGCTGATGCAACCACATCCATCATACAATATGGCGCTGATGGTAGAGATGTGGGGACACCACGAGCGTTTCTGCTTTGAATTATAAACTTCGGGATTGGAAGACGTGTCGTGTCTGTGGGGGAAGGGCAGACCTAGGTATATTATTATACACAATATGCTCTTCTGTCGTTGACTGAATGGTGAACCGAATTCAAAGGATTCTAATTGATTGCATGTGTGTGCGAAAGCGGTGCTCAGAATGATGCTTAACTCATCTAAGAGCCAGCTATTGTATGGAACTGGATGGGAATGTGATGCTGCTAGTTTTGGTTGGGTGCACCTTTGTCGAAGAACGTGTGTCAATTCCAACAGAGTTTACCTAACTGAACAAATGACTTGGCACAATATCGGGTGACCTCAATAATTACGTTCTTCATTTCCAAGTTTATAAACAAAATTCATTAAAAATGATTGATATTAAGATTAATTGAATATAAAGAGCTGACCAAGGACTCCTAATGTCTGAACAAAGACCAGAGGGGCTTAGATACAAATTCTGGGGCGAAGAAAAACAAGAGCACGAGGATGTCAATGTCACAATATTGTACCAACTTTTGACATTTTCAATTAGTCGGTCAGACTATCGAGAACTTGATCTTTATTAATACAGTGGAAAAGGTCAGGGCTTTATGATTTATGATTTAACGGATTCACCCAGAGCAAACAAAAATTCTCACTTTTTCAATTACTTTTTTGCTGCATCTGCTTTTCCTTCATCCTCCATAATCCAATCGATTGATCAAACTACTGTTGTTGTTTGCTTAAGCTTATGTGTATGTGTGTGTAACTTAAATCTCTAATGACACACCTATGACAGCCTGTGGCGGCCATGTTGTGTTGGTGACATCTGTCAAATCTGTTTAATATTTAGTTGCTGATGCCAAATCACCATGGCAAAATACACTATTGAACAATACGTCAAAATGAGTGCTCGTTCGTGTGGCGCTTATTTTACTGAAGACGTGGTGGCCCTTAATAGTCGACCCTTTAACGTTTAGTGGTCAGATTTGTTCGGTAACCAATAAGCTAACATTCGTACTTCAAGGGAATGCAGGAACAACTCCGCAGTTCGTGAAAGTGTACAGCAGAACCCGTGCCAATCGATGCGTCCCCGATTGCCGTGCACAAGAACTCAGCTTTTGCAGACTTCAACTTGGCGAAGTTTGCTTCGGGACTTGGGCCCACCTCTGTAGAAGACCCAACTGACCCTGTTGCTCAAGGCTTATGGCCATAGGTTAGATTACCTTAGGTTAGTCGCCTGACAGTATGATCTTGTTACCGTCACACTTAGATCAATGTAGATCCGTTGTGATACCTTAGCGTTTGTGACTCCTTGTATTGAAACCTATGATAATCCTAGGTCGATCGAAATGTCAGAGGTTACTTCTAAAGTATTGAAATTTCTGTCTAGGGAGAGGTATACGCCTTCTCATGGCGTATTCTTTTCCTTTACCCCCACTTGAGAAATCTCCACCCCCCCCCCCCTCAACAGGCTTGTTGGAACATGTCGCTCCTTACAACGTCTGGTAGATGAGTTTGATATGTCAGTGTTTGGTGTATATGTTCGTTTGCTTGGTCGCTAATTAACTCCTCTATCTTAGATAGAGGTGGCCCCATTAACCTACTGATGCTCCTGTTCAACGTAGCAGTGGCATTTGCAGGTGTATAGACGAGGTGCCTGTTCTATGTTGGTGCTGCTCTTACAAAGAACACGTACGTCTGTACGTCGTTAAGCCGTTTTCGTTCGTATTAAACTGTAGTGGAAGGCGGTTTTCAGAGTTTGGGAACTCTCAAGCCATTTTAACACGATATTGCTTGGAGTTTCAGATAGCTCCTTCAAGTCGCTGAAAAAGTCTCTCCCTAGGTGTCTTTTTCTCAGATGATATAGCGCAGGGCAGTGACACAGGTACTGATGAGTGTCCTCATGTATCTCCTCGTCACCGCATCCTCTGCATAAGTCGTCCATACTGAGTTTAATTTAACAAAATATTTTGTTAATGTAACAAAACAATTTTGTTCATTTAACAAAACAATTTTGTTAATTTAACAAAACAATTTTGTTAATTTAACAAACAAATTTTGTTAATCCGATAATAAAAAAAAAAAACAAATTTTTAGCACTAACGAAAAAAAATGTTAATACAACAAAAGAATTATTAACATGACAAACTAATTTTGTAAATTCTACGAAATTTTGTGATATTGACAAAAGGTTTTTTGTTATTTCAACAAATTAATCTGTTAGCATAACAAAACAATTTTGTGGATACAACAAAATATTTTTTGTTAACTCAAAAAAATTCTGTAATTTTCATCAATTTGACAGAACTTTTTGTTGGACGTATATTGACAAAAATTTTATCAGATCAACCTACATTTTTGTTATATATACCTAGATTTTATTTTCAGTGAGGTAAAAACCAAAAATCGAAAATTTAATAAAAAGTAGTTTTAGTAATTTTCAATTTTCTCAAAAACTAGAAGGCATAAAACTATTCGGTTTTTTGTGTTCGATTCGTAATTAATTGACCAGCATTGACCAAAAAAGCCAATTAAGCAATTCATTTCACAATTTTGAAAAAAAATTGATCTAAACTTTTTTTTTTCATTTTCTTAACAAAATTTTGCATTTGCATGCGAATTTTTTTTTAAAAAACTATTGACATTTTTTTCAATTTAAGTAATTTTTTTCTAAATTCACCCCTACCTCCTAAACGGGGCGAGATAGAACAAACACCCTCCCCCTCCCATGGTAAAAAATGATTGTATTTGACCCTTCTACAAAAATCCGTTATCAAGTTTTGGCGCCTAAGTTATCTCCCCATTTGAAATATCAAGCGCAATTATCCTACTTTTTCTAAAACGATTTAGAAATGCTTGACACTGTTTAAATAGATATACCATCAGATCGCCAATGGACCTTTGTTGTTGCAAAAGCCATATTGACGGTCATTCGTTCTTCAAGATATTTCTTGAACTGATAATTTATCAGCGCTTTAATGAGCTTGGAAAGAAGGAACGTAAGTGTAACTGGACGATAGGAAGATGGGGAAGAAGATTCGAATTTTTTCGGTGACAGGCTTAAGAAATGTTGGTATCCCTCCACTCAGAAGGAGACCATCAGTAGTCTAGAACGGACGGAAAATCTGACGCAATTGCTTTATTTTTGGAAGCGTTGAAGAACACCTTTTCAGAACAATGGGATGGATAGTATCCATGCCAGTGGATTTGTGTTCATCGAGATCCTTCAGTAATCTTGCGAAAAGGAATATTCGTCCAATAAAATCACTTACACTCTCAACCACAAGAGGAGTTATGAGAGTTTCTGAAAGCTAACTGTACTGCAAGAAAATTGGCTTTTCGAGTAGTAAGTTTTAGAAGGTATTAATATGTCTTATAATTTGGGTATGTTGTGTTTCCTATTGCACAATCACCGTCAATCTGATCACTCACACAACTGGAACACCATCTTAACAAGTAAAGTAGCTTTCTGAGATAAAATATTGCCTCTTTCCGGAACTCCGATAAGAGTGATAGTGAGGTTAATATTCACACTAACGAAGGAAGTTTATTCCAGCAGTGCTGAACCATTAGGGAGGTAATGTTTTAGAATGAATATAGCTTTAACAGCCGCCTGACTGTCTGTGATAATAGCTGTATTCCGGTTCTGATTTGGATCTTGTTTAAGTAACTTGCATGCTTTCCTGATGGGAAATAATTGTGCTGGAAAAACACTAGCAAAGTTTGTTAGCCGAGAGGACATAAATATATCCACAGTCTCAGAAAAGTTTCCTGACCCAACACCAAACTCCATTTTAGAGCCATCAGTCAGGAAAGATGTGTCGAAGTCTTTCGTCATAACGTAATCATCCAAGTTCTTTCTGCGTGGGAACTTAGCGGTACAATGTTTACTGCGGCTCAATTTAGGGTGCAGTAGTCACCTTAGCGGACTCTACTGTAAAGCACCCCAACACCCTCTTTCTGTTTTCTATCACATACCCTTAAACTATCATTTTTAACTTCTTATATCTATTAGTTAAGGCCCTACCGAAACTAGATCATACACAATCAAAACAATAAAAACACATAAATATTTACCTCCGCTACGAAGACATAATATATACGAGTACTCGTACCATCGTCCCTCATCATCGAATAGTTCTTAACCAAAAAAGTTGTTGGCTACTTTTACAATAGCAATCCCCTTATAAATTAAACTTCAGCCAATTTCAGTCGTAAGAGTGCCTTATTTCTCGTTTTTGTTGTAAATTCAAGTTCCAATAAGAACAACCGGATGCTTGAACCGGAAAATCCTGACGAAATGAAAATGATAACAAAAATAATAAATTTCTATCAAGAGTGTCTGTTCCGCTCTTATCCCCATCACCATCAGTATCAATTTCTTAACATTACAACCAACAGTCCCCTGGCAGACAATAGAGGTATTATTTTACAATAAATTTGTACCCGAGGACAAGAGCATAGAACTGCTTGACCTCTTCCTCTGCACTCCTGCAACAAAAGCAACTTACAAGTCTTGTATTTTTTTTTATTTAATATCAGTTTGATCATCAAATTGGAAACCTTTGTTGTTGCACACTCAAGTGAACAGAACTCACCCGAATCTCTGTGAAGTCTGAGCAAGAGGGATGAAAACCAAATTTAATAACTCTATGCGGACTCATTAAACAAAACATTTTATGCGCGCATCCTTATTGGAAGATACACACGTGGCAGTGGCAGGTTAGCTGTACCTACATACTCGTACATAGATAGATGGTGGCCACTTGAGCCCTTGACGGATGAATAAATTAAACTATACACACTACAGCTACTTGAATGTAATGCATACGCATTCAAGAGCAAAAGGATAATTCAAACTGAAGGATGAGTTAATACAATAACGAAAGAGAAACGAGGCTAGCCGTGGCAACCATCTCTAATGCAAATGGGTGGCAAGTGCATGCCAATCGCGTGTACAAGATACCTAGCAGCAGCTGAAGTGAGGCAGGGGTTGGAAATTTAATTGAAACGGCAACAAATCAAAATTGGGTTTTACGCTTCTATGAATCCAGAATCCATGCCCATGCTAAAAACAAGCAACACGAGAATGTAGACAAAACATTCACTGCCTTGTTGCTGAGGTGGATGGCGTAAACAGTGCTGTGCAAAATTAATTTTTCTTTTAAATCTTATGTGATCAGAAAAAAATGCCATTTCTAGTAAATTAAGGGTTTCACAAAGTTGTTTTTTAAAATGAACCGCTGAGAAGAAAAAGGAAAACATTCCACAAAAATGGGAAATTGAAGCCTAAAAACGAAAAAATTCCATGTAAATCTACTTTTTAAATGCGATTATAAAATATCAATTGATCCATAACGATAATTCTTCTCATGCTATGACGGAACTGATTCCATAGGCGAATAGCATGAACAAAAAACTGACGACTGCTTATTAAATACATGTGTCTAGGTGCTATTAGCAATAAAGACCTCTGAGAACGTGCAAACCTAAGTTTGTCAAATAGATAATTCGGTGTTTTACTTTGGATAATTTTAAATAAAGCAATAGGTGTTCTATATTCCAAGAGAACTTGTAATGGACCGTCTGCAATCTGTCTGGAATAGTTCGAGATATTATGAAATCTTCTTATGTTGAAGATACGCCACATTTAGCTTTCTTATTTATTCTGAGTCAAGATTTGATGGTGTTGTCGGCACTTTAGCCTGTTTTCCATATCTTGACAGGTACACTTAGAGAAGCCTGCATATTATGCAGTGCATAATAGCCCTCATTGTTTCGTATGTAGGTGATGTAGAAACTTTATATTAGATCGTTAGAGCTTTGTGTCTGTACTTTTGTGTTTTATTGAAATATTAAGTGATTATTTGTGTTGTATTTTCCAATTTCCGTTGGCTAAGAAAACATTTCTTTGATATGTACGACCATTCTGTTTAATACGGGGGCCAGCTGTTTTAGTACTAAGTGAAACATAGGTTGTTGGGAAAACTGATCTTTAAAAATGTCGTTTTCCTGGTTATGACTTTACACAATTACTTTTTCGCCATCATAGCTTTATAGTTTATGTAAGATGCGGTCATTATTCAATGTTTTATGAGCGTTAACTTCATGTAGCTCAAATTAACTATCCCCAAGCACATAATACATTTTGGTTTTAATATTATTTTGACAGCAATTCAACTGTCTTTGATGTCTCTTTGATGACTGATTCAATTTCCTAAATTGTTTTCCTATACCCTCACAATGAAATCGTTATTGCAGGCGACTTCAATGTGCACAAGTTGGCTCCGCTATTCTGGATAGACAACATCACACGACTGAAGATATATTGAGATTTTTGCTGCGATGCACCACCTAACTCAGCTTGCTTGAGGCTACTGGAATAGCAGACGTTGCTGGGTAAAATGCCCACTTGTTCCTTACTTCTCACCTTGATAAATATACCATAGGTTGCGAATTTTTGAATTAAAAAAAACATAAGTCATAAGTCTGTAGATTTGTGATTAAAAAAAAATCTAATTCATAAATTAATTAGTGACTCATGATTTAAAAGAATTTAATTTATAAGCTACTAAGTGACTTATGAATTAAAAAAAATTTAAGTCATGAGCAAGTTAGTGACTTATGAATTAAAAAAAATTAATTCGCAAGCTACTAAGTGACTTATGAATTAAAAAAATTTAATTCATAAGCTAGTTGGTAAATTAAGCTTGTTTTGAATACATAATAATTATTTAATTATTAAAGAAAGCAGATTTCAAGCTTTTGTGTGTCATAAAATTATCATGCTATACTCTGTTCAATTTATATTTGCAGTACAGGTCTTATGGGAGAGCTTTTTCAGAAACACTGGTGCCTGCTGCTGTTTGCACGGCTCCTTAACTTAAAAAATTGCCACTGAAATAAGAAAGAGAATCACTGAGTTACATTAAAATTGTTTGTGTAATCTTCTTTGACCTCACGTACAGCCCATCATGACCTATCTGCTCCATGGGTGAAAGGAGACTGATCACCAATTTGCAATTGCAACCAACCCTTATTGTGTTTATTAAAAAAAAAACACTGAATCAGAGTTACCATTGCCGAGATGTTAGAAATTCATATGGCATTTTCTTTGGTTTGTGCTATGTAACTTTCAGGATTCAGCTTTTTCGAGCTTTTAGTAGCAAATATTTTTCTGAGATTTGCGGGCAATTTTTAATGCTCCTACAGTCCTACGGCAATCCTGTAAGAGCTTTAAATTAAAGACAGCTTATTGATATCCATAATGGTCACACTGAAAGGCAAATATCCTATCTTCCCTGTACTACAAATATAAATTGAACAGAGTATAGCTTATAAATTTTTCAATTAATAATTTTTTAATCAAAATTTATCCATTAGCTTATGAATTAATTTTTTTTTAATAACTTAAATTTTTGAATTAATTTTTTTTTAAATTGTGAAGTCACTTACTTGCTCATGACTTAAATTTTTTTAATTCATAAGTCGCTTGGTAGGTTGTGAATTATTTTTTTTTAATTCATAAGTCACTTATTTTTTCATGACTTACATTTTTTTAATTCATAAGTCACTAAGTTGGTTCTGAATTATTTTTTTAATTCATACATACGTCACTAAGAAGCTTATGATTTATATTTTTTTTAATTAATAAATCACCCACTTGCTTGTGAATTAAAGCCAAGCTTAAGCTAAAAAGCGACTTAAGCTTTTGCAACAATGGTATATTATACCATTGTGTAATATCAGCCAATTTCTTGTGTTCTATCTACCCAATTAAAGAGAAACAGCCCTCTAGGACCGTTTGGTAATAGGAGAAATCCAACTGCGACGATTTTAAAAAGTTTTCCTTCGAATCTGTAACTGGCCAACCCAATTCACAAAAATCGGAAAAAGCATAATCAAGTAAGAAGCGATTGCAACTCTGATACATAAAACCACAAAAAAATCTAACATGTCCAGAAGTTAAGGCAGAAAAAACCTGCAATGTCCTAAGGTTAGTCTGTTCATTTGTCAAGAATATAATAAGCTAGCTCATCATTGTACCCTCAATGGGAGAACCAATCTCCTTGCTTCATCACTCCAAGCCTTTGAATTTCGCAAATATTTTAAGAACCTGCTTAAAACACTACAATTTTCACCGCAGCTCCATTTTGTACTGACAATTTCTTAAATGCTCCATTTACAAACCTTGAAGTAAAGAATGTAGGTATTCAACAAATAATAAGTCCTAAGGTATTTTTTAAAACGCATTTTCGGATAACGACTTGCACTTCAAACTATATGCTGCATTTCGAAACAATTGTACCTCCATTGTTTTAAAGCTGCATTTTGAATATGTAATGAAAGTATTGGATATGAATGACGAAAGATTACCTAATCTAGTTCTTAAAAAGTTGCTATCTAAAAAGTGGGAAGATCTGACCATTGGTTTGAGTAAAAATCTTCACTTTTCACCTGATATGAACCTTAACAAGTTAAAAGAATTGCTTAATAAAATATTAGAAAATGTGAGCCACTCCCCATTTCCAGGACTTAAGCTCAAATCACAATCTTCACAACATAGAACTTTATTCAGATCTTCGATAGAATACATACTTCCTCAACCGATATCTATTCAAAATGGACCGAGAGTCTACAGCAATATTTGGGTGTGTTTGATAACAAAAAATAATTAGCATAATTAGATAGGCCTTTAGTAGTTATTTACAAATTTGAACGTCTTGCATGCTCTAGTGGGAGCTATAGTGCATAAAAGTGCATCATAACTGCAGTTCTTTCCAAGTCTAAATAATTGTAATAACAACTTTGCCAAAATGTAGAGTTAAGCCCCCTGATTAAAAGTATTGAGGTCTAAGACGTTTTGCAGACAGCCTTCTGCCTGCAAGACACGATAAGAATAGCGTACTTCTTGTCTAAAGAAGACCGCCTTCAAAACGTCTTGGATCTCAATATTTGCAATCAGCGCACTTAGTTCTTCATTTTTAAGTTATGGCAAATTTCTTATCACAATTTTTTAGACTTTGGAAAGAACTGCATATCTGATGCACTCTTATGCACTATTGCTCCCACTAGAGCATGCAAGACGTTCACATTTGTAAATATTCGTAACTACTAAAGGCTATCTAATTATGATAATTATTTTTTGTTATCAATCACACCCAAAAATTGCTGTGGGCTTTTAGTCTAAAACGATAAATGTAATATTTAAAGTAAGAGGTAATTTTTATACCTATACTACGACCTGATCTGCAAATCGTATGCGACTTTTGCAATCTCAAAGAGAGGGAAGATATAAATGGCTTCATCGCCAGATGTTACATTTTAAAAGAATTTCGTGTCAGGTACTTTGGTGTTACTTCGATGGAGTTCATTGACAACCTGGAAGCCTTGAAGGAAAAATCAGGTATCATTATCATCGATTTAGATTTTTAAACAAAACACAAAATCATCAATATGAAAATTAAGCAAAAGAATTACCAATCTGGGATCACCGGGTTGGTATTGTATATTCTCTATTGTCTCATTTATAAACTAACCACACTTGAAAGAAAGAGAAGAAAGAGCGCATTTTGATTATACATTTTAACCAGGTTGGACGAGGACATTCTAATTAGTATTCGTACATTTTTCTCATTATTTAAATAAATTTAAAAATTAATTTAAATAAAAACTATTTGGAATAAAATCCTATAAATTTTGGGGGCTCAACCGGGATATTCCACATTACACTTAAGATTAAACAAAAAAAGGAATTGTGAATTAAAAGCTATTGCTTAAGTAAAGTTTCGGTATAATTGGAGGTCTTATTACTAGGATAAGAAAGTACTTTCTTGATGGTTTCAAGTCTGATATTCACAATATAAATGCTGGTGGTCCTCATGGCACTGAGTTGTCCCGATTCTTTTCTGTAAAACTCCTATTTCCAAAGTGAAATAAAGCACCCACCGCACCTGCTGTACGCAAGTTTGTGCAAAAAGTTTGTGAGACTGGTATGCTAGTAGACAATACGGCTGCTGAAGGCGAGAGTGTTAGACTCAATTCTGCATAAAGATCTAGGATTATTCGCTAACAATGGTCCAATTGACTCAGTAATCGAAGGCGCATTACCATCCCCTTGAACGACGTTGTGTTCCATAATTGATGGGAATTTTTGCTCTTACTAATAAAGCCATAATACATGGAACCAATTTTATATTGTTCGTTTTATTGCATTTTTTAAAAGAAACTTGTATTTGGCAATAATTTCACAACAATCTGAATTTTAATGCTTCGAAAACTCAATAAATCCTTAGGGCTCCTATATCGGAATAAGAACATCAATTTTTTTAAGGCATTTGTACGTCCTTACATTGAGTATAACTCACATTTTTCGGCAGGTGCTTCCTAAACTTCTCTTCATTTACTGGATAGAATTCAGAACAGAGAGTTAAAACTGATAGGATACAGAACTTTAGTTAATTCATTTCTATCTTTTTGGAATTTTTCATGTATTTCCTTGTCTTCTTTCAATACTCAGTCGAAGTAGCCATACGCAATCTGCATTCCTCTCCGCAACAAACAAGTAACTTGGGAGCTTCGCTGGTTCTTATTCCAACAGATTTCCTACGTAAAAGTCAGACAACCGAAAGTACTGTTGAATATATACTCAATGAATATGTACTGAATATACCCTAAGCGGAGCAAAAGATTTTCGTGAGTGGGGTGGAGGACCCAATGATGGAGCTAAAATTCCTTGAACTCGCGAAGTCTGTCAAAAAAACTTCTGGCTGTGAGGCCTAAATGGCGACTGAAAATACAGACGGAACAAAGTAATACAAAGCCAAATTGGCCTTATTTTTCAGTACTGGAAAAGTACCCTGTTTTTTTTATCGAAATCCTTTTTTTTTTATTTCCAGGCAAATCAACAACTGATCAGATCTTTACCCTTAGGCAGGCGATGGAAAAATGTCTAGAATTTAACATCCCAACATACCATCTGTTTATAGACTTTAAGGCCGCCTATGATAGCATAGCCAGGGTAGAACTTTACAAAGCCATGAGAGAATTCGGCATCCCAAATAAATTGACACGACTATGTAGGTTGACCATGACCAACGTAACAAGCCAAGTAAAAATAGCCGGATTGCTCTCCAGACCAATCAACATCTTTAATGGACTCCGACAAGGGGACGGTTTGGCCTGCCTCCTCTTCAACCTGGCGTTGGAGAAATCAATCCGTGACTCTGGCACGGCAACAAGAGGGACCATCGTCAACAGGTCCAGCCAGTTACTGGCTTACGCAGACGACATCGACATCATCGGAAGAACCGAACAAGCTGTACACGACTCCTTCATCCAGATCGAGCATGCGGCACAAAATCTGGGGCTGCACATTACTGAAGGTAAAACAAAGTACATGGTGGCGTCGAATGCGAGAGGAACTGTTGGTCAAATAATCAAGGTAGCGGAGCACGAATTTGAAGTGGTGCAATCCTTGGGTCAATAGTAGCAGCCGATAACAATATAGAAGAAGAAATACGCGGGCGGCTTCTCAAATCCAACAGAGCCTACTATAGTCTGTCAAAGCTCTTCAAATCCAGAAATCTCACCATAACTTCAAAACTGCTGCTGTACAGGACCATGGTCCTGCCAGTACTCACACATGGATCCGAGACTTGGGTGCTTAGTAAAAGGCACTCCGACCTCTTAGCTGCGTTCGAGAGAAAAGTCTTAAGAAGAATTGTTGGCCCCATATGTGAGGAAGGACGATTCCGGAGACGGTACAATCATGAATTGTACGCAATCTACCTAGAAGCAGATATCGTGACAAAAATTAAGCTCGGGAGACTCCGGTGGGCAGGGCCAGGGCACCTAGCTCGCATGAGCGAAGAGGAACCTGCTCGGAAAGTTCTTTGTGGTACATTCTATGGTAGACGACAGCGTGGTAGACCATGCCTGCGCTGGAGAGATGGCGTAGACCAGGACGCCCGAAGCATTGGGGTGCGCAACTGGACCGGGATAGGTGGAGAGACTTGTTGAAAGAGGCCAGGACCGGAACCCGGTTGTCGAGCCGATGATGATGATGACTTTTTTTTTATTATATTTCCAACTATTCGAGATTTATGGCCCTTTTCCCAGTCAACTCTTTGGAATTTATGTGCCACCACTTTGGCGAAACATAAGTGTCAACTTCGATTTTGATTTGATTTAATTTTCAGTACTAAAAATACAGATTGGAGGTTAAGTCCTTGGAAGTTATGACCATGTGCCCAGGTTCGAATGGGCGATGAAAACCGCCAGTTTGAACCCAGAACAATTTAGTAATTTGTGTCAAGCGGAGACCCTTCTTCACGATTCAGGAATCATTTAAGGAAGCCTTGAAGCTATCAAATTTTGTTTTCGAGATATAAAAGCCTTCGAACACATTTAAGGGGCTTAAATGAGGAAGTTATGTGATATTACTACTTATATCCGTAATAGTTTTGTTTATACATGTATACTACGACTAAGCATCGAACATAGGGCCTCACAAAGCCCGTTTAGTATTTCATACCTTTAATGACGAAAACCTAACAACATGGCATTTCTCTAGTTCGAGTGCTCAAAATTAAGAACTGGTATCGAAAAGTCAAAACTAAATGAAAAATCAAAGTTAAGAAAAAAAACCCCAATTTAAGATGACAACTTATTCCACTTTAAAAAGTCGTCCATGTGGAGGAAATCTTAGCGGACTCATCTTGTGCTATGGGATGAAATCAGATAAGTTTACTTTTAATGCAAGAAATTTGCCAGAAAAAAAATGTTGCTTTTTTTTCACAGTACTGTATGTGAGGCAATATGGAAGAAAGGAAGAGGATGCTCCTTCAGCTTATTTTCTCTGGAATAATCAGTCTGCCCAGCCTGACAGGAATGTACTATTATTTTTGCATCGCCCAATGAAAAATATTCTTAGAGGTATACCCACCGTTAACGTCGTCATTTGGGGTGGACCACTTTGAAACCTTTGTTAAAAGGCCATTATAAGGACGCGTTGGCATCTCATTTCCCCATCTCTTCTTCTTCTTCTCCGTCGACTCTCGAAAAAGAACAGGAAATTAAACCCTATGCTCATCAGATTGTATGCTTCATAGAACTTAGCGTTTCAAGCTGCACAAGGACCTATGTACCAACCAGTAGCACATCCAAATGCCGGTAACACACACCAAAATTTATTGAAGGAATTTGGGATGATGGTTAAATGTGCGGAGCGGATGGGTTGATGTGTTATGAGTAGGAAGATTCGTTGCTATAGGTTTCTCGTGTTCGGGACCTTGTTTTGCATATTTTAGCGAATTATGGAATATTGTTGCTTTTGTGGTGCTGGGTTTCCAGTTCTAGCTAGTTAGATGTCGAGTGCCCATTTGGATTAATTTTGACATCCATTTTGGTTCTGGCATAAAGACAACGAAGAACGAAGAAGACGACGACGCGAAGTCGACGCATAGCGACACAAACGAGCATCGAAAAGGGAGTTCCGGATGGGTTCAAGTCTGTTGTTGACACATGGCTGTAATGTATGTAGAGTGGAGCAAGCTAGCTAAAACTGTTTGTACACTGATGTGCTTTATTCTAAATACAATATGACACTGAGCACGAACACCACCAGGACCAGAGACTATAGGCATATAGACTTTAGAAATGGAGAGGGTAATTTGTTTCTTATGGGTTATTAAATTTGTTGTGAATTAACTCGGGGCGGTATTGTAACATTCGCCCGAAGGAACTTACCTACTATTTGCGTTATAGAATTTGCGTTCCATGTCCCCCATGTGAAATGCCTGCTCTTGACTATGCTCGTAGTTAGTATAAACATGTGTTTTTTTGACAGCCAAAGACATTTAATTTGCCTTGTAGCGTTTAAAGACGTCATCAGAGTACGGCAAGAGCTTTAGGCTAAGGATACAGAAGGTTTTGCATAAACACTATACAAACGCAGACATTGATGTGTATGTTAAGGTATGAATAGAATGTTAACGTAGGGTTTAAGCTCGAACAAGAATTTACATAAATGATTTCGACTTTGTGAGGCAAGTTATAGTTAAGGCAAGGAATTTTTATGACACATTTGCTGCAGGCAAGTATGGATTTTCGATTAGGAAATATTTGGAAAATCCACACAATTGCAGAGTGAAAGGGATTAAGCAATCAAGAAAAGTAATAATAAAATAAAGACTTAAAATAGTAGAATATATTTCAGATGGTTTTTGAATGTAATCTTACGCACGGTTAAGGGGGCAAATCTTTTCAATTACCATGAAATGATTCTTAATGGTTTTAAAATAACAGTTTACCCGATTAGCGGATACCTTTTATTTGTCCCATGTTCATTTTTAATTATATCCTTTTCTTTCACTGAGAGGGTTCAAATGTTCAAAATAAAAAGTGGCACTTCCGAGATGGAACACTATCTCAAACCAACGAGCTTCTCCAGCCAGCTCAGTCCCTTTTTAGCTGACTCCAGTCTTGCACGTCAAGTTGGTTGGGGTCCTCTCCCACTTGTGTGCGGCACTAGAGTCGCGGTATCCTTTTATTTCGCCGCGAAGACTCTCCAGGTTGGTAATTTTGGGTCTATTCGCTCTACACGACCGAGTCATCTCAGTCGTAAGATTTGAATTTGTTTGACTAGGTCGATTTTGCTGTATATCACGTACAGTTCGTGTTCCTCCACTCTCATGGCGGCATCAGAAATCAACCGGATAGTCATTGTCTGACTTAAAAGCGGCTCCTAGGTGAACAAAGCCATTAGCCGCCTCAAAGTTATAGCTGTCCATGGTGACGCCTCCCCGATGGGTTTCACCTTGTCGTGGTGGGGGGGGGGCTCTTACGTCTATTCTCTAGCTGCTCGATCAGCTAGAGATTTAGACAAAAGACAACTAAGAAAACCCAAGGGAGAAGTAGGTTTGAAACGGTGTGCGAAGGTTAAATCTCCGGCTACTTACGTGGCTGTTTTTTAAGGTATTTTCCAGGTTTTGAATGGTGTTAAAGGGTAAACTGGTAAGGTCTCCGGCTACTTGCGTGGCTGGAGATCTTTAAGGTTTTTATATAAGGATGATTAAGTGTTAAATTTGTGAAGTCTCCGGCTACTTGCGTTGCATGGAGATTTCTAAGGTTTTACTGGGTCGTGAAGGGTGGAATTAGTAAGGTCTCCCGCTGCTTGCGTGGCTGGAGACTTTTAAGGTTTTACTGGTTTATGACGTGAGATAACTGGTAAGGTCTCCGGCTGCTTGCGTTGCTGGAGAATTGTAAGGTTTAAAAAGGTTTTAAAAAGGGTAAGTCTCCGGTTACTTGCGTAACTGGAGATCTTATTTGCAGTAGCAAATGATAGTCAGACCGTCGTCCCATCAGTTCTTTAGAACAAAGACTAGGAGTGTCTTTCCTAGTTTGCCGTAAGTTGAGCAAAAGACTAGGTCAGGTTTTGTTCTTCCAAATATCTCAATATTATCAGCTTATCCGAGTAATCGGACGGACTCTTAAAAGATTGTGCCTCTAGTGTTGATGCGGGAGCTTTGCAGTATTCTTTCCAAAATGGGTGTTAAAGAAGTGTAATGAAAGAACATCGCCTTGTCATCAAATGCATCGGTTAGGTCTTTTCCGACCTTGCTGGAGCAGTGTTAGTTCCTGAACAAACAGAAAAGTATACATAGATTTATATAGTTCGTCCTTAAAGATGCTATAATATGTCACTTTGAAATCAATGGAAAGGTGGTAGGTGTCGATTTGAAGATCTTGCCATACTGTCCATGGTGAACTTTCCTGGTCTAAAGCCGCACTGATATTAACCGATCATCTTGTTGACAAAAGGCTTCAGACGTTCACGCAGAAAGGATCTTGCATGCGATGGTCAAGATACTCATGCATCTGTAGTTGGCGAAGTTCAGAGGGTCTCCTTTCATGAGGATCGGGAAAATAATACTGAGGTTCCATTCGTCAGACATGCTTTCTTCCAAGTCGTTGGGGTTTGAACCTTGCGGCATCGAAGGTCAAGCGGCTTTATTATATAATATGTATATAAAATTAGTGTTATTATACAAACGGTTAAAGATTTCGAATCCAATAAGTTTAAAATTAGGGTAGTTATTTAGGTCCTATCCTTTTTATTTTATATATAAACGACTTACACTCTGAGTTTTCATTTACGCCGACAAGCGATGATGTGATAATCTTCAAACTATTTCAAATACTCGTGATTGTGAAGAATTGCAATGGGATCTTACTTCGTTTTTCGACTGGCTTACTCGTAATTGTTTTTTTCTTAATATCGATAAATAATGTAAAACTATGTGTTTTCCTAGAAAGTATTCTTTTATTTCGTTCAACTATTTGCTTATTGGTATATCAAAATCCGTTATATATATCCTCGGTGTCATTTGATCGTAAACTCGAATTTATTCATCATAATAAATCCATTTCAAATAAAACTAATTCAATTCTTGGTTGGATAAAAAGAAAGTCGAAACAATTTTCTGATTCTTTCGTGACAAAGCAGGTCTTTATATCTTTCGTTTGACCAATTCTAGAATACGCTTATCCGGTTTGGTCGCCTCATTACGAATGTCATAAAAATAGACAAGAACAAGTGTGATTCATTAGGCTTGCGCTTAGAGGACTGAGGTGGGATAATCCTTTTCCCACCTTAAAACAACAGACTTATTGTTATACCCAGTCTCGAGAACAGACGTTCCTATTTATGTTTTGTTTTCATTGTAAAATTAATCCACGGTAAAATAGACTGTCACACCTTCTCTCTTGTATTAAGTTTAATATTCCTCAAAGAAATTATTCCAAACTATCGTGCCAATTATGAAAAATTTTCTCCATTAAATAAAATGTATAAACTATTTAATTTTTACAATCTTAAATATAAAAATTTGTTTGATAAAACAATAATTAATTCAACATTTTTCCTTGCAATTATTTAAAATCTTAATATACACCTTTGTGAAATTTCCTTTTTTTAAAGTAGCAATTTGGTTATAAAAATCAGCAAAATATTAAATCTTTTTAGTGGTTATTAAAAATAAATTAAAAAAAAAATTTAAGCTTTCATTTAGTTAAAGCTAGTTAATGCTTACAAAAAAATTTACGAAAAATGCTTATAAATGTTGCTCCCACTACAAGCATTTCTTTTATTTTTGATATTCTCAAAAATGGTACAACCAATTTTGATAATCTTCTTATGCTTAGGCTCCCAGAGTCTTATTATTTTTTACTTACGATATAGGTACTATTGGGCATGTTCTGCATTTGGAAAAAAATTCGAACTCGAGATTTTGATCAAAGTTGACATTACGATGATAGCGAAGACGAATAAAGTTGGTCCTATATCTATATGTCCGTATATCTGTATGTCTGTACCTCTAGAGCCTAAGCCACTGGACCTATTTTCTTCAAACTTGGTACTTAAGGGTCTTCGGTGATTCCCTAGAGGAGAAATTAAAATTTTTGTTTAGCTCAAAACAAACCACCCCATACACCCGTAATGCATAATCTTATTTGTCTCGAAAACGGCTCTAACGATTTTGATAAAAAATATTGATTGTTATTTTATAGACATGGGCTACATTTTAATACAAACAAATTTTGGGGGGAAAATGATACCTATTAACAGTACCTGTCATAGAACGGTTTTTTTGATTGTCGAATTTCTCATTAACGGCTCAAACGATTTTAACCAAAATTTGTATGTAGAAGCTCCTATGCACTTGAAAAAATAAAATGTATGCATTTTTTCGAAAAAATAGTTTTTGGGTTTTAAAAAAATTAACACAATTTTTTTTTTTAAATTCAATATCTTGAAAACGAATACACGAATAAATTTTTAAATTAGGTTATGAAATTAAATTACGTACAAAAATAACGGTACCCCCCATACACCCGTAATGCATAATCTTATTTATCTCAAAAACGGCTCTAACGATTTTGATAAAAAAAATTAGGTGTTGTTTTATGGACATGGACTACATTTTGGTCCAAAAAAAAATTTGGGGCAAAATGTTATTAACGGTACCTGTCATAGGACCGTTTTTTGATTTTTTGACTTTCTCATCAACGGCTCTAACGATTTTAACCAAAAATTTTTAGCAGGAGCCCCCTTAAGTTTAAAATAATATTGTATATTAAAATATTCGACTTTTTTTTTTTGGGATTTTTACGAAAAGTTTTTTTTGCAAAACCAATATCTTTAAAACGTGTGAACGATTATTTTTTCAAACTATTTCTAAAATCTATACTACTAAATACTTAAAATTTGGCATCCCGAATTTTGTTGCTGAAAAATTTTAAGGAAATTCGTTATATAAAGTATTATTTTAATATTAAAAGGATTAATCACACGGCAATTCCATACAATTGAAAATTTTTATCTCATTAAATCCATGTTTTATATTTATAAAATGTATTTTAAATTCCAAAACACTTTTTCATAAGAGCAAGTTCGTGCGATCCAATCGTGCATTTTAGTTTTTCAAAAATCGTTATTTCGGGGACCCCATGCCCCAATCATAACAGTACCCACCATACAAATGTTAAAAATGGCAATTTTTACGATCTATAATTCAATATCAAAATTTTGAAATTAAGATATTACTGACTTTACCTACCATAGAACCATTTTATGTAATTTGGAATTTCTCATATAACGGCATAACGGATTGTAATGAATATTTTATATAAAATTTTAAATTTTTTTTCAAAAAAACAACAACATATTTTTCTGAATACACAATAATATTCAAACTTTTGGGAAGCTTTAGCACAGAAAAAAGGGTCCAAATCGGTTGTACCGTTTTTGATATAATCAAAAACAAAAAATAAGGTTCCAGAGGGGTATCAAAAATAAAAATTTCTAGCTTTAAATAAATGAATTTTTTTGATTTTTTTTTAATCTGTGGGACAGTTTTTGAGAAAAAAAAAATATTTATAAAATTTCCAAAAAAAAAATCGTATGGTAGGTACCGATATTTTTGGTCTTAAAAAACAAGACAAAAACGTGTGAGGGGAAAAATTTAAAAACGATAACTATACCAAGTTTGACGAAGACCAGCCGAGCCGCTTAGGCTGTAGTTGAACAGACAGACAGAATTTCGAGACTTTTTTTCATCTTCGCTATCATCGTAATGTGAACTTTGATCAAAATTTCGAGTTCGATTTTTTTACGATTGCATAACTTTGCCTAATAGTACTTATAATTCGTTGGGTTCCGTTGTTTTCGAATGAAAGAAAAATTTGTTTTCTACATATTTTGGACGATGTTGAAACAGTTTGTCAGTGGTTTTCGAAATATTTGAGCCAATAAGAACTATTTTTCCTAATTTTAAATATCTAACCTATTCGTAAATTATTTTTCTACTTAAAACAAGGTTTTAATAAAAGGAGTTTTATAATAATTTTTTTAAGAAAAAAAATCTGTCGAACAGTTTTTGAAACAAAAATAAAATAAATATTAAACTTCGACAAAATTTTATTTAACTGTTATTTTTCAACTTATAAGAAACTATTATACCTACGACTTACAAAAAAAAAACAAGTTTGAAGAAATTAAGCATGAAGTCATAGTAAATTAGTATTGTCTTGTTAGATCAAAATCTCGATTCGATTTTTTTTACGATTGCATAATCTTTCCAACTAACCGGCTATGTACAGACAATTTGGCTGTTAAAGGTATTGATTCTATTACGTAATCTTCCAAATTGCTCCAGCAATGTCAGAATGAACTGGCGAGCCTAATATTAATCTCAGTGTTCCTCTTTCAGGGATTTGGGCAATAGTGGGGGTTATAAGAATGTTCAGGCAGTCGAGATGGCTAGGCAAGAAATAGTAATTCATGATTTGCTTGTGGAAAGAGTCAATATTCTTCTCGGCGTTACGAATCTCAGTTTTTCTTAACGCAGGTGGTGCAATGTCTTCCTTGGAAAGATTTAGCCAGCATCGTTGGTTTTTGTATTAGACACTAGAGAGCATTTGGCGAAGCTCGTAATTCCACTCCGTAATCACTGCTGTGCGGACCACTTGTCATTCGTTTCCTCCGCAATTACCCTGCTCTGGGAAATTTAAAAAAACAACCATTTGGTAAAGACATTTTTTGACGAGATTGACGAATTTTCGGAAAGGGAGATCAAAGGCTTAATTTCGTTTCGCAACGCGACGAAATGACACCTTACGATCTTCACCTATTTCCGAGCCGTGTCGTCTGTTTGTTTCGTTAGTGGCCTGATGGCTTTGACGGACGTTTATGTTTTGAAGGGGGCCCGAATTTCTCTCGATTAGTTGCTTCTTCAGCACCAGTCAATAAGCTGTCTTGTTTTGCGCAGTATATAAGGTTTTGCATGCATATGGTGGTCCTGCTGAGTAAGTGATGCCATTCATGAAGAATGTGCAAAAGCAAATACGAGTCATGCCACTCCAAAAAGACACATCAAAACCTACTACATGGTTTTCTTTTGCACTCAATCCAAACTGAGGAGAATAATGTTGAATTCCATCCACAGGTTCAACCGAGCTATGGTATCAAAATGGTGGAATTCAGGACTGCACTGCTCGTAGTCGCCATTTTCACCTTCTTACCTGAAGGGCGATGCTACTATAAGAAGTTTTGAAATCAAATGTCAAAATTCTTCGCTTGATAATTTTCGTCACCACATCCAAATCATGCTACGAAGAACAAAAATAAAAAAAACAAAATACAGGAGTTGAATTCAATATTGCTGGAATTGAATTACGTTCGAATAATTAATAATGGAAAGAATGTCATTAGTTTATTTTTAAGAGAACAAAAATGACGCACGTAGAAAGCTTCGAAGCAACGATTTATCCAAAATTAATATCTGTGTTTTATATACCGTTTCCTATTTATCAAAACTTAACAGAACAAAAAATAATAATACTCGTATCTACCTTTTCCACAAAAAATATAACTCCAATATGACAGTAAACTGATGTCTACTCTGACTCCACAGGACATAATTTCTTCGCCACTGACGTCAAATCAGAACATGAAATATAAGGGTGTAACATGCAATTGTGTGTTTGCATTGAAAATGTTTTGGTATCCGGAGTGACATTTGGTGTCCTGTGGAGTCGAGTGTGACATGAATTGTCCTTTATCATGGTTTTGAACACTCTTTGACAGTCATTTATGATAGTGAGGTTGAAAATTACAAAACGCAAGTTGGTGAAGTGATAAAATGAAAAAAATGTTTTGCGAAAACAAAAATGATTATTTTTTTTATCACTCACGGCTTCTGATATCTGGAATCGACCCTCACTCAAAGGTGTAAGGTTGTCTTCTAAGTGACAAAGCACTTAATCGCAAAAGACAGAGTCTATTTTTTTTTAGGAAAACTAATTCTAACTGAGTCCTTACTTTGGTTGAAAACATATATTTTACTGTGTGATTCATTGCATCAAATACCAACTTTCTTCCTCGTCCTTGCCCACCATATATATATTATCGTCTCCCATTGATAGTGTCTGGAATCTTTACGAATGATAACCACCCATAAATATTCACAATGTTCCCTTGCTTCTTAAGAACCATATTTCATTACCCTTAATTAAGCAGTCAACAGAATAAGTTGTAATACGAAGAAAACACGCTTAAAGCGTGTCAGCAAATGTAAATATAGCCCACCTTAAGTACACACAATTAGACATCAGGACTAGATCAACAATGGAAATAAAAGGAAACACAAAACTGTCGAAAATACATTAACGATATTAATTTGCCTATGGTCACAATTGACAATTGAAAATTATTAACAGAGCTTACATAGCCTTAGTGAAACAATTTACATTATTAGTAGTTGGCTTGGGGAAACAGAAATGCTATCGAAATAACGTTTTCTTTTTGGTAGGATGGCGATGGGATTGCTTTTAGGTATAACCAATATTTTGGAAATATATAATTTTCGGAACCACCCCCTAATTAAAATAGATTATGATAGCGAGGGTATATATTTTGGGGTAATAGGGAGGTATTGAGATTCAATAGGTAAATAGCCGATGCGTGTACTTCCTTCTTAATGGTATGTCCGAAATTAGATTCAAGATTCTGCTGATAAGCATTCTTGACGAAAGTATTAGTTTTATAACTACTAAAAAAGTAAAAATATCTGACTTTTGTAAGCGATTAATACCACACTATAATTGATACCCCAATTACATATCTATGCTATTTAGATCGAAGTTAATTGTACTTATCCAAAGACCGCTCTACCTTCTCCTTCATTGCTGTTCCACATTTAAATGTCTAATAAAAACGATTATAAATATCAAACAAATTATTAAAAACAGAATTGGAGACCAGACAGAACCTTGAGACCCATTATTATTTATTTGATGAAAATATCAAACTGTTCTAAACAACTTATTTTGAATGGTCAGAAAAGCTAATTCTTATTCAGATTCGATGATGATATGTTGACTCCAAAAGGACACTTTAACAATAAGGAACTTGGTACCAAACACTATCAAATTAATTAAATTGTAGGAAAAAACTTCGTGAATTCCAACACAATAAAGTCGTCCTTTCGTCTGACCAAGAAAAAACGAATGCTTTTCCAGACTTTTTCGAAGGCAACTTCAATCCCAATTCTCCTGGTCATTTACCCATTTACCCGACTTTAATAGGTACATATTGATTTGTTACCCCTGTTAACTGTATGAGAAGAAACATCATTAGGCTCCTCTAATATTGTCCTTTGTGGAGATTTTAGTTTCAACCATGTTTTAACCATCGAATAAGACATTTAATGCAACTACGATATGAAGCTTATAACATTTGAAAACGGTACCGATTGAAGGAGTTGCGTCTTGCATGTTGTTGCTCAACCAAATCCGAACATTTTTCTCATCAGATTAGTGCATCATTAAGCGGACGTCAGTTGTGGAAAAATGTACACAAAATTGGTATAGGTAAGTCAAGGATTGGACCATTGAACCAGGATATTGATGGTAACACCCTCAATAAAACATTTGTTTCTGTTCCACTGACATAAGTTGCCGAAACCTTCCTTCCATTTATCAATCAGAGCAACCGAGATGTCCGTGGTTTGGGATTTTTCGCACTAGATAGTGCTGATGTTGTCGAGAGTTTGCTGTCTATAAAATCAAGGCTAGATAATATTCACCCCTCCTGTTTGTGTTTAATTCTGGCAATTGTGTTGCCTTACATTACTTTTGCTTTTAATAGCATATTGATGTCTGGAGTTTATCCGGATACATGGAAGAACCTTCTTCTTCTTCTTCCTTTGCTTCGGCGCTGTTATGATCTCGATGTCGAGGGGATCATAACTCTCCCACGTATCTGCTTCACACTAGTGATCCGCCTGTGGGGTTCGCCGGGTTGACCTCAGAAATCGGCGGCAAGCCTCCCGGTTTTGTATTGTTCCATTTCTGAGGCCAATTAAATGCTGGTGTTTTTGCATTTGTTTGTACCAGGAGTGTTTAGGCCTACCTTTCTTTTTATTCCGAATTGGAACGTTGTATGATATTGCCTTTTTGACGGGGTTCTCAGGATCTCTCCTTTGAACATGGCGATATCAACTGAGTCGGTCGTGTTCAATTTTTTGGGAAATGGTATTCTTAACATGAAGGCTTCCTCGGATCTTCGTACTTCTAATTCAATCAAGCTTTGTAACTCCTGCTGTCATACGAAGCATCTTCATCTCAGCTGCCGTTAGCTTACTCTCATACTTTTTGTACATTGTCCAACATTGTGAACCGTATGTGAGTGCTGGACGCACAACTGAAGTGTAGAGCTTTCCTTTAATGGAAGTACCACTCCCCAAAAATGCAAAACTAGATGATTTCAGACCTTCCTATATCTGTTTTGAACTTTTTCTTTGAAAGGATACTACAAAGTAGTATCGTTTTTGGTTTTGATCGATTTCTCAAAGGCTTTTGATTCTATCAAATTTTTTCTTACTTGACAAATAGAAAACAAACAGTTCAAATTGGAGACAGTCTTTCAAATTTTCTCCGAATGTTACTGGTGTCCCTCAGGGGTCCATCTTGGTCCCCTTGTTTTTTTTGTTGTTCTTAATGAACTTCCATCTTTGATTGCTAACTGTTCTTCCCATTTATATGGAAGACGATGTTCAACTGAACTTTAGTTGTCCTTTAGGTTTATTTGACCATGGAGCTTTTTGTATCAATGAACAATTAGAGAAAGTGGTAAATTGATCCGAGTCAAATGATCTCATTTTAAATCCTAAAAAATCTAAATATCTGGTAATATCAAAAAAGCAACTTGACCTTGCTTATTTCCCATCGATTGTGTTTTGAGCAAACCTCAAAAACTCGGGCTTTTACATCTGTTCAAACACGTTTACTTCTTGCTAAGACCTTAGTAATTCGTATTTTGACTGTAGTGGACGAAAACCATAATCGACACAAGAATCGCGAAGTATATCGATACAAGTGTAAACCAGTCAGCGCATTCTGAACGCGATCTAGAATGTTTTCCAAACGCACCCTTAAAATTCAACTTTCGCACCTCGTCGGGTACATCATCCATGCATGTCATTCTTTCTTCGACTGTGGTCGCGTGTGGTTTAATTTTTGCAAAAGTGCTGGAGCTAGACGATGCTCAAAAATTCATAGCACATTATAATTACATGCAAAAACTCAATGTCGCATTTAATTCCACTTCGCGCCATGTATACGGGTCACATAGATACGAAAGGATATCTGGTTTCGCCATGCGCCTGCCTGATATGCGTTTTGAAAAGTACTTTAATCTTCGATGTTTGATTTTGCCTACGGATATACTCCTTACACGGAATTGACATTTGTTGAACTGTCATTAAAGTCGTGAAAATAAAAGCTTATAGAAAAATTGCAAAAAGTAAAATAAAAAGTAAACAATAAAATAATTTTTTTGATTAAACTGATAAATTATACCCTCTTCTCTGTGATAATTAAAAAAATTCTGAGTAAGTTGTAGAGAATTAGCATAAAAACTACAAAGTAAAACATCTGCGCAAGGCTAACCTATAAATGAACAAATGAAGCTTGGCAGAAATATCCCCGAAAAATTACAACACCGAAAAAAGGAGTTCTACACACTTCAGCGACAATTCGAACGAAAAGATGAGTTTTGACCCTGATCTATTGAAGGAAATTCTTCGAGCAAATAATGTTGAGCTCATCAAAGAACTTCCGTCCAAAGATGACTTCAGGCTTCTTTTCACAGAAATAACAACACTGAAAGCCAAACACGAAGAAATATCTACTAAAGTAGCTCAGTTAGAAGAACGAAATAAACAACTAGAATCTCAAATCGACAAAATAATGCAAAAAAATACCGAAAAAAATCTCATTGTTCGATTACCTGTACAGAAAGATGTTAACATGGCCGAAAAAGCGAAATCTGTTTGCGCAAGCCTTCTCAACCACGACACAAACATCGATATCGACTGCGCTTACAATATTCGAAGCCAAGATCCCCGCAAATCAACAGTTGTGGTTCAAATGAAGACTCGTGATGTAGCTACTAGTGTACTACGGAAATGTAGTCAACTTAAAGATACTGGTATATCTATCAACAAAGACCTTCCCCCGAATATTCGCCAAAAGAGATCTGCATTGCTCAGGCTGATGAAACCACTACGAGGAGAATGTCCTAAGAAAAAGATTGTTTTGAGGGACCATAGGTTACATGTTGAGGATAAAATTTTTACTTGGGACGCTTCTGAAGGTTTGAGGTGCGGAAAAGTAGATGGAATTCAAGTTTTGAGCCAAATGCTCGGAAAAATTTCCCCAGGTGTGAAAAATACAATTGATAATTTAATGAATGAAAGCAATAAAAACAATACGTCAAACCAACAGTCAAATTTGGGTCAGTCCTCAAGCTCAGGGATGGTACGAGGTATTCACACTTTAAGTAAAACAACCGCTGTAAGTCTTGACGGGCCGATTTTCTGAGGATCAGCCGTCTACCCAAATCAAGAAAATACAACATTTAAAATTTTAGCATATAATATTGATGGAATGAAAAATAAATTAGATATTGCTGCATTTTTGAATTATTTAAAAGAATTTCACATATTCTTACTATACGAAACACATTTATTAAACTTAGAAGAGAGTAGATATAATAATATTTTTAAGAACTATGAACTCAAATGGAAACCTGCTGTTAAAAGCAATATATTTGGAAGAGCAAGTGGTGGTGAACTTTTAGCATACCGTAAGAACATGGAAGGAGCTGAACTTGAATTCGAAGAAAAATGTAACTCATTCATTGTAAAACTTAGAATTAAAATGGATACTTTCTACATAATACCTATCTACTTGAACTGCAATTTTTGGCAACGAGATTTTGACAAACTGAGCGACCTACTATATTCTCTTAACTCCACGAACTTGATGCTAGTTGGTGACTTCAATGGCCGTATAGGTCTAGCTCAGAATAATTTTGTTTCAGGTACAAACTCACAATTATTGAATTTACATCGTCAGTCCAAAGACAAGTTGAGTAACAGTAAAGGAAGTAAAGTACTTGAACTAACAGATTCATTTGACTGCAAAGTTTTAAATGGAAGTGTTGATGGTGATCTATGTGGTGAATATACGTTTATAAGAGGGACAGCATGCTCAGTTATAGATTACTGCTTTGTCGCAGGAAAGTGGCAAGATCTAATCTCTGACTTTCGTGTGGGACAACAGACATTTTCAGACCATATGCCACTAGAGATTCAACTTAAAGTGGCACATAATGAAAAAACTACAGCTAACGAGCTAAGGTTACTACCAAAACTTTTCTGGAAGGAGAAAAGGTCAAATTCCTACCGCCACAATTTAAAAATTGAGCTAACTAATCTTCTTAGAATTGAAACTGCACCAAAAATCGAACAACTTTCAGGAGTTATCAAAAAATCCGTAAAAAACCTATCATACTATACAAATAAAACTGAAAAAAAGATACACAAGTGGTTTGACAATGACTGCTCGATGGCAAGACGGAAGTCTTTTGCTTTCCTTAGGTTATTTAGAAAATACAACACTCCTGCTTTTAAGACACTTTACGCTGAGGCAAACAAAGCATTTAAAAGAACTTGTCACCTAAAAAAGCTGGAATATGATCTTCAGAATATCTTAACGATAAATAATTGTAGATCGTCATTTGAATTTTGGAAAGCAGTTAAATTAGTAAATGGAAGTAAAAATTACATTGCAACAGGTCTTCGGGCACAGGAGTTGCGTACACACTTCAAAACGTTGCTTAATATTGAACCGACATACCTTAAAATTCATTACGCAGAACCGCGAGTAATTGATGATCTTCTAGATGAACCCTTTGAACTATCAGAATTGATTCAAGTAATAAACAGTTCCAAGAATAACAAAGCACCAGGAGAAGATGGAATTCCTTTTGAGTTTTACAAAAACTGTACCACCGAGTTCTCAATAGCCCTATTAAATGAATTCAATCGTCTTTTCGAGTGTCCCGACTTTCCACAAAGCTTTAAAAAATCTATTATATTTCCACTTCACAAAAAGGGCAACTACTCGGATCCAGCAAACTACAGAGGTATTTCTTTCATCAATACGGTCTGCAAGTTATTTACTGCTCTTATTTACAAAAGACTTGCAAATTGGGTTCAATGTAAAAACATCTTGCATGAGTTTCAAGCTGGGTTTAGGAAAAATTACTCAACTATTGATCATATCTTCGCTTTGATAAATATTGCTCAAACGTATAAGCAAAAAAATAAGAAACTTTACGCCATTTTTGTAGACTTCAAGTCAGCATTTGATTCTGTCCCACGTGAAGCACTGTTTTATAAGCTATACAAAATTGGTATAAGTAGCAAAATTATTAACATTATAAAAGCACTTTACGAGGACAATAAAGCTGCTGTATGGGATGGAGATAGTTTGTCAGATGAATTCGAAACGACGATGGGTGTAAAACAAGGTTGTATTTTAAGTGCACTTCTTTTTACACTATTTATAAATGACATAACAGATGATATTGGTGGTGGGGTTGAAGTCAATCATGTAGTGATTCCAGGCCTAATGTATGCAGACGATATTGTCTTTCTAGCTGGGTCAGTCACAAGTTTGCAACTTATGATAAACAGACTTGAAAATTATTGTAATGCCTGGAATTTATCTGTGAACCTTGAAAAAACGAAAATACTAATATTCAGAAATGGCGGAGGAAGGTTCTCTAGAAATGAAGTCTGGTATTACCAAAGGCATCCTATTGAAGTTGTAAGAGAATACAAGTATCTTGGAATTCTGATAACATCTAACCTTAATATGGAAAAACATTTGAAAACTAAACTATCAGAAGCGAAAAGGGCTGTAAGTTCAGTCTGGAATACTTGTATTCGGAGCAAATTTATAGCCCATAGCTCTAAGCAACAAATTGTAAGTACGACTGCCCAATCTATACTTTTATATGCTGCACAAATCTGGGGATATGGAAATTTTGAGACCGTAGAAAAATTTCAACGCTACTCCATAAAACGCATATTCAACTTACCTAACAATACACCAAACTATATGATTCACCTGGAGACGGGTTGTCCGCCTCTTATCTTGGAAACGCTCAAATTACATTTCAAATATGTACTAAAAGTGATGGGAATGGAAGAGGAACGTCTTCCAAAAATTATCCTAAGACATATCATAGAAAATAATGGACATTGCGTTCATAGATGGAAAGATCTAGCTGATTGTTATGGATGCGTAATTAATTTTGAACCTTCGGATGGTGCTTCTATACTTAGAGAGAAATTTGAAAACATATTGGAAAAAGCTGGTAAATATCTATACGAAAAATACGTGAATGAGGCACAGTCTTCGCAACACAGAACGTACTACAGCAATCTTAAATATAATCTTCAAGATAACACTTACTTTCTAGAAAATAACAGAACTGAAATGATAAGAACTATCTTTATGTTAAGAGGTGAATTAATCCATCTAAATTACGTACCTCATCGACCTGACCTCCCTATTTTATGTGATCTTTGCAACCGCGGAGAGAGAGAGGATGTCTTTCATTTTATTGCAGTGTGCCTAATTCTAAGTGAAATACGGAGAATCTATTTTGGAGTAAATACGCTAGAAAGAGAAGATGTATTAGCTATTCTGAACGGTGATCATGGATGGAATGAAGTTTTTAGATATACCATAAAAGCTCTTGCATACAGGCATCGTATTCGTGAAGGAGATTTTTAATCATCCAAAGTAAACATATTTAGAATTAACGTTTATTTTACTTTCAACAATTTGTATCACATTTAAATTAATTATTAAAAATAATGTTAAACAATAAAAAAAAAAAAAATGTCAATCTGGTAGACGGCTTCCTGCCAAAACCTTAAGACTTTCTAATCAAAATCAAATATTGTAAAATATTGTATTACATTGTTTAAACAAAGTTAAATAAAAAGTCAATTAAACTAACTACTCCTTACACGGCAAGCACAGTACTGTTTTGAAAAAATTAGATTTGCAATCTCGCATATATCTCGTCAGTTAATTGTCCTTTAACATCTGAGCCTCAATTTTTTGTTAAATTCATTCGTATTTGGAACTCTTTACCACGAAATATGAAAGAAAGTCAAGACGCAGCAAGGATCAAAAAAGACCTAAAATGTTATTTTTCAGTAAATTTATGAATATATTTAACTGAAATCTTAAAGATTGACTAAAATTTTTGAATTTATTATTTAATTCTTTAAAATACATTAATTTAATCTATTTTGCTCAGTTTTGTAAGATTAGCTTACAACTTTCTTATAAGATACATATTGTATATTACAATTGTTAAGAAATCACGAAATATATATAAATAAATATGTAAATACGAAAATAAATAAAATAAAATTCGAGTTAAAAGCTGTCCACCATTGCACCTCCCGAAAACCCAACTCTTGCCGCTATTATAGAAATGAATGGCTGTACGAAGCATCAGGAACTGTCCCGATTGACAAATATATCTACCACCTCAGCGCTTATTTTATTAATTAATTGAATTAACGTAGCTAACATAGCCACAGACGACCGATACCTCCGGATGCTCTCCATTATGGGCCCAGCATTTGGAGTAACTGGAGAGGGCTGCTTCGGGAACTTTTATGATGTTACAGGAATGCAGGGTAGAGAAGAGATCATATATGTTTCATGACAGAATGTTTGACAAGTCAACAAACAACAATGACGTAAATTTGAAATTTGCCACCCTACCTGTGATTCGTCGTTGACGCTATCGGCTGATTTCCGTGTATTCCTGAAAGGTGAGTTAGGCCGAAAGGGTGCATTCCATTATTGTCGCGCGACTTCCGAAATTAAAACGGAACGTTCCAAAACCGCTGGCGGTGGCGCTGCAAACGGGCAGACTTTTGACCACGTATATGTATAAAGTATGTACAGTAGGTAAAGTAGAAAACCGCCAGCGGTCTCGAATATCATATGTTTCGGAAGGCTCCCTTTCAGTTTCGCGAGAGTTTCGGAACGTTTCGTTTTAGTTTCGCGAGTCGCGCGACACTAACGGAATGCTTCCTAAGATTCGACGAAAACGTTATTCTAGACTCAGCCAGCTCAATATTTTTGCTCCCTCCAGCATCACAGAAAATAATTTCGATTGTGTTGTTTATCGTTTAAATACTGTTGAATTTTTTAAAACTAAAGATTTAGTACTTCACTCAATCTTTGAACTAGTTTTTGAAAATGAAAGGAGTCAAAGAAAGTGTTGCGGACTACCGCAAGAAAAAGGCTAAGAAAGAAGCAGATGCGAAGAAGTCTCAAGGTGCATTGCTGAAATATTTCCGTTCTAGTTATGGTTCGAAAGCCACGTTAACGTCTTTGGCGGCATCCAATAGCAGCGGAAGTGATTCCAATGTAAGTATATGATTCCTCCATCTAGAATCGTGCATGGCTTAGAATTGTCCTCCGGCCAATATTCATGGGAATGCATAACTTATTTTACAGGCAGAAGAAGAAGACGTGCCTGCCATCTAAGTTGGAAGTCGTTCTGGTCCCAGCACAGAGCAGGGTCAAGACGAAGTCGACTCACCAGAAGTACCTCCAGCATCTAGTCACAAGCCTGCAGAAGAAGTGAACCTTTATGTTGCCAAAGAAGATATATTTGAAATCGAGCCTTCTGCTCCTATCGAAGCCAAAGATGTGAATCTCGACGATGTGGGTTGCTGGCCTTCTACTATGACGGAAGTTTTGGAAAGTGAGGAAAAGAAGTGGAGAGATGTACTGTTGCTGAATATTATCCAGTTCTTAGCCAAACAGAATCTGGCCTTCAGAGGACATCGAGAAGACATTTGGGGAGATGATAGTGGCAATCGCGGGAACTTTCTGGAGTTAGTGCACCTCCTAGCTAAATATGACCCTCTTCTAATGGAACACCTGACAAAGATAAAGGTGGGAGCCAGAGTCCCAGTTTCGTATTTATCTCCAGAAACCCAAAATGAATTACTCGTAATAAACTTACTGGGACAGCAAGTTCGATCCACCATCATTCGTCGCTTTCAAGAAGCTAAATATTATTGCGTAATCTTCGACAGTACACCAGACATCTCTCACACAAAGACCAAATGAGCCAGGTTCTGCGATACGTGCATATCGAAGGAGAAAAGGTCGCCGTGGTAGAATCTTTAATCGACTTCTTCGCACCAAAAGGACAAAATGCAGAAGATCTCAGTAACGATATAATCGCGAAGATAACATCAGACTGACTGGACATACAGAACTTGAAAGTACAGGCTTATGACAACGCTGCCACAATGTCAGGGATCCACAATGGAGTTCGAGTACGGATTAAAGCACTGAATTCGAAAGCTACATTCGTTGCATTCACAAACCACTCACTCAACTTAGCTGTAGTACACGCTGCTTCTGAATCAGTGAAATCCGTGATGTTTTTTGGAACTCTGGAGAAGCTATTTGTCTTCTTTTCTGCATCAACTGCTCGGTGGAACGCTTTGGTTGCCGTCACAGGTCAAGCAGTGAAACAAGTCACTGAAATGCATTGGAGCGCTAGACTGAAGCTGTCAAGACGCTTAAAAATAAGTTTAAGAAAGTTCTTGAGGTACTGGAAGAATTGACGGATTCATCTCAAACTTCCGAAACAAGATCGGGAGCCAGTCTTCTTCTGACAGCCATGTAGTCATTCAACTTTCTCACTTTTCTTGGCTTTTGGGCTGCAGTGCTCCCTGAAGTAGATGATACACAGATTTAACTGCAGAAACGAGAATTGAGTGTGGATAAGTGCTCAGAAACTCTGCGCTTTAAAAGCTCTCCTAGTGGATAGCAGACACCGTTTCGTCTGCAAAAAACTCGGAATCGACCACAAAACGAGAAGAATTCGCAGGAAAAAACGCATGCATGGCGATAAATCCACAGATGCAGCTTTGTCTCACGAGCAGGAACTCCGTCGAGAGGTGTTCGCATCATTTGACAAGATCATTCAAGAAATGACGACTCGATTTCAGCAAGTTTAAGAAATAGCGGACAAGTTCGGATTTTTGATGCCAGCGAAACTTTTGGACAGCACTAGACTATCAAACTTTTATTGTTGATTGAACAAGAATTGACTGCAAGTATTTATTTTGACAAAGTTATTTCTGACTTCGATGCTCGTAAAGCCCGTAAAATCCGTTTGTGAAACCGCTGATCCTATTTTACCTTCAATAAAAGATACCTCATTGCCTGTGAAATGATATCTCGAAATTTAATTTTAATCAAGTATTGAATGGGGGCGGCAAAATGGGTCTCCCGCCCTATGTGCCGAGATGGCATGCTACGCCTCTGAACAAAACAGAGGTTGAAGCCACCAAAAGACATATCTACCAGCAACCAACAATGACCTAAATCTACCCATCCCTTCGTCACCATACCAGCCAACGACCGTCAGAAAAGAAATAGAGAGGGTGAATTGTATAATTTAATGCTTCTAAAACTCAATGCTGTTTGCTGTTACTTCAGCGTAATCCTCTCACTGTGTGGCACTTGCATCGGGGAGACTGAACAGCGATAAGCTTTCAGTTCTAAGCATGTGCATCAGAGACCATCTTTTGTGGAGTGATCACATAATTGACATCGCCAAAAACGCTGCTAAGTGCTTAGGTTTTTCCGCCGATGGAACAAGTTTTTAATTCTTTTGATCTGTCTGGAATCTATAAAGCCTTTATTCGTCCAAAATTTAAATACAAATCCAGACTTGGGCAGGTGCTCCAATAACCTACTTGAGTCTCTTGGATACAATTCAAAAAAGGGCCTTGAATCTCTCGAGCAGCGCCGCAATTTTTCATGTCTATCATTATTTTACCGCTATTTATTATTATTTTAGCCATTTTCATTCCTCCCCTCGAAAAATTCAACCGTAATACTCGAACTTCTAGGAATGCACATCAGTTTACCCTTTAGCCCGATTTCGGAGGTTCTGTACAGACATTCAATACCAATGTGCATCGGTATCTCCTTTCAAATCCCATCCTAATTTCATAATTGTTCGCATTGTGTCTAACATTATAAGGGTATTCATAACCCCTTGATCGCCCGTATAATATTTAAAAAAAAATTGTGTACATCTGAGGGTGTTCGGTTAGCAGCCGCATGAATAGGGCGTTCCTGATTGTAGTTTCTAAGTGTTTGTTTCAGAGGATTTTACTGCCTAGTATAATTCCTAGATATTTGTCCTTCCTTTGCGTTTCAACTATTTCACCAGATAACTGGATAGGTTTTCGTATGTGACAGAAGTCTTTTGCTCGTTCATGGTATGATTGTCGTCTTGGAGGGGCTTATTGATAATCCTACCGATAGACACCATTTTCGTGTAGTTGGATTATACATATATAACAAAGAGTTTCTCCACACTTATCTACGTCTATGACAGCGGCATCATCAGCAATTCCAATGCAGAATATCCCTAGAGTGGTAAGATTTTCTGACAATTAACACACTACAACCCCTTCTAAAGACGTACTTCACGAATGTTAAACACTTTGTCACTCCTTGTCTGCCAGTTCTTATTCCTCCGAATGTGTAAAGTACAAAAAGGTTTGAAAAAGACTGTTGAAAACCGAAAATCTTATTGTGTGTATTCCCACGTTAAAAATCAGGCTTCCAACTTAAAATTCTCACATCCTGATGTTCATTTATCTTTTATAAGCTTGAGCAATTGAAAATTCTTCATACTATTACTATTAAAAATTCTTCTCAATCTGAGCTATCTAGAGCTGATTTGCACTATTAAAACCACAACCCACTCCACAGAGCCATTTCTACTAATGCGCCTTGAAGCATCCAAACGTATCTACATTATTATGGATGTGTAATTTCATTTGCTCCACTCGAAAGCCTGATAAGCAAAACTTAGTATCAGGCAACGTTAACCGAGCATAAACTCTTGAAAATCTGCAACGGAATATGATTCATTAAGCGTAAGTGGATGAAATTGTTACATTATATCCCTCTCCATATTGCTTGTTTTATGCCAAAAACTCAACCCAGAGGGCCAATATACTACTAGCACGAGGAGTGTCATTGAGTAAGAAACACACATTCATACACATCCAAACGGAGGCAATCGCCGGGCATCCTCTGAAGGATTTTGATGAGTGCGATGTTCTGGTGCTCCACTCCAACCATCATCGGCGAAAATTGCAATGGTCTACCAGGACCAGGACCAGAATAACAAATGACGAACCAAAAATATCCACAAAAGTCTGAAGGAAAAAAAAAAAAAAACACAACATCCAACTGGAATGGCATTTGCATGGATATGAGCGTGAAGAGGAGAATGTCCAGAAGAGAGCCTTTGTGATGAGCATCAACATCGGGAAAACTGCTGAAGGAGAATAAATGAAATTGTCCCATCTCGGCTTGGGCTTCTGCCCGAATCCGCACTTGGGTAGATTTTTTGATGATGATGTTGATGGGTAGGTTAGAGCGGGGTAGAGCTGAGGTCGAGCAGGAGAATGTTTTTGAATTTCCGAAAATGGATAGCCGTGTTATTGTGATGTCCTCTGGAGAGAAGAATGCGGAATCACTGTCAGACGTAATTTACTCGAAATATGACTATGAAGCTCGAATCCTGCGAAGCGCGTATCCTTGTGGTGTTGAAATTATGGCATACACGGCAGGATAGCTTTGAAGAGACCATCAGAGAAAGAGAACTACAGCAATATTCCATATATGAAGGATGCGTGATGTGGAAGTTGATTTTAGCATAGGTACCTACATTTGATTTTATTTTGTTCTTTTGGTTTTTTTTGGCGGAATATTTTAGGTTTTTCAGGGTTCGGAATTTTCGGGTGTTCCTTAAACTGACGTAGGAGCATGTGAATTATTTTTTTGAGATTCCCGCTGGCTATTTGTAGAATGGACGATATTGGAATACAAGACAATGGACAGAAGGAGCCGGATGTGTTAAAAGAGTGATATGTTCGTAGAGCGGGGAGTTTTAAGCGATCAGAGAACAGAGCCGTTGTCGAGATTTTAATTTGTTTGAAGAGATTTTGATGAAAAGGAGAATTTCACTTAACATAATGTTTTAAAGATTTTAAAAATGCAGATTTTGTGTACCTAAATTCGTGTAGTGGAGCATGAAAATGACCATCAATGTTTGCGAACGTGCGTTTGTGTCTCTGACCGACTGCTTGTTGATTGTGCCCGATTTTGATCAATTAGGCCTACAGAATATGTGGTTCCAAGAAGATGAAATCACATCATTCACAGCTTATGCTACGATGTGAATTTTACGAGAAAATTTTCCCGGTCGAATAATGTCAATGATATCGAATCGCCCCACCATCCTTTGATTTCATGCCTTCTAATGGGAGTCTTTGAAGGAAAAGGTGTACATCAACTAACCAACTACAACATCGATGTTTAAGGACAACATTAAAAACGAAATTGCCGAAATTACAACAAAAGTCTGCGATATTGTATTGCAAAATTCGCTTAAGAGAGCTCGCCTTTGCACCATGACCAGAGGCGCCCACTCGCAATGATCGTAGTGATCTTGCAATTAAAGGCAATCTCGCTCGCTTCAATGGGAGCTCAAATTAGTTTAACGAATAGGGAGAATGTCTGCAAGGTTCAATATCGTATCACAACGGACCACCTCATGGTCCAAGTCTTAGTTGGCGCTTCCTCTTAGAGCCACGTCAAGCTAACCTAACATGCAACATTAAACTCACACTTTATTTTTCAATAGAACTCGTAACGAAAACTGAAACTATATCTTCTTGCTGAAAGCCATTTTTGATATTTCGCGTCTATTTCTTTCGTCTTTGAGCATTCAACATTTTTTTTAAATATTTTTTTTTTTAATTTTTCTTGACCCTACAAACTTACCTAATACACATTTTTTTTGCAAAATTCTATAATTTCATATAAAAAATGTCTCCAAAATGAATGGAGATACTCCTAAAACGGTGCTGATATTAAACGAAAAATTCCATATAAAATCTACACAATGAAGTCATAAACGAATAATTTGGTTCTATTTTGCGTTCGTAGTATTTCTTTGCCTATTAGGCCTAGTACTCAGTTTAAGTGAAAATGAAAATTTCATATAAAAGTGACTGCTGGTTCACTGGCATGAAATCCGCAACGAGAGGTGAGTACTAAAATGTGGATTGGAAAAAAAAATATGTTCCACAATTTTTCCACGCTATGATTTTCATTTCTCAATGTACAACCATCAGGAAAAAGTTTAAGGCAACGTGGAAAACTGTGACATTTGTCAGTTGATTTGAATATTTTGTTTTAAAACAAAAAATTGAAAATTTATAAACAGAAAGAACGAATCAGTTTAAAAATAATTGTCAATTTTTTTTTTCATTCAAAGTGAGTATCAAAAATTCACGTGGAAAAGTTTATTCTATTTTCATTTTTATTCTTCGCGTGTAATTTGGAACGTATTTATTTTTCATTTCACGCTAGGTGAGTACTAGGCTTTAGAGAGCAAATAAAAAAAGTTCTATTTAGCAGCGTAGGTACTACATCATCATCATCATCGGCTCAACAACTGGGTTCCGGTCCTGGCCTCTTTCAACAAGTCTCTCCACCTATCCCGACGCCATCCAGTTGCGCACCCCAATGCTTCGGGCGTCCTGGTCTACGCCATCTCTCCAGCGCAGGCATGGTCTACCACGCTGTCGTCTACCATAGAATGTACCACAAAGAACTTTCCGAGCAGGTTCCTCTTCGCTCATGCGAGCTAGGTGCCCTGCCCACCGGAGTCTACCGAGCTTAATTTTTGTCACGATATCTGCTTCAAGGTAGATTGCGTACAGTTCTCCGGAATCGTCCTTCCTCACATATGGGGCCAACAATTCTCCTTAAGACTTTTCTCTCGAATGCAGCTAAGAGATCGGAGTGCCTTTTGCTAAGCACCCAAGTCTCGGATCCATATATGAGTACTGGCAGGACCATGGGCCTGTACAGCAGCAGTTTTGAAGTTATGGTGAGATTTCTGGAATTGGAGAGCTTTGACAGACTATGGTAGGCTCTGTTGGATTTGAGAAGCCGCCCGCGTATTTCTTCTTCTATATTCTTATCGGCTGCTACTATTGACCCAAGGTATTGCACCACTTCAAATTCGTGCTCCGCTACCTTGATTGTTTGACCAACTGTTCCTCTCGCATTCGACGTCACCAAGTATTTTGTTTTACCTTCACTAATGTGCAGTCCCAGAGTTTGTGCCGCCTGCTCGATCTGGATGAAGGAATCGTGTAAAGCTTGTTCGGTTCTTCCGATGATGTCGATGTCGTCTGCGTAAGTTAGTAACTGGCTGGACCTGTTGACGATGGTCCCTCTTGTTTCCGTGCCAGAGTCACGGATTGCTTTCTCCAACGCCAGGTTGAAGAGGAGGCAGGCCAAACCGTCCCCTTGTGGGAGTCCATCAAAGATGTTGATTGGTCTGGATAGCAATCCGGCTATTTTTACTTAGCTTGTTACGTTGGTCATGGTCAACCTACATAGTCGTGTCAATTTATTTAGGATGCCGAATTCTCTCATGGCTTTGTAAAGTTCTACCCTGGCTATGCTATCATAGGCGGCCTTAAAGTCTGTAAACAGATGGTATGTTGGGATGTTAAATTCTAGACATTTTTCCATTGCCTGCCTAAGGGTAAAGATCTGATGAGTTGTTGATTTGTCTGGAATGAAACCACACTGATATTGACCGATGACGGTTTTAGCGTATTGGGTTATCCAGTCTTGTAGGATAGAGGAGAGTACCTTATAGGCGGTACTCAACAACGTGATACCTCTATAATTGCTGCACGTTGTGACATCTCCCTTCTTATGTATGGGGCATATTATGCCTTTTCGCCAGTCTTCTGGCATTTCTTCCTGCTCCCATACGTGTACTATAATATCATGAATTGCTTAGAGTAAGGCTGGCCCGCCGAGATGGAATAATTCGGCTGGTATGCCATCGGCTCCCGGGGCTTTGTTCTGTTTAAGCCGGCCTATAGCCTTCTCAACCTCTTCTATGCTTGGTGGTGGCAACATAGGGCCTCCACTTCTGCAGTGAGCTGACCATTTAGCAATTCATTAAAGTACACTTCCCATCGCTCCAGTATGCTTTCAGGATCGGTGATCAGATTTCCCTCTCCGTCCTTGCAGTATGTATAGCGTGGTGTGTACTGCGTCATGTTTCGGACGGATTGGTAGAACTTCCGCGCCTGGTGCGGACCTCGCTCTCGGCTGTTTTCTATTTCACAGATTAGGTTCTTCTCCCAGGCTGATTTTTTTGTCTGTGAAGCCGTTTTTCTGTTCTTCTGAGCTCTTTATATTCCTCTTCGCGTGACCGCGTTCTATGAGATTGTTGCATTGCTCGGTACGCAACATTTTTACGTTCAGTCGCTAGCTTGCATTCATCATCAAACCAGTCGTTCCAATTTTTACGACTGCTGCCTAAAATGGAGTTGGCAGTACTAAGGACAATATTCTTAAGGCGTGTCCACTTCTCATTTACGCCCAGCATACTGGCTTCAGGACTTACTCTCCTTAAATCAAGTGATTCTAGGGCGAGTCCGAACGCATTATCAAAGGTGTTACTGGTGTTTTCATTGGAAGCCTACCCCTAGCACATGGTGTTTTGTATGACAGCTGTAGTATATGTCATATTCTTGCTTCTGTAAAACACCATTCCCTGTCCATCTGATTTCTTGAAGAGCTGTGATGGCAGCTTTATATTTTGACAGGGCATCGGCTAGCTGCTTAGCAGCTCGAGCTCTATAGAGCGATCGTACGTTCCATAAGAAAATTCGTAAATCTTTTTTCAGTTTTTGTTGCATGGGTTTGGGTTGTCGTCGTGTGATCAAACCATTTCCGAGGCTTGTTGTCTGTCTCGTGATTCTTTTAGTTTTACGGGACAGGGAATTGACCTGTCGCCAACCTGAGGAACCAGCCTGATCATATTAGCCAAACCTTTTTAAAGGCTTGTTTCTAGCGGCCGCCGAATAGTTACGGCACGTGTATGTGGGGAGTATTGTTGTTCATTGGCTTAATATGGGTGAGCCAATGTAGTTGACGTGATTTGGCTTCCTATATCCACATATTAGTAGAGTTCATAGAGTTTGTGGTTATATATTCTCATCCATTCACCCTCCTCGTACACAGGACCAAATATCTGTCAAAGAATTTTCTGTCGAAAGAGCCTATAACCATCTTACCTTTTCTGCCTATAGTCCAACTCTCGGCAATGTTAAGCGGGATTGGTATAGTAAGAGGCTTAAGAATAAGGAGTAGGAGTTTTGAACCCATTAGTTTCGTCAAACCGAAATAGCAGCCGTTTCCGAGGGTAATTTTCGTCAGATCTCCACTAAGGTATCGTTCGCAGAGTAAATATTACCTCTGAGGTAGATGAACGCAAATATGTCTAGCAATTAGTTTGCCGAAACTTTTCCAAAGATTTTAAACGATTTTGAGACTTTGTTGGTTTTAGCGGTTAAAGTGGAAAGTCTTATGAAGTTGCTTAAATAAAATCATCCCACTGTCACACATATCCTGTTTATGTCCACTGCTAATCTCAATTTTGTATATCTTTGGTTTTTTTGAAAACGTCTCTAATGATTTAAACGAAATTTTTGATATTTTTTCTTACTATCGGGGGCAAGTTTTAGAAAATATTTTTAGTAAAATATCACTGCCACGCCCTTGTTTCTTATATTTTATTTAGAAGAGAACCTACATAACCTGACTTAAACTTAAGGTTAAACTGTCCACTGCTAATCCCATTTCTAAGAAGCATATAGCATTTTGTCTTTCGGCCAGCCCAATTTATGGCAAAACAAAATTTCTTTAATAACCAAAAAATCAGTTTAAAACGCTTCACAAGAAGCAACTTAAACTTTATTTAGGTCTGATTGAATTCACACCTTCTCTAGCTCTGCCATCGGTTTTTGATCCATAGGCGTAAAAATCTATCTACCCACACAAATATTCGTAGCCTATTGACTGGAAAGTTGATCCTGTCAACTGCAGCGGCAGAAATCGACCCAAGCACTCAGTAAGCTCTGGGTTGGACTTTGTTGAGCTTATCACGTAAGGTATATTTTATCGGTTTCGAAATATACAGCTTTTTAGTAATACGTAATTTGAACTTTGGCCTTTTATTGAATATTGAAACTTAACCAAATACCCTTTTATCAAAAAAGACCAAAATATTTCGTTCAAAAAATAGAATAGGAGTATGTATTGTATGGACAATTTTATATTACCTGGAGAAAATACAAAATTTCTTAAATTAAATTTCTTTACTGTAAAGGATTACAACAGGTTTAGTTCTACAGAGTTCCAATGCAGGGGGTAATACAGCACATCTCTGCGGAGGCCCATTTCTGACGGATCTTCTTATAAAAAGCAGTCAGTTATAAATTGATAATCCTGTATTAATACTACCGAAAGAGAATTCTTGCTTCCGATGCTATAAAGCCGAAGGTTGGAGGTCGATGAAACCGGAATAAGTTCAAACGAGTTAGAAGAACCTGTGATGATCTTCTTCGACGACCTAAAACTTTGCATGACCAACAATACAGATGAAAAATACTTGAATGTGACAAATGAAGTAAACATTTTTCGTCATTTGTGAGAAATTTACAAAATACTTCTTCATCTTCTAACCCTCACATATTTCTTTTTCATGGAGAGAAGTCAAAGTTATTTCATCCCTAAAGCTGGCAAACCTAGCCATGTCAATCCCAAAGATCTAAGATCTATTAGTCTTTCATCATTCCTACTTAAAACCTTTGAACATCTGATTGAAATCCGTTTGAGGGCAAACATTGATAAGTTCTTACTATCCAATGCTCAACATGCCTATAACAAAGGAAAATCTATAGATCCGTTCTATCAAACATTCCCTTCATCAAAAGGAGTTCACTTTAGTTGCTTCCCTAGATACAGAAGGAGCTTTTAACAATGTCGACGCATCCGCAATAAAATCTGCGCTGTCATCTCTGAAGGTGGATAAATCGATAAGTAAGTTGATAAATCGTAATGCTGATAAGCAGGATTATCAATTCAAAACTGGCCGATTTTACTACTCGAAGAACAGTCAGTAGAGGTACGCCGCAAGGCGGTGTCCTCTCTCCTCTCCTCTGGAACCTAGTAGTAAACGAAATAATAACAATTCTAGAAAGAGGGTCTACAGAGTGATTGCCTATGCGGACGATGTTGCGATAGCGATATCTGGAAAGCATCCTAACACACTGAAGGAACTCCTAAAAAATGCCTTAAACAAGCTTACTACCTGGATAGATCAATACTTAATACTTAATATTATTATTAATAATATTTTGGTCTTATTTTGGACAAGAAGTAAAGCTGGAAGCCAATATCCAAGAGAGAATCAACAAGGCCAACATAGCTCTATTCTCTTGCAACAAAGTCGTAGGTAACAAATGGGTTCTATAAACTCATTACACACTGGCTATACATCTCAGTCATTACACCGATACTTACATATGGAGTAACAGTATGGTGGACTGCGCTGGAAACAGCAACGTCCAACGAACAGCCTGCTTAATCATAGGTGGAGTTCTCCGCTCAAGTCCCTCCACTGCACTTGATGTTCTGTTTCATCTCATACCGCTAGATATCTTTAGCAAACTATCGGCCACTAGCACAGTCATTCGGCTTAAAACCATCTCGCAGTGGTTCAATAATGATATTGGCCACTCCATTATACTGAACTCGTTCAGATCTCTACCTAGTAAAGTCGATTACACCACCCCTCATCCAACATTTAATAAGAACTTTCAAGTGGCCATCCCTTTCAGGTCTACCGGGGAAAATGATTCACTTTTGGTATACGAAGCAATTCATTTCTACACAGATGGATCTAAAACCGATGACGGGGTCGGTGGAGGCGTATTCTCCGAAAGATTAAATCTTTGTCTATCTTTTCGTCTTCCCAATCATTGTAGCGTGTTCCAGGCAGAGCTTCTAGCAATAAAAGAAGTCCTCTCTTGGCTCAAAGAAAAGGTGATATCGACTTCTGATATACGTATCTTCTCAGACAGTCAAGCTGCCATAAAGTCATTGGACTTTGTCTCCATTAACTCACTAACAGCCCAAAATTGTCGATCATCTCTGGAAGAGATGTCAAAACAGTTTAACCTTCACCTTATATGGGTGCCGGGGCATAGAGACATTCCAGGTAATTGTAAAGTCAACGAACTTGTAAAAAATGGAACAATCTTACCTTTGTTGGATAGCCAACCTAACATAGGTATACCCCTAGCTACTTGATGTAAACTTATGCTAAAGCATGATACCATAAAGAAAGCTCCCCAACTTGACAGACTACGAAACTAATTTGGCCATCTTTTGATGCTAAACGCTCAAAACAACTAACTTCTATTAGTAGATTGCATATTAGCTGCGTTATAGGTGTATACTATATATACTATACTGCCTAATAGGAAGACATGCTTTTCGGCTTGGAGCTCCTGCAAATGATTTTTGCAGAAGCTGCATGGATGAAGAGGAGACAGTTTCTCACATTCTTTGTTCTTGTCCTTCCTTAGCACAAAGACGTAGACTCCACTTGTGAGACTTCTACTATAACGATCCTAGTGATCTAAGAAATTCCGACATTCACTGTCTCAAACGCTTCATTGTTAGCTCCAAATGGTTTAACGAGTAAGGGTGATTTTTGGAATCCTGTGGTATCACAACTTAACCTAACCCTCTTCATCTATCACAGCTCACAAGAATAAGCCATTTTGCTTATAGAACAGTTTGCTATTAATTCGTAGCAAGACTCCTCTTGTATACTTCAGAGCGTAAACGATGTTATGGGAAAATGTTTTTTCGCACCTGTATAGTTGCAAGAGTGCTGAAAGATGTCGATATACACAAATACAAATCTGCTGACCCAGATAGTATACCTCCCATTGTTCTGAAGAAGTGTTATTCAACGCTAGCAAAAAATCTCTGCATAAGCTCTTTTCTCTTAGAGCAATGGAAAACAACATTTGTCCAGTAAAAGGCGAATTTTCTACCCCCTCTTACTATCGCCCTATTGCACTTATGTCCCTTCATTACAACGTCATAGAAACACTGATAAATTACCAGCTCAAAGAATATCTTGAAGTTGAAGAACGAAAGCGCCTCAATGACCGTCAATATAGCTTTCGTAGCAATAGGTCCAGACCAGTGAAATCAGTGTTTACATCACTTTTGAGAAAGTAAGACTGTTTCGCTTGATATTTCAACACATTTGATATAGTTTCACATCAAGCTCTATAATAGAAAATTCGTGCCTATGGCCATGTCTATTATTCAATAAAAAAATTCCGGTTCGCCGCAGGGCTCCGTTTTATCTCCGACACTCTTTCTTATATTTATCAAATATCTTTTGTATGAAACTTCTAATCCATTCGATTCGTTTGATGACGACATTACTCTCAGCTTCTCATATTCATTTCCAGATTCACAGCCTTGTCTTTCGCATGTAGATTAAGAACGGCACCATATGATAAGATCATCAAATTCTGACCTCGATTGGCAAATGTGGAACTATAAGCCGCTTAGAACTTAAAAGTTCTTAATGGCAACTCAATGCTGTTTTCTGTCGTAGAGTGGAACCTACCCCGGATACCATTATCTATGGGCGGCACTTGCATTGAGGAAACAGAATTACTTTCAGTTCTCGTCATGTTCATCAGAGGTCATCTTATGTGGAAGGATCACATATTAGACGTCACCAAAAGCGCTGCTTAGTGCTTAGGATGCAAGAAATTTGTCACCCCTTCCGATCTTGGTGTAATCTATAAGGCCTTTATTAGTCCAAAGCTCGATTACAATTCCTTTATTTGGGAAAGTGCTTTAATAACCCACTTGTGTCTCTTGGATAAAATTAAAAAAAAACAAGAACTTTAAAAATGATAGGTGACTAGACTATAACGAAAGCATTTGAATCTCTCGGGCACCACACACGCACACCATTATTTCCATTCCATTATTTAACCGTTATTTTTATAAACAGTGTTCTAGTAAAATAGCTAGATGAATTCATCGCCTTAAGCAATTCAAGCGTTATACTTGCGCTTCAGATAATGCCCATCAGTTAACCCTTGAATTTAACTTTCGATGCACTGTTAAATTCAGAAATTTTTCTTTATCTGAACTACACGAATGTGGAATGTATTACATTTAATATTTTTCTCCATGTTTAGACATTCAAAACCAATAAGCATTTTTTAATCCTCTCCAACTTTCCTTAACACTTGCAAACAGTTCAGTTTAACAGTTTTAGGGTAGTCATAAGCACTTTAGCGAAAAAAATATAAGAAAAGGTTCTTAAAACACTATACCAATTACATTGAGATTTAAATAGCTCCTAGTGCTTAGAAAGTTCTTGTCAATAGTATGCCCAGAGGTCTGGGTTTGATCCACAGTAGGAGTCACAAAAAACGACCGTTTTTTTTTTTAGGGGTACATGCTGCCTCTTTTGAGAATATCCCAAATCCTTCTTGACTATATCTTGTCATGAAAACTTGTTCTCATCTTAGCCGGTCGTGCTCGACAGAAAATAGTAAGCCCCTCATTTCTCTAAGAGTCGCTGAGCTTTTTAAACTGATTTTCTACTATACGAATCGCACAACTAAATTCAAAGTTATTGGTGATTTGCAAAAAAAAAAACAACAAATCAACTGAAATGTGAATAAAACCAAATTTATTCTAAAACAAAAACTTTAGCTATCGGCATTATCATTTAATTTAATTTATGTAAATCAATCATTTGAGAGATTTTCTTTTTACCGTGCAGACTCACGCTGGTACTCTCCTGGTAGTTGATAAATAAACATCTAAATAAAATTATATTTCGTAAAAAAAAAATAAAAGAAATAAAACTCCCCTAAAAAACAATTGGTATGTACACGAATAATCATCAATTTAAATTCAATCAAATTATTACTATCCTCATCGCCATACATATCAAACAACAAATCAAAGCACAAACACAAAACTAAATTTAAAATTAAAATAAACAAAAAAAAAAAAAAAAACAGAAATTGTTTGTGTTTACACAATTCATACGCCACAAATTTTTTCCTGCCAAATATCCGAATGCGCTTACCTGAAAATAGAACAAAAAAAAAAACTCAAATCAATAAACAGTTTCAACTGTCGGAATAATAAAATTTTATAAATCATTCAAGCATTTCTGGAACACCAGTAAAAAAATCATTTGCATATTCATTCATATCGACGAGGGTTTGTGGGTCCATTTTCCGATTTTCCGCACATAAATCATCGATAGAAGATCGTTTCTCAAAATCAATGTTTTCCAATTTATTCATATCAATGCAAATTTTATTCACCACACCTGAATTTCACAAAAAACACACATTGTGTAGACATTGCTTAGCAAAGTTTCCAAAAATAGATACGATGGGAGGGTGAGGTGAGGTGAGGAACCACCCCCCATAATGTATGCAAAATATTTCAAAGACTTAATTTCCTGTTCGTACTACGGCAAACACTGCACGCTTGCCATGCTATGCCAAACGCCAACGCAAGGCTTGCTCCTTGCAACAAACAGCAGTTCATCACTCATTCAGTTCAACTTGTTGTTGGTGGTGTCAAGCGATTAAACACACAGCAACCTGAGCATGAATTACCTAACTCGAATCACATCCCCTCGCTGTCATCGCAGCCCCTTGATACACACTCAAAGCAGCAGGAACAGCGCAGTTCATACAAAAAGCCAATGCACCGACAAAGTGAATGAATTCAACCCCTCCAATGTTTAAAACGGTAAAAGCGCTTCGGTACGGTAAGTACTTTCAACAGCTCATTTTATTTTCTCAAAAAAAAAGCGCATAAAGAGTAGAAAAAAAAAAATAAGGATTTTCCTTCTTTCGTCCTGAAGGACTTAATCAAGTCCCACGTTTGATTTTTTTTCTGTCGAATAGAGAAACTCAACCCTCGCTTGTTTTTTTTTTTTGTATTTGTGTTAGCTCCTGGCAATGGGTTACCTAATTTAAAAGTACTGTTCGGAGAAAGGGAAATGGAACAACAAAAATTGATCCTGATCCGTGGCTGACAAAGTATTCGTACTTCTGGGCGCCCAATTGCAAGGGTTTATTAATTTTCAAATAATTTTTCATCCTGATTCGCATTCGAATTGATGCCGGACAATAAATAAGGGAAAATGTTATAAACGGCATCATTAATCTTTTAAGGACAATTTAATTTAAGGATCTTTTTGTTCCTCTAAAGGTGGAGCTGCAGCTTCAAATGAATACTGTGAAAGGAATAGGCTGGGAAATTAATAAAATTTCTGTAATGAGCAAGGACTACAAGCCCCAGAAACGGAAAAGAATGGAATGTTTAAATATTTTATCCTACGGTTTGTTGGTGTTGGTCTTAGCAGAAATTATGTTTTGAATTGGTTGTCATTGTCGCTCATAAGGACTTGGGGTTTGTTTAGGATTTGTGTATGCCTTGGCGTTATTGCCGACGAAGATGACGACGGCGAGGACTATATAATAATAAAGAGGTTATCCTTCGCTGTAGTTGTTATCAGTCTAAAAGGTGTTTCTTTCAAAGGGGTGCAGAATCTAATATAAAACTTAAAAGGAAAAACATATAAGCAAGTATAGAGTTTTCCAATAAGAGCGGGTAGATGTTGAAAAGGATTAAAACAAGCTGCGTGTGAGCTATTAACAAAAATCGGATTTTATTTCAAAGGCCCATGTATGCCATTATATATGTAATATGACATCAATTTAATGCTTGCCTCAACTTTTAACGGTAATACTGATTCGAAATGTCCAATTTTAAATGACTCTTCCGCATATCCAGCTGAATTGGAGAGATGGCCTGTGTTATGTTCACCTTTCGGACATGTTTCGATTGTGGTTTATTCGCATAGACCTGGGACTTCAAGAAACTCCATTAGAAATAGTATGGTGGAGTAAAGCCGAAAGACTATAGTAAGTAACTCACTTCACAAGAGAAATAACTTTACCCTCAAGTCGCTTAATCAGAATGTAAATCGTGGCGTCCAGTTTGTAAAACGTGGAAATACATGTAGTCAAGGTCAATATTCCTCAGTTCGGGCCACATGGTATTGATTATGTATTATGGTTCCGTAGCACTCGCCATTATTTTTCTTGTTAATACATTCATCAAACAAAAATTTAATAGAGTTCCAGTTGACTTTCTCGTATTGCCAAACGCTTCTTGTGGGATGTTTTTCTTTAACTGGATGGATGGGACCCTAGAAATTGGCTGACGGGGTTCTCAGGATCTCTCCTTTGAACATGGCAATACCAACTGAGTCGGTCGTGTTCAATTATTTGGGATATGGTATTCTTAACATGAAGGCTTTCTCGGATCTTCGTACTTCTAATTCGATCAAGCTTTGTAACTCCTGCTGTCATACGAAGCATCTTCATCTCAGCTGCCGTTAGCTTACTCTCATACTTTTTGTACATTGTCCAACATTGTGAACCGTATGTGAGTGCTGGACGCACAACTGAAGTGTAGAGCTTTCCTTTCAGCTTAGGGGGCATTTTTCGGTCACAGAAGATAGCAGAATTTTCCCGCCACTTCATCCACCCTACGCTTACGCGATGATTGATATCGTCATCACAAGTAGCTTCGTTATTTATCATAGACCCCAGATATTTAAACTTTTCACACTTAGGAAGCACTACTCCATTCAAATAAATGTCTGGAATAGGCCTGTGTGGATCAGAAAATGGGCAGCATAGGTATTCTGTCTTTTTCGCGCTTATGCGGTACCCACTTCCTTCTAGAACATCCACCCATACGTCAAGTGCTCGTTGTAGGGATATCGGGTCTTCACTTATGATGGCTCTATCGTCAGCAAAGAATAACTGATGCACTTTTGTATCCGTCACTTTGCCTTCAAGCAGGTAAGCTGTTCGTCGTTGTATGAAGAAAAAAAAATCGAATTTTTGTCGAAAAGGGTATCAAACGTGTATTAACGAGTAGATTCTGAATATGTATTTACTTTTTGATTTGGACATAACTTTTGGGGCTCTATCGCGGCTTCAAGTTCTTGAAATAAATTAAAATCTATATTTTATTTTTTTTTTTATTTTTATTTATTGATTTGATTTTTTAAATGAAAATTGAGATTAAATAACAATTACTTAAGTTTCCTTGAAAAATATAAAAAAAAGTTCATGAAAGGTCTTCAAAAAATAAAAAAGTATGTGTTTATTTTTATTGCAAAATTTGAAATTAAAGGAGGGCATTTTGCTTCGTGATTCTATTATATTTCTTATAAGTCCTTCTCTCGATTTTGCTCCAATAACACATTGGCGTGCTTCGGTCCCAGATTTGATGCATCTTTCGACACTTTTCGAGCGACAAGGAAATTCTGATATTTTCAGTTCTTTTCTTTGCACCAGCAATGAAAGTTCATTATCAGTCAATTCGTCTAGGCAAGGTGGTGGAGCAATTTGACATTCATTCCAAAAAAATATGTCGATGTAGTCTGCAGTGCTAAATTTAATGTTTGCAGCTTAAATATTTGGTTGGATATATGGGGTTTTCTCGCTTTTAAAATTCGTTTTTGAGTAAGCTCTCTGACATAGACCCTTTAGTCGAAGAACATTGCCACTAAAACATTTTCAGGATGTGCGAAGAAAGCATTTCTTTCAATGACAGGATCAACTATTGATTTGAGGTTGTCTGGCCGCCATCTTGAAAAAGAGATGAGTTCAAAAGCATTTTACAGGCCATCTATCAACAAGGGCTTGTGTTTTATCGAAAACCACAAGAATTTTAAGATTTTCAGATAAGTTACTTGAGCTAGTGTAAAGTCGAACGATTCTATTTGCTGCTGTGAGCCATCTTGAATGTGCCATTTTTCCAGGCTGCCGATTTGCTAGTGCGGGAGAACAGTAACCTGTTTTTATAGCTCCACACATTTCGAAAAGATATTTCTGTTCAGTACTCAATTGATCTACGATTTCTTGCTCGATTTCAGGTACATTTCGGGTCACAGGTGAAAATTGAGCAACATCAGTAAGTTGGCAATCGACTAATGGGCCTTGTGAATAAAAAAAAAGCTAAAGCTGAAACTTGGATTTTTAAGTAAAAGCTTGATTTTTAGTGAATAAAAATAAGCTTAAGCTAGCTAGTTAAAGATGTTTTCTAGTAATAGCTATTTTAAAATAGCCAAAGCTAAATTCATTTAGTTTTAGCTTGTTTTCCTAGCTTAAGCTTCAATTTGTGTGAATAAAAATAGCTTAAACTAGAATATTATAGTTAAAGCTACAAAAATTTCAAGATTTTTTCGACCTGTCTAGAAAGCTTGGACTAGTTCTTATTTTCAGTATTAACTTGTGCGAGTTGTTAATTAAACATAAGGGAATATCTCAAAAAATAGGACTGTGAACGTATAGACCCAGAAACTGACATACGAAATGTTAAAAACATTTTTTAGCCGAAACCAATAGTTGCCCTGTAGAAAAGATAACAAATTGAGGAAAAAAAACCTTCCTTTCGGTCATACATGTACCAGTTTTACCTACAGCTAACTAGCCGAAACATGTGAATAAAAAAACGAACACCTTAAATTACGAAGCTTAAGCTAGAATTTTCCAGCATAAGCTATTTAGCGTTATCATTTTTTTATTCACATAAAACAAAGCTTAAGCTAGTACTGTCTAGCTTTAGCTGCTAGTAAGAGCTATAACTAGTTGGCTTTAGCTTCCTCCAAAAAAAGCTTTAACTTTTTTTTTATTCACAAGACCCAATGACTTACCGATAGGGCCAGAATATTGACGAGGGCCCGAAGTAGATCCATCTAGCTTCGTGAAGAGATGTCGTACTGGCAATTCATTTAAATGGAATAATCCAGCGAAATACGATATTATCGCACTTATTTAATAGGCTTTCTCTTGATTTTGACAAGGCTCTATGTATTTTATTTTTATCAATAACTAGAGTGGTATTACTGAAGCAACTGCTACAATAGATCGAATCGTACGGTAACCCATATTGATCACAGACTGCTGCTAGGGATCGTAGAAAGTAGATTCCTCTAACCTGATTATCTTGACGTTGAGAGCTCAAAAGAGCTGTGGCTGCGCTACTTCGATTGGATTGACTTGCTCTAAAGCATCTACTTTATGAAAAATTTGATACTGTAGTAGATTCAGCTCTTTGACTATCTTATGCACTATGCTTTTTATTTAGTCACTTTTGAATTTTTTGGGTTTCAACCTTGTCAATAGCACCGATCACCATTTTTCTGTCATTTCTCTGGTCCACTAAAAATGATCTTTCACTAAAAGGCACTTTTTTATCCTTTGCACAATGACAGTCATTAAAGGAATCACACTTACATCTTACATGTCAAAGAATGTAGTTTTTGAAAGTGCAATAAAATTTTGAAATTCGTTGTCATCGCTTGTATTCAAATTTGGGTATCTTTTAAGTGTCATTCATATGTATTTATCAAAGTGAATTTTCTTTATTTGTTTTATTCGATTATGACACACAATTGGAATCGACGCAGTCTTTCATATCATTTCGATTTCTGTACTCGATGCCGAGTCGAGATCTAGTTAGGACAAACAAAAACTCTTTTATGCTTGGGAATGTAAGGAGTTAAAAAAATAAGGTTTTTAACGATTTGTCAAAAAAAACTTAAATGAAAAAAGAAGATCTTTCTGCACTTAGAAAAATGACCAGAAAGATCTTCAACATATGTCAGAAGGAGAAATTCTTTCAACCATATAAAGACTGTCTGAAAGTGTACAAGCGAGCCAAAGCAGCATCTAAGAAGCTTGGCTGGAGAGAATACTGTCACTCAATAGAAAATATTAAGGATTCTGCTAGACTAAGTAAAGTTCTATCAAAGGAACATTGCAGCCCTTCATTTCTGAGAAAATATGACGGTATCTGGACAGCCTCTTCAGCTGAGTCCTTGGAACTGCTTATGACAACACATTTCCCGGGTTGTGAGAATAGCTACCCCGAAACACTTAGCACTACAAATACCATTATAGCTCATAGGGAGCAAATCAATTCTGTTATAACAGGAGATAGTATTTCATGTGCGATTAATACTTTCTCCCCTTACAAATCACCTGGCCCTGATGGCATAATCCCAATTATGCTGCAGAAACTGCAAGACTTGGCAGTACCGTGGCTAGAAATGATCTTCAAAGGTTGTCTCTATTTCAATCATGTACCCGAGTCATGGAGACATGTAAGAATGGTCTTTATTCCGAAGGTCGGCAAACGAGGTCATGAATCCGCGAAGGACATTGTCAGACTAATTCGCCTAAACCAATTAGTCTGACATCTTTTGTACTAAAGACACTAGAGCCCATCCTTGATACTCACATCAGAGTTTTCCTAGAGGGTCGTCCTCTTGATGAATCGCAACATGCATACCTAAAAGGCAAGTCTACAGAGACTGCCCTGCATGAAGTAGTGCGTACAATAGAGAAGACGATTCACTACAAAGAATATACCCTAGCAACCTTCCTAGACGTGGAGGGTGCTTTTAATAACTGAATCCATTCGCGAATCACTTGCTCACTTTGGTGTAGAAAGCTTCATATCTAAATGGATTGTATCTATGCTCAGTGACAGAAGCATCCAAACAACGTTAGGAAACACAATTTCTACTAAGCATGTTAGTAGGGTGGTGTTCTCTCCCCTCTTCTATGGCTCTTAGTCATGGACAAAATTCTCGTCAAGCTCAGAAGTAGTGGTGTGAAAAAGTAGCGTATGCTGACGATCTGGTTTTATTGGTATCAGGAAAGTTTACCACAGTGATTAGCGAAATCACTGAATTGGCTCTGAAAAGAGTTAGTAACTGGGCCACTAGTAGTGGACTAGGAGTTAATCAGAGTAAGACGAAACTGATGCTCTTTACTACCAGGACTAAAATACCTACATTCACCCTACCTCGACTTAACGGTCAAACTCTTTCCTTATCTTCTAAAGCTAAATACCTTGGAGTTATTCTCGACCCCAAATTGAATTGGAAGGTAAATATTGAAGAACGGGTTAAGAAAGCCTGTATAGCTTTCTATTACTGCAGAAAGACTTTTGGTAAGAAGTGGGGCCTTCAGTCGAAGATGATATTGTGGACGTACACTGCAGTGGTACGGCCGATTTTGTCTTACGGATCGATTGTTTCGTGGCCTGCACTTAGCAAGCAATATAACGTCGAAAAACTTAAAAGGGTTCAAAGAACGGCTAGCGTCGGCACTACAGAGGCTCTCAGATCATGCCCAACAGATGCCCTGAGCATTATCCTGAACCTTTTACCACTCGACCTTCATATAAAATACCTAGCGGCATGCAGTGCTGTAAGACTTAAAGAATCTAACTGTTGGTTCTCCAAACCCTATGGTCATGGAAACATAACAAAATTGATTCCTCCGGATATTTTCTTATCGAACACCGACTACTGCGTACCTCCTCTTGGCCCAAGCGGTTATTTCAAAGCAATTTTTCCCACCAGAGAGGATTGGAAAAATGATGTTGTCACAAAGGATTTCAATTCGATAATCTTCACTGATGGATCTAAGATAGAGTGCGGTGTTGGTTCAGGAATTTTTTCCGAGTCCTTTAACATGTCCAAGTCCTTCAGACTACCAGACTTTGCGAGCTGAAATACTAGCAATCAAGGAGGCATGCAAGTTGCTCCAATCTAACCAAAACCAATTCAGAAATATAGCTATCTGCTCAGATAGCCAGGCGGCCATTAAGGCCATTACATCATCTACATCTACCTCAGTACTTGTCCAGCAATGTCGGGACGAACTGGCGAGTCTGAACATTGACCTCCAGGTCACTCTCATTTCGGTTCCAGGTCACAGTGACATAGAGGGTAATGAACAGGCTGACGCTTTAGCTCGGCAAGTCTCGGCCTTACATAGCTCACTAGCGGCAAACGTAAATCTTCTTCTTCTCGATTTTTCTCAATGAATCCAACCGTAGGTGGAGCAGTCTCACAAACTGTGTCATATCAAGAAAGATATGGCCTACTTACAACAACTCACGCTCCAACGATCTAATATGCAGATATAGCCAGGATCACAGCAATATGCACCGGGCACTGGCCCATTGGTGAACATGCAAGAAAGCTAGGCATCCCCTACAACCCACACTGCCGTAGTTCTGGAGATCCACAAGAAAAAGAAACTGTGGTTCATTTTCTTTGCGATTGCCCCGTCTTAGCAAATTACAGGATGACTTCCTTTGGGAAAGCCTTCCTCGATGACCCCAGCGAACTTTCGGAGAAGAAAATCAAAGATCTGATTATCTTTCTGAATGCGACAAAATGGCTTTAGCAATGCTCCGCTAAAGTATATAAAAGCCATATTTTCCGTACTAAATCCTTATTAGGTTGACACGAGTTAATGGTATCAAAACGGCGCACCCCAGCGCTAATTGAGTCGCGGGCCCAGGGCTGGCGACTACCATCTCTACCTACCTACGTACCTAAATGAAAAAATACCTAGTATACCTAAAATACGAGTACCTACATAATAAATAATAAATAATTAACCTAAATAATTAATTTAAAAAAAAATGTGAAAAAAGAAGAAATAAAATGCACGACTGGATCGCACGAACTTGCTCTTATGTAAAAGTACTTTGGAATTTAAGATGCATTTTATAAATATAAAACATGGATTTAATGAGATAATAATGTTCAAATGCATAAAATTGCCGTCTGGTTTCCGGAAAAGTATGAATTTTATGCAAATAAACTTTAAAAAATCGTTTTATTATTAAATAAAATTTTTATATAAGAAATTTCTCTAAAATTTTTCAAGAAAAAAATGTGGGATGCGAATTTTAAGTATTTAATAATATTGGTTTTAGGAAATAATTTCAAAAAATAATCGTTCATAGGTTTTGAAGATATTGATTTAAATTTTTTTTTTTTTAAACCCAATAAATATTTTTTCGAATATTTTTATATACAATATTATTTCAAACTTAAGGGGACTCCTGCTAAAAATTTTGGGTTAAAATCCTTAGAGCCGTTAATGAGAAAGTCGAAAATCAAAAAAACGGGTTTATGGCAGGTACCCCTAATAACATTTTGCCCCAAAATTTTTTTGACCAAAATGTAGTCCATGTCCATAATATCACACTTATTTTTTTTTATCAAAATCGTTAGAGCCGTTTTCGAGATAAATAAGATTTTGAATTACGGGTGTATGGGGGGTACCCTTAGTTTTGGAGCTAAAAAAAAATTTCAATTTCTCCTCTAGGGAATCACCGAAGACCCTTAACTACCGAGATTGAAAGAAATAGGTCCAGTGGATTAGGCTGTAGTGAGAGGTACAGACATACAGACACACTGAAACATGGTTTTTGTGTACTAAATTTTCCTTAAAATTTTTATAAAAAAAATTGATATGCAAATTGTTAGTATTTAATAAAATACATTTTAAAACGTAATTTAAAAATTTAATCGTGTATCAGTTTTCAAGATATTGAATTTTCAAAAAAAAAATATGTATTATTTTTTTAAAAATCCAAAAACAATTTTTTTGAAAAAAATTTTTAATTTATATTTTTTCAAATGCAAAGCAGCTTCTGCATAAAAATTTTGGTTAAAATCGTTAGAGCCGTTGGTGAGAAATTCGAAAATCAAAAAAACCGTTCTATGACAGGTACCCCTAATAACATTTCCCCCCAAATTTTTTTTTCACCAAAATATATTCCATGTCAATAATATCACACTTAATTTTTTTTATCAAAATCGTTAGAGCCGTTTTCGAGATAAATAAGATTTTGCATTACGGGTGTATGGGGGGTACCCTTAGTTTTGGAGCTAAAAAAAAATTTCAATTTCTCCTCTAGGGAATCACCGAAGACCCTTAACTACCGAGTTTGAAGAAAATACCTCCGGTAGTTTAGGCTGTAGTTCGAGGTACAGACATACAGACAGACAGACGGAATTGTCGGACCCACTTTTTTCGTCTTCGCTATCATCGTAATGTCAACTTTGATCAAAATCTCGAGTTCGATTTTTTTTCCAAATGCAGAACTTGCCCTATAGTACCTATATCGCAAGTAAAAATGGCGTTTTTTTTAATAATTTCAGAGGTCGGAGAGGCCCAAAAGTACCGTTCGATTCCGATGTCTTTTATAAAGATAATCTTGAAAAAAAATCAAATTTATTAAAAGTAAGGAAAAGTTAGCTATTTTCAAGTTTTAGCGGTACCACCCGCCCAAAAGTACCCTCCCATTTTTCTTTTGTTTTTTGTCCTGTTATATGATATTCAAAACGCAAATATTCCGATGTCTTTTATTAAGATAATCTTGAAAAAAAAAAAAAACAAATTTAATAAAAATAAGTAAAAATTTGCTTATTAATATATTTTAATGAGAACACCATTTCACTTTTGAGTCTGTACCTTTTATTCATCATCTTAAGACTAACTTATTTCTAACCTATCAGTTGACTCAAGCTTACATCGTATTACTTTCCAATACATTCATATCATTACAAAGAGAAGTAAAGAGAATATTAATACATATATAATCTCGTGTTCTTAATATACATATCAACTCCTCCTTAATTACTATAAAATAACTTTATTTTTTTTTTTTTTTATTTACGAATTATTTTATTTACGTTTAATTCTCAAATTAAATTTCCTTTGATCTTTCAAAAATTGCTTTTTCAGTTGTTCTTTATTATCATTAACAATGTCTTCTTCTGCACTATGAAACTCATCATTTTCCTCTTCAAATTGCAATTGACTTTGCACTTTGTTTTCATTACTATTTTTATTGTTTATAAGAGTTACATGTGGACTAAATCGAATAGAACAATTTCTGTGTTTTAATTGATTTATGTGAGCTATTTTCTGAACCCCATTTACAGAAATCTTATATAGTGATTTAGACATTTGTTTTATAATATGTCCAGGAATCCATTTGACATGTGATTTAAAGTTGTTTTTATAATATATATTTTCTTTATCCTTAAATTTAACAATTCTATTTAAATAGCTTAATTTATGTGTGTTAGTATTTACATTCTCAACAGTATTCTTTTGAATTTTAGGCTTTGATGTTAAAACATCTAATAAAGTTATTGTTTTAAATTTAAAAATCATACTAGCAGGTGTTTGGTTAGTTGAAACTGTTGGAGTATTCCGGTATTTAAGCAAAAAATTGTCAATTTTGTAACTTAGATTTTTAATAGACTGTTTTTCTATTAAAAATTTCTTAAAAACTCGTTTTACAGTTTGAACTGCTCTTTCAGCCAGTCCGTTTGACTGTGGATGGTATGGTGGACTCTTAAAAACCTTAATAGCATTACTTTCACAAAATTCAATAAACTCCGCTGATTGAAAAGGGGGTCCATTGTCAGACACTAACTGAGTTGGTAAACCAAAGACAGCAAACCAATTACGTAATTTGCAAATCACTTTTTCTGCTTGTGTACTTTTCATTTCAGCAATCTCAATCCATTTAGAAAAACTATCTACTAATAAAAGAAACTTTAACCCATCTATGTCAAAAAAATCGATGTGAACTCTTTCAAATGGGTACGAAGAAGGAATCCAGTTCGATTCTTCAGTTATCTTGGTAAAATTTTGAGTCTGAGCGCAAACTTGACAGCACTTAACAAACTCTTCTATGTCTGCATCTAAGCCCCTCCACCAAACATAACTTCTTGCCAGCATTTTCATTCTTGTCATTCCAACATGTGTATTAGGGCGGAGTGATTTTTTTATTTTTGGAAATTCAAAAACATACCCCCCGCAAAAGTTGCGTATGGTTAAAAAATAAATTTTAAGAATTTTTTTATTTTTTTAAATTCACCGCTAGGGGTCGCGCAGTGCGAGAGAAAATTTTGTTTTTGATTTTTTTTTCGATTTTTTTTTGTTTTTTTTTTTTCAGTGTATCCGTCGCTCCATAACTTAGGTATGTATCAATATGAACAAATTGAAGAAGGTTCTATTCATTGTTTAAAAGTTTTTCGTTTTTTTATCGTTTGGTGTCAGGTTTTCAACGTTGGAAAACCAACAAAAAAGCAATCAATTTTAGTTCATACAAAAAATTTAAATGACAAATTTTTTTAACATTTTTTGAAGGCTATTTTCAATTTAATAATATGATTTTTGTCAGTTCAGAAAATTCAAAACTATTTAAAATGAAAAACAAAGTTGCCTTCTATTTTCAAAAAAAAACCGTTTCGGTTTTAAATAAAATAAAAGTAGGCTTTGCATTTCGTGTTATTTGAATTCAATTTAAATCGAATTACCTTTCGCTTTCACTCGCGTTTTTTGTTAAACAAAAGAATATTCGAACATTAAAGTTTCACCTTGGATTACTCTTTATTTATATCAACTTTATTTTAAAAAAAGGTAAGTCTTGTAAAGTAATTTCAAAAGTGCCCTGAAAAACAAAACGTTGCAATGTTTGAGTGAATTTAATACATTTGCTGGAATTTTTTTCTAGAGATTAAATGGATACTCGTTCACAAAAAAAAACTTGCCAGGTATTTGGAATTGGGAAAATGTTATCGCTGCGTGTGCTGCTAACGTACGAAGATGTTTGTCGCTACCTTACCTTCCTCGAAGATGAAGAAAACTCATCGATGAAGCGAATATCGCTCGCAGCTACGAAGGTCATGGAAATATACGTGATTTCTTCAATTCCAACAGTTGGTAAGTTCAGTGTTGAAAAAATGATTCATAAACTCAACGATAAAAGAAGTGCTCTCATAAAAATACCGAAAGCCAGAAGAACCAGCAATGCATTTCAACAACAGTTAAAGGAATTCAAAATTCCTGTCCAAAAGACAAAAAAGTTCCGGTAAAAGAACGCTCCTTCCTGGAAGATCAAAGATCTCAAAGAAAAATGGCTATTGGGACAGTTGATGTTCCTGGAACCATTAAGCTCCAAAGATCTCTCGCAAGAAGATTTGCAAGCTCTACATCTTCACCTTCAGACACTTTAAACACCCAAGCTGAATGTATAACCGAAGACGATGGAACCCAAATTAATTCCGACATCGAATCTGTGATCCCAATGTCACCCTCGCCAGAAAAAAACCACGTTTAGAGAATGAAGCGGTTTGTAATTTAAATCGTAAATCTCTCCCGAACGTTGCGAAGGTCGTAGACAGATTTAAGATATCTGATAGGGCAACAGCAACTATTGTTACAGCCGTCTTAACGGATTATGGAGTTATTAATGATATGGATCGGTCAAATATTGTTGATAGAAGCAAAATAAGGAGGGAGAGATCCAAACAAAGAATGGAAGTGGATCAGAGTTCTAACCGGCATCCCGTGGGCATTTACTTCGACGGTCGCAAGGACATCACAAAAACAGCCAAAGGCAATGTGGTTGAAGAGCATATGGTGTTGATTGGAGAACCTGATAGCCAGTACCTGGGTCATATCACACCACACAACGGGAAAGCAGAGACAATTACCAATGAGATACTAAACTTCTTGGAAAAATCGTGTATATCAGTAAATAGTCTCAAACTTATTGGATGCGACGGTACCAATGTTAATACCGGGGTAAGAGGTGGAATCATTCGGCAAATTGAGACGAAAATACAGCGACCTTTGCCATGGTCTATTTGCTTACTTCATGCCAACGAGTTACCTTTGAGACACTTGTTTGAGAAACTGTACGGTAAAACAACTGGGCCAAGCGCATACTCCGGAGAAATTGGAAAGGACTTAAAGAACTGTCAAAATTTAGGCGTCGTTCAGTATCAAGCAGTTCGAATAAATTTACCGGAAATACCATTGGCTTATCTGAGCTCGGACCAAAAGTATTTTTATGAAATATGCAAAGCCATAAACGATGGTGTCCGAGAAGGCTCAATTTTCGAGAAAAACCCTTTAACAATGGTACATTCGAGATGGCTTACGACTGCTAACCGCATTCTTCGAGTGTATGTTGCAAAACAATCCCCGGATAAGCCATTAAAGCAAATAGTTGAGTATATTGCTAAAGTGTACGCAGTAATGTGGTTTGACATAAGATCTCAACCTTCTTTCGTGTATGGTGCGAAACCAAATGGTTTGAAAGGAATCGTAGATGGTGTTTTCGCACGGAATGGATATTTTGGAAACTGCGAAAACATTTTAGTAGCTATGTTGTTCGATGACCGCAAAAATATTCGAGAGCTAGGTCTTCGCCGCGTACTTAAGGCTAGAGCAGCAGTTAACAGCAACACCAGTGAAGAACTTGTCCGAAAGTTTCAGCTCCCAAACTTTCAATTCGAAGCAGGTGAATATTTCGAGTTAATAGATTGGTGGAAAACTGAAAATAACCGTTTAACTGAGCCTCCAGTACTAAAAGATTTTACCGAAGAAGAACTTTGGGATATTGTGGGACAAAAAGAAACTACCAAATCTAACTTTTTAAAACAGTTTCCTTGTCACAGCCAAGCAGTTGAAAGAGCGGTTAAGCTGGTGACTGAAGCTTCCCAAACTGTTTGTGGATTTAAGAACAGGGATGGAGTCATTAAAAATACTTTAATTTCACGAAAAGAACTTCCAAATATAGAAACAAAAAAAAATTATATTAAATAAAACTTAAAAAAAAAAACAAATTAAAAATACAACAATTGTACTTGGTTTTCTTATAATCTAGAATTTTAAAAAATAAAAGCGTTTCCTAAAATTAATAGATACTAAAGGCGTTTGTTTTGTTCTACCACGTATGGTTTTTTTTTTTCATTTAAGTGCGCGCCCCCTAGTGGACATTTAAAAAAAGTAAAAAGTGCTCTTAAAGCCAATTAAATGACCCAAACGAAGTTATAAAGGGGTATATAATATATTTAATTTTTTTTTGTTTTTTTAAATTGCGATGCGCGACACTAGCGGTCATTTTAAAAATTAAAAAAAAATCTTTAAAATATTAAAAAGACTTGACACAACTTTTGCGGGGTGTATGTTTTTGATATTCCAATTTAATTTTTTCTCCATACATCAGCGCTCCGGCCTAATGTGTATCGTGTAACATTCTGATAACATCATATTTCAAAGTTTCTGGAATAACAATTCTGTCCCCGTAGTATATGCAACCATCATTACACGAAAAACTTCGAGCTCTATCTATATAATATTTCGTTTCCACATCATTTTTTAAGTTGTCCCTATTCAAAAGCCAGCTATAAACCTTACTCAAAATAAAATCTTTGCTCGTTTCAGTTTTGACATCCTCTAGCTTCAGAAGTTTCATGTTGTCAGGACCAAACTTAAGTACATTTATGAAATCCTCTGGAATATTTGTCGAACCCAGCACGGGTAGCCTAGATAATGCATCTGCATGTCCTACCTGCGAACCTCTTTTGTATTTAACCTCAAAATTATACATCGATAATTGGATAGCCCATCTTTGTAGCCTTGCTGCCGCTACAGCTAAGTGTCCTTTCTTTTCGCTAAATATTTCTCTGAGCGCCTGGTGATCTGTCACAATAGTAAATTTGCGGCCATATAAATATTTATGAAACTTTTTAACTGCATAAATTATTGCCAGCGCCTCTCTATGAGTTTGCGAATAATTTTGTTCTGATTCACTTAGTGTTGTAGATGCAAAAAGTACTGGTTTTTCCTCCCCATTAACTATATGAGCAAGAACCGCACCCACACCGTATGGACTAGCATCACACGTCAAAACGATTGGTTTTTTTGGATCAAAATATTCTAAAATATTATTGCTAATCAAAAGTTTTTTTGCTTCATTAAAAGTCTGCTCATGTTCTGGCCTCCATTCAAATTTATTATTTTTTTTTAAAAGATCGTATAATTTTCTTAATTTAGTTGCCAAATCAGGTATAAACCTATTGTAAAAGTTTAGAATGCCAAAAAAACTTTTGAGTTGTGTAACATTCTTGGGACTAGGAGCTTCCAAAATAGCGCGAATTTTTTCTTTGTTGGGTTTGATTCCCTTACCACTAATAACATGGCCTAAATATTCAACCTCCGATTCAAACCACTTACACTTATCCCAATTTACTCGAACATTATGCTTTTCCAATCTTTCTAAGACTTTCACAACATTAGCTTCGCAGTCCTCTATATCGAACCCTCCAATCAACAGATCATCTAAATATATACCAACCCTATCAAGATCCTTTAAAATTTCATCCATAACCTTCTGGAACTCGGCGGGAGCAACAGCAACCCCAAAAGGTACCCTAGTAAATCTGTATAACCCTTTTCTAGTATTGACAGTTAACAAATGTTGAGACTTTTCATGCACGGCTAGTTGTAAATAGGCTCCCGTCAAATCGAGAACGCAAAACACTTTGCAATCAACAAACTTTGTAAATAATTCTTCCATTATTGGAAGATGATAAATACTATTTTCGATAGATTTGTTTACAGCTACTTTACAGTTGAGACACAACCTTAAATCTCCATTTTTCTTGGGCACCACCACCATTGGAGAAGCCCATTCGCTATATTTGATCGGTACTAAAACTTTTTGAGATACCAATTTTTCAATTTCTGCATCTACTCTGTCACGTATCCCAAAAGGTACTGAATAGGGCTTTGAAAAAATTGGAGTCACATTTTCTTTCAACTTTAACTGGACATTATAACCGACAATGGGATCCCTCATGTCATTAGAAAAAACTTTCGGAAACTTCAACATTAATTTTTTTACCTTCATTTCCACCACATCATCCACTTTGTTTACAACAAAATTGTTTCTCCAACTTGGAAACAATACATCCAACCAGTCACGCCCTAAAAGAGGAGTGAAGTCGCGATTTGATTTGATAACAAAAATTTCCAAAAAATGAAAAGATGACAGCTTGACTAAGTCCTGGACTTTAACCACAATTTTTCCCACCAGTTCCACTTGATGTCCTGTTACCACATTTAATTGCCTCTTAACTTTTTCAATTGTCACCTCTGAAAATTTATTTTTATAAGTATTATAGTTAATTACTGTTGAGCATGCACCACTATCAACTTCCATTTCCAAAACTACATTATTTATATACAACTGTACTACTTGAGCCACACTATTAACATTAGTAAACGAATTTATATACCCTAGTGATAAATCATTTATTTCATAATCTGTCATATCATCTACATAGTTTACATTCATTTTTTTGTTATTAAAGAAACTAGTTTTGTTTTTACAAAATTTTCTTATATGACCCTTCTGGCCACAATTATAACAAACCGCATTCCTCCAATCCCTCTTGTCAACTTGATAACTGTTGCGATGCCCTTGCCCAGATGGTCTCTTTTCGTAAGAAGATCCCCTCTCCGAGCTTGATCTTCTCCACTGACTTCTTCCTCGTTGTTGATTAAGCTGATACCGTTGATTCAGCATGTCGATGGTGTTATGAGATTCTGGTCTCATCTCCTTTAATTGCTTATTTGTCATTTCCATACTTTTTGCTAGCTCGCACGCCTTGTCAAATGTGAGCTCCGATTCATTTAAGAGTTTTTGTTGAAAACTTTCATGATATATTCCGCAAACTAGCTTATCTCTCAGAGCATCATCGAGAAAATTTTTAAAGTCACATGTTTGAGCTAACGTTTTTAGATCAAGAATATATTCACTAATTGTTTCAAGTTTTTTTTGATTTCTTTTATAAAATTTGAATCGTTCGGCGATTAAATTCACTTTTGGCGTAAAATACTTCTCCATTATATCAATAAGTTCATTGAAGGTTTTCACATCTGGCTTATCCGGGTTTGTTAACGATTTTAAAGTTTTATAAGATTCCGGGCCAATTAAGGTTATTAAATACGATACTTTGATTTTATCATCCACAATTTTATTAATTGAAAGCAAATGTTGGAGGCGTTCTTTATAATCCACAAAATCTTCACCGGGACTAAAAAACTCGATCGTTCCAATAAATGCCATTTTTGTTTCTATTAAAAATACTTCTTCGGTATCAACTTTTATTTTAATTTCGCTTTGCTTTTCAATTTTAATTTTAGGTAGCTCTTCTTTTCCACTTAAATTTTCCATTTAATTAATTACACGCTTTAACTTTAATTTAATTTTTTTTTTTTTAATTATCCTCGTCGCCATTAATATATTTTAATGAGAACACCATTTCACTTTTGAGTCTGTACCTTTTATTCATCATCTTAAGACTAACTTATTTCTAACCTATCAGTTGACTCAAGCTTACATCGTATTACTTTCCAATACATTCATATCATTACAAAGAGAAGTAAAGAGAATATTAATACATATATAATCTCGTGTTCTTAATATACATATCACTTATTTCAGATTTCAGTGGGCGGTAGAGACCATAAAGTAACCTCCAATTTTAGTTTTGTTTTTTGTCCCGTTATATGCTATTCAAGATGCAATTTTTGCGGGGTCTTTCGTTAAGATACCTACTCCGAAAAAAATTTTGACGTAACAGCCTAGATACTATACAAAACATCATGCATTTGGCCGTCGTGCCCAAGGTCTTGGATCGATTCGCAGCTGCTAACACCTTAACATAAAAAATGACTTTTTCCCCTTGCGAGGAAGTGCGAAATCCCCCAAAATTATTTCTTGGTTTGAAAAGAGCTTTTCTTATAAGCCGTTTGTTTCGTCATTGTAAGACCCCTCCATTCCTGCCGATACCGACGAACGACACGTACAGAGGATTGGTGATAGAAAGTACCTACTCAGTCCCAAGGTACAAATTATCTTAGAGCTCTTGTGCCTCTTAATATTTGTTTATTTCATTTTATTTCTTTTTTAATCGCAATGCATCAGTGCAATAATTTTCCATCCATGAAAATATTTTTTTCTGCGTGTGTTTCGTTTGCATGCGCAAAAAAACACAACAACAAATGGTTCAACTCTTACAAAAAAAACACCCTTTTTAGTTAAATAGCTTTGTTTTCTTCTGGTGGCAGCAATAAATGGCGCGTTTGGCCTGATAGTACAATCAGCGTTAATATTTGGGTTAATCCTTGTGGCAGTAAAGTGTTTCTGTATATATCCTTCGGCTAAGGAACTCATTTGTTGAGCTGATTTATTAATTTGTTGTGGCCTGTTTACGAATGAGATTTAGCTTTCTTCGGGAAAAAATTTTATCTTTAAGGAGGATTTTACTTATTTATTCATGACTAATGTCTTTTAAGGATAATGGACGAGAAAAAAACATAAATGTTATGTCTATATATATTATATTGTGCTATATGCATAACCCCTAGGTCCCAACTATAAGTAGAATCACAAGAATACATGTAATAGGTTAAGTATGTAATAATGTTAAGATTAGTCTTGTAAGTCATCTCATTAAATAAACATCATCTTAGCTCTTAATATAACCTTTTTTATTAAGCAAGTACTGTGAATGTACATGACATTTTTGGCGACGAGAATTGTGCGGTTATATAGTATTTAATGATCATTAACTATAAGCCGAAAAAAAAATAGAAGAACCCGTATCAAAGATCATGTGATATGATCACGCCGTTTGTGAAACAGTTTTTGCAACTCAGCATATATTTGTATTAATTGCGAAAAAATTAAGAAAACGATAAAATGACAACAGACAATAAAACTTTACCTAGCATTGCTAATAAAATGAGTGTTGGAAATTTCCGTGGAAATATTGATCCATTTATAATCGATAAAGACGATTTTGAACAATATGCAGATCGATTAAAGCATATTTTTGTGTTGAATGCTATTGGCGAATCTGTGGCAGAGGAGAAGCAAAAAGTGTCAATATTTGTGTCTTTTGTGGGAGCTGATTTATATAAAATCCTCCGGACTTTGATTGCCCCAAAATCAGAATGGGATTTCTCCTATGACGAGCTAATTAAGATAATGAAGCAGTACTTTAAACCAAAACTGAACGTGAGAGCCGAGCGTTTCAAATTCATGTCTCGGAGACTAAAAGATGGTGAAACTTTACAAGACTTTGTTGTGGAGCTGAAGTCTATTGCCGAAAACTGCGAATATGGTGCCTTTTTGGATCAGGCACTGTCTGACAAGTTCATTTGGTCTCAAAGAAGTGCCGATATCCAGCGAAAACTTCTCAATGAACCATTAAATAAAACATTTAATGAAATATTTGAGTCTGCACAAACAATGGAATCAACTCAGAAGGATGTGAAAGATATTCAGTCGACTCTTCCGTCTATGAATATACATGGTGACCAGAATTGGATTGGGAGAAGCAAATTTAGAATGGGAAATTCTAACCATCGACGCATCGCCTCGAGAAGCAAAGCAAGAAACCACGATCAAGATGGTAATCGTGCATCATTACGACCAAGAAGGTCCAACGAGAAAGTCACGTGCTTTCGATGTCAAAAAGAAGGGCATTACGCATATGACTGTGGTAACAATAGAGTAAGGCATTTAAATACTAACAATAGATATAGAAATAAAAATTATAAAAAAGTCAATCACGTTGATAGTGAACAACAAATGTTATCAAATTTAACTTTAGGTAATGTTACAATAAATTCCTTAAGTTCCGAATATTTAGAACCACTTATTATTTCATTAAAAGTAAACAATATTAATATAAATATGGAGGTTGATTCTGGTGCCTGTCTTTCTATACTCTCTGAACGCATGTACTTGAAATTGTTTAAAAATTGCAGATTAAAGCCATTTGATAAAACTCTTAATGTCATTACAGGTGAAAATGTTGTTGTTGTTGGAGCTGTTGAGGTTGCTGTAAATGGTTTGTTTGATGATAAAATATACTGCCTGGATTTGGTTGTGGTTAGAACCGAGAAGGAGTTTACTCCTCTTTTGGGAAGAAATTGGCTAAACACCCTTTTTACAGAATGGAGGAATCATTTTAAGGTAAATAGCATTAGTCCATCTCGTGATGAGGTCAAAAACGAAATTTTGAAAGCTTTTCCACAAGTTTTCGATAACAATTATTATGGAATAATTAGGGATCACGTTGCAGAGATTGTGCTTGATGTTGATGCATCACCTATTTTTCATAAACCATATACGGTTCCATATGGATTGCGTGAAAAGGTTGAGAAAGAGCTGGGAAGGCTTGTTGAAGTAGGCATCTTGAAACCAGTTAGGTTCAGCGAGTGGGCCACACCAATTGTGGTTGTGGAAAAAAAAGATGGAACCATACGAATCTGTATGGATTGTAAGTCGACCATAAACAGGTATGTTAGGGCTGATCATTACCCGATTCCGCGAATCGACGAAATTTTGTCTAGTTTTGGAGGTTGTTCCTTCTTTTGCATACTTGATTTAGCTGGGGCGTTCCAGCAAGTTGCACTATCAGAGCAGTCGCAAAAGTATGTTACAATCAACACTGATAAGGGTTTGTTTCAATACACTAGGCTTCCATTTGGAATTAAAAGTGCACCCTCCATTTTTCAGTGTGTGATAGATGACATTTTAAAAGGTCTGAAATTTGTGAGAGGGTATATCGATGACATCATCATAGGTGGTAGCACACTAGATGATTGTAAGGCAAATCTGATTGAGGTTTTGCGAAGGTTCAATCAGTTAAACGTTAAAGTGCGTATCGACAAGTGTCAATTTTTTAAATCATCGGTCGAGTATCTGGGCCATGAGATTAATGGCGATGGAATTCATCCAAAGGCTAATATGATGAAGGCAATAGTAAACGCTCCTGCTCCCGTTGATGTTACTTCGTTAAAAGCATACTTGGGTTTGTTAAATTTTTATAATAAATTCATTCCGAATCTTTCTGCTCGATTAGCACCCTTGTATGAACTCTTGAAGAAAGAGAAATCTTTTGATTGGAATCAAGATTGCGAAAAGGTTTTTAACGAGAGTAAATTTTGGTTGTATGATAATAATATGTTAGTACACTACTCGCCAGATAAAGCTCTCGGTATTGTTTGTGACGCCAGCTCATATGGTGTTGGTGGGGTATTATTTCACATAGAGAAAAATGGTGAAGAACGTCCTATAATGTTCGTGTCTAGCACTTTATCAAATGCTGAGAAAAATTATTCTCAAATAGAGCGTGAAGCTCTCGCGGTGATTTTCAGTGTGAAACGTTTTCACAAATATATATACGGGCGTAAAATTAGAATTTATAGTGACCATAAGCCCCTTGAGAACATTTTTGGTGACAAAAAGAATAATGCCATAGCTGCCGCAAGATTGCAACGATGGGCTCTGATACTATCACAGTACGATTATAAGATAGTTTATAGAAAAGGAAGCGCTATGAATAACGCTGATGCTTTATCACGTTTGCCCGTGAGCGAGCCAACTGATGTGTCTAGTTGCATGATAAATTTTTTTAATATAGCGGGTAATTTACCCTTGAATGCAAATGACATTGCAACGGAAACATCGAAAGACGATACTTTGAGCAAAGTTATTTCTTTTATGAGTTCAGAATGGCCAGCTTATTTTGAAAACAAGTTGTTGCAAAAACTAAGTAGTAGAAAATTAGAATTTTCTATTTCGGATGAGGGATGTTTATTGTTAGGTTGTCGAGTAGTTATTCCAAATTCATTGAAAGGAAAAATGCTAGAACTCTTACATGAAGGACACTTGGGTGTTGTCCGCATGAAAGAGCTCTCCCGAGGAACAATGTGGTGGTTAAATTTAGATCGTGACATTGAGCACTATGTCCGAACGTGTGATGCGTGTCAGCAGGAAAGTAAAAGACCTGGATTTGTTCCGTTGTCATCTTGGCCAGTTACTTCATTTCCTTTCGAGAGAATACATATAGATTTTCTATATTTTAAAAACAAAACATTTTTACTAATGGTAGACACTTTTTCGCGATGGATTGATGTCCATATTATGAACAAAACAACAGCAGTTAATGTGATATCAGTGTTTAGAAAAGTTTTTTGTATTTTTGGCTTACCAAAGGAAATCGTATCTGACAATGGTCCACCATTTTCGTCAGTGGAACTGCAAAATTTTTGTAAGGCAAACAACATTATTTTGACTAAGACTCCACCATATAACCCTCAATCAAACGGCAGTGCTGAGAGAGCAGTTCAAACTTTGAAATCAAGTTTAAAAAAATATTTTCATGATCATAAGATCAAACATTTACCTATAGAGAACCATGTTGAAAATTTTTTATTTAAATACCGAAATGTTCCTTCAACTACAACAAATAATACACCAGCTAATTTAATTTTTAGATATAATCCGCGAACTATTTTAGATGCTATCAAACCAATAAGTAGCCAAGTAAGCAAACAACCGTTAATTAAAAATAATAGAACCGAGTCTAACGAAAACCAAAACCAAAAATTAATTAAATATATAAGTAAGAAGCAACAAAAACAACAACAACAGAAACACAAAGTAACTCACATCAAAAATAATGAATTCAGTAAAAATCAAACCGTTTGGTATCGATGTAGTTATAACAACTTTGTGCGATGGACACCAGCAATTATATATGACAAAATTTCAAAAGTTGTATATCTCGTAAGATTAAATGGTACTATTCGGAAAGCTCATGGTCACCAGTTGAGACCAAGAGTTTTAAGAGAGGTAACATTTGATTCTAGTAGAAATCAGAGTTATAATAATTCAGAAACTGATTTCCTAAATCCACAATTAAAAAGGGAGGAAAGCTCGGTATATGAATATAATGCAGAGGATAATAGAAAGGACAGTAATCCGAATACACCTATAGCTTTGAGTAAAAGTGTAAGAACCAGAAAAAAACCCATAAGGTATCCTAACATTTAAGTTTGAATACTGCTGAATATTTGGAAGTTATGAAGTTGATTAAATTATATACAAATTAATAGAATGAGAATAATGTATTTGAAGTAAATTTAAAATTATAGTGGAGATATATTAAAATAAGAAATAATAAAGAAAATAAGAAGTTATTTGAAATAAAATGAAATATTTAAATTATTTTTAAAATAATTATTATTTTAAAAAGAATTTAAAATTATTTATAAAATAATAAAGATCCTTTTAAATATTCTAATCTTATAACAACTGAATTTAAATATTATACAAACATTGTAACTAAGTGAATAAGAAACTTAAGGAGAAAGGAGTGTTATGTCTATATATATTATATTGTGCTATATGCATAACCCCTAGGTCCCAACTATAAGTAGAATCACAAGAATACATGTAATAGGTTAAGTATGTAATAATGTTAAGATTAGTCTTGTAAGTCATCTCATTAAATAAACATCATCTTAGCTCTTAATATAACCTTTTTTATTAAGCAAGTACTGTGAATGTACATGACTGGCCGTATTTGGCAGGCAAAATGCATATTTATTTCATCGTCACTTCCTGCAGAGAACAAGTGTAGGTTTCGTGTAAAACTAAAATTGTTTCAATTGTGATGGAAAAGTATTTTTCGTATTATCGTCTGTTATCGGTCTGTGTTCCACTGTACACAGAGATTAATTTTAAAAGGATGAATGGCTTTGTCTGAGATTAGGTACAGATAGATTTTTTATTGGGTCCCTGGATTTGAAATTGCATTATTTTTTTCAACCTTACTTTAAGATTTTCCATTAAGCCTTGAATAACACAAACTGTGGGTGAAATATTATTTAGTTCAATTTTTCATAACTCTGGCGCATAAATCAGGCTCATTAAGACCAATGGCATTGATTATTATGTATGTTGGTTTTCAAGGCAGAGGTGGCTTATAGTTTATTGGCATAGACCAGTGCAGTGACCTAAGAAAATTCCACAAGAAGAAAACTAACAGGGTCCAATTGAACGATTTCGGTGGCCAATTTACATCGCCTTCGAGTAGGATAACCATAATCGGTAATCACTCGGTCAAAATGTCTATTCTGGCACGGACTGTGTGGCGCGTAGCGTCGGCCTTCCTGTTAAAACCACATGTATACTTAGTTGGTATCAAATTGGCATTGTTGGACATTAATTCACGTTAATACGTAGAGTGCGAACTGAAGAAAATATTGCAGCTGTATCGGCCGTGTTTAGTGATAACCGTGAATTATCGATTCGGCGCCGTTCGCAGCAATTGGGCCTCTATTACTCCACTACGTGCAAAATTTTGCGGAAGGATTTAGGTGTGAAGCCTTGCAAAATAAAGCTGGTGCAAGAATTGAAGCTAAACGACCTACCACAACGCCGAATTTCTGGTGAATGGGTCCTTGAAAAGTTGGCCGAAGATCCACTTTTTTATCGTAAAATTGTGTTCAGCGACGAAGCCTATTTCTGGTTGAATGGATACGTGAACAAGCAAAACTGCCGTACTTTGAGTTAAGAGCAGCCAGAAGCATTGCATTAGCTACCAATGCATCTAGAAAAAGTCACTTCGTGCGGAGTATGGGCTGGCGGAATCATTGGGCCGTATTTTTTCAAAGATGATGCGAATCGCAACGTTACTGTGAATGGTGAATGCTACCGTGCATTGATAACAAATGGGAGAGCTTGACTTGCATGACATATCGTTTGAACAAGACGGTGCCACATGCCACACAGCACTCGTAACAATGGACCAATTGAGAGGCGAGTTCGTTGAACAGTTTATTTCACGTTTGGGGCCGGTCAATTGGCCACCTAGATCGTGCGATTTAATGCCTCTAGACTATTTTTGGTGGAGTTATGTTAAGGCTCATGTCTATAGCGACAAGCCAACATTGAAGCATTTATTTGTGAGATACCGACCGAAATGTTAGAAAGGGTGTGCCAAAATTGGACTAAGCGGATGGACTATTTGAGACTCAGCTGTGGCTAACATTGGCATGAAATACGAGTAATCTTCAAACATTGAATTATATCAACCGTACTATCGATTCAAATAAAGATTTCAAGCATTTTTCTGAATTGCATGTGTTTTTCTTTTTTTAAATTTCCAATATCTCTTAAAAAATCACTCGTTATAAATAGCTGGTACCCAACAAGGCTTACCATTGTGATCCCTGTTGTTTTCGTGCTGTCAGATACCTCTACTACTTGTTACCGAATATTTTCAAGTGTCTTTTGAAGATTTTGATACTTAGGGGCCCGTGCTTTAATGTACCGCAACAGTGCTTATTGAATTTGTTTTGCCTCTAAGTCATTTATGGTGCGCGTTTGTTTCAAAACAAGTTTTTGTAATTTGTTTTCACTAACGATTGCTTAGCAACGTTCCATCCTCTTCATCTTTATTTCTGTCTATATATCTATACGTACCTACCTATCTGTGTCATTTTAAAGGACACCCCAGGCATCATAAGTTTATGAACGAACTATACAAAGGACATAATCGAACAGAGAAACAAGGATCCATCTTCGCCTTATCAAGGACATTTTTCGAAGAAAATAAAATCGAGCAGTATTGTAGGAGAGTGAAGAGGGCAGGGGAAAACACCCATCCCACTCCACTTAGTCCAATCGAAATCTCTCAGGAAACATCCACTGTCCTCTTGTGTCCCTATGCTGACTCGCTTTCCAAACGTTGTCATCACCGTCCAGCGTCCATTGTCCATTGTCCAGCAAAGCGAAGCATTATAATAAATAAATTCTTCAACGCAAAGGACCCCAGTCCTTCATATCGTATTATTTTTTTTTTTTTTATCTTTATCGTCCCAGAGGAATCGCTTGTCATTACGTTTCTTATTTTTCTTTTTTATTTTATTGCAAGGACGATTTATTCCGAAAATGGCTAAGATTACATCCTGACCCTGTATATGAGTTCATATTTTTTGTGCGTTGTGTTCTCGAATATTTGTAACGTGCGGTTCAAGTGCGCGTATGTCCTGATCCTGATCCTTGATGTGTTCCACATTATATCTCCATGGTGTATCTACACTCGTTTATCTCTGTATCTATGTATAGTTGACTGTGAGGAGAGCAATCAAAGTTTTCGCTCAGTCCATTACATGTCGAGATGAATATCAATGTGGTAAATGGTCTGATATTATGTAATGTCCGTTGCAATATAGTCGAGGTGGTCTGGGTGGGGAAAGCACGAGCAGTGCGAGGGCAGATTGAGATTGGATTCGCTAAATGGCAGCAGAATATGGGGATTTCAGTTTTTTCTTATTATTTATCTGAGGAGTTGTGATGCATGGAGGAAGTATCCTTCCAGCAGAAAATATTGGATTGGTGGTATTTATATGTGATTTAAGCTCTGTTTTGGCTTCGAGGGGCAATAAGTACCCATACCCACTAACAACGCAGTTTCAATATAATTTTATTTTTTTCTCTATAGAATGAAGGGAATTGAATATTCTGGAAATATACATATGTACATAGTTACTGACATACTTGGGATGGTGTATTTTTAAATAAATAAAAAGTTGTAACAAAATGAATGTTATGAATGTACTTAAGGGCCTCGGGGTAAGTTAATATTTGAGTTTGAATAGAGCAGAGAACACGACTGTCAAAAGATTTAAAACAAAAAGAATTAAATTCAAATTTGGGACGAGAGTGAGGATTGACATGTGAGCGGAGCGCCGGAGGTTATTCAACTGGGAGGACTTTAAGCTAAGTAACACGTAGGTTGTTTTATTTTTTCGAGGAAGCAGTCCTTAAAAGAAATAAAACTTAATATTTTTGTATTATTAAATTTAAAATTAGTTTTAGAATTAATTTATTATAAAAATAAGAAAACTATTTAAAATTAGAGACTAGTTGAAGACTATTACATAAATTTGTGTGTACTTTCTTATTAAACTACAATTTACTATTTTCGATTTAGAAGTTGGTAGGTCTCTCATGGGCCTAGCACGAATATCGCAAGTATTTTAAGGAATTTATCATAACCATGTTTGCCCAAAATTGACAGTCGAAATAGTAGCTAATATTTTCTATTCATCGGTCTAGGTTTCTTCATTGGCTTTTGTAGAAGAAATATTGATCTAGGGTATAAATTTAAAACTGTAAAATATTTATGTAGCTCGATTGATTCAGTTTTTTAATTTATTCTTTTATCATTCCACTGAGATCACCGAGCCTATCGGAAAATTTCTGTCCAAAAACTACTGTAATATATTGGATACTTTGGTAGGTAAATCTAAGACGATACCTAGACTTGCCTTTACACAATGAACAAAACAACACAATAAATTTAAGCAGTTAAACAGTTCCTGTAATCGCCTTATCCTCGAATAATGACCGTTTTAAATTTATGTATCGATATTTGAAGCAAACGGATAGTTAGCGTAAGGTTAGGTTAAAGTGGCTGTCATATAAAGCATTTCACACTTAGACCGGTAGAGGTCCATTGTGATACCACGATGTAATAGGGAACAAAAAGTTCCTTACTAGGTAAAACCATTTGGAGCTTCTGATGAAGAGAAGGAGAATTTTAATTTCTGTGTTGATGAGATCGCTTGGTTCATTAAAGAAATAGTGTCCTAGATGAAGTTTGCGTACAAAGAAGGTGTGGGATTGTTTCCTCTTCCTCTTCGTCCAAGCAACTCCAGCAGATGCGTTTGATAGTACACCGAGTTGTACAGTACCTATAAGATAGGGTCCAGTTATGACACCTATTACGGAGCTGATCAAAGATCTGCTGAGGGACAACAAACAATTTGACCGCTTCAAATCTAGTTTGGGCCAGATTCGTTTGGTCGCCAAACAAGTGGTATAGTGTAAAGCCATTTTGTATTTGATTGTTCCAAAGCAATTCACTTCAGCATAAGTTTCATTCATCATCATTAGCTCGACAACCGGGTTCCCTTCCTGGCCTCTTTCAACAAGTCTCTCCACCTATCCCGGTCTCCGACGCCATCCAGTTGCGCACCCCAAGGCTTCGGGCGTCCTGGTCTACGCCATCTCTCCAGCGCAGGCATGGTCTACAACGCTGTCGTCTACCATAGAATGTACCACAAAGAACTTTCCGAGCAGGTTCCTCTTCGCTCATGCGAGCTAGGTGCCCTGCCCACTGGATTCTACCGAGCTTAATTTTTGTCACGATATCTGCTACTAGGTAGATTGCGTACAGTTCATGATTGTACCGTCTCCGAAAGCGTCCTTCCTCACATATGGGACCTTAAGACTTTTCTCTCGAACGCAGCTAAGAGGTCGGAGTGCCTTTTGCTAAGCACCCAAGTCTCGGATCCATATGTGAGTACTGGCAGGACCATGGTCCTGTACAGCAGCAGTTTTGAACTTATGGTGAGATTTATGGATTTGAAGAGCTTTGACAGACTATAGTAGGCTCTGTTGGATTTTTCTTCTTCTATATTGTTATCGGCTGCTACTATTAACCCACGGTATTTAAAGGATTGCACCACTTCAAATTCGTGCTCCGCAACCTTGATTGTTTGACCAACTGTTCCTCTCGCATTCGACGCCACCATGTACTTTGTTTTACCTTCACTATAAGCCCAAGATTTTGTTGGCCTGCTCGATCTGGATGAAGGAATCGTATACAGCTTGTTCGGTTCTTCCGATGATGTCGATGTCGTCTGCGTAAGCCAGTAACTGGCTGGACTTGTTGACGATGTTCCCCCTTGTTGCCGTGCCAGAGTCACGGATTGCTTTCTCCAACGCCAGGTTGAAGATGAGGCAGGCCAGACCGTCCCCTTGTCGGAGTTCATTAAAGATGTTGATTGGTCTGGATAGCAATCCGGCGGTACTCAAATTAACAACGTGATACCTCTCTAATTGCTGCACGTTGTGACATCTCCCTTCTTATGTATGGGGCATATTAAACCTCAGCATATGTTTACTAGTAGCTATAAGCATACCAATATTTACCCTATCGGGAAAGAAAAGCATTTCCGTTCCAATTCTGGCGAGATCGTCGGCTTTACAATTCTTCGGAATATCTCTGTGTCCCGGCATCAAGCTTTGCCTTTTAAGTTCATTTAAAGACCGTTTCCTTAAATATCCAAACTAAGTTACAATGGCTTTCTAGAGAAACCATATTAATTGTTTGCGAAATTTGCTTAAAAAATAATGGGTCCTCTCCAGTGGCGTGGCGTGAATAATTTCAAATGGTAAGTCGAAACGATAATTAATTCTAATATCGATATGTATCCTAAATTAAAAAAATGTATTGCAGTTCTGATTTCCAAAACAAACAAGCGAATCAATTCATGCCAATTTTGTATACTTCAAATCATTAATTTTTAAATTATAAATAATCTTAAAGCATAATAAAAGTGGCTTCGAAAGAAACCGTTTCTGGCAAATGCAAATGCAGTACATTAAGGAAAATTTAAGGTAATGTTATGAAAAAAATAAAAAATAAGGAACTTCAAAACAAAAATATATTTAAGTATGAGATAAATAAGCAAATAAATCAATTATTTTTTTTCAAGTAATTCAATATCATGATATAAAAAATATCAATTAAAAATAAATAGTTACGTACAAAAGTTTACAAATAGATGATTTATGTATGCTAACAATCTCTGTAAATTGTGCAATATAGGCTTAAGTATAATGTATGTTATTAAAAAAAATAGCTAAAGTTCGCGTTTCTAAACAAATAAGAAATTATGAAAAGTGTGCCTAAAAAGATTCTCTTATTTACGTATATTCTAAAGCTATTCTACGATCTTTTTTTTATAAAATCTGCTAAAACTCTTTCATAGAAGGCAGGTCTATTCCTTATTTTTAAAAGAAGCCGCTTTTCTGTGGAAATAAGTGCTAAATCTGAAAGCCTGTCTTCTCAGTCTTCTCACTGAGAATTCATTAAATATGTATGAATGAATGAACGACCTACTCAATTAATCCAAGAAAGTGCAGCGGTAGAAAAAACTCACACAATTCAGCAAATAAGTAGGTAGGTGAAAAGCGAGTTATTTTTTGCATAAGCAGAGAAGTGTACTTATAAAACAAAATTTAGGCTGATGGCTTTACTGTTAATGCTTTCCTCTTTAATTATCTTTACGATTTTACATTGCAATTATAATAAATAAATAAATAAATAAAACAAAATTTAACAAACATAAATAACCTTCTCCTTCGGTTTTAGTCTTCAGTTCTTCACTATTTAAATTTCTTGCGCACCATTTTTTTGCTGCGTAACCTACCATTCACCGAGTGACTTGGTTTTGGAATTGGGTATACTCACCTCACAACCACAACACAACATTCACCAAAAATAAGTCGAAGAAAAGCGTCTTATTTCTTTGCATAAAACAGCGGGCGTTAGACGGAGTCGACCCAAACTCAGAAAAACGATAAGTAAAACAGAGAAAGAAAACTAACATTGTTCTATCCAGCGAGAGATCTTATAACCCGAGATATTTCGGGTTGCTTTTGCTTTGGCTTATGGGCAGAGAGTGTGGAAGAAATTACTCATGATAATAACGTGTGTGGTGCTGGTGTGGTGTGTATTTGAATGAAAAATGGGAATAAAGTTCAATTGAGCTGGTGGTGTGTGCAGCTTGTGGAGGTTAATGAATAGATACGTATGTATTTAGTATATAAAGTGGGGTTTATGTTGGTCGTTATTTAGTAAATATTCTTGTGCAGCAAGGTCGTTTGTTATTTAGTAAACATTGTTGTTCAGCAGAAAATTTAAAAGGTAACCCGATAGGAATCGGGTTATATGGACGCCACGCCACTGGTCCTCTCACAGATGCTTGAAAGTAATTTGGCAATTAGCTGAGCTTGATATAACTGAATTCTTGGCAGCCTTTGTAAAGTCCTAAATTCGCCATTCACACCGAGGACTAAAATTAATATTCCACGTTTCTTATCCACTAAAGCATAACGTTCATTTTAGATTTCATCTTTGTAATTTACTTCCAAATGAATTGCAAAGTTCTACCACACCTACAGCTTCTAAGAAAAACAAAAAAGCTTTTTCAATAAAGGCGGGTAGATGTTGAAATGGAATTAAACATGCTGTGTGTATGGGTAAGTCAAAGTTCTTCTTTTAATTGAAAGGAAAATATATGCCATTATGTACGTAATATGACATTGTTCAAATGCCTACTTCAGCTTCTTATCATGGTACTGATTCGAGTGGTCCAATTTTCAATGAATATTCCACATAGATCCAGCTGAATTCAAGCGACGGCTTTTGTTATTTACCCCTAAGGGACGTCTGATTGTGGTTTATTTGCATAGACCTTCAATTTCAGTAAATTCCATAAGAAAAGTCTAGCGGGGTCAAATAATATGATCTTGGTGGGTTCTGCGAAGGATAACCTTACAAGAATATTAGCCGTGGCATCCGATGTGTGGCATGTAGGGCTATCCTGCTGAAATCACTTGTCATTTAGGACCGATTTGGGCCACAAGGAATTGGTTATGATCGTTCTGTAGCACTCGTTCTCGAAAAAGTACGGACCAATGACGTTGCCGACCAATATGATCTTGGTGGGTTCTGCGAAGGATAACCTTACAAGAATATTAGCCGTGGCATCCGATGTGTGGCATGTAGGGCTATCCTGCTGAAATCACTTGTCATTTAGGACCGATTTGGGCCACAAGGAATTGGTTATGATCGTTCTGTAGCACTCGTTCTCGAAAAAGTACGGACCAATGACGTTGCCGGCGCAAAATCCACACAAAATGGTAACTTTTCGAGGATTGTTCGTCAGCCTATGTGTCCCATACATAGTTATATGGAAATTTTGTTTTTTAAGACAACTTTTCGCCCAGAATACTCCTTTTCGATAAAGATTATTTTTTGCTAAAATTAGAGTATTCTTCCAAGCACTTCGAGGTCAATTCAGCGAACAAACGGTGTTGTCTATGGTTATGAAGTTTGAGCTCCTAGGTTGATTGATCTTTTACGGGTGTACCTATGCATAAGTTTCGGCGCATAATTCGGGAAGTTGAAGTCTGTGAAAAGCCGAGTTCTTGTGCACGACAAGGAAGTTGACTTCCTCAGGTTCTGCGGTAGACTTTCAAGGACCGCGGCCAAGTTCCCGATCGATTTTGCTTTCTTTTAACTTGTGAATTTTGGTTTATTGATTACCGAACCGGTCGTCTCAAATTTGGTCACCAAATGTTGAAGAGTCGACTGTCAAGGTCAACCACGTCTACTGTAAAATGGGCGTAACAGGCACAACTCTTGCACTAGGGAACACTCATTTTAATTATAAAGTTTTATAATTTGGACGTGCTGTTCAAGTTTATGTTACTTGCTATGGTGATTTGGCATCAGTTGTTTGTTGGTTGTATGCTCTTCTTAGATCCTTTCCCTTTGCAAGGAGAATCTCTGGAACAATCTTAAAGAATCAAATGAAAAAAGAATTAAATTTATTGAGTGTAATGAAATTAACAAAAGTTTGCCTTGATTAAATTCCTCAATTTCTCAATTCTAAATAAGCGAGTCCAGACTATCTGAAGATCAGTTAAATGTACTTTCATGGTCTGGTTATTTTATAAGTAAGGGCTTTTCTTAATGTAGTATCTCCTTACAATCTGCAAAACTTATTCTTTTTTATTTAACCAATAGAGCTAAGACTGTTTGTGCTAATGACCTTATGTCTTCATTTTTTCCTTTGCATAGGGATGTTCCTCAAGGCTCTATTTTGAGACCTTTCTTGTTCTCGACGTATATTAATGATCTACCTTCTTGTTCGCTGATGACAGATGATGGAATAGTTTCTCTCTTGGTATGCTTAAAAATACGGCTTGTGAAGTTAATGAGTCTAGTTCTGTAAGAAATATCTTTGTTTGAATCCAAAGAAATCAAAGGGGTTCATAATTTTCAGTAGCAATGTTGACACTTCCTATTTCCCTGAAATTTATCTGGTCAATATAGTTCTTGGTATCGTTGATTCTCCAAAAAAATTGGAATTAAAGTTTAATAAAATTCTAACTTGAAATTAACACATTCGACTAGCTTGGTAAGGTCTATGGAATACTCTTCGTATATTAAGAAAAAGATTTTAAAAGCTTTAATCTTAATTTGTGTTTGTCAATTGATTTTTTTTAATAAATAAATAAGAAAATATTGTAGACCCACTTGATATAATGGGTGGTGCATTGGACTGTCACGCCGAAGTTCTGTAGATTGATTCTCAGCCGCTGCCACCTTCCACCTGAATAAAAAAAATTCCTCTTTCTTTAAAGTGACAAATTCTCCAAGAGAAGATAGCTCTTGTTATGAAAAAGTGCTTCTCTTCTTAGCCGTTTGTGCTTGGCAGAAAATTGTTAGTCCCTCCATTTTTTCCGACAACACGTACCTACACATGAATGGTTGGTAACGCACGTTCGCACATCCAATTCTAATTGCCTATTCCTTATCGAAAACGGCTTCAATATTCAGTTGCATTTGACAGAATTTCGGGCGGAATAAAATCTCATTCGTTCGATTCATTCATTTGAATTTTCTGATTTTCGATTTCCAAAAGTTGTTTTTTGAGAATGTTTGGGCACTCAGCAAATAAAAATGCATCTTCGTCGATTGTGTGATTTTCCTCACAAGTTTCCAAAGATTTGATGGTTACAAGCAAGCGTTCAGCTAATCTGCGAGAGTTTATTGTGGAATACGAGTAATTTTTAGAAGATTCATATTATTAACGTTATTATTTTTTTTAACTTTATTAATTTACTTTACACATTGTAAGAATTTAAGTTCGAATCAACAAAAAATAAATCTAATGAGCTGATATAACCATCTATAGATACCTCTATGATACGTTAAACACAATAGTAAATTTGTTGATAAATTAAAATCATAACTGATTTTTCTTGATTATCTCTATTCCCGTATGCTAATGTATTTATTACTCAATTAAAAGAACATAAGCTCAGATACGTGTGCGTGTCATTCTGAATTAACTTTATATTATCAAAATCATAAAGCCATTAAAGTTTAATCACACAAGCAAATTCCACATAATTAGGACGCTATCAATTTAAATATATGCCTTTCATTCCTCTAATTTGAGTAATATTGAGAGTTCGTGACAAGATATCATAACAACAAGCGCCCATTAGGT